>CM021102.1:664772293-664913581 GCA_007115665.2 Sequoiadendron giganteum
GAGCTCAGCCATTTTGAATAATGGCTTTGAATGCAAAGTCAGCTCGTTTGCAGGAAATCTGTCAGATCCGACCAGTTGCGTGATTTGAGGATGGACTTCATTGCTCTTCTAAGTCGGTTACATTTGTATGAGAGATGTGTTATTTCTCATAAGTTAGACAAGACAAGAGTTGAGTCGTGAGTTGCAGAGCAAGTTGAAGTTGTGAGCTGAAGAACAAGAAGGACGTGAGTTCTTGAAGAGGGTTTTGAACTGTATGTTGTGAAAACATTGCAACAGTGGATCTAAAACTCTCTGGGTGATTGTGAGCTGAACAAAGAAGTTTGGATATTGTATGTAATCGATTCATTACTATAATACAATTGATTTGACTTTGTGTGGTGGGTTTTTAACCTGAAAGGGTTTTCCCACATAAATACTATGTCATCTTTGTTCTGCTTATCTTTATGGTTTCTCATTTCCATGGTTGTATGCATCTCTATAAGTTTTAGAAACTGTTAGTTTTTCGTTTTTGCTTCTCTCCCCTATAGTAAAGGTATTAAGGGAATGTATTCCACACTGTTGGGTCAGTAGATCCGCATTCTTTTCCCTTCAAAGTGGTATCAAAGCTTGGCCAATTCATGTTATCCTTGCTAAGGCAAATTTTTTTTTGCACTAATACTGTTTCAGTGGGAGATTTGCATTGTTAAACTTGTTTCTGTTGTGAGATGGCGAGTACATCTAGTAGGATAAATATTGAGAAGTTTAATGGCAGGAACTTTGAGTTATGGAAACTCAAGATAGAAGACTTGCTTGTGGATAGAGACTTCTAGATTGCAGTGTCTGGAACTAAGCCACAAACTACGACCCAAGAAGCTTGGGATCTTGCTGATAGAAAAGCAAGAGGATTGATAAGACTGAGTCTAGCTGATTCTGTGCTCTTGAATGTTCATGAGGAGACGTCTGCAGCTGCTTTGTGGAAGAAGCTTTGTGATATTTACCAAGGAAAATCTCTGGTAAACAAGTTATTCCTGAGAAAGAAGTTGTACTCCTTGAAGATGGACGAAGGTGCATCTGTTGTAGATCATCTGAACTTATTTAATATGAGTGTTACTCAGCTGACATCTGTAGGTGTAAAGATTGAGGAGGAGGATCGTTGCATGCTCTTGTTGTGTTCGTTACCTGACAGCTGGGATCATCTTGTGATGGCTATTGGAAGCACAACCATTGCTTTCAAGACTGATGATGTGGTTGCTTCGCTTCTGTCTGAAGAAATGCGAAGGAAATCTTCTGAGATGGCCAAAGATGCTCTTTTTGTTTGAGGTAGAACAAAGGAAAAAGGCAAGAAGAAAGACAAGAAGTTGAAATCCAAGTCTAAAGGGAGATCAATGTCTCCTGGTAAAAAGTTCAAGGTAAAGTGTTGGAACTGTGGGAAACCTGGTCATATCAGGAAGGACTGGAAGAAGAAGAAGAAGAAGAATGCTTTTGACAATGTATCTTCTCAAAGTGATGCAGATGCCTTCATTGCAACAGCCTTGACAACTTAGGCATCAGATGATGTCTGGTTGGTTGATTCAGTTGCTTCTTTTCACATGACATCCAATAGAGATCGGTTCTCAAAGTATGAGAAGTATGATGGTGGAAAGGTATACTTGGCAAGTGATTCAACGCTGGAGATTGTTGGCAGAGGAAGGGTCAGAATTCAGTTTCCTGACAGAAGAGTCAAAGGAATTGGTGGTGTTCTTCACATCCCAGGTTTGACTCGAAATCTTCTTTCTATTAGTAAGTTAAATGATGCTGGCGTAGAAGTTTCTTTTTCTAGTAAGGGATGCAAAATGGCTAGAGGTGCAATGGTGTTAGCTAAGGGTGTTCGTACTGGCACTCTGTACAAGCTAGATGCACGACCTGTTCTTTGTAACAGTGCCTCTGTAAAGTCATGTAATTCTACACCTATAGAGAAAGATGAAGCCTCTTGACTATCTGCAAATGCTTTGGAGGTAAAACTCCCAGTAGAGAAGACTATGTTATGGCATCATAGCCTTGGTCACATTGGTGAGAAAGGTTTAAAAACCTTGAAGAACAAAAACCTTGTAGAAGGGCTTGATGATTGTAACCTTGAGTTCGATTTCTGTGAACATTGTATCTATGGAAAGCAACAACGTGTTTATTTCTCCTCTAGTCCTCACAAATCTTTCGGTATACTGAATTATATTCATTCTGATGTGTTTGGTCTAGTTAATGTTCCTTCATTATCAAAGTCTAGATATTATGTTTCTTTTATTGATGACTGTTCGAGAAGGGCATTTGTATACTTTCTTAAAAGTAAATCAAAAGTGTTCAGTCAATTTAAAGAGTTCAAATCTTTGGTTGAAAATCAGACTGGAAGGAAAATAAAGTGTTTAAGGATAGACAATGGAGGTGAGTTTTGTTCTACAAATTTTGAAAGGTATTGCACTGATCATGGAATTAAAAGGCATAAGTCAACCCCCTACACTCCACAGCAAAATGGAGTTGCTGAGAGGTTGAACAGGACACTGATGGAAAAGGCAAGGAGTATGTTGAGCAGTGCTGGTCTGGAGCAAAAGTTCGAGGCTGAGGCTGTTGCTACAGCATGTTATTTGATTAATAGATCTCCTTGTTCAGCGCTTGTTGATAAGACACCTTTGGAAGCATGGTCAAGTAAGAAACCCTCATTAAGACATGTTTGGGTCTTTGGCTATGAGGAATATGTTCATGTGCCAAATCAAAAGATATCAAAGTTGGATAATAAGGCTGTGAAATGTATTTTCATCGGCTATGAAGTTGGTGTGAAACAATACAAGCTTTGGAACCCTGTTACTGAGAAGGTTTTATATAGCAGAAGCGTGATATTTCGTGAGCTGAAACCTCTAGTAAGTGATCAACAGCTTGAGAGAAATCAGAGTGACAAGAAGAAGGATGCATTTGAGATTCTCCAAACTCTAGAAAGGGAAGAGCTGCATGGTGTACCTAAGATTAAGGAGAGCTCAAGCAGCTCTGGAAGTTCTGATGATGAAGAACAACCTCAGCCTCTAAGGAGATCTACACGAGAAAGAAGGCAACCAGAAAGGTATGGTTTCTCTATGTTAGATTCAAATTGTGCTTATGCCTTAATTACCAGCACTAATGAGCCTAGGACTGTGAAAGAAGCAATCAGCATGGCTGATTCAAAGTCTTGGCTGGAAGCCATGAATAAGGAGATGGATTCCTTGAAAAAGAATGATACTTGGAAGTTGGTACCACTGTTTAAAGGGCGAAAGCCTGTTGGCTGCAAGTGGATATTCAAAAGGAAGATAGGCCTTGATGGCAGTGTGGAGAAGTATAAGGCACGACTGATTGCAAAGGATTTTTCCCAAGTTGAGGGAATTGATTATGGAGAGATTTTTTCCCCTGTAGCAAAGCTGACATCCATCAGATTTTTGTTGTCATTGGCAACTGTGTATGACTTTGAAATTGAGCAGATGGATGTGAAGACAACATTTCTCCATGGTGAGCTGGAAGAAGAAATCTTCATGTCCCAGCCTGAGCATTTTGTTGAAAGAGGCAAACAAAATCTAGTTTGCAAGTTAAATAAATCTCTCTATGGTCTAAAGCAATCTCCTAGAATGTGGTACCAGAAATTTGACACATTTGTATTGTCAATTGGGTTTGTTAAATCAAAATCTGATCATTACATTTATTATAAATGTAAGAATGATCGTGTGCTTGTTATTACTCTATACGTGGATGACATATTATTCATTGGTAATAGCAAGGCTAAGATTTCTGACCTTAAAACTTAGTTGTTTGCTAAGTTCGAAATGAAAGATGTTGGAGCAGCAAGGTACATTCTTGGAATGGAGATAACCAGGGATAGAACAAGCAAAAAGATTTGGCTCAGTCAGAGTAAGTATGTGAAAACCGTTCTAGAGAGGTTTAGCATGACTGATTGCAAGCAGCTAGTTGTTCCAATCATGCAAGGATTGAAACTATCTGCTGAAGACTGTCCAAAGTCTGCTACTGAGATGGAAGACATGACCAGTGTGTCTTATGCAAGTGCAGTAGGTAGTTTGATGTATGCTATGGTCTGCACAAGATTAGACATTGCCCAAGCAGTGAGAGTTCTAAGCCGTTTCATGGCAAATCCAGGGAGATCACATTGGGATGCTGTAAAAAGAGTGTTCAGGTATTTGAAGGGTACTTCAGATTATGCTTTGTGTTACCATGGCAGTATGGTTGCATCACAAAGGACTCTTAGCATTCAGGGATATGTTGATTCTGATTAGGCAGGGGACATTGACAGCAGAAGATCCACCAGTGGATACACTTTCATGTTTAATGGTGGAGCAATTAGTTAGATGAACAAGCGACAAGTTGTAGTTGCTTTATCCACGAAAGAGGCAGAGTACATGGCAGCAACTCATGCTTGCAAGGAGGCAGTGTAGCTGAGGCGTTTGTGTTCAGACATTGGATTTAATGCTGAACAGATTTCAATCTGCTGTGACAGTCAAAGTTCCATTTGTTTGGCAAAGAATCCGACCTTCCATGCGAGGACCAAGCACATAGATGTGCAATATCACTTCGTGAGGGATATGGTTGAAGATGGCAAGGTCAGTATGGATAAAGTTGACACTTTGAAAAATATTGCAGATGTCTTGACAAAGCCGGTTAGCACAGACAAGTTCAGATGGTGCATAGAATCGATGGGCCTTGGGGCCTATAATAGACAGTAAGGTTTGATGTTTTGAGGAAGCTGAAAGTGTTCACCAAGTGGGAGATTGTTGAGAAATTATGTCTCAACTTCCAGCTTGAAGTCCTCGTTTTCATGCCTTGGTGATTTTGTGTTGTTTACAAAGTTCTGGCGGAGGCGGAACCAGGATGGAACTTGGCATTGTTATGTTTGCCTAAGTTTCGGGTTTCGGTTCTCGTTTTTGTTTCGACTTCGCTTCCTACCATCTGTTGTTTCTCGCTTCGCAGGTTCTAGCGGAGGTGAAATCAGTTTTGGAAGTTGGCAATGTTCGTTTGCCAGGTTCCTGTTTCGGTTTTTGTTCTGACTCTAGGTCTAACTCTTGCTTTTGCGATCTGGTTCTTTTGGATGTTTGGATTCTACTCAGGGTGTTTTCCTCCGCCTTGTCCTGGTTCTGGATTGTTGTTTCTTGCAGTTGGCGGAGGCGGAACCGGAACCCGATTGGTTCCTGATCTTGGACTTTTGGTAAAGTCCTGTTTTTGTTCTTGTTCCGTCCCCGACTCCGACTCCGATATTTTGTGTTCCCGTCTTAGTTTGACCCCAGGTTGACTTTACCCGGTCATAACTGTTTTCGATGAGTTCCCCTTTGCCATGGGCGAACGCGGAACCAAAATGGTTCTTGAACCTGAAATTTTGGTAGGGTCATGTTTTGACTCCAGTTCCAACTCTGACTCCGGCAGTGTGTATTTTCGGTGGAGTTTTGTTTCGACTCCGGCTCTGGCAGTGTTAGAAATGACTTGAAGTCTTGGTCGCGCCCGATGTCTGTTTGACCATTTTGGTTGCTCTGTCAGCTGCGATTGCTGATGGGTCTTGGACGTGTGGCACCTGGTTGAATAGTGATTGGATGGATACCAAGATAGTTATTGTGGCAGTTGCATTTGTCAACGAAGGGTGGCAAGCTCAACCGTTTTGAGTAATGGCTTTGAATGCAAAGTCGGCTCGTTGCAGGAAATCTGTCAGATCCGACCAGTTGCGTGATTTGAGGATGGACTTTATTGCTCTTCTGATTCGATTACATTTGTATGAGAGATGTGTTATTTCTCATAAGTTAGACAAAACAAGAGTTGAGTCATGAGTTGCAGAGCAAGTTGAAGTTGCGAGCTGAAGAACAAGAAGGACATGAGTTCTTGAAGAGGGTTTTGAGTTGTATGTTGTGAAAACATTGCAACAATGGATCTGAAACTCTCTAGGTGATTGTGAGCTAAACAAAGAAGTCTAGATATTGTATGTAATCGATTCATTACTGTAATACAATTGATTTGACTTTGTGTGGTGGGTTTTTTATCTGAAAGGGTTTTCCCACGTAAATACTGTCATCTTTGTTCTGCTTATCTTTTTGGTTTCTCATTGCCATGGTTGTATGCACCTCTACAAGTTTTAGAAACTGTTAGTTTTTTGTTTTTGCTTCTCTCCCCTGTAGTAAAGGTGTCAAGGGAATGTATTTCACACTGTTGAGTCAGTAGATCCGCATTCTTTTCCCTTCAATGATTACCACTAAATCTCCCAACAAGTGAACTCGAAAGCCAATCTAGTGACTCAACAAGTAGAGAATCAAGAATATCTATTTTGATCTCTTGCACACAAAGATTCTCCAAAACCGAAAGTTTTAGAGCAGGGATAACCACAAGAGATGAGGGAACAAAAGCCACAAGAGACTCAACCAACACCTCACAGTCTGGAGAAGAAGTAGCCGCCCCTGGAGCAACAGAACCTTCACAGACCAAACCATTATTCATTTACAAACTTTGATGAGCTACCTCTCCACACAGTTCTTTGGAAATCTTAGAGGAAGTGAGGACAAGATTAGAAGCATCCTCCAGTCCATTATCAATCTGCAACATGCAAAATAAGAGTCAAGTTCCCCACTAACAAGGGGATAAGAAAGTCATTGTGCAACCCTAAAAAAAGGAACACCATAATGGGTCTCCTCCACTTTCTTCTCCACAACCTCGCATCCCTGCATCTTCCAGTGAGCCTAAAAAGGATATCAAGCAAGCGTTTATCTTCCTCTTCATCGAAACCCTCATTTTCCTAAAAGAAAAGAAACACCATCCTCAAAAAAATCCAACCGAGATTGTTTAGAGGAAGAAGGGGAGAAAAACGCTACAAGTGAATGCAAATCCTCCTTAGCATCTTCAACCCCTTCAAACTCCCAACCCCCATGAGCAAGGAAACCCTCATCTTCAGCACCCTCCTTAGATCTGCCATCCCCAACATCTTCATCACCATTTGCAAAGTCGTCATCCTCATCTGTAGCCCCATCCTCGTCCGCAATTCCTTCCTTACTAGCAGTCGAACTGTCACCGCCAATGCACCCACAAGCTCCATTGTAGGAAGAGGAGTTTGTCGCAACTAGGGTTTGAGCTCCCATCATGCTGTGTAAAGTAACTTTAAATTCCAATGTTCCTAAATGATTATTTTGTTGACTAAACTTAATTTGTTTATTTAACAAATGATGAAAAGAGATTTTAAACGAATTAAATAAATATTATTTATTTATTTTAATGTTAGAATAATGATGATATAATTTAATAAATATATTTTATTCAATTAAGATTGATATCTTTAAAAACGTTGAATTAGTTAAATTAGTTAAATAAACAAAAGTATTTGTTTAATTAAAATCAAAAGAAAGATTAAATTCAAAATAAATCATAATTTACTCATTAATGTTAGAAATAAATATGTAGAATGTAATGATAAAAAAAAAAAATTGCATTTTAGATGTTTACAAATACTTTTTTAAAATTATAAATCAATCCTTAATTAACAAAATCATACATATCCATGTTTGTCCATCATTTGATAACACTTTTTTTAATGGAGGAATTAAATAACACTTGGAGTGCTGTTAGAAATTCATAAATTAATGATATCAAGTTTTCACAATCCATATCATTTGATGTTGCAGCGATTTCTGGATTATATTGCATGACAGTTTTTTGCATTGGCTCATAAATTGTCAAAAAACTCGCGCATTCTAATCCAAAAACTGCTGCAACATCAACTCATAAATTGTCAAACATCTTTATACATGAAAGGTCCAAGTTCGTCCAATCCTTAAGTACACAGAGTCTTACTCAAGTACCTTTAACACACTAAACGTACAACTATTGTCTGGCTCAAGAACAAAACACTTGGAATGCATTTACTAGAGCTCATAATTAAAACTGAAAAGAAACAACCAGATTCCTGATGATAATGAGATTTAACTCTTCCCATTTTCCTGAAAATATCAGGACTCTTAATCCATGCCTGTTGTTTAAACAACACAATCATAATCAAACAGTAAAAGAACTGTGCATGATAGTGCCCTCCTGACAGAGGCAATGAACAGAAGAGCCGAGAAAACGATGCAGGTTCCTAATACTAATTTACGACCCAGAAAAGGCCCAATGCAGAACCAGAGCAAAAAAATGTCGACTGTTGAAACAACTAAGCTTTCTAAAACACTCTTCTTCTTGTTTCTGTTCTACGAGCAACCTCTTCTTCTGTAATTTAGAATATGAAAGCATATAAAATGTTTATTATGTTGTCCACTTCTATAAAATTCTAGATTAACGATGATGAAGAAAAGGTAATCAAACATAGATGAATTATATTTTATCCTTTACAATTATAAATATGCTTAAAAACACTTTCAACTTGTATCTATGATGGATATTCACAATTAGCACATTATGCAAAAAAGTCGTCTATAGCAGAGCAGGAAGCTGGTAGACAACGATTTGGTGAAGATATGCTTAAGTTCTTAACTGACCCAGGTAGATATCAAAAGAGAAAAAAGAGATTTTACATTTCATCGTGTGGGGTTCAAGCACATACATGTATAGACCCAACCACAGTTAATGAGGAGTATATCATGAGTTATCAGGTGCTCTCAATTGAGCTACCATGAAAATGTGTTTTCTGGAATGTCCAACACAAATGTTCTTTAATAAAATGGTGTTTGCATTTATTTGGAATGTGCTACTTATCATAGTTTAAAAACACTCGGTAAAGACCCGGCAGATCCAGAAAAAAATTTAACAATTTGAGAAAAACTTGGCAAAAATTAAGCAAAATTTTTAAACATTAAAAAGCACATAAATTTGAAAAACAATTTTTAAAAACATGTATAAAAATGAATTTACAAAGGTCAGTCATAAATTTTCCTTCATTTATAGATCAAAAAATGAGGTCAATTCACATCACAGTATCATATGATTATAAATATATCTATATTAATATTTTTAAAATTTCATCCGTGGAAAGCATGGACCAATACAATTTTTATTTTTTGTATTTTTTTAAACCAGAGTGAGGGTCTGGGGGCAACAGCCCACGATAGAGTTGAGGGAAAGCACAACTCACAGAAATTTGGGGGCAGAGCCCCCAATAGGGTCAAGCGCCAGCACCATTCATGGAAGTTTGGGATCAGAGTCCCCAGTGGATCCAAGGGACAGCACTCCTCACAGCTGTCTATGGTCTGTCGAGGGGCAGCACTCCTCATGGGGTCTGGAGGCAGAGCCCCCAGCAGCATAGTGGCTAAGTGCAGCATATTTGACATGTACCTTATCACAATATAGGGTGAGGTCGAGGGGCAGAGCCCCCTCCTCAAGCCCGAAAGACCCTGTCTGACCCACAAGAACTAACAAGTTCTGTAGGTTATTAGCAATTTTTTGAACTATGCTATCTATAATATCTCAAACCCCTGCAATGTCAGATTAGATTAATGAGCTCAGTTGTTTTTTGATGTGCTTATGACTAGCTCCAATAATTTTCACATTTTGTAACTTATTGCTCAATATATCATCTCTGGGTATGTGCCATAGCTTTTAGGATAAGCTACTGATGGTCCACGGATGAATGTCACTATATAATCAGTCAAAGGAGAACAAGGGGATAAATGATGTGAACTCCTAAAAACCTATTTTAACTGGCATAGGATAGAACGTAATCTGATAACTATTTTACAGGGAAATAGCAGAAAGGTTTGAAAGGGCTGACAGGGCAATGCAGAAAGCTTTACAGAAACATGAGCCATGATCTATAATGGTTTTGTTATGCTAGTTATGCACGATGTGCTTAAGCAGACAACGTATCAATGAGAAACATGAGCCACAATTTAAAATGGTTTTATTATGCTAGTTATGCATCAGATGTGCTTATGCAGGCAATGTACTGTTTCATGTTAATATACTTATAGTATCATAAATCTCTAAATAAATATCTATTCATCAACCCAGAAAATACATATGATTTTCATAGGACAGTGAGAATGGAGACAGAAAAAAAGTGACTGGGATAGATTAAATCCCCTTTAAAAGCTTCTCAGTAAAAAATTTAGATTTAAATCATCTGTACAAAACGGGGACCACTGTATTCTTAAAATCCCCAAGGTATTAACAGCCAAGTTTACCGGTGTTTAGTAGATACATGATTCCTATCCGAGAGAGAGAAAGAGAGAGAGAGCTTGTCTGCTTAAAGCGTTGACTCCACAAGTACTGTACTCATCACCAGCAATCCACATTCTTGTATCAAATGTGACTTCATTTTCAAGCCATCAGCCACGCCAACACTAACTTGGGGAATCTCTAGCTCTCCAAAGAAACAAAACCAATCCAACAGAGCTTTAGTTTGAAAGTTCTGAACATATAACCCATGAACTCTGTACGTATGTAACTAAAACATATACAATGATACGATCAGGATCATTACCAAATGGTTGCAGATTTAACATATGCAAGTATTATATTGGACAAGCCACATGCAGCACCTCAACTGAGCACTCTTCAGTCCCCAAGAAAAGACTCACTAGCAAGCTTTCAATTAGAAAATTTGGAAAACCCCTAAACATCCACATCTGCCACCAACACAGAAGTTCAAAAACTCCAATTTCATTTAGCCGAAGATACTTGCAGTATTTAACATTCCACTATTTCAAAACTGAAGAACTAAAATAAAAAAAATTCAAATATGTTCTCTTCAACACATCTAGAGCTTGTCACGACTTCCCCAAAATACAGAAGAATTCTAGTAAACTTCATAACTGAAACCAATTACCTGAAATCCGAGGTCTGAACTTAGATGACCACTTTGTCAATAATTCCTCAATATCTGCATCCATCCGTGTTCCTATTCCTCCCCATGCTAACATGTGTATAATGTCAGCAAGAGATGATCCTTTAACTTCATGCACTACCTTGAATCCCATTCTTGTGTAAAATCTTACAAGCTGTGACAAAATCGAAGGCAATCCCTGTAGTAATGTCAAGCTTTCCAAGTTGATAGATCCAGAGGTTATTATAACATTTTCTCACATATTTGAAAGTGCAACTCAAAAAGATTTGTTCAATTTGAAGTAGGACCCTATTCAATAATCAACTATTATTTACTCAATACTAGACCAACCAACTTCATGAAGCTTTTTCTCTCTCTCTCAATAGAGAGAGAGCACACAACGTCATTTGGACCGGGCGGTGCAATAATAGCAGCAGTGAAGGGAGTATGTAAGGCATTTTTTACCTAGAAATATAGGCTTTCTAAAGAATTGTAATTTTCTACAACAGAAAATTCAACAAGGTAAAAGTCGCCTGCAATAAATTTACAGTGTAGGCATTGGAGAAGCCATTCCTGAAGTCAGTGAAACCCCGATCCTCATCATTAACCACAGAAGAGCTGTTCAAAACTGTGTAATCAAGGGCACTAGATCTCAATGTAGCATGCGGTAAGAGGCTCAAGCTGAGTGGATCCAACATTGTGATCTTTGAAAGCATGGACGAAATGACTCTTCTACCATCCAGTGCCAAAGAAAGAAAGACTCAAAAAGTACATTCAGTCATAATACTAAGGCAAAGGTACTCTACATTACGAAAAAGCTATGTTCAAAGAAGGAAAGAAGCTAATAATACCATCCCAATCAGTAAAGTGGTCACGGGAAGGGGTATATGTCACCCCATACAGTCCCCTATAGCTAAGAAACTAAGTCAGCACTAGTCATTAAGCAGCCCTGGCATAATGGCACTGTTTGACTGGTCTGCTGCAATTTAGATAACTATCTAAATATCCCTGTTAACCTGCATATGACATCTGGCAAGAGGAGTCCAAAAGATTAAAGCACAGGGATTGACTTACATGTTTAACCTAGGACTGTAAAATTGCATATCACTGAGTGAAATATATGTTGCATCGACAGAAGTTTGACATCTCTTCTGTCAGACATGAGAGAGCGGTGCGATCGAAAGGAGTGCTAGCTCCACATAAAAAGCAGTAAAGTGAAGAATATTTTTCTGTCAAAATGATCACTAAAGCCTTTGGTCCAATCTATGTATTGAAACTGATGGAAATCTCTGGGTATAATCTTTAGGAAAAACAGAAACAGAGTACACACAATGTATGAGATGAATACGAGTGACCCTGAAAATCGTAGTAAAATTTCAGAAAAACCCTTAAAGTATTGAAAACAGAAAACGAATAAAACTAATATCTGACTAGTGTTTATTTAAAGTTGTCTAAATAAGTACCTTGCAAGCCTAAGGGCTGTAGTTCAACCATAAGTAAAAATGGTTAAACAACCGTGGCAATGATCTCCCCTATAACTATGGTACCCATGGGATGGCTTTAATCATCTCCCCAATAATATGGCACACAGGGGATAGCCGTGGCCCATAACCACATTGCTAGCGATCAAGGCACCCAGGGGATAGCCATGATCCATAACTGTCTCCCCAATAACTATGGCAACAAGGGGTACTCTTAATTATATCCACATCTGAATATGGCACCCAGGGGATGGCCGTAACCATCTCTCCAATGAATATGGCACCCAGGGAACGGCTATAGAGATAAGGATGGCAGCCAGGGGATGGCAGTAACTATCTCCCCAATAGCCATGTCACTCAGACGATGGCATAACAGCCTTCCCCAATAACTATAGTGCCCTGAAAATGGGCATAACGTATCATTTACAAACAAGAAAAAATACCTTGGAATGGTAAAGGGGTGAATCATTGATTGCAAGCAACTCTGCCGTTTTACAATTGCAGTCGAAGCCATGGCGAATAGCGACTGCGCCCACCAGCAATCCCATTCCGAAGATGGAGGTGTTGTGCATTGTAAATGCTTGCCTGGTCATCCGTATAGACTCCAAATGCAATATCTTCCCCTTCCCTCCAAACCAGAGGGTAATGAAACCATTTGCTCTTCCAATCTCTTCCCCTGTGAGCATACTGATGGCCCTCACTTCGAACGTGGGCCCCCACGACTTGACCTGCACTTGCACTTTCTGGGCGCTGCCGACCTTCAATATGTCGGTCATGTTTGGCAACTCTGAATTGGAATTGGATTTGCAGGGCCTCTCCGCCACTACTTTCAATCTTCCTCTCCTCCTTCCGCACATTGCCCGTTGATTTGAGTGCCACACATTTCTCATACCATATGATGGACAGGTGAGAACACCTCGAGTGTGGCAAATCAAATGTGGCGAAGCCATTGCATTCAATATAATGTAACAGAGCGCAGCCACGATATCATCCGCAACTTTCACGCTATGCTACCCATATCTTGTTCTAATGTTTTCAAATGTTCTCGCGAAGACAACTAAGTCTAAACATTGTAAAGGCGAAAAATCGTGTGGTTTATAATGTCTACTATTTAATAAATATTTTTATTCTACATCAATTACTATTGGCAAATTTTCTAATTCATTTGTAATTTTTCCTAGTTAAAAAAATATTCACAATAGAGAAATTAAACCTATTGTTCTGATGTTCAATTATATTAAACTATTGTATTTGATATTTGATTTAATAATAGTAAGCACCCCTCTTCATACATTGTAAGATAGCCTAGATACATACAATCTTTGGGAGAACATAATGAATGATTCGACATGTGAGAAACTTTCTTACCAACTAATTGCATTGTCATGTGTAGTCACAGCAATTAGTTAACATGTCTATCAAATGCTACTCCTACATGCAAATTCAATAGTTATTTCTCATACAAGTTTCTATCCATGTGTTCTATTTTTTTTATCTTGCAATTCTCTTTTCTCAACAATTCTCTTTTCCTAAGCTTGCAAGCAACATTTTATCACTAATTCACCTTCTTCCATGCATAATTATTTCTTAATGTCATATTCTTCTATTAATTTAATAATTCTTAATTATTTAATTAATTCATTTTATCCTTATTTTTCTTTTGATTAATTTAAATAAATATTAATTTTATTTAAATTACATCACTAATTATGTTTTTCTATTCTTATTTAAATAAATTATTTAATTATTTGTTTCTACCTTCTATAATTAAGTAATTATTTAAATAATTAATATTTCACATCCCACCTTCTTATTTTTAATTATTTAATTATTCATTTTCTCTCATTTAAATTAAATAATTGCTATTATTATTTAATTTATTTCTTATTAACTATGCCCTAAATCTCAACCAATATTTTGAGTTTCGATCCATCCTTCCCATCTTTATCTATTTTCTTCTCAATTAATCTCATCCATCGATCATGATACCTCATCACTCAATCCTAACCCTTCATTTGAATTGGGATTTCTATAAAAGCAATCCATCATCCCTATTTCAAGGTGAACCACAATGTTTGAAGTTTTGCTATCTTGAGATCTAACTATTTGCATCAACATCAAGCTTATCAAATACAATTTGCATACTACAAATATGAGAACAAACAAAGCAAAATGGAGAAGAGCAATGGAGGGGCATCAACTATGACATAGAGATTGAGTATTATTGCTTCATTATTGTGATTTCTATTATCATTTGTGTTTCATTGTTGGATTAGGTTCTTCATGTAGAAGTTGAGAAAATACAACTTCACGGGAGCCCAGTAATCTCTGCAAGCTAAAAATACCTGTTACAAGGAGAAGCAAAAAGAAGCAACACAGAGAAATGCTCAAAGATGTGGAGCTTTGTATTCATCAAAATGTAAAATGAATAATGATACAAAGAAAGGATTTTAACCACATATAGGTCAAAAACCCTAAAAAGGAAAACCCTAGGCTTGCACATTAATAATTAATAAAATAATTAATTATTATGCACCTAATGTTAGCTTTAGCGTAAAAGAGATAAATGAGAACTTTAATTAATTAAACAAATATTGTTTAATTAATCAAGTAAATAACCAATTACTCTAACACCCCCCCTTAAGCTAGACTTAGGGAGAAGCTAAAACCTAGAAGAAGCTACTAAAAGCAAAAGCAATGGGCCCCGACAACTAGGCCTGATCAGGTACCCAAGTGCAAGGAAATCTCTATGAAACAGAGAAAAGGAGAAAACCCAGTGGAAAAAAACTCCTCTCCAAATAGAGATGCAAAAAAGAAAGTACAAATGGAATGTCTCAAGAGACTCTCTCAAGAACATATGCAGATATACAATTAGATACCCCCCCATGAGAGAGAGTGGAGACTCCAAAGCCCCCCCAGAATGAGAGAACCCCTATGCCAATGATCAAACCAATGTGTCTCCTCGGAGGAAGAAACAAATCCAATGGTCGAAGAAGAGGAAATCCCTGGATGTGAGGTGAAAATGTAAGTCCTGGATGATGCGCACTGAAGAACGGAACTGCAACATGAGTGTATGAATAACAAAATGGTGAATCAAACAACTCAAGATGATCCTAAAATGGAATCTCCAATGAAGAAGGGATAACAGGTGTGTTGACTTTGTCATCTATGAGGAAAGGAATATCCTCTGATATGGCCTCAACAACTACACTTGATGGCTCGATGAGTGGAGCAACAATGTCAGCCACAACTGAAGAGGTAGCCTGCTGAACAAATGTGATCTCAACAGGAGGAAGAGGTGTAGAAGTCTCAATACTAGTCTCATGAACAAATGGAAGAACACATAAGTTCAAGTAACCGAACTTCTCCTCAGATACTACAAGCTCTACAAGCTCTCTTTTAGAAAGAGAGGGAGATGGTGGACCAAATTGTGTAAATGCATACAATCAAAAAGAATGATCAACTGTCCCTGTTGCAACAATGTTGCCAGTCTGAATCTCTCTGATGTGCACTGAATCAGGTGTGAACTCAACTATCTTCCCTGTCCCACTGTGAGCAATCTGATAGATGGAGAGAAGGTTAGTGGACAAAGATGGAACACATAGTACATCATTGAATGTACGATCATCAATATCGATAGAACCTTTCCCACATACACTCATATAAGTGTTATTACCCATCAATATGTGTGGTGAGGACGCAACCTCAAAAGATGAGAACATGTCCTGAGAAGATTCCATATGGTGTGAAGCACCTGAATCCAATACCCATCTAGATGAATGTGAACTGGTGGTTGCACATAATGCATGAACCTTATGTGGGGCCTATCCATCTATCTGGAATGATGATGATGAAGAAGAAGACCTGCCTGAAGTAGATGAAGAAGAGTGATGAATATGGTTCCTCTCAAGGAGAGCTGTCAAATCTGAAACCTATTTTGCATATCCATCTATCTTCTTCTCATAACACTTGGACTCATCATGTCCTGGCTTAGTACAATAAGCACACTTAGGTCTGTCTTTCTTCGATGGTTCCCCCTTAGGAGAAGGTGAATTAAAAGTCTTATGTGAACTAGAATCCTTCCAATGCTCTGTGGTCTGTGGTTTTGGTTTCTTCTTTTGCTTTTGCTTCCCCTTATATGAATGTGCTACCAATGCTTGGTGTGGTGATCCTGAGAGCATATCCATCTGAGAAAGGTATGACTGCTCACGAGACAAATGCTCACAAAACACATCAAAGGTAGGCATGGTAAAATGAGTACCCAGGCCATCCATGGTGGAATAGAAGGAAGAAGCAAATATCTGAAATGGACCACGAAGCTTCGAAAGGATCAAGTAAATGTACTCTATGTCTGACTTATTCTTGCCACAACCTTGTAAAATAGTGCAGATAGTTTTGAACTTGTTCAAAAAATCCTCAATAGTGGGAAATGATTCAAGTAATAGTGAAGTCATCTCTGCCTCAATCTGTAATGCTTAGAACTCATTAATGGCCCCAAAAAGTGTCTCAAACTTCAACCACGTGGCTCGAGGAGTGAGCAAAGCATCAAGGTGAAACAAAAGACTGTTTGAAATGTGCATGGATAGCAAACCCATAGCTTCATCCATCTTGTTCCTGTGCTACATAATCTCAAAAGGATGCTGCAATTGAGGTTGAACCTCGTCTAAACAAGACCACAACCCTTGTGACCTGAGAAGTCTCATCATGCGAGACTTCCAGGTGTGATAGTTGTGTGATGTGAGTAACTCAATTGAGGAGTTTGCCATGAAACCCTGCACTTGTACCTGCTTGTGTTTTTTATTATTATGTGATCTTTCAGAATAGACAGAAGATGCAAAAAGGTTTGATTTTTTTGAGATTTTTGGTGTTCTGGTTTTCTGATTTAAATGATAGAAAGTGAGAAAAAACACCCCCCCATAAGAGATAAACCCAAACCCTAGTACAAACTGAGAAAGAGGAAGCAATGCGGAAGCAAAAAATACTTCAAAATGAATTCTCATGTACCTAATGAAAATTCTGAGAAAAAATATCACATATCTGAATAGAGCATGCTAAGAGCTTTCCAACGCCTATTTGTGTTTGAAAAATGGAGTCCGTTTGCACCTTTTATGGCCCCGAAAGTGCAAAAAAAAGACCCCACTTTGACTGGAAAAATAATAACCAGACTGGTAAAATTTTGAGAAAAATCCTATAGCATCAGATTGGTGCTGGAATTAGCTTTCCAACACCTATTTCCATTCGAAAATCCGAGCTAAAACACCCGAGATATGCCCGATTTTGTGAAAGGAGCATAAAAAGGTGTTTGAGAAAAAAAATATAGCCCTCAAGGGCTTAAAATCTGCGGCCCTTGATCATATTGGCCGACCAAGGGGCTGGTGTGCAGGTGGCATGCGGGCAGCGCGTGGGCTAGGCGTAGGCGGCACACGGGCAGGGCACGAGCTGACGGCGCGGCGGGGCAGCTTGGTCGCGGCCGGTTGTTGCTGCCGGTGGCGATGGGCGCTGGGCGGCGGAGTGGCGGTGTGGCCAGTCTATGCGGGTAGCGCAAAAAAATACATAGAAAACTTAGTTTTTTTAATTTATTTTTTAATTTTTTGTGATTTTTCGACCTTGGAAAATGTGCCCTAGGGCCGTACGGCTCCTGGGTAAAAAAAAATTGCCTCCCTAGTCGACAGTGGCCAAATCTGATAAATTTTATATGAAAATAGGGGTTTTTGGGCCTTTTGGACTCAACCGTGATATCAGTTTTTTCCCAAAATGCACCAAAAATAAACTCCCCCAAATCCACAAAAGAAAACTTATGCAACCCCAGATCTGCTTCCAATGCAAAAATCTCAGAACAAAACAGGTAGTTGTAGATCTAAAGCTCTGATACCATGTAGAAGTTGAGCAAATACAACTTCATAGGAGCCCAGTAATCTTTGCAAGCTAAAAATACCTGTTACAGGGAGAATGAAAGAGAAGCAACACAGACAAATGCTCAAAGATGTGGAGCTCTGTATTCATCAAAATGTAAAATGAATAATGATACAAAGAAAGGATTTTAACCACATATAGGTCAAAAACCCTAAAAAGGAAAACCCTAGGCTTGCACATTAATAATTAATAAAATAATTAATTATTATGCACCTAATGTTAGCTTAAGCGTAAAAGAGATAAAAGAGAACTTTAATTAATTAAACAAGTATTGTTTAATTAATCAAGTAAATAACCAATTACTCTAACACTTTATAGCTTGAATTAAATAGTTTTGTGGTTGCTGTTATTGATTCATGTTTTTCCCCCAAATTCTTACCTTGTCTACATTTGGTGAACCTAGCATGAATTGAGCATATTTATTGTATCTTTATTTTTATGAGGTTTTTAATCTTATATTACTGTTTTGTTAAAAAATTCAAGACTAACCTTGTACAAATTAGGTTGAAGACAAAACCCTATGATTTTTCAAAGGTTTCATCATATATTTCAAATGGGTGTGAATTTTCTTCTATTTTTTTTACTGCAAGTTAAGGATCACATCAGGAGCCTACATTCCAAAAATTAGATCCATGTCAGCATTTTTGAGTGAGTTATGCTATTTTTAGTAATTTCTAAATATTTCATCATATCTCCCAAACGACTACAACTTTTTTTTGGGTTTTTTACTAGATGTCAGAGATCATATAATAAACTTACACTCCAAAAATTAGCTTCAAGTCGACATTTTTGAGCAAGTTATCACTTTTTGTGATTTTTCATATTTACCTTAAATTTTGGCCGCAAGTTAGCAATATTCTCAATAATTAATTTAAAATCAGATCTTTGAGATTTAATAGTTCTTCATAAATATACTCCCTAGGGCTAAAATTAAGGAGTTTTTCTAAAACAATTACATTTTTGGAAATTTCTCAAAATTTTACTAGGGGTATCTTCTTTGCATTTTTATTTTTGGGGTAAAAAATATAACAAAATAATCAGATCATGGAATCATCTTGATAGTATGCAATTTTTTTGGTTACTAATAGTTGATTTTCAGCTTGTAACAACCATTGGGATAAGACCTTTTGATCTAAACTACTAATCCAATTTCTTGCAAGGTTCCATTGTGTGTTTGCGATTTTTAAATTAGGAACATTTGGAGTTGGTGCTTAAAAAGAACAAGTGTCTTTCATGTATTGTGCACTTGCATGTTTTGTTAAATCCCATATTGGTGTGTGTATCATCTCCCATTGCGCTTCGTGTAATCTTGGGTGCATGAGAAACACATATCAATCTCTTTTTATTTTAGTAGGAGGTCTGCTATGATACAGGTATCCTATAATAGAGAACTCAAAGGTTTGACCTCAAGCACATTTCTTGGCAAGCTATATCAAAGGTGTGAAGGTGTTCAAGTTAGTAGCACATTCTAGTAAAGTATACCATGTGTGTCAATTTAGATGTGGGTGTATAAACCACATTAGGTTTAACTAGAGGCTTTAGTGTCTCACATTTGGTGTTATAACACGAGTGTTCACGACAGTCCCCTACGATGAACCATTATTTTAGAAGCCTAAGACCTATTTTGAGAGTCTACTATTGTTGGTGTAAGGGATGTGGATCATACCCTGAAGTTACTTACCACATCCTGTTCTTGGTTGAGGTAGCAAGGTTCCTTGTTTAGAGTTACTCCTTTCAAGGTGAGAGGTGTTAAAGTGGTCCATGACCTTAGCATTCTCTAGCTTCACCCACTCCTTTTTTTTCAGATTTCACATCACTCTTTCAAGGTGAGGTAAGCCCACTTTAGTAGATAACCCTATTAATACTAGCTAGGTTTTGCTTGTTTGTAATCCAAGGCCTAATGAGTTTTATGGAATAAAATTTGCAAAATTCTTTCTTACCAAGAATTCAAAGAGTCAAAAGAAACCAAATCTATCTTCTGACTATTTGTTGTGTTTTATGATCAATCTAAACCTACTAGAAATGGAAAACAACTTAGAAAACATTAAATTAGGGTCAAAAAGATGAAACATCACAACTTTTATCAAAAAACTGTAATCGTTAGTCAGAACACTGCATCTATCAGAAACCCTAGAGGAAGCCTGAAACATCGCATATGTTAGTTTCAATTTTTTTGGGGGAAATATCTATACATCCAACTTCCAGTTTCCTTATAGATAGTGACTAGACACTCAGACCTAAGACTTGGTTAGGTTCAATCATTCCATTCATTATATTTCATCATTTACCTTAGGTTGGCTCTCATAGTCCTAGTTTGCATACACCATACTACACCTCATTCCATCAACATATTTGAGTCTTAAGATTAGGAAGCTTGTCATACTATTGGGCAAACCATAGTTTCATATTTAGGTGTCTTGACCTTATCATTTTCTTACCTATCTCATCCTTAGGTTGGGATTACAACTCATGTGTCTAGTTTAGGCTCACCTTTTATCCAATCATCATCATCATCATCATCTTGGCCCTCGTCCCCTTGAGGTCTTGGCATTTAGAGTTGTTACTTTATTTCACTATAGTCTGCTTAGTATCTTCTTTTAAGATTCAAAATTGCATATCCAAATCCAACCACAGTCATAATCTTAGTCTCATCATCATCTTGCATTCAATCCAAGCATAAGCTTAGTCATAGTCTCATTACCACTTTCCATTCCAAGCTTAGTCATATTCTCATTACCACTTTCCATACCAAGCTTATTCATAGTTGCATTCTCATCTTGCATTTTTATATTCCAAAAATCCCAAAAACATAGCAGTCTTATTATCATTACCATCCTTAGCTTGCATTACCATATTTATCTTGGATCTCTATCTTTAGTTGCATTCATTTCCAAAAGCCTCAAGGTTGCGAGTCTTATATGGTATTCACTAGGTCACAAAGGAAACAAAAAGACATGGATTCCTCATATGACCCTAATTTCAATCTAACAAGCACCATGAACTTTGGGTCCTCTTCAAACCAAAATCAAACATCACAAGATGAAATTCCAAATCCAATTGAAAATTCTACATTCAAGGAGGTTAACCAAAATCTCACACCTGAAGAGATTGAACAAGCTTCCCAAGATCCTAAGATAGTGTGTATCATAGAAGAGATGGCCATAGTGGATCCTAATAAGTACTTCCTAGCACTTGCCCAAAATGGTGTGAAGCTTCCCTTTGGTTTTGACACTTCCATAATTGTAGAGGGAACAACACAAACAAAAGATCAAAGTCAAGGTCATAACACATTTTCACAAGTTTCCTCATAACAAAATGCACACTAGTATGGCACTTGGGGGAACTACACATAACACAACACATGTTAACATACCTCGTACTCCAATATTTCAGACTAAAAGGACACATGCAACATCTCAAGGACCAAGTCCCACATTTTCCAATCCATTTCAATCATCCTCTAGCTACATGGGTATGACTTTCACAAATCCATTTTCCACAATATCCACCCAAAATATCGCATCATCAACCAATGGGTGAGTGCAGGATCATAAAGGTCCAAAAAGTGACGATATGACAAAAACGTGGTTGCTGAATTTTTTTATCTGAATTTGATTGAATGAAAAGTGTTTATTGAAAAAATTCTCATCTTTCCAAACATATAAGACATGCCTTATTCGAAATTAAATAGATAATTATTATTGATTTTCTACATACATTCTAACTAAAGTCCCGATTGATAGGCTGATTGAAAAACATCTATAATTCTTAAACGATTTCATTTTTTTTTAATTTGAAAGAAGCAACACATTCTACGCTTCCCATACTATAGGATTAAAAAAGAAAAATTGAATTTCATAAATTTTTGACCAAGTTATGGTGGTTAGACAAACAAGTTTCAATATTTAAAAAAAAAAATCATAAAAAATTCATAACTAATTAATTATTTAATTGCAGAAAAATTACAAAAAGAATGGGGCACATCTGGGCATGCGTCCTCTACTTATATTGAAAGTTTCAAAAAATAATATTATTTTAAATCCAAGTACTTAGGTTGGTTAGACATATGCTTACTTTTTAGTTTTTCCTAAAAATTTAGTACTACTTCATTAAAATTTCAAAATTTCACCAAATAGATTTACTTTTTTCCAAAAAAGGAATAGTATCTTAGAAACTACATTTAATTTGCTACAAATTTTGTTGTTACATATTTTTTAAATTATGTTAATAACTTATTCAAATTTTTATGTCAAGTTGCCTAACTCTGTTTTTCTGACTTTTCATTGCAACTTAAGGGCCTAGTTTAGATCGGGCCATGATCTTGCACTAACCCCAATACAAAAACAAATCGAAACCCAAACCCACGAAGAAAAATAAGAAGGATTCAAATTGCCACACCAAGAGTGCAAACCAAAATGACCAACATAACACCAAACACCATGTCTTTTGGGTCAAACTTCAACACCGACCAACCTTCATCACAACAACATGCCAGCCCAAAATTTAACTTCATACCTAAACACCAACACACCAACCAAATTCCACCACAACATAATACCAATACTAACACCATGTTTACGTCTCACTTACAAGAAGGCAATCAAAATCATTCTCAAGAAAACATCAACATAAACTCAATGTTTACATCTAACTTCCAAAACCAAAAAATGTTATCAAACAATTACCTCAACACAGTTAACACCAATGTGAACCTTCTCATGCAAATTCAAAAAAACATACCACCATCACCCATGGACACTTTGATGTAATAAATGCAAGTAATACAAACAAAACATGGAAAATATGCAATTGAACACAACCAAGAAAACATATTCAATGAAGGAACTATGTCCTTATCCTTTTGATAGAAGCATATACATGCCACCTTTCCCTCCACACTTCAAAGTGCCAGACTTCAATAAATACATGGGAAAAGGAGATCTAGTAGAATATGCATGAGAGTTTAACATTGCTTTTATGGACATTGCTTTTGAGTCTATGTACTTAATGAGACTATTCCCACGTAGCCTTTTGGGGTAGGCTCTAGAGTGGTTCACACACCTTCCTCATGGGATAAGAACATGGAATGAGCTACCTGAAAAATTCATCTCACACTTTGCCTATAACATTGAAAGTGAAACTATTATTTGCACCCCACTCCACCTTTCCACTTTGCTAGTTTTAATTACCTATGCACATGGTGGATGTATTCTTGGGGGTGCCCCATTGTCACCCTCCCCTATTCCCCCTAACGACATGTTGGCTTCCGCACATGCAATATTGCCTCCCTCAGGGACCCCTCCCCCCGTGTTGTTGTGGAAGTGCCCATGATTCTTGTTTTTCCAAAATCCATTGGTTGGAAGAATGAATTTCTCAACTCTTCCCAAAGTCCTTCTATGGATAAAGCTCTTCCTTGTCCTGAAGTTGTGACCTCTATCTTTGGTACTGAAATCTCTCTCCTAAATTCTACCATTGATAAAATAGTTTTGTCCATGGAAAACTCTATTGTGGGAATTTTTTTCTCTTTCTACCAATATATTGATATGGTGTGAAGATGGACTATGACTAAATGGTGCCTTAAGGGTAGTGTTGAAGTTTGAGTATGGCTAGAGGGTTGTTTCTCTTCAAATTCATGGATCCTCAAGATTTTATCTCTATTTAATCTTTGGTTCTTTGCGTCTATGGGAAGCACAACTTATCACTCTTCCATTAGAAGCCTAGCTTCGATCTTGTTGTCGACCTTAACAAATATTCTCCTATTTGGGTTTGGCTATCGAGTCTACCTTTAGAATTCTAGGATGAGTCAATATTCAAATGCATTGAGGATTCGATGGGCCACCTCATAACTTCATATATAATTACTAAAATGAGGTATAGACTAGTCTTTGCACTTTTCTATGTTAATATTGATATTAATAAGACTCCCGAGCTCTGTGAATCTGAGCTCTAAGTTTGGTTCATGGAACAAACAAGTGTGCTATCAAAATTTTATTGTTTATTGTAAAAAATGTTTCAAACTAGGGAACCTTATCTTTGACTACAAGTCCTCTGTAATAAGAAATCCCATTGAGGATGATTCTCATGTGGGTTAAATCATAACCAACTACCCCTTCAAATCTAATATTTTAATTGTCTTGGATTCCCTAGCCAAATTTGGACATTGGGAAAACCTTGTCACAAACCTTGTTATTTTACCCTACAAACTTACAAACAAACCCCTACTGGTAGGGAATCCCTTGAAAAAGCTACCATGCAACCCTCTTGTCATTGATTGTAAGAATTTTGAAACTCTTGGCAATCAACCTAATCTCTTAGCTACCCAGGAACTGCCTAAAGATCTAGAAGAAGGTGAAATACCTAGAGTTGGGAAGGAGGGTGATTCCTCTAGGACTTGTGTGGTAAATACAACTGTTGAATCTTAAACTCATAGCTAAACCAATGAAGATGATGGAGGCTAACCCCAAAGAAGGGCAAGAAAAGGAAGGTGGATGTTGGTGTTCAAACTAAACCTAGTAGACCCAACCAAAGACAAACCATATTTATGGAAATAACTAAGGAAAGTGCTATTGGAAATAGAGGATGTTGGAAGCATCCTCAAAGAAGATGTCAAAATAAAAGTTCTTTCCTAGAATATAAGAGGGCTCAACAACCCTCATAAGCAGCTCTCCCTAACAAATTATGTTTGGGTGCACAAGCTTGGAAGAGAATTCACAAACCCAATTGGAATAAGGTAGTCCTCAGAATGAGCTATCTAAAAAAATATAATTTTGATATATTTTCGTTTTATTAAATATAGGTTTTTCATAGAAAATGAAGGTCTATGTTATGCACATGTGGAAAAATAGCAGATTATCAATTTTTTTTTTTGAAAAATATGAGTGCACTAGATAATGAAGTCCTTGATCCAACAAAAAAAAACTAAATTTCGATATATACAAAAAAAGTGACGCGTTATACAGTCGTGCTATGTTCGAATTGTAATTGGTTTGACTTCAAAACTTATTTAAAGAAAAAATATTCAATAAAAGTTGTCTAACCAAGTGGAAGCACTAGATATCAGAGTTAAAAATCTAAATTTTAAAGAATTAGAATATTATCCTTCATGGAAAAAAAGTTATGCGTTATACAATGTGCATCACTTTTTGAAAATGCTGTTTTTTGAAAAAAAACAAGATTTCGTGGGATATGGAAAAAGAAGTGCAATCTGATTCCAAAAATTTTGAAAAAAGTATTTTTAGAATCTATAGACAAAATGTGACGAGACTCTAGTTTTCATCATCTTCAAATTCCTCACAGTTTAGCCGCTATAGATGCCCGAATGTGAAGATTTAGTTAAAAATAATAATTTCAGTGTCCAATTTGGCCAAAAATTGTAAACCGCTATTGTGGGATCACCCCTGAGAATATTTGGCCCAATGCTCACTTCTCTTTTATTGATGTTGATAGAGCCTCAGGAAGCCTTGTTATTTTATGGAATCCAAACAGATTATGTGGTAGTGAATTATTTCAAACTAGGAATAGCGTGGGAGTCCGATTCGCCCATTCTAGATCTACTTGGATTCTAATCAATATTTATGCCCCCAATGTTAGGAATTATAGGAAGGCTCTATGGCTTGAAATTACGAATTGGATTCTAAATATTAAAGAAGCTTGCTAGTTGTTGGCAAGGGACTTTAACTCTCCTTTATATACATTTGAAAATTGTTGGGGTCTTATGGACTATTCTAATAGTATGGCAGACTTGCTAGACCTATTAATTACTATAGGGCTTGTGGATATGGATTAACAAGGTCAAAATTTTACATGAACCAATATGAGATTGAGTGATAACCTCATTTAGGTAAGACTTGAACAATTCCTTTTTTCCCCTAATTGGGCAGATCTCCTCAGCTCTAACTTGTAGGCTCTTCCCCAGATTGTTTTATATCATAATCCCCTTCTTATTATCTTGAATGAACACTTTGTTGTTGGTCTCTTTCCCCCACATTTTTAGATAATTTGGGCTTATCACTTGGAATTTATAAATAAAGTTGCTAGTTGGTGGAATGTCTTGATTCATGGATCCCCCATGTTCAATGTTTTCAAAAGCTCAAGATTGTAAAAGATAAGGTAAATGACTGGAACAAGTGGGTTTTGGGGGATGTCTTCCACCAGAAAAGAGATCCTTTTGCTAAACTTAAAGAGACCCAAAAACGAATGGAGAGTGGGGATTTCAGTGAATAGACTTGATAGGGGGAGAAGGATTACCACACTAAATGAGACAAAAATTTGAAAAAAGAAGAAATGTTTTGAAAAAAAAAGTCCAAAATTCAATGGTTGAAAGAAGGAGACCACAAATATTCCTTCTAAACTACATCTCTTCTCTCAAAAAAAGAAAAAAAGGGAACCAAATAAAGAAGCTAAAGGTCAATTTAGGAGTGGAAGCCACCACTTTGGCCTAAATTGTGTAGTTGACCTCAAGTTATTTTCAAAATACCTTTGTCAAGTCTGCTGGGAACCCTAACTCTACTACTAATGACTACTTGTTGGAATCCATTCCCTCCATTCTAAGTAATTTGGATAATGTTTCTATTCTTAGGGTTGTTACTCTTGAGGAAGTCATAGTGGTAGTCTTCAACATGGGAGCTTTCAAGGCCCCTAGATTGTATGGCTTCCCGCTGGATTTCTTTTAGGAGTATTGGGAAATTATTGGAGATGAATTATTCCTTGTTTCCACAGACTTCTTCAAGTCTGTAAAAATTCTAAAATAGTTGAACCATACCTTCTTGGAACTCATTCCAAAAAATGAAGACCCCTAAACCATGGCTGACTTTAGGTCCATTAGCTTGTGCAACACAATTTACAAGATATTCTCCAAAATCCTGGTTAAACGCTCGAAACCTTTTCTTGATAAAATGATTAGCCCAAGCCAAAAAGAATTTGTCCTTGGTCACCACATTTTGGATTCTACAATTTCTGAATGCATATCTACTATCAAATACTTTGTGTTGATCAATGGGGTCCCTATGGGTTCTTCAATGTTTTTGAAGGGATAAGATAGGGTGATCCCCTTTGCCCCTATCTCTTTATCATGGTTGTTGATGCCCCAAGCTGAAATGTTTCGAGAATGATAAGGGATGGGTTTATTAAAGGTGTCAAACTCACAACCTCCCTTGAATCTTTAGCTATCTAACAATTTTTGAATGATACCATGATTGTTTGGAAATATTTTGTGGTGGAGGCTAGAAAATGGAAAAAATGTCTAAACATTTATGCCTCCAGCTCAGGTCAATGCATAAACTACAATAAGAGTATGGCCTATTTCTTTAACTACTCATAGGCCCTTTAGGATATACTGACTATTGTCCTTGGTTGCAAGAGTGTGTCCCTTCCTTCTGTGTACCTTGGGATCCATCTCACTATCAAGAAAGTTTATCCTAGATTTTGAAACTCTATCCTTGAAATAATGCAGAGAAAATTGGTAGGTTGGAAAGGCTCTACTCTTAGTCATGTTGATAAATTGCAACTCCTGGCTACAACTCTCCAAGGGATCCTGGTTTATTTTCTTTCTATTTTCAAAATCCCTAGATATATTGCTGATAAATTTGAAATAATTCAAAGGAACTTTCTTTGGTCGAGTATGGAGGAAAAGAAGAAATTGGCTTTGCTATGTTGGGATAGTGTCTGTCTTCTTAAATTTGGTGGGGGTATTAGCATAATAAAAATCCAATTGGCCAACAAAGACTTGCTTGTGAATGTTGGTTGGGACCTACTAAGGAATATGAAGGAATGGTGTAGGTTTCTGAATGTGAAATATCTCAACAACCTACCCATAAGGAATAGGAAGGAATAATGCAGGTTTTTGAATGTGAAATATCTCAACAACCTGCCTATGATCAATTGCCTCTCGGATATTCATCCTAGTGGCTCTCTAGTTTGGAATAATATTTGTAGAATCAACAAGCTATTGAACTCTAGTTTGAGATGGAAACTTGGTAATGGCCAAAAAATTAGGTTTTGGGAGGACCCCTAGCTGTTTGAGACACCCCGCAGTCAATTTGACTTTAGGAATCGAATGGCCCCTACAATGATGTTTTTTGGAAAACATATGAGATACTACTTGTGCAGGAAGCTTGGTTCCTTGAAATGGAAGATGATTGTGTGTTATTTCTCTCATTCCCTAGAGTTAAAGCACCAGGATAAGACTCTTTAGGACATTCTCCTCTAACTAGGATACCCACTTCTACTCAGCAGATGAATTCTACTCATCTAGGGAAAGTAAGGGTACCTAATATCTCTATAAATTCTGCCTACAATTTGCTATCCTTACAAGGAACTCAAAATAGTATTTGGAAATATGTGTGGAATAGGCATCTGACACAATTTTTTTTTTTGGTGGACAGTGAGTCATAACAGGATCCTCACATAAGACAAACTAAAGAAAAGGGGATTTCAAATACCTAATAGATGCATGCTATGTAAAAATGATGAGGATATGTCCCTCATCTACTACTCCATTGTCAGTTTTCTTTGGGATGGTTTTTTTCAAAGGTTAGGTATCCATTGGCCCATGAATGGTGATCTTAAGAGTTTTGTTGAGAACTAGATCAGTCCCTTTCACCACCCTCTTCCTAAAGAAATATAGTACCAACTCCCTCCTATCATATGTTGGTGTTTTGGAAGGAAAGGAATAACTGGATTTTTGAGAATGTGGAAAAAAAATCCAAAGTAGGTCTTTAGTATTGGATTAAGAATTATCACTGGAAATGTCTCCCTCTATGTTTAGAAACCCCCAAACAAACCTCAAACCTTGGTATTGGATATTACCATGGCCAAATCCTGCAACAAGACCTTGGACCCCAACTCATTTGACAATTCAAAAGTTCTAGCTAGGCTTAACACTATTAAAAAACCCCCTGCTAATGGTTGGTACAAACCTAATTTTGATGGTGTAGCGAAAGGAAACCCTGACCTGGCTAGTATTGGGGGCATTATTAGAGATTAGAATGGCATGTTGGTGGTGGGGATTGTTGGTTTCATTAGGATACAAACCTCTATGACAACAAAGTCAAGGGAATTGTTGAGTGACATCAGGTTTGTTGTTACTCTTGGCATAAAGAACCTACATATAGAAGGGGACTCCAAAGCTATGATTGACTCTATCAATAATAATTACTATTAGGGGTGGAATATTAGATATATTTTGTTGGATATTCAATTCTTACTCAACAAGTTTGAAACAAATAAATTAACCCACATCTTTTATGAGGGAAACAAAGTGGCTGACTCTTTGGAAAATTTGGGTTTTTCATGGGAGTCAACTAAATACTAGAGAAATTTGGTGTGCCTCCTTGTGAATGTCCAAGGTCTTATCCTTGATGACCAAAGGAACATTAATGGTTTATGATGATGATCAACATCTCCTTCATAGATAGGTACACATGTCTTCTAACCCTTGCTCTAAATATGATGTGGAATATGTTTGATGATTTAGATGGGTTCGTGGGGATGGCTGAATTGTGGTGGGGTTTATTTATTTTTCCCATTGGGTTTCCCCACAGGTTTAATGTATGGTCTTTCCATCCGTATAGTGCGTCCACTTATATTTCAAGCCTTGTCATTTGGAACATGTGGATGGGTAAAATATTACTCAAACATTTATTTAATTATTGGCTGCTAAAGGTAATGATGGTATTTCTCATGCCTTGATGTACTTAATCAATACTTGCAATGGCTCCACAAACCTAAGCTTCTCGAAAATTCCTTCTTGTACATAGGAAAATCTTATATTTCCTTAGTTAGGAAATATTTATAGATATTTTATGGTGGTTATCTCTTTAATAAGCTGATTGAGTTCATTTCCCATCTACATTTTGAAAAATTTCTCCTTTTTCTAACTCTTTTGATTGTTTTCTATCTGAGTGTGAAAATGGGAGGTGATCACATGCACATTGAACTAGAGTCCTGTGAAGAATTCTACTAGGATCCATTGGTTTGGCATATTTGTGTTGAAGGGGGCATCACTCCTTTGATGGAGTGCCGCCTAAATAGGCACAACACAAACTTTCTACTTAGTTTGTGATATCTTGGTGTGACAAGAGGGTCATGGTGGGAGGGATTTCTTTTCAGATAAATGAAGAGGTGATCAAAAAATCTATGAGGCTTCCCTATTCAAGAGAAAATATTAAAAAATATACGAAAGAGGAAGATATGAAGAGCCTGCAGAGTCTCTTTAGGGAAAATGAATTGCCTACAAAGCTGCATGCGGGTTTTGATCGGAGCAAGCTCCCTACTCCATGGGATCAAGTGTGTCTAGTTTTAATGAAGTATATCACTCTTGAAGGTTGGTTTAAATTTTTTTACTTATACCATTTTTTTTTGTTGAACCACCTATGCCATAGAATGATTATCAGTTTCCCCTTGTTCTTACTCTCATCCATTGAAAGTTTGGTTAAAGAAACCATAGATCTTGCAAAAACAAATCCTAATAAACCAACCCATCTTCCCTTTTATCAAGGGCTTATCCCCTGTCTTTATCATTTCCACCTTGTTCTATGCTCATCGAAACCCATTTCTACTATTGGAGTTGAGGAATTGGAACGCTCTAATCAGTCCCCTGCTAAACCCTCTCTAACTACCTCTATTGGCCTTAAAAGAAAGAAACCTCCCACAACCAGCCAGCCTCCTGAGAAACCTATACCTAAACCACCTACCAAAAATAAGAAGATTGGAGCATATTTGGCCCAATCCAAGGTTGTCACTAGTCTTTGCGAGCTAAAGAATACACCCAAAAAGAAAGAAGGAAAGTTTCTCACCAAAGCTAAGCCTGAATTAAAAAAGGAAAAAAGGACATCACCTTTCATGTAGAGGAAACTCCCACAGACAATGATGAAGACGAATCTGCTTCTAAAGACTTTCAAGGGGATATAGTGGTCGCTATTAGTTCTAAGATGGGGGTGGAATAGACAAGTGTCCAGAGATCCAATAGGCTAGATAAATATAAAAAAGAGGTACTGGTTGATGATATATCTAACATCTCAAAATAGGAAAAAAGCCTAGGAGGTGAGAAAACATGACACGATTGAGGATAGTGAATAGTACATGGAAGGACCTAGTCTCTTTCCTAAGATGAATCATATGATTCAAGAGGAACCATGCCGGATTCCTCTAATCATAAAGCTTAGGTGGAAGAGACCAACAGTCTATTTCTAAAAAGGATGAAGACCCCAAAAACTTGGTTGCTTGTGTTGCAAAGTTCGAAAGGAAGTCTACAAGGCTAACTCTTTTTACCATCAAAGCCATCCATCATTCTATTGTCACTTTTTCAAAAGTTTTGAAAGATGAAGTGAACAAGAAGACATGAGGAACAAACAAGAGGAAAGATAAGAGAAGTAAAAGTCATTTTCATGATATATTATAGTCGTTATCCCATTTCAATAAGTATAGAGTGAGGGTAAGAAACAAGAGGCTTTACAAATATCCTATGGCCAATTTCAATAAATAAGAAACTAGATTTTTCTCTCCCCCTTAATCCCAAGGTTCTAAATATTTGTGCTTGTAGAAATGAGGAACATGTTGGTGAAAAAATTGAAATTGAATATTAACTATGATGGTCAAGAATTTTGATACATGTAGATCAAGTTTGAAATATTTCAATATTAAGTTTCACAATAAATCAAACATTCAACCTACCTCTTTATCTATTAGTGGATTTGATAACATGGGAGAACAACTACTTGGTGCGATAACATTACCTATTATAGATGGAAAAGTTACATTGCAATCTACTATTCAATTTATGCTTCATGATCTTTCATACATTCTCCTTTTAAGGAAGAGCACGAATTCATGAGATGCATATAGTGCCTTCTACCCTTCATCATGTCTTGAAATATGTCTACCAAAAAAAAGTATATACAATTGAAGCCGAACTTGAACTAAATAGTTGTTTGAACATTGAGAAAGGCAAGGAGAATCCTTTGAAAACATTGACACCAACTACACAAGTAGACCCATGAAACAGAAAGATAAAGAAAAACATATTGAGGAAGTCATGAAGATATTAGAATATGGTTGGGGTTCCTTGGATTTCACATCAAGATTCATGGGAGAATACAAGATCATAAACACGTTCGATTTTAAAAAGGGAAAATAAAAAGTGGTAATACCAACAAAAAATTTAGAAGACCCTTTGAAAGTATCCATCTCAAACACTTTAGAAGAAGAAGCAAATTCTACAACAAACTTTGATGAAACTGATTACACACAACCACCAGATCCAAAAGAACTAAAATTTTTTTATGGAAAAGGTTATGAAATTATGAAACAACTTGGATATATAGTTGAAAAGGATGTGGTTCTAGAGAAAAATCTATCCATATCTCTATAGAACCTAACACACGAGAAATGACTACTAGTCTTGGTTATTGTCGCTTGAAAGAAAAAATAAGCCTTCACTTAATATCAACACTCTTACAAAAGATTCTTCTAAGCCAAATTTAACAAATGTAGTGCATCCTGAATTGATAACTTACTAGTGGTATTAGTTATTGTCCTTCGAAAGAAATGAAAGAAAAAAATTCCTTGATTAACATCAATGTCATCATGTAAAACAAGTTAAAATGATTTCAATTTGATAAATTTTACACCCTCCTATAAAGGAGACTACAAAATATCACAATCTAAAGAGCCTTGTGTAAGTATGACAACTTGTACTAAGCAAGAGATATCTTTGTTGCAAAATAAAGGAACATCCTCTACTATTGATCAAGAGAGTGTCTTGTTGAGACTCCTCCAAGATCATTTGATAATTTTCCCTCCAAGAACATGAGAGAAATTTTACTACAAGAATTCTTTTTGTGCATATCATAGAGCTCATGGTCATTCTACTAATGAAAGTAAGGCTTTGAGTAATCAAAATCAACATCTTAGGGAATGTGGTGCTCTTCCTTGTGTTGTAGCACCTTGTTCCTCTAATTGATACTGATTTTCATTCTATTATGTTCTCATCAATCATCTCAACTCATCCAAGTGTCTTGCACTAAGTGGGGGCAAAGGGTTAGGTAGCCTTGTCCTTGTATGACACATGTTATCTCTTTTTTATAGTTGACTACCTTCCATGCATATATAGGAGAAAGCTTGGGATGTGGTCAACATGCCTTAAGTTGGCTCACATGTGACATACTAAGTTTTGGGGGCAACCCATTTTCATGACATAGCTTCATTTGGAAATGTATGACTTGGCATAGTGCTTTCCGAATAAGTGCTCATGTCCTCTTTATTGTTAGCATTTATCATTTGATACTTTAAGTAATTTCTCATAGCATGATGTTTAGCAATTTATTTAAAGTGGGGGTAATACATTGGAATTATTCTTTTGCATTTCATGTTTCATTGTGCAGTCTTCTTACTTTAGGTGATGCATCTTTCTCTTTGTGGCAACATTGGATGTGATGTCCTTTAAGAGTGTGATCTTTGTTAGCATATTATATTCCTATTAGTGGCTTGATGCGACACACTTCATCCCCTAAATTATGAATCTTCTATCCTTCGATTGGTCCTCACTTGGAGATATTAGGCACAATGTCCCCTAAGTTAAGACCTTACATAAACTAAGCAAAAATCCTTTGAACATACCTTACACTATTTTGCATTTACAATATCTATTATATGGCCACCTTGCATAACACACTTTTCCTACTTGTGGAGCCATCCTATTTATTCATGTGTTTCAAGCATATGAAGTTTTGTTTTCTGCATGAATCCTACTGTTCATGTTCTGTGACACCTTATCAAAGTTTTTAGGAGGTATAAATTTAGTATGGTTAGCGTATGAGAGCCAAACTTAGGCAGGACTTTCCCATAGACACTTTCTTGTGTGTGTGAGTGAATACTGATCGCGTGAACATGTGTCTCACCTCTCTAGGGGATCATTTGGTGGATGGCTTGAGGTTCTACTAGCCCTTGTGAGCATGCATTTGGTTTGCATTGTGGACATCGCGTTCCACTTGTAAGCCACCCTTTTTGGATACTCACCCGATGGACAACCTGAAGTTGTGTTGCCTTAGAGTGAGAATACATTTTTGGACAAACAACATAGATATGATCCACATTGTGTTGGACAAATGGTTGATGCTTGATCCATAATTTATTTCTTTTTCTTTCATCTAGAGTTATGTCTTTGACATTGCATGTTTGTGTAACTTGATGTTGCATATCATACACCTTGTGTGTGTCCTTTGTGCTTATGTTGGTTTGATGTAGGATCCTGTATCTTGGGGGCTTGGCCATCTCCTCTATCTTTTTTATCCTATACCATCCACATTGATACACTTGGAACCCTCTTGAATGTCTACTTTAGTGTGAGTTCGAAGCAAGTTTCTCCTCTCACTAAAGTGGGGACTAAATGTAGTGTAGGAAAAGGTATCCCTTTTTCAAACTTAATTTGGAAATGATTAACATTAAAATGAACCTAATGTGGCCTTGATTTGGTGTTGTAATGTTTTTTACACATTCACATTAAATTTAGGGCCCTTTTAAGCTAAATAGACCTATTTTTTCCTTAATATAGTGTTGTAAAGTGTATTTAGTTACACCTTCACATTAATTTTTGGGCCTTATTGAATTTATGACCTTCACATCATCATTAATAGGCCCTTAAGACCCTTTATTATGCATCCTAAGGCTTATTTCACCTGAAATCCCAACAAGATCAATAAATACACTTAATTTTCTAACCTCCTGACATTTCCTCTACCCAAAAAGCTATGGTGGGACCCATATGCCACCTTGGATGTATGAATCCCCCCAGATGGGACCCATACACCAACTTGGGCATATGAGTCCCATTTGGACCCTTTTTAGGGTTTTGAGCAGGAAATCAGGGGTTTTAATTCAAATTTTATGAATGCCGGCATCTAGGATCTAATAAATGGTAAATTGGATGGAGTGCCTATACAATTAAGGTTTTAAATCATTATTTCACCTAGCAATCAAGAATCAAGAGTCTTAAGACTTCACAAGAGCATCATAGAGAATTCAAGAGCATTTCTAAGGTATTCAAGGGCATATCTCTTCATCATTTTTGGCATCAATTTCAAGATCCATTATCATGTCAAGGGCTTGATGCATCATGCATGCATTTTTGAGCTAATGTTGTGATGTATTGTTCAAGATCAAGTCAAGTATTCAAAGGAAAATGTATCTTTCATCAAGAATCATGATCAAGATCTACATCCATTGAGGCCACTTATTGTTTGTTTGCAAATCTACAAGATTTCAAAAAAGGTTCTATTGTTTCATCTTATGCTTCATGTTTCATTTCATTCATGTTCATTTTTCATTAAGGTTTGATTTCCAAAATGAGGTTTGACCAAGGAAACACCAATTCCCGAAGAAAACAACAAATTTTCTCTCGCTTCATGTGTGATTGCAGATCTATGTTGTTTAGAGCTTGAAGATCCTTTGAAGACTAAGTTGCGAGATTGAAGAAAGTTGTCAAGTTGTCAAGAAGTTTTCATCTACATGAAAAGTCACCTACAGGCTAGGATTTAAGCTTCTAGATTCAAAGATCTGGAAAGGGGGAAGCTACAACATAACACAAGAGGATACCAGAGTTTTGGCCAAACCCTAATACTGAGACTAAATCACCACCTTGGGGATATAAGTCCTAGTACAACATTTTTCCAATTTTTCATAGATCCAAATCAATCAATGAGAGGTTCCAATTTCTACCCATAAACCCTAATCTAGGACTAAATCACCTAGTTTGGCGTATGAGTCCCAATGGTCCTCAAAGAACAAAATTTTATATTTTGAGAGATTGTTTTGAATACATAATTCTTCCAAGTGCACCTCTATTTATCTCTAGTTTTTTTATTCTAATTTAAATTCATTTTCTAGATCATATAGCTAGGATATGCATGTTACTTTGCATCTTCTTCTTTGAAGGCCTTTGCTTGTTGGTGAACCCCCTTTTAGTCTTTCATCACCCCAAGGACACCTTATAGTAGATATATTTGCATTAATTCAATCACTAGGTTGAGATCTCTAGGGTTTCCTTGAATGAAATTGAGTGAAATAGGCACCTTCCCCCTAGTTCCATCTCCAAAAAGGTGGAACTCTATTTCCTTCGTTTCAAGTAATAACTGAAAAATAATGAACCATTTTGCAAGGGAAGACATCCAAATATATTATATGAGTATAAAATTCATAATCTAATGATGAAATAAAACTCACTACCTCTTATACATACCCTACTTATGCCTAGGTATATCACCTAAGCTAACTGAGATAATAATTTATAAGCCCTAGGCTGACATAAATAACTAAATATACTTTCAAAATCACTAACCACTTCTCTAATCATAAAATAAAAACCTATCCTCTAATGATACCATGCATTTTAGGAAATTAATCCATCATGAATAAAGAATAAATTCATATCCTTTGAGCGTCCAAAAACATCACTCAAAAACTATAACTATATCTTCAAAATAAAAATCCAATGTATGAAAAGATTAATGAACTAATAGAAATCCATATAGACTAAGTAATATGTTGTTACAAAGATGACCCATGTACACAATTAAAATCTACATAAAACATTAAACACAAAAGTCAACAAAGGCCTTACACCTCTAGGTGGAGAGGTCATCTCAAGATCCCATTCATGAAATTTATTATATACCACTTCCATTAACATTCCCATGCTTAGATGAATCGATTGCTTAATGATCTAACAGATCAACCACTTGATTAACTTCCTAGTAATCATGACAACATTAAAATGAGGAAAGAGCCTCTAAAATTTCCCAAGCTTCATTTTACAATTTATAGTCAATTTATTCTTCAAAGCACTTATAATCAACAAAGTCTCCTTCAATAATAATTTGAGAAATACCTAACATTTCCCACCACTCCAAAATCCAATATAAGGACATGTGCTCAATCTCATTGTTTGTACTATATTTTACAATTCATAGTCAATCTATTCTTCAAAGCATTTATAATCAACAAAGTCTCCAAAGCATTTATAATCAACATAGTCTCCAAAGCATTTATAATCAACATTGTCTCCTTGAAATACCTAACATTTCCCACCACTTCAAAATCCAATATAAGAACTTGTGCTCAAAATCCAATATAAGGAGTTGTGGTCGAAATCATTCTTTGTGCTATAAGAGAGCTTTATAGATGAAATGAAACAAAATTCATAAATAGACAAAATTTAGAGATGATAGAAATAATAAAACTTTGAATTAGTAAATGAAGGTCGAATTTGAAGTATGACAAATAACTTGTTTTGCATATGTCAAAAATATTTAAAAAACTAATTTCAAATTTCATAATAACACTAAAAAGTGTACAGAGGCGAGTAGAGAGATGATCATAGGTTAAAGACAATGGCACCAATATTAGCAAGCTAAAAAAGTGACCATATTCTTTTCCCGATCGTATTATCCCCATCATCACTAGCAGGTAGTTCTTTTGCCCCATTATTTGTCCCTCTATTCAACCAAATAGGGCGCCTTAAATCTTGGTAACTCGCTGCCACATTACAGAAATCAATAAGCTTATACAGTTCTGTATCATTAACATCACCCTGTTCAAACCATTTTAAACTGATACCATTCTCAGGTGCTAATTTATAGCGATCAGGATTAACATCCACAATCATAACATTACACAAATTTAAACCAATCTTCTTCAGATCTTTCACATAACCATCATCGACCCTTTTGCAATGATCTCTGTAAAAGCGTCTGCTTATGTCAAAATTAACATCAATTTTCCCTATAATAACATCTGCAGTCTCATGGTGGTCTTCAGTGAAAACAATGATTTCATAGTTTTTGCGCAGTTCAGTGAAAAGCTGATGAACCCCGGGCCTAATTGAAACATAGAGAGTTACTGTTTCTCCAGCTTCAGTAACAGAACTGATGAAATCATAATGCTGGTGGGCAGTTTGGCTGGTTGAAACTAAAACTTCAAACAATTCCAAAACAATTATTTTCTTGTTTCTTGATAAATTTACCCCAGAAAGTATGCGCTCACGTTCAAGTTGCCTTTGTCTTAAATTGCAAGCATGCTCTTCATTTATAGTGGTAATAAAAGCATGGGTTCTAATGGCTTCTCTTACATCCCCACATGTTGCAGCTACTTTGCATAAATCCATGACTTTCCATAGCTCTCGATCTGTTAAATCACCATTGAATGCTTTCAAAGGAACAGCATTTTGTGGCTGAAATGTATACCCAGCTGGATCATCATCAACAATGATAAGATTCTTGAGGTCCCTCCCAAGCCTAGCAAGGTCTTTTACCATCACAACTTTGTCTTCCTTCATCATAGGACCATTTTCTCTTTCTTCCTTTTCTTCTTCTTCATCTTCTTTCTTTGGAACTACCATGATGGTGCATGAATCTTTATATAGGCGAAAATCTATGGTGATATTGTTGTCCTTCTCAAGTTTGTTCAGTATAGCATCTGCATATGTATAATGGGCTGAAGTAAAAACAACGATTTCATAGTTGTACTCACTCAATCTTTGCAATAGAAGGTCAACCCCTGGCCTTTTCTGTACGTGGTAAGATAGAGTGTCATCACCTTCTCCCATGCCAGGAACTTTTATAACAAAATCATATTGTGGAATAGGAGTAAAACTTGCATGTACAAGTGTGTTATCCAAATCTAAGACGATTGTCTTCTTTTTCTTCTCATTGAGAGGTAGAGGAAGTGTTTTAGGAGATTGTGCGTTTTGAAGTTGGGAATTCATGTTATAGTTTAGCAACTCCGATATTGAATTAGCCTTTCTATAATCTATGGCTTCATTTTCTGGTGCATCATACTTGACCGGTTTGAATATGGGAGAGTTAAAAGGCCCGTTTTCAAATTCCATGGTTTCATAATCATCATACTTAAGAGCATTATAATATTTAAAACTTTCCGACATATTAATGAACTATTTATAACCCAAATGTGAATTTTATTTGAAAGGAATGTAGCAGTGGCAATTATGGCTAAACTATGACCTTCGATTTGATATATATATGTGTTCACAAGGTGTTCTTTTGTATTGAAAAGATGTTATCGATGGGGTGCGCCGTTCAAAGATGCAATTGATTTGGTTGTGACTCTTTTTGATGGGATACGATGAATTTGTTCGTGGCTTTTGATTTTCTCCTTGCCTGCCATGCAGACTTTCAGAACGGACATTGTTTGTGGCAGCCCTCAATTGTATGGGATAACTTTTGTGATTAAACCTCTCCAGTTACCAGTTCATGAAAAACCCAGTGCTCAAATGACTAAGTGCAGCGCAGTGCAACCAGAATTGGGCAGATGATGTACATGAACCAACAAAATTGGAACTTGAGAATTATACCTTTAAGATGAGATTCCTCAACTACTTCTAAGGTCTTATTCATACTACTGCTTGTAACTACAGAATATCTACCATTATTATGGTAAAATCTGCTAGACTGTGATTCATGGGGCAACAACATACAGGACAAGCCATTGATTTTATCCTAGCTATTCAGAGCTATAATAGAAAAGGAAAATTTATTTACAAAACAATAGTTTGATTACTCGAAATTCAATGATATTGTGTGAAAGAAATTAATCAAAATTTGAGTGACAGTAAGACCCGCAGAAGAAAATTGAACTGTCTTGTGCCTTTGAACTATTGACCAGAATACTCATGACTGGGGTAGCTAGCTGTGAAACAAGTGCAACTAACTTGACTCCAGAATCAAGGATATCTCATGTGCATTTCACTATATTTTCAATATAAGCTGATAATGCGTCAAGTAAATCTAGTAGTTCTTTTACATTGAAGAGGAAGCATTGCATTTAATCACAACAAAGAGCAGGTGGTTCACTATGGAAGGCAGATTTGCTCCAAGGCTGAATTATTCTAATGCTTTTCTCTGCCTCCCATAGTATCCTACTCAATACTGGACACCTCCAGTTTATGAGCATGTGTATAATGTTTTGACATTTCAAAGATCAAGCTACGAGTTTCTTTTTAGAAGTGGATCTAAAATATTGCATAAAAAAATTTACAGGGATCATATGTACCATTTGACGAACCCTATAGAGTGTAGCTTTTGAAGAAACAGGGCTGAATTGCTCCAACGCCTTCTCTGCCTCCCATACTGGACCACCTTCTCTTGTTGTAATTAAATGCAATGCTTCTTCTTCAATATTGACATTTTCGGTAACTGTGATATTCTTAAAGCCTGTTCAACTTATCCCCAACCCTGGTTTTCTGAAAGTAAAACATCTGACATCTTCACAGTGCTATTTTATGAACCAGTTCTGAATATACCGTAATAAGAATAAACAAGAGCATTTACTTTGCATTTCAGGAATCAAATCTCCATGCTGCCAAACTCGTTTCATAACGACATCCGCCCTGCTCACAGAAAGCCAACAAAGCAGAACATGTTCCCTTAGAATTAAAAAAAAAATAGCGGCCAACTACGTGCCTTGAAATGGTGGTTGAAAATCTGCAAACATACCACCTACCACGTTCACCGTCATATGCGTCACTCCATGCGCGAGGTGCCTGCTACGAAAATAGGGCGCAAAAAGCATTAGGTTTAAATTCTTCTAGGCAAAATGAAGCTAATTCAAAATTCATAAATCTGGCAGGAAAAGTCAATCTGCCAATTGCATTTGATGTAAAAAGAAAGAAAAAAAAAAAAAAACTCTAGTTATTTAATAAAAAATCAATTCATAACAATTATTAAATTTAATCAATTGAGCATCTTCCATCCATTATATAAGTGCTAATTTCATAATATCTTTATTTTCCATGGCCACATCATTTTGACGTCACCGTTTATATGCTTACATGGGAGTAGAAAGCTCCAAGGTTAGGGTCATTCCTAGACCCAATCCTAAACCTTGAAGGTTCATTTGTGATGACCTTGCTTACACATCTCCTTTGGAAAATCATAGGTTTCATAAGTTGCACACCACTATTAGAGGGAGTTCACTCTCTTCTCTCGTATGAAATTTCAGATCTCACCTTTAAATCATGATAGTTCATTAAGTGTAAGCTATCAAATTAGTCTAATTATAATAGAATAATAGAAAATTTTCCATCAAGTGTTAGTTCAATACCAAACAATTGTGTATAGACACACAAATTAACATCGGAGTCATATCATTTCATTATCCTAGGATCACACGTTGTGACAATCTCGAACATACATCACATATACACAAGGTGACTAGTTTATGCACACCATAAACACACAATAATGACCAAATCATACACATAGTACAAGTACACCACAATTACTTGCTCAAGCATACATCACAAATATCTAGAGTGACAATCCACACAATACATTACATGTTAACAAAAAGAACAACTGGTAAAGTTGAAATGAGTGCAACCTATTGTATGCATTATCCCACTACCTAATTCACAATCATATAAACTCATTATGACAAAAATCAAGCATCCTATATTATGTGATGTCCTCACTAGAGAGGGCACAAGTAGAATGTTGTGAACAAACAATAGGCCATTTACGCAGGTAGACAAGTACATAGGAAGTGACTAACATGTATGCAACGACTAATTAACACAACCACAATGATTTTCTAACACCTACTCTTTTAGTGCATCCAAGATAGAAAATGAATGTTGGTGTATTATGTACTACACATGGGTCTCATCCTTTTCCCTGGTCTTTTTCACCAATCATGATGATGGCAAGCATCCTATACTACTTGTGATCATAATTGGGTAAAAAGTAAGTAAAATCAAAATACATCTCCAGTAATACACAAAAATCCCTCTAATACACCAATACTTATGTTGAACTCCTAAGATGAGTAGGTGTTGGTAGCCTTCGCTTGCATGCCATTGGCCTTAAGGTCCGCCTGCCTCTAGTGGAAATCAACCAACCTTTTAGTGTAACACTAGGCACCATCACCTACATGCTACTAGTCCTAAGGTCTGCATGCCACTAGGGGAAATCATCAAGGCCACTTGAGTAACATGAGCCATCCATTTCTTGCAAGTTGATGGCGTTAAGGCCAACATGCTACTAACAAAAACCATCTCGCTATCAATGAGATAATGATAAATAGTCTACAAGAAAATAACATTCCTTGATTGTTGTCAGGCTAGAGCATCCATAATATTATCTTATGCAGGTCATAGGATTTATCAACTGATGATTACCTTGAAAGTAGAATATTAGTCCACGTCTTAGGGGTATACACCCTCTATCTATACCCTCATAGAGTTCTTACTCCACCTATCTTGTGTTTCCTTAAAAGTTATCCTATACCTATATCGGTTTAACATTGTGACATTAGAATGTACTAGGACATATATCAAAACAAGTTATGGTAAATGTTTTTATCATGGATAATTAATTTAGGTACACTACCTAGAAGGGATTGCATAAAATATTCAATTATCTTATAGGTCTAGAGATAATTTTGTCAACACATAAGTAACACATTTATTTGTTGAAGATAGCCTAGCTATCCAAACACATATGTGAACCCATGTAATCTCATAAGGAATTGATATGTAGGAAAAAGAGGAATCATGCTAAAAGGAAATGGTTTACACTCCTTTTCCTAATGTCATTGAGTAGGGACAATGTATGATCTAGATGGATGCTAGATACTTATGAAGGTTTGATGGACTTGGATAAGATATATGATTGACTTACAACCTAAAAGATGAGTCAACCAGCCCTTGACCAAGTCTAGGATGAATTTAGTGATGAAATGCAATGCAATGAATAGACTAATGATGTAAAATACTATTTTGATGCAAATACAACAAACACAAAAGTCAGACAAATTTAGACAATTGAAATGCACAAAGGAAACTATGCACCCGTGGTTCAAATCTAGGGCTGATTTTGGAGGAATAATTTTCCCTAGATATATGTTTCCTTGTAGAGGGATTTCAGATATGTTTTCACAATTCTCTAGTACTATATTAGAGCTCTCCATTTCTAACTAGAAAATTTTCAAATATTTATGTGATTTTTCACGAGTTGTCAAGAGGTAGAGTTTTGATTGCAACAATGGATAATTGATCTTCAAACTTTCTCTGATTTCTTTCAAACTTGAAACATCACATTCAAAGAGAGAGGAGGGGTTGTGCAATTTAGGGGCTTTCCTTAGTCAAACCTCATGTTAGTATTTCTACTCCCATAATGGCAATGTCAATGATAGAAAGACCTATCCTTTTGAGGGATAGGGATAAATGATAAACGAAATGATGAATCAACAATGTGTTGTAGGTCACCACCCATCAATAGTTTCCTCGAAGGACTAAAGTCATACACATCTCTTGAAGGCTTGAATCTTTTTTGCTTGATTTTCTTGAATTTCTTGGAAACCTACAAAGGGTTATCCTAAACACAAACAATGATAACATGAACATATCTAAACTCACATATGATTTGACATGATGCTTGGATCTTGAATTTCTACAACAAATCACTGAAATTTTGCTCTTGATTGGTCTTGATGATGCTCTTGACAATAATTTCTCCAATAATTTTCTAGATGTCTTTAAAATGATGCAATAACTAGGTATTTATATATAATTACTCTAATTTCCCACAAATTAAATCTCGATAGCCAACTTTGGACACTTGAATTGTAAACAATAAAATGTTGACACCAACATATTTAAAATTGGAGCCAAAATAGGGGTACATAGATGCCCTAGGCATATGTGTCTCAACCCCATTTTTCTAAAATTAAGGTGTCAAGGGCAAAGCATTATATAAATGCATTTGTTTTCCACTTACAATTTTTCAATAATTGTTAAAAATGGGTCATGGAATGCATAATTTAGGAAATTAGGTCCTCAATTAGGTTCAATAACTTAAGGGGGGTAAAAATAGTGTGAAATTTTCAAAGATGATAATTTGTGATGCTACATTTAGTACCCACTCGAGAGTATGAACTTACGATCAAACTCACACTAAAGTAGAAAATATATCGAGAGGGGTCTTATTATCCAAATTTTGAAGAGATAAAATGACAAAGGATCTAGGGGGAGCATGCAAGCCACTAGGATCCAAGGTCCCATGGTAATACATGATCTAGGGGGAGCACACAAGCCCTCAAGATCCAAGACCCCATGGAAAAACAAAATAAGAACAAAGGAAGACACATATATGCAATGCAACAATACAACATACACAATGTCAAAAAAAATGCTAAATGAGGGTGTGGACTAACAAGTTGTGTTACTCTTGGAACTACACCAAACATGTTCATGACTTGTAGACTAGAAAAGTTTGATATTTGCTAGGTGAATCACAAATCGAAGGAAACATAGGCTAGTGAAGTCTAATATTCACTAGGTGAGCCCCAAGAAAGAGGTAAAATGAAAAACACACAAGGTCTAATGAAGTCCAATATTAACTAGTTAGGTGTATACCCATTGATAACCATACGAAGAATTATTCTCCCTGATAATTTTGATAAGGTGCTACAAAAATTATTAAGATTTCATGCAAATGCATCACTAAGTTCAATCATGCGAACAAAGTGAATAAAAAAATGCCAATGTCACCACACCACTAAGTCCAACATGTGTGAACAAAGTGATTCAAATAGTTCCAATCTCAACACACCACTAAGTCCAACCTGTGTGAAAAAAGGTAAAGAAAAAATTCCAATGTATGCCCCCAACATAAAGAAATTGCTAAACACCATGCTGTGAGAAATTACTTTAAGGTATAAAAATGATAAATTCCATGTGATAAGGACATGAGAGTTTATTTGGAAAGCCATATTCCAATGATATGTTTCCAAATAAAGTCACCTCATGATAAGGGGTTGCCCCTAATGCCATGTCATAGAAAAGACAAAAGATGAACACAAAAGGGATCCATGGATTTGGGGTTAGTATACATCTTTCCTACAGTGATATGATAGAGGTTAGAATTGATATCATTCCCAAAATACTCATGCAACAAGGGACACAATGGAAGAATGACACATAGAGAGAACAAAACAACTTTTGGGTAAACATGGAAGAGACCTAAATGTCTCAAAGCCTTGCATCATCCCAAAAGTAAAACATAACAACAATGTTCACAACATAGAGAAGAATGAATGCACAAATAAAAGAATGCCATGATAGATTCATTTTAATTGTATCCTTGCACCAATAGAGCAACAAGGGTCATCAAAAGAAAACTTACAAACATAAAGACACACCAACCAACACAACAAAAGAGATCACATCACATGCAAGAAAACACAAATAGCACATGTACAAAGAAAAATAAATAAAGATACTACACATGCAAGCCAACCTAAAGTAGGTCATTTACATCCCAATCTTGCTCATTATATATGGAAGGTGAACAACTAGCCAAAGGGATTACAACAAGTGTCATAGTAGGAGCATCACCAGGTTCAACACATGGTGGGTCAATCTCATTGGGAGGATCATCACGATTGCCCCATCTAAATTCATAGACTTTGAAAATAATATATTTTTTACTATGCACTTCACAAAATTTAGGAATTTCATCTTCGTCATCAAAATTTATCACAATGGGAGGTTTAATTTCAATGTCGGTTGTACCTCTTGTTTCAATTTTTATTTTGGTTGAGACATGTGAGGTTCATTTTCATGTTTTGGTTGAGGTGTCAAGTCATGATTATATGTTTGGCTTTTTCTTTTGTCATGAGGTGTTTTATTATTTTCTTCTAATTGATGAGCAATAACACAATGTCTATACCTACACTGTTTAACATTTTTTTCTTCTTGCACAATTTTTAATTTGTGAATGTGTACTAGCAGGTTTCTTGACCATTGGTCTCTTTTCTTCCCTTAGGGGAGGAACTGAAGAGACCATCAAGGGTTGGGAAACCACTATCTCCTTGGGTCTATATAATTGCTTTACCTTCAGAGGCACAAAGGGGATCATGCAATTGTCTCTTGGTCTTTTGTATGATAGGTTGGATGAGCTACAACATATTTAAAGCTTGGTTAGTTGGAAGGGCCTTTGCTTTGGACATAGGTTCATCCATGATTGGCGAGGGAGGAGGAACAACAATAGACCTATCATTCTAAGGTGGGATGTTTGTAAGGGATAGTTCTGCTAGGCATTTTTCCTTAAAATTTTGGTATGACACCTCACAAAAAGAAATAATCGCAAGGCTTGATTGGTTCCAAATTTTGAGGCCAAAATAAATCCAATATTTTTTTCATGTGATGAAAAAGGATCAAACCCACTATGATGCATTGTAAATACTTGATTTTCATAGGGAAATTTTATGTACTTATGAATAACTGACATGATGAAATTCATGGAGTGTAGCCATGGATAACCTAGCCTTACATTGAAGTGGCCCATTGTCGAGATGATAGAGAATTATACATCTAATTATTTCAGTCCAAATTTTAAGTGAAAGAGTGATTGAACCTATCTTAGGGAAAGAAAAACTATCATGAGTTCTTAACCATACTTTTAATTGTTCATAAGAATCTTGATAAAGCTCATGCACAAATATGAATTCCTCAGTGATCACATTCTCTACACACATGGGATCAATGAGTACCCCTTGTGTAGTTTTTTCATTGATACATCCAACAATATAGAGAGGGCCATTTGGCACATGTAGATATGCATCAATATGTTTATAAGAAATTCTAGGTAACAAATTGGCTTGGCCGTTGCAAGGTTCAACATGTATGAGAGTGACCATATCCTTTAAACCATCTTCATCATCACTCTTATCATCATCCTTATGATCATCATTAATCTTGTAAAAAATCATATAATCATTCTTAACATCACAGGCTTGCATAAATTTGGATGGATTACTTGGGTAAAATAAAGAAGTTGGGTCAACAAAGAGGGGAAGTTTTGATCCAAAAAATGCTGATAGGAATGGTACCCATTTTGAAAAAAATGGGTACTCATTTAGGAATAGGATCTTGAGCCTAAAATCCAATAGGTACCCATTTTGAAACAAATGGGTACTCATATAGGAACATGATCTCAAGCCTAAATTCGAATGTGCACACATTCTATTCTGGTTACCCATTACATAAAATGGGTACCCATTTCAAAATAGTATTTTAAAAAAAATCAACTATTGATTCATTTTCACCTACAAATTTTGCAGTCATAGAGAGTGAGTAGAGGAAAATGGAAACCCATTTTGGAAGCCATTCGTACCACCAAACTATGCTTGCCACCTCCTCCCTTCAACATACTCGATCTTAGTGACCTCCAAGTTAGTATTTGTGTTTTGTACTTTATATTTGACATTTTTTGTTTGTAATTATGGTTTAAAATTTAATTATATAATGAAACATTTAGGGTTTGTAATTTCATGGTTTATATTTTTGTTTGTTTTAATTTTTGTAATAGGAATGAATATTATAGTTTTTAAATACCATTACAATTATATTCATCAAAATAATTGATAAACATGTACAATAAACTAAAACCTAGAACCTAGAGGTAAAAACTAAAACCCTACACCCTAAATTGTAAACTCTAAAGTGTAAAACCTAAACTATAAGACGTAAACCCTCAATCCTAAAACCTAAACCTCAAACTTAAACTCTAAAACCATAAACCCTAAAACCTAATGGATTCATTCCTACTAGATTTTAAATGAATGACAACTAAGAATATGAATAGTCACTAGTATTGGAAAAAATAATCCCTAAACTATGGAATTAAATCACCACTACCACTTTCAACCACTTGGTTGGCATAATACTCCCAAAAAATTCATATATTCTAAAAAATATTAGCTATGATATCAAAATTCATTTAATCATTGATTGCATAACCCTAGTGTACTTTAAACATGAATTGTTTGTGCTAGCTTTTGACAACTCTCTCCTAATAATTTTCCTAGATACTTTAAATGTTTAGAAATTTCTAGTATATATACATTTTAAGAGGGATAAAATAATTAAAATAAATATAAGGTATGTACACCATAAGAATAATACCATTTACCAAATTTTATATGCTAGATAACTATGCTTAATTTAATTAATTGTATATACATATGAAATTAGTTTTCTTAAGAATTTTTTTTACCTTTTGTAGTGCATAATTGAATGATAATAGTACGTAAATATAGAATTATGTTTTAGTGATTTTAGTGAGAAAGGATTGAGGAGTGAAAAATACAATAGATATTATGAGAATACGAAGAAGTGTAAGAGAAGGTATTAGGAGAATATCCATGATTGATTATACAAAAATATGGTTTCGAGGGAATAGGTTTCAAGTAATGCTATGTTCATTAGGACAAGGTATTTTCCTTTATATCTAGAGTGTGCTAATATGTGAACCCTTTTCTATACAATATTTCAAGTTTATGAGAAGAGAATGGGGGTCCTATAGTACTAGGAGAAACTAAGTTCTAATGTCATTATCATTGATGTCTTTTTATGTGAAGACTCAATGATAAGGGATTTATGAATATTTGATTATTAAATGAATGAACATATTTATGGGAAGAGGAGGGAGAAGGTGAAGGAGGACCTTTAGACGAGGGTAGATCAATTGTTGAAGGAAGGGTTGTTAAATTATAAGAGGGGACATGAAGGGGTATGACTATGAGGAGGTAATGAATTATTGATGAAATTTTTGTTTGATCAATATGAGTTTCTACAGTAGATATACTACTATATAACTATGTGCAAAATTTTCCATATGGGTGCTAGCAAGAAGTTGAGTCCACTTTTTGGCCAAAAAGTGAAAGTGTTTTCCTTGATTTTTAGAATTTGATAGATTTGACCTTAAAATTTGAAGCACTTAGAGATGAAATGTTCAAAAAAGTCAATAATCATAAAATGTATTGCTTGTAGTCTAGTTTCCAAATATGTAATTTATTTGAATACCCAAATGGTACAAATTGAGTTTCAATGGGCATTTCTAAAAACCAGTGTTTAAAAGTCACTATTTTTTACCATACCATGCACATGTACGTCATCAATATTTTGACCTAAATTATCGTATTATTATAAATCCTTTTCGGAAAAGATTTGTAACTCACTAAAGCATGTTTTTGATATTTTTTCCTAAAATTTTATTCAATATTTTTTTTGTTAAATTTTTAGTAGCCATATTTGTCATTTTGAAAAATCGTCATGTACGTCACACATAAGGTGACCTAAACTTATCATTTTTAATTTTTTTTTAAATTGATGACGTATGTTTTCATGCAGTTATTTTTACAAAAAAAATATTAATAAAAAGTTTTTAAAATAGTAAAATACCCTGATATTTCAAGTTTATTGACCAGTTTCGTTAGAAATTAATTGACAAATAGAAAAAATAATCTAATTGTAAAAAAATTACATATTTGGAATATGCACTGTCTCATCTATAATGGGTTTTAATTTCGTCAAAAAATTCAACAAAAAAAGTTATCAACCATATGTCCAATGTTGCTATTTTTCTATGACATTATCAAGACCTCCAACTTGCTGGTCAAACCAGGTTGAAGGCCTAGGTTCAGATTCCCAATGCTTTTCTTGAACGAGATTAGAAGCCAAAAACTCGACCACAAAGCAAGAGGAAATTCATTTTTTTATAAATGAGATCTCGTTTACAAAACACGATCTTGTTTTGTAAATCAGGATCTCATTTCACAATATTAAATGTTCAAATTGTTGACATAAAAATGGGATTCTGATCATAAAATGGGATCCCATTTACTATGGGATCTTGATTATAAAACTCGAATAGCCACTCTCTCATATTCAGACTCAAAGATTTGATTTTGCCAATGAACAAGATTCAATCAAAGAGACTGAAATCTTCAAGATTCAGTCAAAGAGACTAAAATCTTTTGCACTTCTAGCTCTATTAAACCAAGGAGGGTGATCCCAAAAGTATATTTATAGACACTTGTGTGTTAAAGTACCACATACACTATAAAAAGATTATTCTCCTCTAATTTTTTAAGAGACACAACACCCTAAAGGTATGGCTGACCTTCATGACAGTGTCTAACTCAAACATGAGAGATGTAACAAAATGAGCTCAACACACAAATATATAGAGATAGATAAGTAATTTGATTTAAAAGATGTAGATTGAACAATCTCAAGAAACTATAACATCAAGAGACTAGTGTCATATTCCAGGGTGGAATCACCTACACCATAAAAATTCAAACTCATTTTAGCTTTTACTCTATCATATTTATGCCTATCAAATGATGTATTGCACCATTGATACTAGAATCCAAACTAGTCATACTTTATCAATCCAAGCATACAGTGGCACAAACCTCTGCTTATGTTCCTACAATTTAATTTATTCTTTGAATGAAAGTAAAAACATAGAACAAACATTCAAGGAGAAACAAGAAGACAAATATCAAAAAGCCCTTGATTTCTTCTATTTATAATCTATGCATTGTGTATAATGGAAACAACTAACTCAGAATATATGATCATTTACTTGCAAAGATAACATTGATGTGAATAAGTTCTTCATTAAACAGGACTTGGAAAACTTCAGAAACCTAAAACAAATCATTGTACCTTTCAAACTTTGTTACAAGAGTATTCTTGTGAGATAGAAAAGTATGAGTTGTTAGAAAATGGAAACGATGAGACATGCATTGGATAGTAAGTTTGTGGTGGACCTGGGGAGAAATAAACAAATGGTGCAAGGGTAAAGTATGTTGCTTAGTGAAATTATCTATGTTGGGAATTAAATATAAGGCATGGGTAATATAAAAGTTTGCCCAATATTGTGATTTTTTTCACCATTTAAAAAGGTTATGAGTGAGAGTGTAGAATGGTGAAGATAGGGGCATAGATAAGTAGCTTATTTTCCCAGGAATGAATTAAATTTCTTCACTTATAAAGTGAAAAGTGAAAATTTCAGAAAAGTAAAAGTGTAAATTAAAATGGGCAAGGTAAGATTTTATAAAGTGAATGAGAGAAAATATTTCATTGCTGGGAATGAAGGTTTTAGCAGAGGAATAAAACAGTTGCAACCTTATATTAAGTATTTAAATTCCCTCATTATTTAAATGTAAAAATTTAAATGCAAAATAGGTTGAATGTTTTATTTACTGGAGATGAAGGTGCAAAGTGGAATTTTCACAACAAAACAAAGGGAGAGCAGAGTAAATTTTTTATAGAGGAGCTAAATATTGGCAGCTTGAGTAAAATGAAGCTAATAAATTTTCACCATAGGGGTAAAAGGAGAAGACAAGGCTTTCACAGAGACTTTTTATTTTCACAAGAAGATATTTTCAAACAACAAGGCATAGATGAATGATTTCTCATCATGAAGGGAATATTTTCTGCTAGAGGGGCAGCAAATGCAAGATACATTAATCTGAGAGCAAATTGAAACATCTTTAGCAAGCAAAGGTAGTTATGGATCAATGGGAGATGAAGATGTCAAGTGTCAATTGGAGATGTAGTTTGAGGGTTTCTCCTTCTTCTATACTTCTTTCCTTTTCTCATTTGTATAGGTTCTGAAAATTTTGGTTTAGGGGAAGGAAATAGAGAATGCTTATCTGGGAATTGGGGTTTTACTTATAGTAGATGAATGTACAAAATTTTATAATAGTGTCAATTATTTTGAAAAAATCATTGAAAATATTGCAAAATTTGTCTCCATTTTGTGTTCTTAGATATCATATGGATTGAATATATCAATGATATATTGATTTTTCATTGCAATATTTTTTGCAGTTATGTGATTTGTGTATGGGTTTCTTCAAGCTAAGAATTAAATTTTGTATGCAAAGTACTGTGGGTTTGAGGGAATTAAATGGATCTTTAAAGTATAATTATGTAGTAATATGAGAGGTTGCAATTAATGAAAGACATTAATTGTTAAATGGCCACTAATTTGATATAAGTCGTTGTTTAAGTTTATATTCATAAGATTAGATTTGACTCCATGCCTTAGGATTAGGCATTGATCTATGATAGTACCCATATCATTTTCAGAAACAATCTAATCATATTAAAGCTCTATTACTTTGGTCCTTTTGTGTTCATGTTCAAGTTGTTATTGTTTCCTATATCTTCATGGTGTTTGAAAGAGTATAGAGGCTGAATTTGACAAAAGTTTACCTAGTAACCTTCTATGTGTTTGAGATGAAGATATTTAAGTTATTTTTTCTTAGCAATGTTCAATGAAAATGGGATTATGCTTGAACTAGGTAGAATATAAAATACCCATCACTCATATACCCGAGAACTATCCACTTTCATAGGTCTATTATTTGTTGTTTAACACAAGTTTATCATACATTCAGGCCTACAATTAGGAGCACCCTCCTGATTCCTATGGAGCTCAAAGTGTAGAAGGCTTTCATAACCTTGTTCATTGGATTTTCTTGTATTCAATATACTGATAGTGTTGATTCCTTGTCTTAAATATGTAATCCCTTGGTTTAGGCACTGTTTTCTCCTTAGGATTAAAGGTTGCAACAAAAATAACCAACACCACCCATTTTATTTATAATCTTATTCTAACATCTCAACTCTCTTATATTTCATCTCCTTGACCTAGCCCGACTAGACTTGCTACTTAATACCAAATTACCTTGGTTCACACAACCCCATGTGAAATCATTTCCATTTTGAAGCTTATATGATAGGTTCAATAACGAGGCTCTTATAGTCAAGGGGTCAATGATATCTTTGAAAGACATGCAATAGTATTTATAAGCTTATTTTAAGTTATAATCATTGTCATTATCATACTTAAGAAATTTGGCAACACTATGCCCATTGGACCAACATATGAACCCCATTATTAATTATACTAACAATATTGCTAGTCTCCAAATTTCCTTTACCCTATGGTGCAGTTTCATATTCTTATATTAGTTTAGTTCATAAATTGGATAATTTATTCATACTTTTCATTTATACTAAATATGACCTCAATGGTCAATAGTGAGGTATCATGTAGTGTCACATATCATGGTTATGCAGGGTTTATCTCTTAACTCAATCTTCAATAGTATAATCAAATTAAAAGAAATCTCCTCCTTTCATTTAGTATGAAATCAAATTTTGGTTTACTATAACTCTAATATCTTTCCTTTTTTCATATAATAATTCCCATCAAGGTTCTCATACTTAGGGATTGAAACTCATCATGTAGTCATATTTAACGTTTCTCCTCAAATCCAAGGTGGGTTACTGATATTATCAAGTTGTGAAATCTAAAATATGTTTAATATGGTTTGGTTCTAATACCACCAAATGAATAACCATCCCTTAAATTATTATGTGACTATAAGCCAAAGATCAAAATAAGTCAATCTATCTTCTAGTATATATACACTATAAGGAGATTGGTATAGCCATAGTTTTAATCTAAAACTCCATGCCACCTTATTCCCTATTAAATATTAAGGAAAGAGTATTCATTACCTTCCACTTGTATCCATTAAGAATTCCTAGAATCAAGAAAATGAAATATTTCAACATTGAAAGATTAGTCATGGTTTCAACACATATCATTGTCCTATTGCCACTACTAATAACCATGGAAAAAGGTCTATTACTGTAGTCCATGAACTATCTTATTACAAATGAATGAACCATATAAACTATATTGGATTATTTTCCTATAAGGAAGCATTCTCCGCTAGTGCTCAACCATGTTGGAAGGATAAACAAGAATGCTTTGTTTATGTGTCTAAATTCTACATCACAAAATAATACAACACTCACAATTGCAATTAATAATTTGGAGCAATGCTTGAAGGGTTTTTTTTAGACTATATATATTGTTTAGACCAATCTTTAAAATAGTATTTTCACTATAGTTTAGCAACAAATTCCCTCATGCCAATCTCTGTTTTGAAGAAACAACACAATCAAAAGTAGTTTTATACTTGCAACCTTGTCTATAGCTGAAAATACATTTCTTTGACTTCTCCCTTCATATTGGGTGTTTTTATTTATCTATAAACTTGGTTATCCAATAATTATAGATATATTGAGCACTTGGGAATACCACACGACTTTTCTCATAACCCACTTTCCATTTAAGAAAGCATTGTAATCAGACAAGAGGTAGGTCTATCATGGTCGCTTCATCATAATTCAATCTAAATTACCACTACAAGTTTCTCTTGAGTATTGCAAATTAAATTTATATCTATTTCAACTATGATAGTGTCACTTCTTATAAGAGGCTTATAAGAGTGATTTCTATGAATAGTCTTCAAACATGTAGTTAAACTATTAAGTAACAAAGTAAAATATTTGTATTCCAATTTAGGTAGTTAATAAAATGAGAATGGAGTGGCAATGAGATAAGCTACTTATCTTTGCCAAATAGTTATCCTGATGATATGTTAGTTGCGCCACATTGATAGATTCCAATCTCTCCACTCACATGATCAACCGCATTTTCAACAACTACAACTCACATGTGTCTTTATGGGGAATATCCATTCCAATAAATCATAGGAGGTGGTAATCCTAGATACTATAGTGAACAGATATGGATTGAAGGTCTCCTCCCCTTCATTACCCAAAAACAAAGGAATTCTCCCTATTGCCAACAAAGACCTCCACATGTTTTCATTTCAACTACTCCTTTGCACTCCTTAAGTAACAATTTAGAAAATCTCCTCCAAAGTAGAGAATCAAACCATTGTTCAAGCATAAAAATGCTCTAACAATCCCTTCCCTCTACATCTCCCGTTTTAAATATTTGTACTCAAATTTTGTGGTTCTTAGGTCGTCAAATTACCCTTGTAAATTCACCTTTACATCCTATTTCTACTCCTCAAAATACCTTTGCAACTCAATTAAACCCTGATTTCCTCTATTCATGCCCTCACTCTCGTATTTCTTCATTTTTCCTTTGCATTTTCTCTTTTCTACTCGCTACCATTATTTTTCCTCTAGAAAATCACACAAATATCTCTCCTCTCTCCCTCCTCTACCCTTAAAATTATCACCTTACTCTGCTCATCTTTTCCCAAAATGAAGCATGCCTCTTACTTTCTCTTTGATGTCACGTACCGAGTTTATTGATTATTTAAATGCAATTATTAATCATGAGATTTGCATCTTTACGTTAGATGATTATGTAAATTGAAATCGAAATTGAAATTAAAATTTAAATGCAAATGAAATGAATTGAAATTCATTATTATGAAATTTGGGGTTTGTCATTGTTGATGAGAAATTGAGTGCAAGTGAATGCAGGAACAGGTGAACGAGAATGAAGGCAAGAACATTGATCTGGTAGAATCATTTTAGCCATTAGACATTAATGAGGATGATAGAATATCACACACCACTTAATTAATTAGAAAGTAATTTGCATGATTAAATGATTTAAATTTTAATTATTATAATGGCTATGCATTTGTTGAATGAAATTGCAAAAAATAATTTGTTTGTTTTAAATGGCAATTTAAATATCGTTGTGAGAAAATGGTTTAATTATATATAATGTATAGTTTGTGTAATTGATTTATTGTTATTTTCGCAAAAAATAAATGAAAGTAGAAATAAATGTGTAAATAATTATATATATTAAATTGAGTTATTTTCTCATTTAATAAATGAAAGAGGAAAGATATGTTTGAGGAAACAGATAAATATCAAAATAAGTTATTGAAAAAAATTTAGAAAACAACAATATACATTCAAAATTGAAATTGAATTGAAAACAATAGTTAACAAATTGAAAAAAAATATCTTTCAATCAATTTTGCATGCAATCACAAAATGAAACTTGGAGTTCTGGAGATCATAGCTCTGATTTTGTGGATTGAATTTAATTAAGAACTCCACCATTTGCATGAAAGAGACAGAGAGAAAATCCGTTTTTGGAGAGTTAGGCAGAAAATACATATTGATTTTTATCTTTGTTGGATGGGGATTACTTTTGACATGCGTGGCTAGAAGGGAGGAGCTAGAACATAAATCTGCTCTATGAGAAGGCGGATGTAGAAGGGAGAGTTTTATTTGATTTGGTTTTAATATTCCATTCTCCTTAACACCCCACACGTGGCCAATATAGAGGGACAAAGTGATTTTTGATTTAGACTTTATCGGCTATCTCTAATGTGCTATTAGCAGATGAGAGGACGCACAACCAGCAAGAGGGAGTATTTATTGATTTTTTTATGCATCATATCTGCTATGCAAGGGAGAGAAAGGGGTTGGAAGAAGAAAAGAGGGAGGAGAACAAAAAAGTTGTCTCCATCATACACCAGGACAAGGAAAAGGAAGAGGCGCAATAGGGAGAATAGGGTGGAAGTAAGGGAGAAAAGAAATCAACCAACAAGGAAAAGGAAGAACAAAAGGCAACCCTTCACCACACGCAAACAACAAAAGAGAATTTAGAACAAAAAATTGATAGAGAAAGACAAAGATTCATTTCCAAATTTGAGAAAACACTCAACTACAAGAAATAAATAGGTAGATTCGATAGATAAATTGTTATTTCTCAAATTCATAGAAAATTAATATCTAAGTTTAATTATTTTTCTTCTATTCAAAGAAAAATGTGTTTACTGAATATATATAGTTTGTTGAAAAATATCATACACCAAACTGTGTTTTATCAAAAAACTATGGAACAACTTGAACAAAAAACTATGAAAAGACAATAGATTTATTTATTTTTAGAAAATTATGATTTAGTAAATTGAAAATATGCACACAGAAAAATAGTATGATTTAGATCTATTTAAATTTAGAAATGCCTCAAATATCAAACTGTCAGAGAGATATTATTTTCAAAATAATAGAAACATAAAAGATAGTGATTTTTGATTTAAATAAAATTGTTGAATTTTTTCTAGAATGACAAGATTAAATAATTTTGCGTAAAGATTTATGCTTGAAAAGTAAGAATGAAATTTGATAATTCTCTAGAAATGAAACTAAAATTGCTAGGAAACAAAAGTAAATATGAGGTGTTTACACTTTTGAAAAGATAATATTTTAGAGAAATATGAAAATAGAAAAGAAAAAGAAATAGAATTAAAAATATAAATTACTTTGGAATGAAACGAATTAGAAAAGGATTATTTTGAAGTGAAGATAAATTATATGAGTAAATGAACCGAAAGAATGTGTGCTCATTTATTCTTATTTTAAATATGTACTTAGTTACATACTTGAGATACACGTTCTTTATTTTACTTTTATTAATTTATTTTAAGTATGAACATAATGTTATTTGTGATTTAAAACTGCGAAATTATTGTATTAAAAACCATATTTTCTTGAATATCAAATTGTAGTTAAGATGTTTTGAGAAAGATAATATTTATTTTGAATAAAACCATGTATGCTTGATAATTGAATGCGCATGACATGTGTTTGTAGAGTTACCTTATGGGATGGGTGCCGAATATGGGTTTTTAGAGAGTGTAGTTTTGTTTTTCCAAAACTACTATTATTTGTCGTGCATGACATTTTACTTGGCCAAGTAACTTAAGGACCATTGAAATAGATGGAATGAAATTAAATCTCTACCATATCCTAGTATTGAACTTGCTTGTTTCTTAAATGAATTAGAAGAATGAAAATTCTTGTGGATCTACTAGTTATACTAGGCATGTACCAAATTCCTTCGTGCTTGTCGACTACTTTTTGCTAAGCGTTTCATGCAGGGTTGGGTATTCTTTGAATGACTAAGGAATTCTGGGGAAGCGTAAGCTTCGAGGTTGTGTGGAAAAAACGCCTGATCCTTGTTCTCATCTTCATGTTTGAAGATAACCTATTGGATTGAAGATCAAAGGATGATTTATTCATATGTGTATTATTTTATTCTTGTATGATTATTGTAGAGCTTAAGGGAACTGAATACCTACGTCTTGAATTGTAAAATTTTGTTACAAATGCTTTAATATTATTAATGTCGTGTAAGATGACACTTTCATGAATTTAATTGGAAGTATTTTGAATCTATTTGTAGGACTTAAGTCGATATGTTTGGAATGTTTTGGATTTTATGTAATCTGTTGAATGGAGTTTCCAATTTCTTTGGAATATAAATGAATTTATTTAAGCAATTGGTGATGTTTGGAATTTAAAGAGTTTCGCTCGTTACATTTGGTATCAGAGCCCTAGGTTTGAACACTAGGGTCCTTTATCCATTGTGCTAAAGAAACATTCCTTGATGTAGGAATTGTTGATACATAATGGGTTCAAGAGGAAAAGGAGCTGCAACAAATAATGAGAATGACAGGTTGGATCAGATTGTTATTCTTTTGAATCAACAGGGTTCGAGAATGGCTAATCTAGAACAAGAAGTTCGAGGAGCCAAAGAAGGACAAAACCCTTAGATGAAAAATCCCCAAAATCAGGAGCAACCCTCCAATGAAAATCCAAGGGTTGAAGAACCACCAAATCCTCAAGCAAGGATTGAAGGGGAGTTGGCAAAATACTTGAAAAGGGTAGCCACACCCAAGTTTGATGGTAAGACCATCGGTGATGGAGCTGAAGCATGGGTAATTGAAATGGAAAAGTATTTTGAGTTCAAGAATATGTCTAATGAGACCAAGGTAGTTTGGGCTGCATATCAGCTTACTAGAGAAGCTGCTACTTGGTGGGATAATTAGAAGACTGAGAAGAAGCTACTACCAGGTGGGACTACTTGGGAAGTGTTCTTGCAACTTTACAAGAAGAGATGGCTTCCACATCTATTCTTTGATAGGAAAATGAAAGAGTTTCAGAATTTGACACAGGGTGGTTTGGCAATTACTTAGTATTGGGAGAGATTCAATAATATCCTAAAGTATGTACCATAGTATTAGATGGATGAGCGGTTCCATATTTGGAAATTCATCCTAAGATTGAGGCCACAAATAGGAGCTGATGTGGATATTCATAATCCATTAACTATGGATGAGGTATTTGAGAAGGCTATTAAACAGAAACAAAAGTTGCAATAGGAAAAAAACCACAGAAAGAATGTGAATGCTCAATCTGGATTTGGAAATAGGGTGTTCCAAAACAGTAATAACTAGAGGGGTAACAACAGTTTGCAGATAAGGAACTTGAAGAGAGGAACTATTGGTGTAATTAAATGTTTTGTACCTTGTCCTACGTCATAATTACACCTTAGTTAAGTTTACTTAGGGACCACATAGGAGTTGTTGGAGAATTTCCACCTTTGGTGGACTTATCTTCTTATTACTTTATCACCTCCACCTTTCATGGACATATCATGTGATTAGGTTTCCACCTTTTGTGGTGGTTATCACATTATCACTTTCCACTTTAGGTGGAGTCATAGCTTTTCATTGTTTTCTCATGTCATAAGATTACAACACTTGTCATAATCTTATGCACTCCTATGTTCTCACCTTGGCTATATAACCAAGGGGTCTCTCATTGTACACACATTGAATCATTCCATTATCATTGACATTGAATACAGTTTATTCTTGTCATATTATTTTCTCTCTTCTTGTGCTTTCTATTTGGTCCATAGATCTTGGCATCCATAGCCAATTCTAACATGGTATCAGAGCATGTTCGATTCTAACATGGTATCAGAGCGGGTTGGGTGCCATTGGAGAGTCTTATTCTGAAGAGAGGTACTAGATTTAGGGAGGTTCCATTTCTGGCTCTTTATTGTAGGTTTATATTGGAGCTTGCTGGTGCAAATCTAAGCTCACCATTGTGTCTGGAAGGTTCGAAAAAGTTGATTTTTCCTTTTGTTTTGTCCAAATCGGCCATATGAGGCCAAATCTATGAGGGTTTGAAGCTGAATTGTGGTTGCCAGATCCAGAAGGTAGCTACATTTTAAGAGCATTTTGGGTGAAATCCGACCCTGCCATCGCGTCCAGAAGGGCCAAAAACCCTAAGATCGACTGTCCAATCGTCCAAATCGGAACAAGTCATCTAGTGAAGCAAAAAAAAATTTGCTCGAAGAGCCGTACGGCACCCCAGGGATCATTATAATGCGACGGTACGATTTCTGAAAATAAAATATTTTTATAATTCGGAAAAAATTTTGAAATTTTTTTTATAAAAATTTCATTTGAAAAAAATTGTATTTGAAAAGTTTGAAAAATTATTTTAAAAAAAACAAAAAGTAGAAAAGAATTTTTGCGGACTGTATGGGGTATAGTGTACCTACGGGTATAGTCCCGTCCGCAGGTACACGGTGGCCCCCAGCCACGTGGCGGCTCCTCCACCCTAGACGGCCCCTGCAGTGCTACCAAGTGGTAGCCTCCTGTTCACCCACGGCCCACGTCCATTCCCGATAGGCACTCACCTAGCAGCGGGCAGTCCAATTCACCGACGGCAACAAACCAAATATCTGGCAGGCATATTCCAGTGAATGAAAGAATATTCTGGCAGTTTTAAAAAAATTTCGACAAGGAGGAGCGACGGCCCTTTTGACAGCCAGACAGTCGTCAAATTTATCTCCTTTCAGATTGCTGACATCAGCGCCACATCAGCATGCCTTTGAAAAATTTTGACCCCTCACGGATGGGCTTTTGATTTTTACAGTTCATTTTCAAAAACTCATAACTTGCTCAATTTGGCTCCTTTTTTCGAGCAATTTTTTTTGATTTGGGATAAGTTTTCATGATCTTCACATTGGTGCAATCAATTTTTTGTTTTGGATTTTGGTTTTTCCAGAAATTTCAGATTCTCACAAGTGTTGCTACTTCGTCCTCATTTTGGGAACTTCGGGAGCTCATAACTTGCTCCTACAATAAAATTTTTGAGTGCCATTTTTTTTGAAAGTGCATGATTTTTCCTATACTTTATAGTGGTGTGATCAGATTTATCTCATCTACTGTAATTTTTTTACTATGAGTTTGTGGCTTATTTTGGCATATGCATGTACCAAGATCAAAGTCCACCTTCCTATTTTTGGCAGTGGAAATTGTAAGCGCACTAAGTATAAAGTGCCAAATCAGATATTGCTTGGGAGGGCTTCATGATTGAGTGATTTGGGGCGGTAATCTTGTAGTGATTGGTTGCATTCTTTTGCTTGGTTTGTGTTCTTGCAATGGGAAAATCTCAAATTGAACTCCTAACTCTACATAATTATGCTACATGGAGAAAATCAGTATGGAATTATCTCTTGGGAAAAGGTCTAATAGGCTATCTAAAGGAAACCATTTCTCAACCTACTGATGCTAATGAATTGGCAAGATGGGAGATTAATCGTGAGAAAACACTTGGATGCATATGTTCACTAGTCTCATTTGATTTACAATTTCATATTGATTCATGTAAAATAGCTAAAGAAGTATGGGAGACTTTTGAAAACTTGTATGGTAAAATAGATAAGATTAGGGGATATCAGATTGATAATGATTTGATGAATCTTGATCCTAAAAGTTTTGACCACATCCAAGACTACATCTCCAAAATAAAGCAATTAAGAACACAGTTGAAAGAATGCAGTATTGAAAAAGAGGATTTACAATTGATTTTGAATGTGTTATCTAAGCTTGGTCTTGAGTATTCAGTATTTGTTTCTGGCTTTCATACCCATCGACTTTCTATGGGAGCATGATATGTTGATCCTAAGTTTGATGACTTTGCAAATATCCTAATCCAAGAGGAAGCTAAGTTAATGAACATGGGTCTAATCAAGTCTTCCAAGCCGCATGCATTGGTTTCTAGTGAGTCAAAGGTACAGAAAGAATCATGGAATCTTGATAAGAAGCAAAAGATGAAAAAGAACAAGCCACATAAAGAATCAGAATCCACTCATTCAAAAGAAGAATCATCTAAGAAGAAGAGGTCTTTTTGTGCATATTGCAAGAAGGATGGACATGAAGAACATTATTGTTATAAGAAGGATATTGATGAGTGGAAAAATTTTCTCAAAATGAATCAAATTGATTTTCCTTCTAGAATGTCTAACTCTTCTCCTTCTTCTTCTTTAAAATAGTTTAAGGACAAAGGTCAAGCATCTACATCAAGCAGTAAAGGACAAGCTCTTTGTGCTTATTCAAGTCTAGGATCAGGTAGATGGCTTCTAGATTCAAGAGCATCACATCATATGGCATCTTCACATTCTATTTTCTCTTCATTTTAGCCTTGTTCTATGTCTCCTATCTTGATGGGAAACAATACATACATGAGTGTAATAGGGAAGGGATCTATTAGTTTTGGGGACAACAATTTCTAGGATGTTTTGTGTGTTCCTCATTTGATGAACAATCTTCTTTCCATATATCAGATTACACATGGTGGAAATGGGAGAACTATGGAGTTCACACCTGATTCAGTCATCATTCAAGACTTGGAGAGTAGAGAGATCATTGCTACTGGGGTGGTTGATCATTCATCTCGGTTGTATACCTTTGCAGATTTTGCTTTTGATGGTGACATTGTTCCTTCAGCTATTCATCACACTCCTAGTGTGAACCATGATTTAGAGGAGACATTTGGCTACTTGAACTTGGGAGTTCTCACATCAGATCCAGTACTTGAGCCATGCATTTCATCTCCTCCATCTACTATTGCAGTTGATGATGCTTGGGATTCCATAGTTTGGGTTCCTTGTGATTCAGTGCAACAAGACATACATTGTCTTCCAGATATGGCTACTTTGGATGGCTTCTTGACAGGTATTTCAAACTTGTTTGTGGAGTCTCATCTTGCAGATTTGGGGGACATCATTGATGAAATCCATCTTCTCTTTGATGAAGATGCTCCTTCTTTAGTTGTTGTGAGGGAACACTTTGACCCTCTTGTTCATTTTCTACATGATCATTCTTTGCAGTTTGGCATGAGTGTGGCTACTTTTGGAAAAAATTTGGAGGAGGCTTCTTTGTCTTTAGAGGGGATATCATTCTCTTTGGATCATGTTCTACATTCTTCTGTACTAGATGTTGGATTGTACTCTTCAGCAGTGTGGCCTAGAACGCATGTTTGGAGTGTGTCAGGTTTCGACATCAACATGGAGACACTTGAGCATGCTTCAGAGACATCATACATCCTGCATACATCCTTGGTTTTGTTTCTTCCTAAGGGAGGAATGTTGTTCGGCGAGATTGGATCATCTTCAACATTCAATGTCGAGCTTCTACCATCATTGCAGGAGACTTAACATTAAGGGGGGGCTGCCTTGTTTCTCTTCTACTTATCTCTTATGGGGGGGGGATATTTTTCCTCACATGAGGTTTTTAACTTCTCATTCATGATTAAGAGCATTTCATTATTGTATTTCATCTCTCTTTTGGGGAGGAGTTTTGTCCCATTGGGTTTTCTCCTTTTCTCCGTTTGTGAGAGATTGCATTGCATTTGTACATGGGTACCTAACATGGACTAGTTGCTGGGACCCATCTTGCATTGTTTGCATTTGTGTACATTCTCCCTAAGTTGCACTTAAGGGGGGTTGTTGGTGTAATTAAATGTTTTGTACCTTGTCCTAGGTCATAATTACACCTTAGTTAAGTTTACTTAGGGACCACATAGGAGTTGTTGGAGAATTTCCACCTTTGGTGGACTTATCTTCTTATTACTTTATCACCTCCACCTTTCATGGACATATCATGTGATTAGGTTTCCACCTTTTGTGGTGGTTATCACATTATCACTTTCCACTTTAGGTGGAGTGATAGCTTTCCATTGTTGTCTCATGTCATAAGATTATGACACTTGTCCTAATCTTATGCACTCCTATGTTCTCACCTTGGCTATATAACCAAGGGGTCTCTCATTGTACACACATTGAATCATTCCATTATCATTGACATTGAATACAGTTTATTCTTGTCATATTATTTTCTCTCTTCTTATGCTTTCTATTTGGTCCATAGATCTTGGCATCCATAGCCAATTCTAACATGGTATCAGAGCATATTTGATTCTAACAGGAACAAACTCTTAGGAAAAAGGAGAAGGAAACTATGGTGGAAACAAGAAAGTGAATAATAATAGCACCAACTTCTCTAATACCAGGAACAGGATAGGTGGTCACCAAGGGCCACGAGGTGGATGTTACAATTGTGGAGGAGATCACTATGCCTCCAATTGTACTTAGTGTACTGAATACTCTATTGATCCTAAAGTAGTTGTTAAGCTACCTATTAGACCTAGTTATATGTCACATGCATGGATGGTTTAGTATGGAAACCGAGTAGAGAAGAGGGTAGATTCATGTCTATCTTGTAGCGATTTAGAGCTACCTAATTTCCAAACCCAAGGTAGCCTTTATGTAGCATCGTTGGGTTCATATGATGTGATCCTAGGGATTAATTGGTTAACTGAGCATAAAGCTATAGTGAACTGTGAGGATAAGGTTGTGAGTTGTCTTGATGATTTTGGACATCCAATTGAGATTTTTGGATCCCAAGAGCCTCTTGAGTTGAGACATTTCTCAGCCATGTAGCTAAAGAAAGAACATAGGAAAGGATGTTCCATATTTTCTATATTGGTGAGTGACTTGGATAATATCAAGCAAATTCCAAAGGACTATGTAGTTCTCAAGGAGTTCTTGGATATCTTTCCTAAAGAACTTATTGAGTTGCCCTCGAAGAGAGAATTTGATTTCTCGATTGAACTTTTACCTGGAACCGAGTCTCAATCCAAGGCTCCATACAGAATGACTACTATAGAGTTATATGAGTTGAAGGTTCAATTACAGGAGTTACTGAAGCAAGGATTTATTAGACCAAGTGTATCTCCATGGGGTGCACTAGTAATCTTCGTTAAGAAGAAGGATGGTACCTTGAGATTATGTATTGATTATAGAATGCTGAACAAGGTTACCATTAAGAACAGGTATCCTTTACCTAGGATAGATGAGTTATTTGATCAAATGAAGGGGGCCACAGTGTTTTCTAAGATTGATCCTAGATCAGGTTACCACTAGCTAAGGATTAAGGATGAGGATATTCCAAAGACAACCTTTCGAACTCGGTATGGACATTACGAGTTCACAGAGGTACCTTTTGGTCTAATTAATGCTCCAGTGACATTCATGAACCTAATAAAGAACACCTTTAGAGATTGTTTAGATGTTTTTGTGCTTATATTCATTGATGATATTCTGATTTACTCTAAGTAGAAGAGGAACATGAGAAGCACTTAAGAATAATCTTGCAACGACTAAGAGATTGAAAGCTTTTTGGTAAGTTTTTGAAGTGTACATTATTTTAGAAGAAGGTTCACTACTTGGGCCACATTATATCTGCTGAGGGAATCTCAGTTGATCCTGCGAAGATAGAAGCAATTGTTGATTGGTCAACATCGCAGAGTGTTACTAAAAGTCGTAGTTTCATGGGTATTGTAGGATATTATAGGAAATATGTGGAAGGATTCTCCAGGATAGCAGCACCTATTACTTTTCTTCAGAAGAAGGTAAGAAAATTCAAGTGGAATGAGAAGTGTGAGGAGGCATTTTAATTTCTAAAAAAAAAGTTGACATCGACAGCAGTTTTGACTATACCAGATCTAATGGGCACTTGATAGTGATTGAAAATGCTTTAGGTGAAGGTGTAAGATCTGTGTTGATGTAGGAATGGAAAGTGGTTGCATGTGAGTCCAAAAAACTGAAACAATATGAATTGAATTATGCACCACATGATCTTGAGCTTGCAGCTATTGTTCATGCATAACAGATGTGGAGACATTATCTCCTAGGGAAACCATTTGAACTAAAGACAAATCATTTAGGACTTAAGTACATCTTTACACAACAAAACCTCAATTCTAGACAAAGAAGGTGGATTGAGTTACTAAGTGAGTATGATTTTGGTATTGAGTATATCAAGGGAAAGGAAAACAAAGTTGCAGATGCTCTTACCAGGAGAAGACATCTCTCTGCTATGTTGACCATAAGGTCAAATTTGAGACAACAAGTGTTGCATCATATTCCAACAGATGAGCATTATGATAGGGTCAATCAAGCCTTAGAGGCAGATCCTTTAGATCATAGATTTGATGGATATGTGATGGAGTATGATTGTATTTTGAGATATTAGGGAAGGATGTATATCCCTGAGGGTGGAGACTTGAGGAGGTTGATTCTAGAGGAAGTACATGATGCACCTTACTCAAGGCATCTAGGAGTTACAAAGATGGTAGAAGATTTGAAGACTTTGTATTTTTGGCCTAAGCTCAAGAAAGATGTTATGGAGTATGTGTCTAGATGTTTAGAATGCCAACAGGTCAAAGCTGAGCATGTGCATCCAGCAGGACTTTTGTATCCCAATGATATACCTGAGTATAAGTGGCAAGTAACCAGTATGGATTTTATCCAAGGATTACCTTTGAGCAGGAATAGGCATGATACCATCTTAGTAGTCGTTGATAAGATAATAAAGGTTTTAACATTTCATACCTGGGAATCTAAAAGATGGATCATTAACACTTGCGAAGAAATTTGTGCAAGAGATATTCCAATTGCATGGTGTACCAGAGACCATTATTTTAGATAGGGATACCAAAATGACATCTAGGTTTTGGGAAACACTAAATGCAGCTTTAGGAACTAAATTGAATTTTAATTATGCTTATCATCCACAAATTGATGGCCAAACAAAAAGGGTCAATCGGGTTGTTGAGGATCTATTGATGATTTACTCCATGGATCAGCATTACATGTGGGAGGAATATTTACCATTGGTTGAGTTTGATACAACAAGTCATTCCATGTATCTTTGGGTATGGCACCTTTTAAGGCACTTATGGAAAAAAATGTTGCACACCCATGAGTTGGGATAGGATGGAGGATAGGATCATCATTGGTCCGAATATGCTCAATGAAATGGATGAGAAAATGAAGTTGATAAAGAGTAGGTTGAAGGAAGCAACCAATAGATAGAAGAGCTATGCTGATAGAAACAAGACTTTCAAATAGTTTGTTGCAGGAGATAAAGTCTTTTTGAGGGTTATGCCTCATAAGAGCTCTATCTCATTTGGGAAATCATCAAAGTTGGCTCCAAGATTTGTGGGACCCTTTGATGTGCTAGAATTCATTAGTCTAGTTGCTTATAGACTAGCATTACCACCTGTTCTAGCTCGACTCCATAATATATTCCATGTTTCTTTATTGAAACCATACCATCGTGATGAATCTCATATACTAGATTGGTGTTCATTACAGGTATAGGATCAAGGGGTGGTGCGAGTGGAGCCCATCTGAATCCTAGACAGGCATAACATTAAGTTGCATAACATGGATAGTACTCAGTACAAGGTCCAGTGGGACCAGTATACTAAGGATAGTGCTACAAGGGAGGATTCTAAGATGATTGACTGCCATTTTCCTCATTTTCTTTCTTAGATTAGTATTTGGTTAATGAAGAGATACTTGATACTCTAGTTTTTGATTCACATGTTGTGAACTTGGATAGCATGGATGCTACTGTGGATTGCTTATGCTTATTCTTTGAGAACTATGATGTTAGTTATTATTTCATTATGATTGAGATACTATGTTTTACTGATTGAGATACTATGCTTATTGATTGATTAATAAGACTTCGAGACGATGTCTCTTCCAAGAGGGGAATGATGTCATGTATTGATTTTATCTATTATTTAAGTGCAATTATTAATCACGAGATTTGCATGTTTATGTTAGATGATTATTTAAATTCAAATTCAAATTCAAATGCAAATGAAATGATTTGAAATTCATTATTATGAAATTCAAATTTTGTCATTGTTGATGAGAAATTGAGTGCAAGTGAACGTAGGACCAGGTGAATGAGAATGAAGGCGAGAATATTGACGAGGTAGATGTATTTTAGCCATTAGAAGTCAATGAGGATGATGGAATCTCATACACCACTTAATTAATTAAAATGTAATTTGCATGATTAAATGATTTAAATTTTAATTATTATAATGGCTATGCATTTGTTGAACGAAATTGCGAAAAAGAATTTATTTGTTTTAAATGGAAATTTAAATATGGTTGTGAGAAAATGGTTTAATTATATATAATGTATAATTTGTGTAATTGATTTATTGTTATTTTCGCAAATTAGAAATGAAAGTAGAGATAAATGTTTAAATAATTATATATATTAAATTGAGTTATTTTCTCATTTAATAAATGAAAGAGGAAAGATTTGTTTTGAAGAAATAGATAAATATCAAAATAAGCTATTGAAAACAAATTAGAAAACAACAATACGTTCAAAATTGAAATTGAATTGAAAACAATAGTTAACAAATTGAAAAGAAATATCTTTCAATCAATTTTGCATGCAATCGCAAAATGAAACTTGGAGTTTTGGTGATCATAGCTTTGATTTTGTGGATCGAATTTAATTAAGAACTCCACCATTTGCATGAAAGAGATAGAGAGAAAATCCATTTTTGGAGAGTTGGGAAAAAAATACATATTGATTTTCATCTTTGTTGGATGGGGATTATTTTTTCCATGCACGACTGGAAGGGAGGAACTAGAAAAAAAATCTGCTCTATGAGAAGGTGCATGTAGAAGGGGGAGTTTAATTTGATTTGGTTTTATTATTCTCATTCTCCTTAACACCCCACGCATGGCCAATATAGAGGGACAAAGTGATTTTTGATTTGAACTTTATTAGCTATCTCCCATGAGCCAGTAGCAGAGGAGAGGATGTGCGGCCAACAAGAGGGAGTATTTATTGATTTTTTTATGCAGCATATCTCCTACGCAAGGGAGAGAAAGGGGCTGGTAGAAGAAAAGAGGGAGGAGAACAGAAAAAAATTCTCCATCATACGCTAGGACAAGGAAAAGGAAGAGGCGCGACAAGGAGAATAGGGTGGAAGTAAGGGAGAAAATAACTCAACCAACAAGGAAAAGGAAGAAGATAAGGCAACCCTTCACCACACACAAATAATAAAAGAGAATTTAGGAAAAAAAATTAACAGAGAAAGACAAAGATTCATTTCTAGATCTGAGAAAACACTCAACTACAAGAAACAAATAGGTAGATTCGATAGATAAATTGTTATTTCTCAAATTCATAGCATATTAATATCTAAGTTTAATTATTTTACTTCTATTAAAAAAAAAAGTGTAGATTTATTTATCTTTAGAAAATTCTGATTGAGTAAATTGAAAAGATGCACATAGAACAACTATATGTTTTAGATCTATTTAAATTTAGAAATGCATCAAATATCAAACTATCAGAGAGATATTATTTTCAAAATAATAGAAACAAAAAAGATAGTGATTTTTGATTTAAATAAAATTTTTGAATGTTTTCTAGAATTACAAGATTAAATAATTTTGTGTAAAGATTTATGCTTGAAAAGTAAGAATGAAATTTGATAATTCTCTAGAAATGAAACTAAAATTTCTACGAAACATAGTAAATATGAGGTGTTTACACTTTTGAAAAGATAACATTTTAGAGAAATGTGAAAAACACAAAGGAAAAGGAAATAGAATTAAAAATATAAATTACTTTGAAATGAAACAAATTAGGAAAGTATATATTGAAGTGGAGATAAATTATATGTATAAAGGAACCGAAAGAATGTGTGCAAGCATGCTTAAATATGTACTAAGTTACATACTTGAGATACACCTTCTTTATTTTACTTTTATTATTTTATTTTAAGTATGAACATAATGTTATTTGTGATTTAAAACTGTGAAATTATTTTATTAAAATCCAAGTTTGCTTGAATATAAAATTGCAGTTAAGATGTTTGAAAAAGATAATATTTATTTTGAATGGAACCATGTATGCTTGATAATTGAATGCGCATGAAATGTGTTTGGAAAGTTACTTTCCGGGATGGGTGTCAAATATGGGTTTTTAGAGAGTGTAGTTTTGCTTTTCCAAAACTACTATTATTTGTCGTGCATAACATTTTACTTGGCCAAGTAACTTAAGGACCATTGAAATAGATGGAATGAAATTAACTCTCTACCATATCCTAGTATCGAACTTGCTTGTTTCTTAAATGAATTAGAAAAATGAAAATGCTTTTGGATTTACTAGTTATACTAGGCATGCACCAGATTCCATCTTGCTTGTCAACTACTTTTTTCTACACAAATCATGTAGGGCCGGGTATTCTTTGAATGACTAAGGAATTTTGGGGAAGCGTAATCTTCGAGGTTGGGTGGAAAAAGTACCTGATCCTTGTTCTCGTCTTCATGTTTGAAGATAAGCTATTGGATTGAAGATCAAAGGATGATTTATTCATATATGTATTATTTTATTCTTGTATGATTATTGTAGAGCTTAAGGCGACTGAATGCCTAATTCTTGAATTTTAAACTTGTGTTACAAATTCTTTTGTACTATTAATGTCGTGTAAGATGACACGTTCATGAATTTAATTGGAAGTATTTTGAATCTATTTGTAAAATTTAAGTCAATATGTTTGGAATCTTTTGGATTTTATGTAATCTATTGAATGGAGTTTCGAGTTTCTTGTGAATATAAATTAATTTATTTAAGGAATTGTTAATGTTTGTAAATCAAAGAGTTTCACTCTTTCCATTTGGTATCAGAGCCCTAGGTTTGAACACTAGGGTCCTTTTTCCATTATGCTAAAGAAACATTCCTTGATGCGAGAATTGTTGATACATAATGGGCTCAAGAGGAAAAGGAGATGCTGCAAGTAATGAGAATGACAGGTTGGATTAGATTGTCAATCTTTTGAATCAACAGGGTTCAAGAAAGGATAATCTAGAACAGGAAGTTCGAGGAGTCAGAGAAGGAAAAAAGCCTTAGATCGAAATTCCCCAAAATCAGGATCAACCCGCCAATGAAAATCCAAGGGTTGAAGAACCACTAAATCCTCAAGCAAGGATTGAAGGGGAGTTGGAAAAAGACTTGAAAAGGGTATCCCCACCCAAGTTTGATTGTAAGACCATCAGTGATGGAGCTGAAGCCTGGGTAATTGAAATGGAAAAGTATTTTGAGCTCAGGAATATGTCTAATGAGACCAAGGTAGTTTGGGCTGCATATCAGCTTACTGGAGAAGCTGCTACTTGGTAAGATAATGAGAAGATTGAGAAGAAGCTACTAACAGATGGGACTACTTGGGAAGTGTTCTTGTAACTTTTTAGGAAGAGATGGCTTCCACAACTGTTCTTTGATAGGAAAATGACAGAGTTTCAGAATCTGACAAAGGGTGGTTTGACAGTTACATAGTACTGGGAGAGATTCACTAATCCCCTAAAGTAATTACAATAGTATCAGATGGATGAGCGGTTCCGTATTCTGAAATTCATTCTAGGATTGACGCCACAGATAGGAGTTGATGTGGATATTCATAATCCATTGACTATGGATGAGGTCTTTGAGAAGGCTATTAAACAAGAACAAAAGTTGCAATAGGTAGCAAACTACAGAAAGAATGTGAATGCTAAAGCTGGATTTGGAAACAGGAAGTTCCAAAATAGTAATAATTAGAGGGGTAACAACAGTCAGCAAATAAGGAACCTGAGGAGAGGAACAAAATCTCAAAAAAGAAAGAAAAGGAAACTATGGTGGAAACAAGAAAGTGAATAATAATAGCACCAACTTCTCTAATACCAAGAATAGGAGAGGTCGTCACCTAGGGCCATGAGGTGGATTTTACAATTGTGGAGGAGATCACTATGCCTCTAATCACACTCAGCGTAAAGGAGGTCAGTGAGGAGGAAATGATCAACGAGCACCACAACACTAGATTCATGCAGTGGTTGACAATCGTCAAACAAATTTTCAAGCTTCACCTATTCAGCTGATGGGTAAGCTTTTTGGTCAATCAGTTTTCATTTTGATAGATATAGGAGCTACTGAATGCTTTATTGATCCTAGAGTAGTTGCTAAGTTACCTATTAGACCTGGTTATATGTCACATGCATGGATGGTTAAGTATGGAAATCGAGCAGTGAAGAGGGTAGATTCATGTCTATCTTGCAATGATTTAGAGCTACCTAATTTCCAAAGCCAAGGTAGCATTTATGTAGCACTGTTAGGTTCATATGATGTGATCCTAGGGATCAATTGTTTAACTGAGAATAAAACTATAGTGAACTGTGTGAATAAGGTTGTGAGTTGTCTTGATGATTTTGGACATCCAGTTGAGATGTTTGGATCTCAAGAGCCTCTTGAGTTGAGACATATCTCAACCATGGAGCTAAAGAAAGCACATAGGAAAGGATGTTCCATATTTCCTATATTGGTGAGTGACTTGGATAATGTCCAGCAAATTCCAGAGGACTATCCAGTTCTCAAGGAGTTCTTGGATATCTTTCCTGAAGAACTTATTGAGTTGCCAGTGAAGAGAGAATTTGATTTCTCAATTGAACTTTTACTTGGAATTGAGTCTCAATCCAATGCTCTATATAGAATGACTACTATAGAGTTATATGAGTTGAAGGTTCAATTGTAGGAGTTACTAAAGCAGGGATTTATTAGACCGAGTGTATCTCCATGGGGTACACCAGTAATCTTCATTAAGAAGAGGGATGGAACCTTGAGATTGTGTATTGATTACAAAATGTTGAATAACATTACCATTAAGAACAAGTATCCTTTACCTAGGATAGATGAGTTATTTGATCAAATGAAGGGGGCCATAGTGTTTTCTAAGATTGATCTTGGATCAGGTTACCACTACCTAAGGATTAAGGATGAGGATATTCCAAAGACAACCTTTCAGACTCGGTATGGACATTACGAGTTCATAGTGGTACCTTTTTGTCTAATGAATGCTCCAGCAACATTCATGAATCTAATGAACAACACCTTTAGAGATTGTTTAGATGTTTTTGTGCTTATATTCATAGATGATATTCTTATTTACTCTAAAACAGAAGAGGAACATGAGAAACACTTAAGAATAGTCTTGCAATGACTAAGAGATCGAAAGCTTTTTGGTAAGTTTTTGAAGTGTACATTCTTTTAGAAGAAGGTTCACTACTTGGGCCACGTCATATCTGCTGAGGGAATCTCAGTTGATCCTGCAAAGATAGAAGTAATTATGGATTGGCCAACACCGCAAAGTGTTACTAAAGTTCGTAGTTTCATGGGAGTTGAAGGATATTATAGGAAATATGTGAAAGGATTCTCCAAGATAGCAGCACCTATTACTTCTCTTCAAAACAAGGGAAGGAAATTCGAGTTGACTGAGAAGTGCAAGGAGGCATTTAAATTTCTTAAACAAAAGTTTACATCGGCACAATTTTTAACTATACCAGATACTAATGGGCACTTCATAGTGATTAAACATGCTTCAGGTGAAGGTTTAGGAGTTGTGTTGATGTATGAAGGGAAAGTGGTAGCATATGAATCCAAAAAACTGAAATAATATGAATTGAATTATGCGCCACATGAACTTGAGCTTGCAGCTATTGTTCATGCATAACAGATGTGGAGACATTATCTCCTAGGGAAACCACTTGAACTAAAGATAGATCATTTAGGACTTAAGTACATCTTTACACAACCAAACCTCAATACAAAACAAAGAAGGTGACTTGAGTTCCTAAGTGAGTATGATTTTGGTATTGAGTATATCAAGGGAAAGGAAAACAAAGTTGCATATGCTCTTAGCAGGAGAAGACATCTCTCTGCTATGTTGACCATAAGGTCAAATTTTAGACAGCAAGTGCTGCATCATATTCCAACAGATGAGCATTATGAGACAGTCAAGAAAGCCTTAGAGGCAGATCCTTTAGATCATAGATTTGATGGATATGTGATGAAGTATGATCGTAGTTTGATATATCAGGGAAGGATGTATATCCCTGAGGGTGGACACTTGAGGAGGTTGATTCTAGAGGAAGTACATGATGCACCTTACTCGGGGCATCCAGGAGTTACGAAGATGGTAGCAGAGTTGAAGAATTTGTATTTTTGGCGTAAGCTTAAGAAAGATGTTATGCAATATGTGGCTAGATGTTTGGAATGCCAATGGGTCAAAGTTGAGCATGTGCATCCAGCAAGACTTTTGTATCCCCACGATATACCTGAGTATAAGTGGAAACTAATCAGTATCGATTTTATCAAAGGATTTTCTTTGAGCAGGAATAGGCATGATACCATGTTAGTAGTCGTTGAAAAGCTAACGAAGGTTTCATACCTAGGAATCTGAAAGATGGATCATTGACACTTGCGAAGAAATTTGTGCAAGAGATATTTTGATTGCATGGTGTACCAAAGACCATTATTTTAGATAGGGATACTAGAATGACATCTAGGGTTTGGACAACACTGAATGTAGCTTTAGGAACTAAATTGAATTTTAGTTCTGCTTATCACCCACAAACTGATGGCCAAATAGAAAGAGTAAATCCGGTTGTTGCGGATCTATTGAGGATGTACTGCATGGATCAGCAGCACAAGTGGCAGGAATATTTACCATTGGTTGAGTTTGATTACAACAAGTCATTCCATGCATCTTTGGGTATGGCACCTTTTGAGGCACTTTATGGACAGAAATGTCGCACACCCATTAGTTGGGATAGGATGGAAGATAGGATCATCATTGTTCTGGACATGCTCAATGAAATGAATGAGAAAATGAAGTTGATCAAGAGTAGGTTGAAGGAAGTAGTCGATAGATAGAAGAGCTATCCTGATAGAAACAAGACTTTCAGAAAATTTACTGCAGGAGATAAAGTCTTTTTGAGGGTTAAGCCTCATAAGAGCTCCATTTCATTTGGGAAATCATCAAAGTTGGCTCCAAAATTTGTGGGATCCTTTGATATAATTGAAGTGATTAATTCAGTTGCTTATAGACTAGCATTACCACTTGCTCTAGCTCGACTCAATAATGTATTCCATGTTTCTTTATTGAAACCATACCATCATGATGCATCTCATATACTTGATGGACGTTCATTACAAGTATAGGATCCAAGGGTGGTGCTAGTGGAGACCTTCTGAATCCTAGACAAGCGTAGCATTAAGATGCATAACAGAGATATTAGTTAGTACAAGGTCCAGTGGGACCAGTATATTGAGGATAGTGCTACATGGGAGGATTCTGAGGTGATTGACAATCATTTTCCTCATTTTCTTTCTTAGATTAGTATTTTCTTAATGCAGAGATACTTGATACTCTAGTTTTTGATTCACATGTTGTGAACTTGGATAGCATGGATGCTACTATGGATTGCTTATGCTTATGCTTTGAGAACTATGATGTTAGTTATTATTTCATTATGATTGAGATACTATGTTTTACTGATTGAGATACTATGCTTATTGATTGATTAATAAGACATCGAGACGATGTCTCTTGCAAGAGGGGAAGGATGTCACATACTGATTTTATCGATTATTTAAATGCAATTATTAATCATGAGATTTGCATCTTTACGTTAGATGATTATTTAAATTGAAATTGAAATTTCAATGCAAATGAAATGATTTGAAATTCATTATTATGAAATTCGGGGTTTGTCATTGTTGATGAGAAATTGAGTGAAGTGAATGCAGGAACAGATGAATGAGAATGAAGGTGAGAAAATTGATCAGGTAGAGTCATTTTAGCCATTAGACGTTAATGAGGATGATGGAATCTCACACACCACTTAATTAATTAAAATGTAATTTGCATGAGTAAATGATTTAAATTTTTTAATTATTATAATGGCTATGCATTTGTTGAACGAAATTGCAAAAAAGAATTTGTTTGTTTTAAATGGAAATTTAAATATTGTTGTGACAAAATGGTTTAATTATATATAATGTATAATTTGTGTAATTGATTTATTATTATTTTCACAAATTAGAAATGAAAGTAGAAATAAATGTTTAAATAATTATATATATTAAATTGAGTTATTTTCTCATTTAATAAATTAAAGAGGAAAGATTTCTTTGAAGAAATAGATAAATATCAAAATAAGTTATTGAAAACAAATTTGAAAACAACAATACGCTCAAAATTGAAATTGAATTGAAAACAACAGTTAACAAATTGAAAACAAATATCTTTCAATCAATTTTGCATGCAATCACAAAATGAAACATGGAGTTCTGGAGATCATAGCTCTGATTTTGTGGATTGAATTTAATTAAGAACTCCAAAATTTGCATGAAAGAGATAGAGAGAAAATTCGTTTTTGGAGAGTTGGGAAAAAAATACATATTGATTTTTATCTCTGTTGGATGGGGATTATTTTTCCCATGCGTGGCTGGAAGGGAGGAACTAGAAAAAAACTATGCTCTATGAGAAGGTGCATGTAGAAGGGAGAGTTTTATTTGATTTCGTTTTAATATTCTCATTCTCTTAAACACCCCACGCGTGGCCAGTGTAGAGGGACAAAGTGATTTTTGATTTATACTTTATCAACTATCTCTCATATGCCAATAGCAGAGGAGAGGACGCGTGACCAACAAGAGGGACTATTTAGTGATTTTTTTATGCAACATATCTACTACCCAAGGGAGAGAAAGGGGCTAGCAGAAGAAAAGAGGGATTTGAACATAAAAATTGTCTCCATCATACGATAAGACAAGGAAAAGGAAGAGGCGCGACTGGGAGAATATGGTGGAAGTAAGGGAGAATATAACTCAGCCAACAAGGAAAAGGAAGAACATAAGGCAACCCTTCACCACACGCAAACAATAAAAGAGAATTTAGAACAAAAAAATGATAGAGAAAGACAAAGATTCATTTCCAGATTTGAGAAAACACTCAACTATAGGAAATAAACAAGTAGATTCGATAGATAAATTGTTATTTCTCAAATTCATAGCAAATTAATATCTAAGTTTAATTATTTTTCTTCTATTCAAACAAAAATGTGTTTACTGAATGTATACAATTTGTTGAAAAAGATCCTACACCAAACTATGTTTTATCAGAAAACTATGGAACAACTTGAACATAAAACTATAAAAAGACAGTAGATTTATTTATTTTTAGGAAATTCTGATTTAGTAAATTGAAAAGATGCACACAAAAAAAAAATGTTTTAGATGTATTTAAATTTAGAAATGCTTCAAATATCAAATTGTCAGAGAGATATTATTTTCAAAATAATAGAAACAAAAAAGATAGTGATTTTTGATTTAAATAAAATTGTTGAATGTTTTCTAGAATGACAAGATTAAATAATTTTGCATAAAGATTTATGCTTGAAAAGTAATAAAGAAATTTGATAATTCTCTAGAAATGGAACTAAAACTGCTACGAAACATAAGTAATCATGAGGTGTTTACGCTTTTGAAAAGATAACACTTTAGAGAAATATGAAAAACAGAAAAGAAAAGGAAATAGAATTAAAAATATAAATTACTTTGAAATGAAACGAATTAGAAAAGGATTATTTTGAAGTGAAGATAAATTATGTGAGTAAAGGAACTGAAAGAATGTGTGCTCATTTATTCTTGTTTAAAGATGTACTTAGTTACATACTTGAGATACACCTTATTTATTTTACTTTTATTATTTTATTTTAAGTATGAACATAATGTTATTTGTGATTTAAAATTGTGAAATTATTTTATTAAAACACATGTTTGCTTGAATATAAAATTGCAGTTAAGATGTTTGAGAAAGATAATATTTATTTTGAATGCAACCATGTATGCTTGATAATTGAATGCACATGACATGTGTTTGGAAAGTTACTTTCCAGGACGGGTGCCGAATATGGGTTTTTATAGAGTGTAGTTTTGCTTTTCCAAAACTACTATTATTTGTCGTGCATAACACTTTACTTGGCCAAGTAACTTAGGGACCATTGAAATAGATGGAATGAAATTAACTCTCTACCATATCCTAGTATCGAACTTTCTTGTTTCTTAAATGAATTAGAAAAATGAAAGTGCTTGTGGATTTACTAGTTATACTAGGCACACACCAGATTCCATCTTGCTTGTCGACTGCTTTTTGCTAAGCGGTTCGTGCAGGGTTGGGTATTCTTTAAATGACTAAGGAATTCTGGGGAAGCGTAAGCTTTGAGGTTGGGCAAAAAAAGCACCTTTTCCTTATTCTCCTCTTCATGTTTGAAGATAAGCTATTGGATTGAAGATCAAAGGATGATTTATTCATATATGTATTATTTAATTCTATTATGATTATTGTAGAGCTTAAGGCAACTGAATGCCTAAGTCTCAAATTGTAAACTTTTGTTACAAATGCTTTTGTACTATTAATGTTGTGTAAGATGACACGTTCATGAATTTAATTGGAAGTATTTTGAATCTATTTGTAGACTTTAAGTCGATATGTTTGGAATGTTTTGGATTTTATGTAATCTGTTCAATGGAGTCTCGAGTTTCTTTGGAATATAAATGAATTTATTTAAGGATTTGTTGATGTTTGGAAATTAAAGAGTTTTGCTCTTTACATTTGGTATGAGAACCCTAGGTTTGAACAATAGGGTCCTTTGTCCATTACGCTAAAGAAAAATTTCTTGATGCAGGAATTTTTGATACATAATGGGCTCAAGAGGAAAAGGAGTTGCTGCAAGTAATGAGAATGACAGGTTGGATCAGATTCTCAATCTTTTGAATCAATAAGGTTTGAGAAAGAATAATCTAGAACAGGAAATTTGAGGAGTTAGAAAAGGACAAAACCCTTAGATCAAAATTCTTCAAAATCAGGAGCATCCCGCCAATGAAAGTCCAAGGGTTGAATAACCACCAAATCCTCAAGCAAGGATTGAAGGGGAGTTGGAAAAAGACTTGAAAAGGGTAGCCCCACCCAAGTTTGATGGTAAGACCATTGGTGATGGAGCTGAAACCTGGGTAATTGAAATGGAAAAGTATTTTGAGCTCAGTAATATGTCTAACGAGACCAAGGTAGTTTGGGCTGCATATCAGCTTATTGGAGAAGCTGCTACTTGGTAAGATAATGAGAAGACTGAGAAGAAGCTACTACTAGGTGGGACTACTTGGGAAGTGTTCTTGCAAATTTTTAGGAAGAGATGGCTTCCAACACTATTCTTTGATAGGAAAATGACAAAGTTTCAAAATCTAACACAGGGTGGTTTGACAGTTACTCAGCATTGGGAGAGATTCACTAATCTACTAAAGTACATACCATAGTATCAGATGGATGAGAGGTTCCGTATTCAAAAATTATTCCTAGGATTGAGGCCACAAATAGGAGCTGATGTGGATATTCATAGTCCATTGACTATGGATGAGGTCTTTGAGAAGGCTATTAAACAAGAACAAAAGTTGTAACAAGTAGAAAACTACAGAAAAAGGAACCAGAGGGGTAACAACAGTCAACAAATAAGGAACCTAAAGAGAGGAACAAACTCTTAGGTAAAAGGAGAAGGAAACTATGGTGGAAACAAGAAAGTGAATAATAATAGCACCAACTTCTCTAATGCTAGGGTTAGGACAGGTGGTCACCTAGGGCCATGAGGTGGATATTACAATTGTGGAGGAGATCACTATGCCTCCAATTGCACTCAGCGTATAGGAGGTGAGTGAGGAGGAAATGATCGACGATCATCGCAACACTAGATTCATGTAGCGGTTGACAATCGTCAAGCAGAGTTTCAAGCTTCACCTATTCAGCTGATGGGTAAGCTTTTTGGTCAATCAGTTTCCATTTTGATAGATACAGGAGCTACTGAATGCTTTATTGATCCTAGAGTAGTTGCTAAGTTACCTATTAGACCTGGTTATATGTCACATGCATGGATGGTTCAATATGGAAATCGAGCAAAGAAGAGGGTAGATTCATGTCTATGTTGCATCGATTTAGAGCTACCTAATTTCCAAACCCAAGTTAGCCTTTATGTAGCACCATTGGGTTCATATGATGTGATCCTAGGGATCAATTGGTTAACTGAGCATAAAGCTATAGTGAACTATGAGGAAAAGGTTGTGAGTTGTCTTGATGATTTTGGACATCCAATTGAGATTTTTGGATCTCAAGAGCCTCTTGAGTTGAGACATATCTCAACCATGCAGCTAAAGAAAGAACATAGGTAAGGATGTTCCATATTTTCTATATTGGTGAGTGACTTGGATAATGTCTAGCAAAGTCAGAGGACTATCCAGTTCTCAAGGAGTTCTTGGATATCTTTCCTAAAGAACTTACTGAGTTGCCACTGAAGAGAGAATTTGATTTCTCGATTGAAATTTTACCTGAAATCGAGTCTCAATCCAAGACTCCATACAAAATGACTACTATAGAGTTATATGAGTTGAAGGTTCAATTTTAGGAGTTACTGAAGCAGGGATTTATTAGACCAAGTGTATCTCAATGGGGTGCACTGGTAATCTTCATTAAGAAGAAGGCTGGGACCTTGAGATTGTGTATTGATTACAGAATGCTGAACAAGGTTAGCATTAAGAACTGGTATATCATTTACCTGGGATAGATGAGTTATTTGTTCAGATGAAGGGGGCCACAGTGTTTTCTAAGATTGATCTTAGATCACATTACCACCAACTAAGGATTAAGGATGAGGATATTCCAAAGACAACCTTTTGAACTCGGTATGGACATTACGAGTTCACAGTGGTACCTTTTGGTCTAACGAATGCCCTAGCGGCGTTCATGAATCTAATGAACAACACCTTTAGAGATTGTTTAGATGATTTTGTGCTTATATTCATAAATGATATGGGTATGTGTAGGATCATCATGGAAAAAACAGGCCCTTAAGTGGCAATAAAAACATAAAAAATCAGAGTTAGACAACTTGACGTAAAAATTTGAATAAGTTATCTATATTATTTCAAAAAAATGAAAAAATAGATTTTGTAGAAAATTGAATTTAGTTCTAAACTACTAGACCTTTATGTTTTTTTTTTAAAATCTATTTGGTGAAAATTTGAAATTGCAATGCAGTAGTATTTACATTTCAAGGTAAAAATAAGAAGTAGGTGTCTGTCTGACCACCCTAATCACAATAATATGATAATAATTTTTTATAAGCTTTTAGATATAAGTAGAGTACTCATGTCTCAATGTGATGCATATTTTTTATAATTTTTTTCCATGTAAATAATTAATTATGAATTTTTTATTACAACTTTGAAAAAATATAAAATCTCGTCTGTCTAACCACCTTAACTTGATAAAAAATTCATGAAATTCATTTTTTTTTAATCATCTAGTATGAAAAGCATAGAATGTGATGCATGTTTCAGATTCAAAAAATGTGATACCATTTGAAAGTTATAGATGTTTTTCAATCAGCCTATCAATTGGGACTTTATTCCTAATTCTAATAGAAAATGAATAATAATTATTTATTAAATTCAAACTAAAGAATAATTTATATTGGTGGAAAGCTGAGAATCTCCTCTAAAAACCCTTTTCGTTTTATGAATTGTGGGTAAAAAAAAAGTCATCAGCCACATGCGCCATCATATGGCTTACATATCGCCACTTTTTGGTCCATCATGATCCTACACATACCCATATTCTGATTTACTCTAAAACAGAGGAGGGACATGAGAAGCACTTAAGAATAGTCTTGCAACGACTAAGAGATCGAAATATTTTTGGTAAGTTTTCAAAGTGTACTTTTTTTCAGAACAAGGTTCACTACTTAGGCCACTTCATATCTACTGAGGGAATCTTAGTTGATCCTGCAAAGATAGAAGCAATTGTGGATTGGCCAACACCACAGAGTGTTACTAAAGTTTGTAGTTTCATGGGACTTGCAGGATATTATAGGAAATATGTGAAAGGATTCTCTAGGATAGCAACACCTATTACTTCTCTTGAAAACAAGGGAAGGAAATTCGATTGGACTAAGAAGTGCAAGGACACATTTAAGTTTCTTAAATAGAAGTTGACATCAGCACAAGTTTTGACTATACCAGATACTAATGGGAACTTCATAGTGATTAAAGATGCTTCAGGTGAAGGTGTAGGACTTGTGTTGATGTAGGAAGGGAAAGTGGTTGCATATGAGTCCAAAAAACTAAAACAATATGAATTGAATTATGCACCACATGATCTTGAGCTTGCAGCTATTGTTCATGCATTACAGATGTGGAGACATTATCTCCAAGGGAAACCATTTGAACTAAAGACCGATCATTTAGGACTTAAGTACATCTTTACACAACCAAATCTCAATGCAAGACAAAGAAGGTGGCTTGAGTTCCTAAGTGAGTATGATTTTGGTATTGAGTATATCAAGGGAAAGGAAAATAGAGTTGCAGATGCTCTTAGTAGGAGAAGACATCTCTCTGCTATGTTGACCATAAGGTCAAATTTGAGAAAGTAAGTGCTGCATCATACTCCAATAGACGAGAATGATGAGAGGGTCAAGCAAGCCTTAGAGGCAGATCCTTTAGATCATAGATTTGATGGATATCTGATGAAGTATGATCATAGTTTGAGATATCAGGGAAGGATGTATATCCCTAAGGGTGGAGACTTGAGGAGGTTGATTCTAGAGGAAGTACATGATGCACCTTACTCATGGCATCTAGGAGTTACGAAGATGGTAGCAGAGTTGAAGAATTTTTGTATTTTGGGCCTAAGTTCAAGAAAGATGTTGTGCAGTATGTGGCTAGATGTTTGGAATGCCAATGGGTCAAAGTTGAGCATGTGCATCCACCAATACTTTTGTATCCCCATGATATACCTGAGTATAAGTGGAAGTAATCAGTATCGATTTTATCCAAGGATTACCTTTCAACAGGAATAGGCATGATACCATCTTAGTAGTCTATGATAAGCTAACGAAGGCTTCATACCTGAGAATCTGAAAGATGGATCATTGACACTTGCGAAGAAATTTATGCAAGAGATATTTCGATTGCATGGTGTACCAGATACCATTATTTCAGATAGGGATACCAGAATGACATCTAGGTTTTGGGCAACACTAAATGCAGCTTTAGGAACTAAATTGAATTTTAATTATGCTTATCATCCATAAACTGATGGCCAAACAAAAAGGGTCAATCGGGTTGTTGAGGATCTATTGATGATTTACTGCATGGATCAGAATTACAAGTGGGAGGAATATTTACCATTGGTTGAGTTTGATTACAACAAGTCATTCCATGCATCTTTGGGTATGGCACCTTTTAAGGCACTTATGGAAAAAAATGTTGCACACCCATGAGTTGGGATAGGATGGAGGATAGGATCATCATTGGTCCAGATATGCTCAATGAAATGGACAAGAAAATGAAGTTGATCAAGAGTAGGTTGAAGGAAGCAACCGATAGATAGAAGAGCTATGCTGATAGAAACAAGACTTTCAAATAGTTTGTTGTAGGAGATAAAGTCTTTTTTAGGGTTATGCCTCATAAGAGCTCTATCTCATTTGGTAAATCATCAAAGTTGGCTCCAAGATTTGTGGGACCCTTTGATATATAGGAAGTCACTAATCCAGTTGCTTATAGACTAGCATTACCACTTGCTCTAGCTCAACTCCATAATGTATTCCATGTTTCTTTATTGAAACCATACCATCATGATGCATCTCATATACTTGATGGACATTCATTACAGGTATAGAATCCAGGGGTGGTTCCAGTGGAGCCCATCTGAATCCTAGACATGCGTAGCATTAAGCTGCATAACAGGGATAGTAGTCAGTACAAGGTCCAGTGGGACCAGTATACTGAGGATAGTGCTACATGGGAGGATTTTGAGACGATTGACCATCATTTTCCTCATTTTCTTTCTTAGATTAGTATTTTCTTAATGTGGAGATACTTGATACTCTAGCTTTTGATTCACATGTTGTGACCTTGGATAGCATGGATGCTAGTATGGATTGCTTATGATTATTCTTTGAGAACTATGATGTTAGTTATTATTTCATTATGATTGAGATACTATGCTTATTGATTGATTAATAATACATCAAGATGATGTCTCTTCCAAGAGGGGAAGGATGTCACCTGCTGATTTTATCGATTATTTAAATGCAATTATTAATCATGAGATTTGCATGTTTACGTTAGATGATTATTTAAATTGAAATTAAAATAGAAACGCAAATGAAATGATTTGAAATTCATTATTATGAAATTTGGGGTTTGTCATTGTTGATGAGAAATTGAGTGCAAGTGAACGAAGGAATAGGTGAACAAGAATGAAGGTGAGAACATTGATCAGGTAGAGTCATTTTAGCCATTAGACATTAATGAGGATGATGGAATCTCACACACCACTTAATTAATTAAAATGTAATTTGCATGATTAAATGATTTAAATTTTTTAATTATTATAATGGCTATGCATTTGTTGAACAAAATTGCGAAAAAGAATTTGTTTGTTTTAAATGGAAATTGAAATATTGTTGTGAGAAAATGGTTTAATTATATATAATGTATAATTTGTGTACTTCATTTATTGTTATTTTCGCAAATAATAAATGAAAGTAGAAATAAATGTTTAAATAATTATATATCTTAAATTGTGTTATTTTCTCATTTAATAAATGAAAGAGGAAATATTTCTTTGAAGAAATAGATAAATATCAAAAATAAGCTATTGAAAACAAATTTGAAAACAACAATACATTCAATATTGAAATTGAAAATAATAGTTAACAAATTGAAAACAAATATCTTTCAATCAATTTTGCATGCAATCACAAAATGAAACTTGGAGTTCTGGAGATCATAGCTCTGATTTTGTGGTTTGAATTTAATTAAGAACTCCACAATTTGCATGAAAGAGATAGAGAGAAAATCCGTTTTTGGAGTGTTGGGGAAAAAATACATATTGATTTTTATCTTTGTTGGATGGGGATTATTTTTCCCATGTGCGGCTGGAAGGGAGGAACTAGAACAAAAATCTGCTCTATGAGAAGGTGCATGTAGAAGGGAGAGTTTTATTTGATTTGGTTTTAATATTCTCATTCTCCTTAACACCCCATGCATGTTCAGTATAGAGGGATAGAGTGATTTTTGATTTATACTTTATCAACTATATCTTATGTGCTAGTAGCAGAGGAGAGGACACACGACCAACAAGAGGGAGTATTTATTGATTTTTTTATGCAACATATCTACTATGCAAGGGAGAGAAGGGGTCCAACAAAAGAAAATAGGGAGAACATAAAAACTGTCTCCATCATATGCCAGGACAAGAAAAAGGAAGAGGTGCGACATGGACAATAGGGTGGAAGTAAGGGAGAAAAGAACTCAGCCAACAAGGAAAGGAAGAACAAAAGGCAACCCTTCACCACACACAAACAATAAAAGAGAATTTAGAACAAAAAAGTGACAAAGAAAGACAAAGATTCATTTCCAGATTTGAGAAAACACTCAACTACAGGAAATAAACAAGTAGATTCGATAGATAAATTGTTATTTCTCAAATTCATAGAAAATTAATATCTAAGTGTAATTAGTTTTATTCTATTAAAAAAAATGTATTTACTGAATGTATACAATTTGTTAAAAAAGATCATACACCAAACTGTGTTTTATCAGAAAACTATGGAACAACTTGAACAAAAAACTATAAAAAGACAGTAGATTTATTTATTTTTAGAAAATTCTGATTTAGTAAATTGAAAAGATGCACATAGAAAAACAATATGTTTTAGATGTATTTAAATTTAGAAATGATTCAAATATCAAACTGTCAGAGAGATATTATTTTTAAAATAATAGAAACAAAAACGATAGTGATTTTTGATTTAAATAAAATTGTTGAATGTTTTCTAGAATGACAAGATTAAATAATTGTGCATAAACATTTATGCTTGAAAAGTAAAAATGCAATTTGATAATTCTCTAGAAATGAAACTAAAATTGCTACAAAACAGAAGTAAATATGAGGTGTTAACGCTTTTGAAAAGATAACATTTTAGAGAAATATGAAAAACAGAAAAGAAAAGGAAATAGAATTAAAAATATAAATTACTTTGATATGGAACGAATTAGAAAGGGATGATTTTGAAGTTAAGATAAATTATATGAGTAAAGGAACTGAAAGAATGTGTGCTCATTTATTCTTTTTTAAATATGTACTTAGTTACATAATTGAGATACACCTTCTTTATTTTACTTTTATTATTTTATTTTAAGTATGAACATAATGTTATTTGTGATTTGAAACTGTGAAATTATTTTAATAAAAACCATGTTTGCTTGAATATAAAATTGCAATTAAGATGTTTGAGAAAGATAATATTTATTTTGGATGGAGCCATGTATGCTTGATAATTGAATGCGCATGACATGTGTTTGGAAAGTTACTTTCTGAGATGGGTGCGAATATGGGTTTTTAGAGAGTGTAGTTTTGTTTTTCCAAAACTACTATTATTTATCGTGCATAAAATTTTACCTGGTCATGTAACTTAAGGACCATTTAAATAGATGGAATTAAATTAACTCTCTACCATATCGTAGTATTGAACTTGCTTGTTTCTTAAATGAATTAGAAAAATGAAAATGCTTGTGGATCTACTAGTTATACTAGGCACGCACCAGATTCCATCTTGCTTGTCGATTGCTTTTTGCTAAGCAATTCGTGTAGGGCTGGGTATTATTTGAATGACTAAGGAATTCCAGGGAAGCGTAAGTTTCGAGGTTGGGCGGAAAAAGCACTTGATCCTTGTTCTCGTCTTCATGTTTGAAGATAAGCTATTGGATTGAAGATCAAAGGATGATTTATTCATATATGTATTATTTTATTCTTGTATGATTATTGTAGAGCTTAAGGCGACTGAATGCCTAAGTCTAGAATTGTAAACTTTTGTTACAAATGCTTTTGTACTATTAATGTCGTGTAAGATGACACGTTCATGAATTTAATTGGAAGTATTTTGAATCTATTTGTAGACTTTAAGTCGATATGTTTGGAATTTTTTGGATTTTATGTAATCTATTGAATGGAGTTTCGACTTTCTTTGGAATATAAATAAATTTATTTAAGGAATTGTCGATGTTTGGAAATTAAAGAGTTTCGCTCTTTACAATTCTCACCTTGCTTTGCTCGTATTTTCCCAAAATGAAGCATGCCTCTTACTTTCTCTTTCTCTCTTTTTTATGTCCCCATCTGTGTGCATAGCTAAATGAAGGGTTTACGGGATTTTGAAGACTTTCAGGCACCTCTTCTCCACTCTACTTGCATAGTTTCTTGTCTTCACATGGAAAATTAGATGGCAACAACAATAAATGCAAGGGTATTGACTTCCATGATTGATTTTCCCTTCGTTTTATAATAACTCGAGGTTTGATCTCATAGAGTATCTCATTTTTTTTTGTCAAAAGAAAAAATGGAATTGAATCCATGGAATAATTCCATCAATAGGATCAATCTGAGTAACATAATTTAGCGGATTTGATGAATTCTTCAATAGAAATTAATTAGTATAATATACTATTATCTCTTGTTCATATCGCATTTAGTAATTTGATCCCTAATGGAGCGATCCCACTGTCTTATTAGTATAGTTCCAGGGTTTGACTCAATTTAATTTTATCACTACTAAAAAGAACATTAGACATGAAAATTCAATTTGATTAATGAATCAAGTCTTTGTCTCAATCAAATATTTAGATGCTAATGACAATCCGAGTTTCCTTTGCCTATTCGAGGAGCAGAAAAGTACCATAAAGATTGCTCTGATGGATTAGAGTGATTGATTTCTTATTTAAATAAGACTAACTAATAGTTCAAAATTTACCTTCATTAGAATAGATAAAATGAATTTTCTTGTTTCATTGAGAAAGGTGTCGAAGCTTTCACCTTATTTTACATAATAAATCACTGAGGGTAATTGGAGCTAAAAAAAGGGGGGGCAGGGGTGACAAAGTCCTAGTGTGACTCCTTCGGGATTCATTTTTCTTTCTCTATTAAAAAGAATAAGAATGACAACCTTTTTTTATCCATTATTGTTAATATGCTCATTTTTTTCTCGAAATATCTTTTTTTTTTAATCACAAATTCAATTCAAAATTGATAGGTTAATGTGAGCTTATCCATGTAGTTATCCATTATTTAACTAGGAATCGATTTGATAAAAGATTTTGACTTTCGTGCTTTGGTTTGGGTGGCATGGTTTGGCTGCTCAGGATTATTTCGATGGCCTATGATAAAATGTATCAATAGAATATATTCTTCATTCCGAGCGGCTATGCCCACCAATCGGAAATATAAACTAAGAAAGTCTAGGGAAAAATAGTTCTTTTTTTAGTTAGTTAATTACTTCACTATGCTGCTGGCTCAATTTTTTATTTTTGGCTGAATTGCTAGTATCAGCATCTTGTTTATTTGGATCGAGAGAAAAGTGATAACTCAATAAGAAAAAGATTGTACTACGATAGAAGATGACTATTAGAAAAGGGAACACATATACAAACATTAAAAAAAAGAATGAAACCTATCCCACCTGGTATGAAAAGAGTTTATGTACGTAGACATAGATCTATATGTATCTATCTATGTATGTCCATCTAGAAAGGCTCTACATGAAAAAAGAGAATATATATATATAAGATAAGAAGGAAAACAATAAAATTGATTAATTACTATTACTCGCGGTGAAGAATTCCCTTTATTTATGGAAAGCTTTGATATGCATTTTTTTTTTCTAATCTGATACTTGTACTTCTACATTTGTCTAAGTCCATCTAATAAATAAAATAAAAAATGTTTTCGTGTCCATCAGTGGTGTAACATTAGAAATTACAGAAATGACTCTGATATCTCTCATATAAGTAGTTACAAATAATCTAGCCAAAGTTATGGGAATTGTAACAAATTAAAAGAAAGCATTTCCGTCTACGAATTAGGTGGCACTTTTCACTAATTTTGCGAACAAAAGCATGGATTTTCATATTTGTGGTCCTTTATTTAATGCTAAAATCTTGTTCTTTTTTATAGATTTAATGGGCCTCAAAATTCATCGGGAGCAGGTAGAAAGTTATCGTCATCATTTCGTTTGACGGGATATCTATATATTATACGTCTTTTGCTTAAATCATAAAGACATAATTCAACTCTCACTCTATCTCCCGGTACTATTCGTATTGTTTGGTATCTCATTTTACCTGATACAACCGTTAAAACCAACATATCATTATCTAGGTAGACTGTAAACATACCATTAGGATATGCTGTGCTAACTACGCCCTCAAGAATGACAAAAATGTTTTTGGTACCCATTTGAACTAGACTCCTATTTTTTGTAGTGGATAGTTATTAATTATTACATTTCTAAAAGAGGAATAAATTTTCATTATGTTTCAAACTAGACTCCTTTTTTTTGTTATGTTCAATTTCATTATGTTTAAATAAAGGAAATTGTTCATAACAAAAAAAATAAAAAATAAAGAATTTGTTTCTTTTTTTTGATAAATTCAATAGTTGATAAATTCAATAGCTTTTTTTTGTTTTGGAGTTACCATAAAATAAATAAAGAGTAAACATAGTAGAGAATATCTGATCAAGTTCAAGAGAAATGATACAAATCTTAGATAAGAATATACAATGCACTAGAACACCCTTGTTTATGATTTTTTACTGAGACAACATCTAAGACTCCTTGAATTATGTGATATTTAACACCGGGCAAATCTTTAACTCTTCCACCTCTTACTAATACTATAGAATGTTCTTGTAAATTATGGTCAATACCAGGTATATAAGTAGTGATTTCATATTTAGAGATTAATCATACTCTGCTGACTTTGCATAAGGCAGAGTTTGGTTTTTTAGGGGGTGATAGTGGAAAAGCTGACAGATAAGTTACCTTTACTACCACTATACAAAACTGTAAATGAGAATTTCACCTCATACGGCTTCTCATTCAACTCTTTTGAGATAGCATAATCGTTTGATTCTCTCTTTTCTTATTACCTTCCTCATGTATGTATAAGATTGAATCTATTCAATTGATAGAAAGAATCATTAATCCTTTAACTTTCTGAGGAATCCTTACTCAGTGGTTATTAAGGTAAATCATTTTTTTTTTCTTATTTTTAAAATTCAGTTATGAAAGAGTTAAAAAGAAAAAAGAAAACCATTTGATTTAATTCATTTTGAAAAGTCATGAGATGTTCATCTTAGGGTCTTTCAGCAATATTCAATGATCGAGACAATTGGTTAAATCCCTTAAAGCTATCTAATCAAAATTCATTGAGAGCTTCTTTTTGCAAAGCAAATACATTTTACTTTTTAGATTATTTACACCATCCTCGTTTAAATTATAAAAAAAGTTTAGCTTCTTACATAGAAAGGATTCATATAAAAAAAAAGAATATAACATATGGACAATTATTAAATTTAGTTCCCAATTTAGTTCCCATTCATAACAATCCTCTTTCTTTATATATTGCTGAAATAAGAGCTGTGTACTCAGAGAAAGAAACTATCTCACTCATAAAGTCACAAGTCAATATATTATTGGATAAATATTTATGTGACCAAGCATTAATCTGTGATTCTCATCAATCGTCTAATTTACTTCATAAATTGAATTCATTGATTCATAGTAATATAGATTTTTTAGATTGAAGATATTTATGAAACTCCTTTAATAAGCCACAAATTGTCAATTTTGACAAAAACTCTTGCTATCCTTTTTTAAGTAATTCAGATTCAGAAGAAAAGACCTCTAACCAATATTAATAACTCTCTTGGATCATGATCAATATGCCTTTCTGATCATCTTATTCCTTGTAATCTGTGTTCATCTCGACTGCAACAATTTTTTTTTGCATATAAGGTATTGACTTGTTACTGATCTGGCCTTTTTCCTTCTTTAGACCCCTTCTTTTACTCTGATAGTTTACCCTATTGAAATGCAAGGGAAATGCATGCATTTTCATACTATGAAAAGGAAAGGAAAATTAAAGTAATAAATTGGACTTATGATATGTTATTACTATTACCTGGATCTCACAGAGCCTAATTCAGTTTTGATCATAGAAATAACTCTCTTGGAACACAACAAAGTGCTCGCCTTTTACCCAGGTTCTAAACTTCCTATTTTTGGAAAGAAAATTGGGACAAAGACACATTTCGTGATGAATCTTTATATGGTAGATTCTCAAATTAATCTGCATGGCCTAACCAATAGTTCAAGTCACATACTCCCATAATCCATTTTCTCCATCTGAGATGAGCATCTACTTCAATTCTTTGTATTAAATAAAGAATACTTCAAAATTGAAAGGAGAAATCCAAGAAACATGCTTTCTTATTTCCCTATTTTCAATAAGAAATATTTGCGGCAATGATATATCATAAAATAATAGGTTTTGAATACTCATTCAAAATGTATATTTCCTTTCTATAAAGGACCTGAAATACCTTGCTTGCGGATCATTACAAAGTGCATTAAGATAAATACAACAGTAAGAAGGGGTAATATGAAAGTGTGTAAACTATAAAAATGAATCAAGGTAGATTGACCCACACTAACACTTCCACATAATAACTCTACCAAAGGAGCTCCTATTAATGAAATGGCCTCAGGCACACCAGTCACAATTTTGATTGCCCAATAACCAATTTGATCCCAGGGCAAAGAATAATCAGTTACACCGAAAGATACGGTTAATACAGCTAGAATTACACCCGTAACCCAAGTTAATTTGTGAGGTTTTTTGAATCCACTTGTTAAATAGACTTGAAATACATATAAGATCATCATTAAAACCATCATACTTGCTGACCACTGATGGACCAATCGAATTAGCCAACCAAAGTTCACTTCAGTCATTATGTATTGAATAGAGGCGAAAGCTTCTAGAATGGTGGGACGATAGTAAAAAGTCATAGCAAAATTGGGATAAAGTTGAGCTAAAAGCTCATGATTTAAAATAAATTCATGAGGAAGTGGTATCTCTTTAGGGTCCACTCCAACATCTAAGAGTTCATTAATAGGTAAAGAAATGTGTATTTGGTGTCCTGCCCAAGATAGAGACCTAAGTCCCAGTAACCATATTAAATGGTGGTTTAACATGGATTCTACATCTTGGAACCAAGCCAATTTTGGAGCAGCTTTGTGATAATGGAACCAACTAAGAAAAAGCATTAATGCTGCAAAGATCAATGCACCAATTGCAGTACAGTAAAGTTGTAATTAACTAGTTATTCCAGATGCTTGCCAAATATGGAAGAACCCAGAGGTGATTTGTATTCCTCGAAAACCTCCACCTACATCTCCATTAAAAATTTCTTGACCTACTATTGGCCAAACTACCTGAGCACTGGGTTTAATGTGAGTAGGATCGCCTAGCCATGCTTCATAATTAGAGAAACGAGTGCCATGAAAGTACATCCCACTTAGCCAAATAGATATGATAGCTAATTGACAAAAATGAGCACTAAATAATTTGCGGGAGATCTCTTCCAAATCATTGGTATGGCTATCAAAATCATGAGCATCAACACATAGGTTCCAGATCCAGGTGGTAGTATTAGGTCCCTTAGCTAGTGTCTTTGAGAAATGACCGAGTTTAGCCCATTAGTCAAATAGATGATATATATATATTAGTCTATATAGATGATATATGCATATACATATATGACACAATACAAACTATGTATATGTATCCCTTTGAGGTCAAAAAATTCATTGTTCCACATCGGGATACATAGTTTACTAAACTAATTCCCATGAGTAAACCTAGAAAAATTAGATATACGGATCATAGTGAAGATGCTGGAGTGGACCCTAAAGAGATACCACTTCCTCATGAATTTATTTTAAATCATGAGCGTTTAGCTGAAGTCATCTGTAGATACATAAACTAAGAATCGATTTGATAAAAGATTTTGACTTTCGTGCTTTGGTTTGGGTGGCATGGTTTGGCTGCTTAGGATTATTTCGATGGCCTATGATAAAATGTATCAATAGAATATATTCTTCATTCTGAGCGGCTGTGCCCACCAATCAGCAATATAAACTAAGAAAGTCTACGGAAAAAGAGTTCTTTTTTTAGTTAGTTAATTACTTCACTATGTTGCTGGCTCAATTTTTTATTTTTGACTGAATTGCTAGTATCAGTCATCTTGTTTATTTGGATAGAGAGAAAAGTGATAACTCAATAAGAAAAATATTGTGCTATGATAGAAGATGGTTCCACTTGTTTAAACTCAACAATCAACATGAAGGCAATTTAATTCCATTATGTTGATCCAAATAGAATAAGTCTATCCAGAATATAAAAAACTCTTTACCTACTAGGTTACATAGTTTAGTTACAAATTTTCTTTAAATAAAAGGTCAATTTGAAATGCCATGTCATATCTAGGATATACTTCTCCTCTTATTCCATTATTTTTTCTTTTTTTTGACGAGGTTTTGAAAGAGTATGAAAGCAAGATTGAATTTCTGGAGAATAATGATAGAGTTTCGTGGAGTTTCTCGATTCTTTGGGAAGTTCTTACAATTTTTAGAATATCCCCAATACAACCTTCAACACATCATTACTAATATGCAACGTCAAATCTTATTACTTCAAAGAAATAAGAGAAATAATATATATAAAGAAATATAATATAGGTATGCTGGTCTATATGACAAGTAGGTTTCCGTTCGCAAGTGTAGTATATATAAAGGATTGTATCTGAAGTAATTAACTAACTAAAAATGGAATACATATTAGAACTTATTCCTCCATCCCATAAATTACCTTCACCATTGTGATTTATTTCAGGTTGTCTCCTCCTATCTTCTATCGACAACATCAACTCATTTAATGGGTGCTCAAGATTTCACATGGTTCTCATATTGGCACCCTATGTCTTGTCCATCCTATCATTCTATTTCCTTATTTTATTTTTTATTCCTTTCCACACCTGCACTGCTCAATAAGGAGGTTGTTGGTGGGGGTGTGAAAAATCTCTCCCCTCTCTCTCTCTCTCTCTCTCTCTCCCTCTCAATCAATCTATTTTATTCTACCTCTCTATTTCTATATTTTGTACCCTCCCTCTCTCTTTATCTCTCACCCCTCTCTCTTTGCAATTGAATAACTTGCAAAAAAGAGAAAAAGTAATTTGCAAATACTTTGTTATAACTGAAAATAACAAACTACTTTGCAAGGGAAGACATCCAAATACATTGAATGAGTACAAAATTCATAATCTAATGATGAAATAAAACTCACTACCTCTTATACATACCCTACTTATGCCTAGGTGTATCACGAGAGGCTATCTGGGATAATAATTTATAATCCCTAGACTAACATAAATAACTAAATATACTTTCAAAATGCCTAACCATTGTCTAATCACAACATAAAAAATTATCCTCTAATGATATCATGCATGTTAGGAAATTAATCCGTCATAAATGAAGAATAAATTCATATTCTTTGAGCATCCAAAAACATCACTCTCATGTAGGAAACTATAACTATAACTTCACAATAAAATCCCAACATAAGGAAAGATTAATGAGCTAACAAAAATCCATATAGACTAAGTAATATGTTGTTACAAAGATGACCCATATACACGATCAAAATCTAATAAAAACAATAAGCACAAAAGTCAATAATGGTCTTAGACCTCTAGGTGGAGAGGTCATCTCAAGATCCCATTCATGAAATTCATTATTTACCATTTCCATTAACATTCCCATATTTAGATGGATCAATTGTATAATTATATAATAGATCAACCACTTGATTATCTTCCTAGTAATCATGACAACATTCAAATGAGGAAAGAGCCTCCAAAATTTCCCAAGCTTCATTTTACAATTCATAGTCAACCTATTCTTCTAAGCACTTATAATAAACAATCTCCTTCAATAATAATTTCAGAAATACCTAACATTCCCCAACACTTCAAAATCCAATATAAGAACTTGTGCTCAATCTCATTGTTTGTACTATATTTTACAATTAATAGTCAATCTATTATTCAAAACATTTATAATCAAAAAAGTCTCCTTGAAATACCTAACATTTCCAACCACTTCAAATCCAATGTAAGGACTTGTTCTAAAAATCCAAAATCATTTGTTGCACTATAATAGAGCTCTATAGATGAAATGAAACAAAATTGAACTTTTGAAATCAAATATAACGATTTGTGCTCAATCTCATTGTTTGTACTAAAAGAGATCTTTGTACTATAAGAGAGCTCTATAGATGAAATGAAACAAAATTTAACTTTTGAAATCTAATAGAAGGGCTTGTGTTCAATCTCATTGTTTGTAGTTTAAGAAAGTTTTGTAGATGAAATACAATAAAATTTAAACTTTGCAAATCTTATATAAAATAGCACGCATCTTATCAAAAATCTATTAACATTTCTTATTATATTGCAAGAATGACTTTTTAGATTTTTTTAATTATTTTAGAAAAATAGCAATAATAAATAAATAAATTTAACCCATACAAAAAGCTATGGCACAAACAACTAACACTTTGTGCTTTCAGATTTGTAGTTGAAACAAAATTCATAAAGAGACAAAATTTAGAGGTGATGAAACAATTAAACTTTTAACTAGTAAATAGAGGCCGAATTTTACGTATGATAATAAATTGTTATGTTTATGTTTAAAAATATTCTTAAACAAATTTGAAATTTCACAGTAACAGTCAAAAGTGTAGAGAGATGATATAATCATAGGGAAAAGACAATGGCACAAAAAATAGCAAGCTAAATAAATGACCATCTTCTTTTCCCGATCATATTGTCTCCATCATCACTAGCAGGTAATTCTGTTGCTCCAGTATTTGCACCTCTGTTCAACCAAATAGCACGCCTTATATCTTGATAACTCGCTGCCACATTACATAAATCAATAAGCTTATTCAGTTCTGTATCATTCATAACCCCATGTTCAAACCTTTTTAAACTGATACCATTGTCAGGCTGTAAATTACAGCAACCAGGATTAATATCCACAATCATAACATTACACAAATTTAAACCAATCTTCTTAAGATCTTTCACATAGCCATCACCAACCCTTTTGCAATGATCTCTATAAAACCGTCTGCTTATGTCAAAATTAACATCAATTTTTCCCAGAATAACGTCTGTAGTCTCATGGTGGCCCTCAGTGAAAACAATGATTTCATAGTTTTTGCGCAGCTCAGTGAATAGCTGATGAACCCCGGGCCTAATTGAAACATACAGAGTTACTGTTTCTCCAGCTTCAATAGTAGAACTAATGAAATCATAATGCAGGTGGGGACTTTGGCTGGTTGAAACTAAAACTTCAAACAATTCCAAAACAATTGTTTTCTTGTTTCTTGATAAATTTACCCCAGAAAGCATGCGCTCACATTCAAGTTGTCTTTGTCTTAAACTACAGATATACTCTTCATTCATAGTGGTAATAAAAGCATGGGTTCTAATGGCTTCTCTTATATCCGCACATGTTGCAGCTACTTTGCATAAATCCATGACTTTCCCTAGCTCTCGATCTGTTAAATCACCATTGAATGCTTTCAAAGGAACAGCATTTTGTGGCTGAAACGTATACCCAGCTGGATCATCATCAACAATGATAAGATTCTTGAGGTCCCTCCCAAGCCTAGCAAGGTCTTTTACCATCACAACTTTGTCTTCCTTCATCATAGGACCATTTTCTCTTTCTTCCTTTTCTTCTTCTTCATCTTCTTTCTTTGGAACTACCATGATGGTGCATGATTCTTTATATTGGCGAAAATCTATGGTGATATTGTTGTCCTTCTCAAGTTTGTTCAGTATAGCATCTGCATATGTATAATGGGCTGAAGTAAAAAAACGAATTCATAGTTGTACTCACTCAATCTTTGCAATATAAGGTCAATCGCTGGCCTTTTTTGTACGTGGTAAGATAGAGTGTCATCACCTTCTCCCATGCCAGGAACTGTTATAACAAAATCATATTGTGGGATAGGAGTAAAACTTGCATGCACAAGTGTGTTATCAAAATCTAAGACGATTGTCTTCTTTTTCTTCTCATTGAGAGGTAGAGGACATCTTTTAGGAGATTGTGCGTTTTGAAGTTGGGAATTCATGTTATAGTTTAGCAACTCCGATATTGAATTAGCCTTTCTATAATCTATGGCTTCATTTTCTGGTGCATCATACTTGACCGGTTTGAATATGGGAGAGTTAAAAGGCCTGTTTTCAAATTCCATGGTTTCATAATCATCATACTTAAGATCAGCATTATACTATTTAAAACTTCCCAACATATTAATGAACTATTTATAACCGAAATGCGAATTTTTTTATTTGAAAGGAATGTAGCAGTGTCAATTATGGCTAAACTATGATCTTCGATTTGATATATATATATGTGTTCACATGGTGTCCCTTTGTATTGAAAAGATGTTATTGATGGGGTGCGTCGTAAGATGCAATTGATTTGGGTGTGACTTTTTTTGATAGGATACGATGAATTTGTTCGTGGCTTTTGATTTTCTCTTTGCCTGCCATGGAGACTTTCAGAATAGACATTGTTTGTGGCAGCCCTCAATTGTATAGGACATATTTTATGCTTAAGCCTCTCCGGTTATTGGTTCATGGAAAACCCTACAGAGCAGTGCTCAAATGACTAAGTGCAGCGCAGTGGAACCAGAATTGGGCAGATGATGTACATGAACCAGCAAAATTTGAACTTGAAAATTACACCTTTAAGAGGAGAATGGGACTCATAGACTGACTTCTTTTCAGTACTCTTTGCCATATCTGCCCCACTTTGCATGGGCTCATAGGACTGAGGATTTTCGGAGATCACCCTAACTTCTTTGTTTAATCAGGGGAAGCTGCACAAATATATTGCAGTTTTACTTTTAGAGGTTTGTTTTTGTCAATTTTTTTCCTGGTAAAGCACCATATTATCAAAAGTACTAAAAATTATAGATTATGAACGTAGGAGCAAGTTATCCGGCATGGACACGTAACCTCCAATGGTGCAAGCTTCTTTTCTTATAAGAAAGGATTTACATTATTTACATGCCAGGTATTATAGTCCATGACTGTAGGTCCAGGTCTAATGTTCTTTCAATCAGTGAATTAAAACGAAGCATTAGTGGGTGAATGTGGCATCTATCTTAGATGAGATTCCTCAACTACTTCTAAGGTCTTATTAAGACAACTGCTTCTAACTACAGAATATCTTCCATTATTATGGTAAAATGTGCTAAACTATGATTGATGGGGCAATAACAGGCAGGACAAGTCATTGATTTTATCGTAGCTGTTCAGAGCTATAGCAAACTTAAATCTATTTACAAAACTGTAGCTTGATTACTCGAAATTCAATAATATTGTGTGAAAGAAATTAATCAAAATGTGAGTTACAGAGAAACCCGCAGAACAAAATTCAAGTGTTTTGTGCCTTTGAACTATTGACCAGAATGAAGGGAAGAGGCAGAGGATAAAAGAAACCCAAAACAGAGTGTAGAAAGACAGATAAAATGCTGAAAAAAATAGAGCAGAGATAAAATAATATGATATATATTTCGTATGCTTCAAAATTCACAAACTTGAGTACATTGACAGAGCTGCTGCTCTTTCTTCATCATCAGAATTCTTACCACATTCCCCTGCCATTGTTGTTTGAAATCAATTGATACATCAGACGTAAAATAGCTCAAGTGCTTTTACTCCAGCTAGAGACTCTTTGCTCTCTGTTTTTGTTTTTCATACATACAACTATCTTCAAAACCTTTCTAAGACCTACGAATATACCAAGCACCATATAGGATGTGCTCTTTCTATCATCAATGCTTCCAACACAATCACTATCCATGTATCCTATAAGTTTGAACTCATTTGAGTTTGAATATTGGATTCCATAATTCTATGTGTTACACGGGGACACGTTCCCTACCCCAAAACCCACTGTTCCTGTCCTGGACTGTCCCCGGGATGGGAGAATGCACAGGGGACTTCCTCCAACAATCCTCAAAATAGCGGAACTAATAGGAAACATGAGGAAATGTCCCTTGCCCTTTGGGGATGGTTCTCTGTCCCCGGTACGGATAGGGGCCCTCATCATATCGGAGATGGCTAGCCATTCCCCATGGACAAGGAGCTTCCTGGGTTAAAAAACATTTTAAAAATTGATTTTTTAAATATTTCCTTCTCCTTTCTAAGGCGATTTTTGAGTTTGTGCTATTTGACTAAATATTTATGCTTGTGTTTGATTGAATTTTAATGCCAAATCATTTGCATAAAACATAGAAATGACAACTAGACTATCATAACATCAACAAATAAGAAACATTCAACCTCAACTCTGATTTTATTTGCACTATATCAAGTATGAATACATTTCATTACAGGTCTAATATAAGTCTGATTTGATTAGAGTAGCAGAAATTTCCTTCAAAATCTAATTTAGGCTGATTCCCAATGAAATACAAACATACCTGGATCTTAGGCTACAATAATAAGTTTTAAAATGACATTTATTATGCTGTTATACTACTACTCTCATGATTTATTTACATATTGATATTGTTGTTATTAATTATTAATTTACTGACATATTGAGCTCTCTTTTCCTCTCTCTCTCTATAATATATTAATAAATTTTAAAAAACATATATATATGTATGTACGTATGTATTTTGTATGTCATTGTCCCCTACCATCCCTTGAAAATGCCCCCATAGGAAATGTCTCAGAAATGCGTCCCCTGCCATCCCCATGTCCTCATCCTCAAAATGCCGTGGAACATAGATAATTCCTTGTTGCACTCACATATCTGATAGTTATTTTCCTTGCTTGTCAATGTGAGACTTTTAGAGACTCCATAAACCTTGAGATAAGACTATCTGCATACATAATATATGGCCTTGTGGTTGTTAAATACATGAAGCTACCAACAAGTCTTTTATACAAAGTTGAATCAATGTTGGCACCTTTATCATCTTTACTTAATTTCAGTCCCATGATAATTGGTGTTGGAGCTGATTTGCAATTTTATATGTTAAACCTCTTAAAAATGTCATTAGTATACTTAGATTAGGAGATGAAAATGCTATTATCACCTCGATTTACCTCAATACTAAGAAAATAATTCATGAGACCTAAAATCAATCATTTCTAATTCTTTTTTCATAGCTCCTTTGAACAAACCAATTGATAAGTCACCTGTGAATATTAAATAATTAACATATAAACATAAAACATGAGTATTTCACCTTTGTCATTCATCTATGTGTACAATGTTGGCTCACTACTGCACCTATTAAAGCTATTTTGTAGGATATGTGAATCAATTCATCTGTACCAAGCTCTTGGGGCTTGTTTGAGACCATATCATGTTTTCTTGAGCTTATAAACCTTGTCTTCTTGACCTAAAATATCATACCCAAGTGGTTGTTCCACAAAAATTTCTTCTTCAAAATGACCATTTAAGAATGTTGATTTTACAACCATTTGGTAAATAGGCCACTTGTTTTGAGCTGCTATGACAAGTATCATTCTTAGAGTGTCTAAACATGCTACAAGAGGAAATGTAGACCTCATTGTAATCAACTCTGGGCTATTGTGAATAAACCTTAGCAACTAGCCTTGCCTTATATTTTTGTGCATCACCTTTTGCCCTCAACTTGGTTTTATAAACCCACTTCACTCCTATGACATCCTTGTCTTTTGGAAGGCTCACTAACTCCCATGTTTGATTCTTTTCAATTGCATCAATTTCTTCATCCATTGCATTTACCCATTTTTCATGTTTAATTGCATCTTCAAAATGAATTGGATCTTCTACTTTTGAATAAAATACAAAAACGAGAAATCTGACCAGCATTATTTTCACCTTCATTTTCTTCATAAATGTCTTTGATACTTTTAATGTTGTCTCCTCAAGCTTGCCAATGTAGGATTTGACATATCACTTGAACTAGAACTTGTGGAATGCTGATGTTTGATGGTTCTGCACCTTGAATGCCACATGGAGTTGGTGCTTGTTGTCCATTTGAAGGAATAGATGCCAGAATGCGTGGGGTTGTCCTTACACTTGTTGATCATGTCATTTTCTGACCACTTTGTTGACTATGAATGGGTGTGGAAGGAGTCACATTTGATGGAGTATTTTCTAGTATAGTAACTTCATTATCTTCTTGTGGTAAGTTGGCTGCAATATTGATTGTTTTCTCCAAAATTCCATCCCATGCTTCATCTTCTATATGCCTTGGATTCATCACTATATCAAACATACATTTTTCTCCTTTGTTGTCTAATTTTCTTCCGAAATCATTTGACACATGTGCATATGCTACACATCCAAATACTCTCATATGAACAAAATTATTCTTTCTTCTAGTCCATGCTTCTTCTGGAATCATATTCTTGACACTTTTTGTTGGAAATCTATTCATTATATAGGTTGCACATGATATAGCTTCAGCCCAATATTCATTTGGCAAATGTTTGGATTTCAACATGCTTCTAGCCATTTTCATGATAGTTTTATTTTTCCTTTTAGCTACTCCATTTTGTTGAGGTGTGTATCTAGTTGTAAATTGCTTGTGAATTTCATAGTTTTTGCAAAAATTTAGAAATTCTTTTGAAATGTATTCACGACCTCTATTTGTTCTCAATTCTTTGATGTAGTACCCACTTTTCTTTTCAACAAGACCCTTGAATTGACGAAAGAAATAAAAAACTTCCCTCTTTTTTTTAGAAAGTAGACCCATGTTTTCCTTGAATAATCATCAATAAAATTCAAGAAGTAGAAACTTCAACCAATTGAGGCTGTTTGCATAGGTCCACACAAATCTGAATGCACAATCTCCAAAGGTTCTTTTTCTACAATTGACTTGCCTATTGAAAATGTTTCTCTATGTTGTTTTCCCAAGATGCATCTTTCACAAACCCTTTTTGGTTTCTCTATTAATAGCAACCCTTTACCATACTCTTTCTATTTAGCTGGTTTAAACCTCCAAAGTTGAGATGCCCAAATCTTAGGTGCCATAACAAATTTTCATCTTTTATTTTTGTTTGAAATATTGTTTGTGTAACTACTGCAACTTCTTCTTTATCCTCTTGTGCTTTCATTATAGAGTGTGCTTGAGCATATTCCACATTGAAATCCAGCTTAATATTTAGGGGAAACATTCTATTACTTTTCATTTTGACTTTGGCAATGAGCTGGTTACTTGGAAATTGATCCAAAATTATGCATTCTCTATTTTTGAAAAAAACTTTATACCCCTTTTGAACAAGCTATCCAATATTCATTAGATTGTGTTCTAGACTAGGCACAAAATAAATATCTAAAATATACTTCTTCTCCCCCTATTTAGTTAGAATGTTGATGTTTCCTTTGCCCATAACTGACACTTTGTTGTCATTACCCAATGTGACATCTAATTTTATTAATTCATCTAGACTTGAAAACATTTCTAGGTTTTCTGTCATATGATTGCTGCAACTTAAGTCTAAGAACCATACATCCTTTTCATTTGCTTGTGCAACATTGCATGCCAAAAACATGGTGCTTTGTTCTAATTTTTGGGTTTTATTTTATTTTGTGAAATTTTCATTTTGTTTGCTAAAATCATATTTCTTCTTTCTATATTCATTTGAATAATGCTGAAACTTTTTGCAATAGTGACATGGAATTTGAGATTTGTCATACCTTTGACCTTGTGATTGATTTAGAGATGGGATTTGGCTTGAGTTTTGGTTTCTGCCTCTTCCACTTGACCTTAATGGGTTGTTTCTTCCACCTCTATAAGAATTTCTTCCTATACCTTTAAAATTTGATCTACCTCTACCTCTACCATGGCTGATTGAGAATTGTGACTTGAATGCATCTCCAATGATGTGTTTTATGATCTACTCAGCCTATGATCATGTGAAATGAGAGATGCATGAAGCTCATCAACTAAAAACTATGATAGTTTATTTGTTTCCTCTATGGCCACAATAATGGATTCAAACCTTGTGGGTAAAATCCTTAAAATATTTTCAACCAATCTCCTATCTTCAAGTGTTTCACCATGTGATTTATCTGATTAACCAAACCAATAACTTGTTTGAGGAAAGTGTCTATTAAACCCGAATCCTTCATAAATTCTATTTCAAAATCCCTTCTTAGCATTTGTAGCTTTACTGTTTTAACCTTTTCCATTTCTTAGTATGTTGTTTGGAGGATATCCTGGATGCTTGTTTGGACTTTATTTTTGTTGCAATCCTTGGGAAAAGGCTCTCATGTATTGCTTGAAATATTTAGAAGAGGGATTTTGAGTCTTTCTTCTTATTATCCCTTAATAATTCCTCCTCTGCTTGTGATAATGCATTATATGCTACAACATCAACTAGTTCTAGAAAACCATTTTCTACTAGATCCCATATATCTTGAGAATAAAACAAGACTTTCATAGTGATAGACCAATAATCATAACTCTTACCATTGATTTGAGGAATCTGTGGATTTTTCAAGCTTGTGATTGTGCTTGCATTGTTGACTGTAAGAAATTGTGTCCTTGAAAACACTTTTGTTGAAAACCTTAACTTTTGAAAATCCTTGATGTGATAAACCCGCTCTAATACCAGTTCAAGGGAAGAGGTAGAGGATTAAAGAAACCCAAAACAAAGTATAGAAAGTTAGAGATAAAATGCAAAAAAGATAGAGCATAAATAAAGTAATATGAGATATATTTCGTATGCTTCAAAATTCACAAACTTGACTACATTGATAGAGCTGGTGCTCTTTCTTCATCATTAGAATTTTTACCAAATTACCTTTCCATTGTTGTTTGAAATCAATTGATACATCAAACCTAAAATAGCTCAATTGTTTTTGCTACAACTAGAGACTCTATGCTCTATGTTTTTATTTTTCTTGCATACATCTATCTTCAAAACTTGTCTGAGACCTATGAATATACATATCAATAGAAAAGAACACCAAAACATTGAGTTACATTTAATATTTAAGTCTTTTTTAGCATAGATAAAATCTTTGGACATAAATTATGCATGCACAAAATGGTAGAGTGTGAAAGAGTTGAAAATACATTTTTTATATCGTTGCTGAGAGAAGAATATAGAGCTAGCTTTAAGGTAGGTAGTTAAGATTAATTCCAACACAATACTCATGATTGTGGTGGCTATTTGTGAAACAAGTGGAACTAAATTGACTCCAAAAACTATGATATCTCATGTGCATGTCACTATATTTTGAATATAAGGTGATAATGCGTCAAGTAAATCTAGTAGTTCTTCTGTTGGAATTAATTTCTCTCTTGAATAATATCAGATTTGGAAATCTGATTTTGCTGTCAGACAATCTAATCTCTTCAACACCAATCGAATGTGCATTTACTCCACCACCCATAAATCTGATTTCTCTACTGTTCACAATATGATATGATCTTATCTCCACCTATTGCAGATGTCACATCCATTTAGGATTTTTTCATACTTATCTATTCATGTTCATCGTCTATGTTTAACTGACATATATTCATCTATAAATAAAGATGCTTGGAAATGTAACTATGTATGAGAGACAGATATAGATTTGATCAATGTAGATATTTCTGTATTTTGTACTAGCAATGTAATCAATAATATATGTTGTATGTTGTTGCATACATTTATCTCCAACTCTTTTCCTGTGTTGTGTGATGTTAGTTATTTTCTACATTTTGTTATCTCTCTTATCCTTCAAATTGGTATCAGAGCTAGATTATACTGAGAGACTGAGATCCAAGTTAAAAGATGATTGCAGATGATAAAATGGTAGAGAGAATGTTGTTCTTGTTGATCTTGGTTTAAAAGGAGTTAAAGCACCCAACTAAGGAAGGATTTCACAGCCAATTCAAGCCGATGCAAAGGAGTTTTTGGAGCTGCCTACCTCAACTAGTCAAAGGAAGAAGCTGCCAAATGAAGGTAAATCATTGTAGTGGAAGCACAGTCAAGTGTAAACATAAGGTGAGTTAAAATCATTTTCAGCGGGAAAAGTTGGTAAACATGATAAAAAGGAAAATAATAATTTAAAGGAAGAAGTGTTAAATGTTAAGGAATGCAATTCAAAATTGATTGCAGATTTAAGGGAGTTAGGAAAGAAAAGATATGACTGTTTCTATGGAAAATATCATTTAGAAAAAGAATTGGAAAATGTTAAAGAAAATAATGAAGAGTTAGAAGAGAGATTAAAATTGTTTGAAGAAATAAAAAAGAAGAATGTAGATTTGGAGAAAAAAGTAAAGTTGTTAGAAAAAGGAAATGCTTTACAAAATGATGAGATATTGAGATTGAGAGAACAAAATAGTTAGTTTGATAAGATGTTAGTAGCCTGTTAAAAAGAAAATGAATGTTTGAAATCAAAGGAATTAGTTTTTGATGTCTCATGTAGCACAAAAGATCTATGTTGTTCATTTGATCAATCAGCTGGTAGTTGCTATTTAGCTGAAGTTGTTTCTGATAAAGAATGCAAGGATGAAAATGATAATGTGTTTGAATGTGCAAATATGGTTAGTTGTTTTGAAAATAATGTTGGCTTGAAAATTATGAAGAATATGGGATACAAAGGGAAAGGATTGGGCAAGAATGAGCAAGGAATCAAAGAGCCCATTGAGGCAATAATGAGACCAAAGTTTGTAGGTCTTAGATATGGAATATGTAATAAAACTGATGTTACAAGTAACACAGGTTCAAATTAATCAACTCAAAGGATGCAATGTATGTTGTGTTCCCATTGTAATAGGGAAGGACATAGGAAAGACATGTGTTGTGATCTACATTCATGTAGTATTTTTGGTTTGAAAAACCATTATGAAAAGATGTGTTGGAATAGAGAGCAGAAAAATTAAAATATGAAAGAATCTATGCAGATGGATTGTGGATGGAGCTATGGATCAAATTGGAAAAATATTACAGGTAAGGGGGGGCGTTGGAATTAATTTCTCTCTCGAATAATATCAGATTTGGAAATCTGATTGCTGTCAGACAATCTGATCTCTTCACTGTCAGTTGAATGTGCATTTACTGCATCGCCTGTAAATCTGATTTCAACACAATATGATTTGATCTTATCTCCACCTCTTGCAGATGTCGCATCCATGCAATATATTTTCGTATTTATCTATTCATGTTCATCGTCTATGTTTAACAGACATATATGCATCTATAAATGAAGATGCTTGGAAATGTACCTATGTATGAGAGAAAGATACAAATTTGATCAATGTAGATATTTATGTATTGTGTATTAGCAATGCAATCAATAATATATGTTGTATGTTATTGCATACATTTATCTCCAACTCTCTGCTTGTGTTGTGTGATGTTAGTTATTTTCTGCATTTTGTTATATCTTTGATCCTTCATCTTCCTCATTGAAGAGGAAGAACACAATTTAATCACAAAAAAGAGCAGGTGGTTCACTATGGAAGGAAAATTTTCTCCAAGGCTGAATTACTCTAATTCTTTTCTTTTTCTCCAATAGTATCCTACTAAATATTGGACGCCTCCAGTTTATGAACTTGTGTAATTTTTTGACATTTCAAAGATCAAGCTATGATTTTATTTTAAAAGTGGGTGTGAAATATTACATAATAAAATTTATAGGGATAAAATGCACCATTTGAAAAACCCTTGAGAGTGTAACTTTTGAAGAAACAAGGCTTAATTGCTCCAACATATTCTTTGCCTCCAATACTAGACCACCTTCTATTGTTGTAATTAAATGAACTACTTCTTCTTTAATATTGACATTTTTTGCAACTGTGATATTCTTAAATGCTTTTCAACTTATCCGCATCCTTGATTTTTTTTTTTTTTTTGATGAATTTTCAGTTATCTATATTAAAAGAGATAAATTTACAAAATTCACAAAAAAGGGGTAGGTGGTAAGAAAGCACACCCCGAAAGTCACATGGGCCCAGCCCATCAAAACCAATAGATCAAGACTCACATGGGCCTAGCCCATAAATTAAACAACAGAAAGAAAACTAAGCAGCTAAAGCAGTGCCAGTAGATCCTGGGGGATCCTAGTCATCCATATGTTTCCCCCATACATCAGCGGGGTTAGGAGTGACGTCAGGAGGAGCACCCCAACCTTCATCATTCTTTTCTGCCTCTTTATCTTTATCTTCGCACCGAGGCGAGATTGCGAGAGCAAGCCACGGAAAGCTTTTGCCAGTGGAGGGCCAACTAGAACTAGAAATAGGAGGAGCATCCGAAGGCCACCCAAAACCGCCACCACTATTCCCTGGTGCACCACTAGAGTGCAGCCCTGACTAGGACGCGACGAAGGAGAACGAGCTTGCCTGGGAGGCTGAGAATCCCTCCGAGCAGGAGGCTGGGAGCGATCCCACATGGAATCACTCCGCCTTCGACCCCAAGAGGATGACCGGAAGCAGGAGGACGAGGGCGAGTCAGGAATTTGAGCCATAGTACAAGGGGCATTGCCCCAGTGGTCCAAGAGAACCTGTAGGTGAGCCACTTCTAGTGCAACCTTGTTGGCTTGCACTTGAATCTATAACATAACATTAGAGCATATAACTGCTTTAGCATAAAGAGACACATTAATATCTAAATGTGAATGAGAAAAATACAAGCATTTCTGTCTTTCCATATATTGAAGAGGATTTCCACCCTGAAAGTGTGCCAAAGCTAGGTGAACTTAGCCGGGGTTCCAGGCGGGTCCCCCAGCAGAACCATATGCTACGAAAAGGGTTCAGGCCTAAAAGGCCAAAAGAAATCATGAATCCAAGTCTAGAACTAATGAGCTCTGGGACAAAACAAAAAAAGGTGCTTGAAGCTTTTAGGCTGCCCACAAAACAAGCAGATCCTTGATTTTCTAAAAGTAAAACATCTGACATCTTCATAGTACTATTTTAGGAATCAGTTTTGAATCTATCATAATCAAAATAAACAACACATAGCTAAGAGAATTTACTTTTCATTTTAGAAATACAAAACTCCATACTTCTAAACTCGTTTCATAGCGAAATCCACCCTACTCATAGAAAGACAACAAAGCAAAAAAAGTTCCTCTAGAAAGGAAGAAAAAGAAGAAGAAACAAAATTATTGCCTATATTAGAGGCACCATGTCTTGGGAGTGGCACACACAAGCAACAAGCAACACATAAGCCACCCAACATCCAAGTGGCGACCAGCTACATATCACATGCCTTACAATGATGGTTAAAATTTTGCAAATATACCACGTACTTAAAGATTTAAAACTAATGCTCTAACACTATGAAAAAATAGAGTACATGTATAGAATTGAACAAAGGGGAAAAGAAAGATACAAAGATCATGGTTGGACATGCAATATAATTTGCTTTTGTAAAAGAGAGAGCCATGGTTTCTTTCTTTTTACTAGTCTATGACACAACTCCAAAACCAAGTGATAAAATATAAAGAAATGTTGATTTTCTATCATCCACTGAACCAACCCAATCATAATCCATGTAACCAACTAGCTCAAACTTAAGTGTGGGAGAATAATGAATGCCAAATTTGTGTACATACCTTAAGATTCCTTTTGTGGCACACCAATGAGACTCATGTGGATCCTGCATGAACCGAGAGATGAGGTTCACATCATACATAATATTAGGTCATGTTGTAGTGAGGTACGTGAGGCTCCCAACCAAACTTCTATATAAAGTAGCACCCACTTTGGAACTTGCATCTTCCTTGGTTAATCTTTCACCAAGGGCTACAAGAGTTTCAACTGCAGTGCATGACATCATTCTAAATTGCTTCAATAGATTAACCACATATTTTTTTTGAGAATTGGATATACCTTTAGATTATTGTTGCACCTCCACTCCTAGAAAATAATGCATGAATCCCAGATCTAACATCTCAAATTCTTATTTCATTTATGCTTGAAATTTCTCCATGAGAGATGAGCTATTACTTGTATAAATGAGATCATCAACATAAAGTAAAAAAATTAGAATATCATTGTACCAAGATGTTGGATATAGAGGGTTAGCTCTTAGGGACTTTGGATGAATCCTTTATTCAATAAATAACTATCAATCCTTGCATACCAAACACGAGGTGCTTGCTTCAAACCATAAAAATATTTTTTTAATTTATAAACCAAATGTTCTTTTCTTGGAATTTCATAACAAATAGGGTATTCCACATAGACTTCATCGTTAATATAAACATTCAGGAAAATTGATTTTATATCCATCTGATAGACTGGCCACTTGTGTTGTGCAACAATAGCCAATATAATCCTTAATGTATCAAAACTTGCAACTGGAACAAAAGTTTGAATAATTTACTCTAGGCATTTGTGCAAATATCTTAGTAACTAATCTTGCCTTGCTTCTATTCATTGAACCATCAATGTTATATTTCACCTTATAAATCCATTTGACATCAATCACCTAGGTGTCTTTAGAAAGTTGCACTAATTCCAATGTATTATTTTTATCAATTGCATGCATATCTTCATTCATACCATCAATCCATACTTGTTGTTTCACAGCTTCTTCATACACAGAAGGTTCAACCTGAATGTACCAAACAAATCCGAATTGGCAATACAGTTCACGTTAGAACTCCTTTGATAATATATTTCATTTAAACTTTGTACCTTTTGTGAAGAACTTGGACTTGATTGTGGATTGAAACTATCACTTGAAAAGGAACCTGGAGAATTTGGTGAACTTGGTGGACTTGAGCTTGAGCTTGTGGATAGAGGAGGAACTTGATCATATTCAAAATCCATGATTAGTGGCATAGTTTGTTGAACTCCTTTTTTCCATTGCCATACCCCCCCTTCATAAAAAAAAACATCATGACTAATAATCCATTTCTTTGTGTCAAGGTTATAGAATTTATATCCTTTTGAGGAACTAGAATAGCCCACAAAGATACAAAGTTGGGATTTTGCATCCAACATCTTTTTCTTTTGAACTAGAACATGAATATATGCACAGTAACCAAATACATGAAAGTAAGCTACTGAGGGCTAGTGTCCACTCTAGGCTTCCTTTGGAGTTATATTTTGCAGCAATTTTATTGGGATATGATTCCAAATATAAACCATGGATGCTAGTGTAACTCTCCAATATCAATTAGGAAGGTTTTTTTACTACAACATAATTCAGGCCATCTTCGTAATGGTACAGTTCTTTATTTTTGCAACACCATTTTGTTGGGGGTTATAAACTATCATGAGCTATGTCTGGATACCATGTGTATTAAAAAATTAGCAAACTTTTTGGAAGTGAATTCTCTCCCTTTATCTATTTAGATTATTTTTAGAGAATACCCATTTTGATTTTCTATCATAGCCTTAAAATGCTTAAGGCATTCAAGTGCCTTAGATTTCTTCTTGAGAAAATAAACCCATGTGTGGCATGAGAAACCATCAATAAATGTCAAAAAATAAATATTCCTACCCAAATATTCCTCTTGCATATCACCATAAATATCAGAATGCACAAGCCCTAGAGGAGATTTTCCCCTCTATGATTTGTTCACCAGAAAACTGTCTCAATTTGCTAATTACCAAGTGCACACCCTGAACAAAATTCTTCCTTTTCCTGAATTACATAAAGTCCTCTCACCATGTCTTTCTTATGAAGCAAAATTATTCCTTTAAAATTTAAATGAACATACCATTGGTTCCATAACCATGAATTATTTGTGGTTTCCTTGAGAGAATGCATCTTAGCGAATGCCAATCTGGGAGAAAATAATTTATTGTCTATCACACAAGCCTTTGATACAAAATGATGGTTAGCTGATTTATCAAATATTTTGTAGCAGTTATCTTCAAACACAACCTTGTAATTTTTTGCTATAAGCTGCCCAATACTTAAAATATTATGCTATAATTTGGGCACATGCAATGTGTCATGATTGAATGTAGCTTCTCCTTATTTATTTTTCACTGTAAGGGTACCTTTTCCCATTACATCAACCTCCTTATCATCACCAAATTTTACTTGAATCCTCATAGATTCATCTAATTTGACAAAGAGAACAAATTTACCTATCATATGATTTGAGGAACCACTAAGTAAGAACAAGACATCCTTTTGAGGTTCTTTTGCCAAATTGCAAGTGGAGAATGTAGAATGTTTTTCTTCCTCAAAAGACTCTTTAGTATAGTTGGCTCTTAACTTATTCAAATCATATTTTTTCTTTCTACATTCAAATTCACATTGTCCATAACTTTCACAATATCGACACTAGATTCTTCTACAATATATAGAGCTTCTTCCTCTTCCTCTACCCTATCCTCTAGGCATAGAAGCCTCCCCTTGAGATTTATTTGATTGAGAATAAGGGGTTGTAGATTTTTCTTTAATTCTTACAATAGACTAGAAGGCTTGCACTAGGTTCTATGTAGATCACTGCATACGCTCTTCATGTGATTACAAAAAACCTATAAACTCTACAACATTGAATGAGGTTATATCTTTACTTTCTTCAATGGCTATCACTAGTGGATCAAAATTTGGAGGAACGGATTTCAATTTTTTTTCTAAACTTTTTTTCTCTGTGACACTTTCCCCTTTAGTTTTAAGATGATTCAAAATACTTTGAGCCCTAGTAGTAAACTCTTGAATAGAATCAACTTCTTTCATCCATAAATTTTTAAAATATCTTTGAAAGGTTTGGAGTCTTACCAATATTATTTTGTTAGATCCTTGGTATGCAGTCTGTAGAGCCTCCCATGCACCCTTTGACTTTGTTATACCAAATATACGAGGAAAAATTGATATATCCAAAGCAAATTGAATGGAAAATAGAGCTTGATTGTCCTTTTTTTTGTCTTCTTTCAACTAAGTTTGTTGATTATTTGTTAAAACATTTAACACATTTTGATCTATAGGTTTTGTGTATCCTCCTTATATTAATTCACAAAGATCTTGGGATAATATTAGGGTCTTCATCTTTATACTCCAATGGTCATAGTTGTCTCTAGTAAACAAAAAAAGTTAGAATGAAAACATGCCACCATTTTCCATTCTAATATTTCATGGAGAAAACTGTTAACTTGTAACTTCCTCCAAAAAAAATATTTCTGTAACCTGCTTTGATACCAATTGAAACATTTAAAACTAATGCTCTAACACTATACCGATTAACCTAGATTGAGAAAATAATCATATTCAGAAGCTTAATAAATTTTCTCTAAAGGAGAGTGAACAATAGTGATGGGAGACATTAAAAACATTATATTCAATTGTTCATTATGAAAAATAGATTACATATATCTAGAATTGAATGGAGAGGAAAACAACTTGATACAAAGATCATGCATTGGACATGGAATGATCATGATAAATCGAGAAAAAATATAACTAAAGCTAACTAATTACTATAGTGTATTAGGTAGTGCATGGAGCTACAAACTTCAAAAAAACTCCAAATAGATCCTAAACTAAAGAAGTTGTCTGGCAGTGGAACAAGAGATGACTGTAGATTTGATAATGCATCCTTCACGTACAAAATTCCCAATAATATGTGTCACTCCATGCACCAAGTGACTGTGAGGAAAATAGGGGCCCAAAAAGTATTAGGTCTAAATTATTCTAGGAAAAATAAAATTAGAATAGATAAAGTGTTTATGGATTAAACTATTTCTATCTTTCTTAAATCAATGTTTCAAATCACAATCAATGATTATCCTCATCCTCAAGATTAATCACTGAGTGTGATTCAAAAAATTGATTAGAAAATAATTACACCATTTGATCTAGAAACACTCTTATCTATTCTTGATGGACTATGGAAAAATTATACCTACTAAAATAAAAGTAATAAATTCTAATAATTCAAAATTCACAAATCTGATACGAAAAGGAAAAGTCAATCTTCTAATTACATTTGATTTAAAAACCTTTTTTTTTTTTGAAAAATTAGCAACTCTAATAATTATTCTTAGTTGTTATTTAAAAAAAATCAAACTCATAATAACTATCGAAGTTAAACGACTGAGCGTCCTTTATCTATCTTATCAGCTTTGACTTCATAAGTTCTCCATTCAATATGGTAACGTCAAGTTGATTTCACCACTTACATGTTTATACATGAGAGTGGTAAGCTCCAAGATTAGGTTCATTTCTAGACCCAAATGTGAACCTTTAGGGTTCATTCATGATTATCTTGTCTACATATTCCCTTTGGAAAATTAGAGTATTTGTAGTTTATACACCACTATTAGAGAGATTTCACTCTCTCCTCTTGTATTAGATTTTGATCTCACCTTTAAACAATGACTATTCATTAAGCGTAAGCTATCAACTTTGTCTAGTTATAATAAAATAATAGCAAATTTCCATCAAGTTTTTGCTCCATACCAAACATTAGTGTATGTACAAAAATCTAGTAGGGAAAGGAAAAGTTAATTTTCCAATTGCATTTGATGTAAAAAGAAAAAAAAATCTAACAAATTATCAACTCTAAAAATGCTTCTTAGTTACTATTTAAAAAAAATTAAAATTCATAATTTATCAAATTTAATCGACTGAGCATCATTTATCTAGCTTAGAAGTGTTGAATTCATAATTTATCCATTCAACATGGTGACATCAACTTGGTGTTGCCACTTATATTCTTATACATGAGAGTGGTAAGCTCCAATATTAGGGTCATTCCTAGATCCAAACCTAAACTTTGAGGGTTCATTTGTGGTTACCTTTCCTACATATTCCCTTTGGGAAATGAGAGGCTTTGTAGTTTATACCCCACTATTAGAGAGAGTTCACTCTTTCCTCTTGTATGAGATTTCTGATCTCACCTTTAAACCATGACTATTCAATAAGTGTAAGCTATCAACTTAGTCTAGTTATAATAGAATAATAGAAAATTTCCATCAAGTGTTGGTTCCATACCAAAAATTAGTGTATGTACACAAATTCACATAGGAGTCGTATCATTTCATAATCCTAAGATCTCACACATTGACAATCTCAAGTATACATCACATGTACACAAGGTGAATAGTTCATACACATGACAAGCTCATGTAATAATGACTAGATCATACGCACATCACAACTACAACAATTACTTGCTCAAGCACACATCACATATATCTAGTCTAACAATCTACACAATGTTCAAAACAAGGTGGAACTAAGATGCACTATTAACTTATGTATGTGTATTCAAATATGAAAATAAGATTATCAAATCTGATTTATAATGTATATGATTGAAAATTCATCATAATAAAAAATCAACAAACAAATATGGCATGAAATTTATGTGGAGAAATGTTTTTTAGGTAAAAGAATCCATAGGAGAAAAGAAGGCAAGTATATTATTTTTTAAAAGAGACATACACCATAATGCATTTCATTGTTGTTCTCCTAGAACCCAAATGCTTCCATACACCTACAAATAAAAATATGCTACTACCATCTCAAGCCTCCAATTTATAGAACTTGTGGGAGGGTATGTGTAGGATCATGATGGGCCAAAGAGTGGCATTATGTAAGTGATATGATGGCCCATGTGGCTGACGACTTTTTTTTACCCAAAATTGATGAAATGTAAAAGGTTTCTAAAGGATATTCTCATCTTTCCACCAATATAAATTATGATTTAATTTGAATTTAATAAATAATTATTATTCATTTTCTATTTGAATTATGACTAAAGTCTTGGTTGATAGGCTTATTGAAAAACATCTATAGCTTTCAAATGATATCACATTTTTTGAATTTGAAAAATGTGTCACATTCTATGCTTCACATACTATAGGATAAAAAAATAAAAATGAATTTCATGAAGTTTTGACCAAGTTAAGGTGGTCAGACATACAAGTTTTTATATTTTTTAAAAGTTGTAATAAAAACTTCATCATTAATTATTTACGTGGAAAAAAATTACAAACAAATATGCATCACATCAGGACATGAGTCCTCTACTTGTATCTAAAATATTATAAAAGAATATTATCATTTTATTGTGGTTAGGATGGTCAGACACACACCTACTTCTTGTTTTTTCCTTGAAATTTAAGTACTACTGCATTGAAATTTCAAATTTTCACCAAATAGATTTTTTTAAAAATAAACCTAGTAGTTTAGAAACCACATTTAATTTTCTACAGATTCTATTCTTACATATTTTTGAAAATAATATAGATAACTTATTCAAATTTTTACATCAAGTTGCCTAACTCTGATTTTTTGAATTTTCATCAACACTTAAGGGCCTGTTTTTCCATGATGATCCTGCACATACCCAGGAGGCAAAACCACAGTAGTAAATTGAAATAAGAGATGATTAAAACACTTGCAAAAACCCATAGCCCTTCCTTGGAAAGCTAAGAGTCATGATAATAAATTAATTAAATTTGCAAAAGGATTCAACATTGGTGCATAACCCATAAGCCCTTGAACTTTGAGCATTCAAGATACTTCGGTGATTGTTCAACTTCAAGTGGAACACTAATGGACACATGTTTCCCTCCAAACTTGGCTCCTCACTCAAGACTCTTCATATTACAAATATGCACAACTAGAGGAGAGAGTATTTTGTCCTTTAGTGATGTGTAACCTCCACCAACATTAATTTCCCTCTTTAAAATACAATTACAATAATCACAAAATTAAATACATTTCTCACATGTCTCGTAGGAAACTTTCAAAGAAACATGGAGGTAAATGAATGACATAGGTTTGCAAGGTAAATTTCATGTAACCTAACATTCTGCCACTTGACATTATACATTGCAATTACATCTAAGAGATACACATAATAAATTAAGTATAGTGATCAAGGTCCATGACCTTCTTGCACAAAGAGAACTTATTTGTGGTCACTGGATTTGTGAAAAAATATGCAATATCATACAAAGTGTCAACTTTATTATTAATGAAACTATCATTCTCAACCATCTCTTAGACATTTAAAGTGATTTTAAATATTAACATGCTTAGTACGAGCATGATACATAGGATTTTTGGCCAAACAAATAGCACTTTGATTATCACATCCAACCCTCATTATCTTGCAATAAAAACCAATGCCATTACCAAATATCTATAACCATACAACCTCCTTAGAGGCATGCGTAGTATCCATATACTCTACTTCAATGGTGGAAAATGCAACTGTGGTCTACCTCTTATTGATCAAACTCACTGCATCTCCAAACAAGTAAATACATAGCCACTAGTGGACCTTTGACTATCCAAGTCATATGCCCAATCTACATTAGAAAATCCCTATATGTCCAATGACTTGACCACATCATCAGTACCATGATAAACCAAATAATAATCTGAAGTACCACATAAATATCTAAATACCCTCTTAACAAAAGCTAAATTCTCTTATAGTTGTTAGACATAAGCCTACTTAGTACTCCCATTGCCTAGGTTATATCTAGTCTAGTGTAAATAATTTCATACATTAAACTACCAATGTCGTAGTTAGCATAAATAACTTTAGACATATCCTCAAAGTCATCAATAGAATTAGTAAATATATCCAACCTCAACTTAGTATCAATTGGAAATAGAGTATTAATTGGTTTAAATAGTCATGCATATTAAGCCTTTGTCAAATTATATCAACATACTTACTTTGACTTAACCAAATATTTTTGTTAGCCCAATGTCTATTGATTTCAATCCCAAGAATATATATTTTAGCTCATAATTCCTTCATATCAAATGTGCTAGAGATTTCTTCCTTGAGTTCCCTAATCATCACCTTATTATTACCCATTAATAACATATCATCAACACATAAGACAATAATTAGAATTTGTAAATACAATGATCCTCTTCACTCCTAAAAAGTACAACTTCAATACAAAAGTATCAAACTTCCGGTACCACATATCAGGTGACTATTTCAAACCATACAAAGATCTCTTCACCCTGTAAACCTATTGTTATTTTTCTTTCAAAACAAATATATTAGGTTGTTGCATACATATTTCCTCCTCAAGATATCCATGCAAGAAAGTAGTTTTAACATCCATTTTCTCTATCTCAAAGTCACAAGCAACAAAAATAGATAATAGAAATCTGATAGAAGTTAATTTTACAATAAGAAATAAAATTTCACAAAAATCAACTCCCTCTCTCTAGAAACTTAGCCCTTAGCCACTAAACTAGCCTGTACCCCTCTAACCAACCATTTGCATCAAATTTAATTTTGAATACCCACTTTCATCCAATAGGCTACCTTCCTTTGGGAAAACTAACAAGATCCTAACTATCACAACTATCAAAGCCATCATCTCCTCCTACATGGCCTATAACCAAGACTCACTTTTCTTCAAAGAGAGAGCCTCCTTGTAGGATATATGCATTCAACACATCTAGATATTGAGAGGGGGGGTGAACCAATCTTATAAAAAGCTTTAAACCTTTTCAAAACTTAGAAACTCTTTATCACAATTCAAACTTCTTATCATAACTAAAGTTGAACAAATTTAGTAGTTTAAACCCTCAGTATGATCAACAATCCTCAATAATGAAAGATATATAGAATTTATACTTCTAACCAAATTATTAACAAAGAAATATGAATCAAAGAACACACATGTGCATACGAGAACACCAAATTTATGTAGAAAACCAAATGAGGGGAAAACCATGGTGAGAGTTAAATCACAATATAAAGGCTCAGTGCCAAAAAACCTTGTAAGAAGGCTCATTATCTTAGAGAAAGATACAAAGGAGTTGCAAAATTCAAGCCAACACAACTTCAGGAGAGAGATATAGAGGACCTAATGACATTCACTATCTTAGAGTAGGACATAAATTTTTTATAAGAGATTAGAATATTTGTCAAAAATTCACTCTATCAACTGAGGCATTAAGGAACAATTGGTCTTTCCTTTCAAAAACATAAGAAATATCTCAATTCGATATTAATTAAAATCACACACACACTTCTTCACACTTACACACTTTGAGCTATCTGTTTGCATCCAAAATTATCTTGTATTAATATCCACCACAACACTTCAAAACTCCAATTAAGTCAGTCAGGAAGATAATAAATAATGAATTCAACTTAATTGACCACCAAAAAGTAATGCGATCATATCCAAAAGATAGAAAGGACAAAAAATAATCTTATCACTTCTTTCAATGTGATCTAAAACAAGTTACATGCTTGCACACGTCAATCTAAGTAAACATCAAGGAAACATGTGGATGAAATGTGAAGCACATGATTGGTCGGCCCATAAAAAACTTCTAGTTGAATTAACTTGATGGGGTCCCAAACAAGATATGTCAAGACCCAAAACTAACTAAATACATCCTTACTTGTAGGTCCCCAAGCACTTGGAGAAAAAAAAAGAACAAGCCTTGTCAGCTAGATATTCACAAAAAGACCAAGAAAGACAACACAAGACATAATGCAACACTAAAGTGACAAATCAAAAACATATGAATTACATGGGAACGTTCAATGAGAATCAAAACATAGTTCCATACACTTCTTTCATACTGTCATGGCATCAACAACCACAGTAGATGAAATAGGAAAAAAAAAAATCATTCGAGAAACACAAAATGCTTAACCATGAGACATAACATTAGAAAATCAACTTCTGAACCATTTCAACACTTGAAATTGGAATTGAGACACTACATATACATTGAAAGCATATTCACCAATCTGTGGGAGCAAAGACATCAATACAGAGAAATGTGAAGTATTTACCGAACTAGTCTAAACAACCAACAATGTTGTCAACCTTTTGCAATTCACAAAAACCTCCTCGGTAACATAGGTGACCTGAAAAATACGAGTGCAGTATCCACAAAGCCCTAGCATTGAAACCTAAACCACGAGAGTAATCCTCCAACAATTGAGGAATGCAAAGCATTCTCTTAAATAAGATTTGTAATGTGTGAGTCTAAAATGTAAATAAACAAATTAAGGCTAAACAAACACACCAATGAAACATTATATTAGAGAATTTAAATGATAATTTAACTGAAATGAAACAAACAAATTCTCTAAAGTTGTACCATTGTTCTCTATCTCCAGGAATTCATTTAAATCATAAAGGCTCTCAGATTGTTTGTGCATTATGACTTTCTAGAATGACAACCTGAAGAACGAGATGCTAGAAAATGCAAGAAATCTATTCCTACATGATTGATAAACTATATGACAGTGATGCTATGATAAGGATATGATGCTAAATGTTGTGATGGAAATACTGTAAGAAAACTACTATGATAACTAAAATGCAGCTAATGGAAAAGCCATGATTCTAAACTAAATGCTCACAAATGTTAATTTTTCTCAAATGAAAATTCTGTAGAGTAAGTTTGCTCAAGATGGGAATTTTTTGCTATAGAATGCAACTGTATTTATAGATTTTATAAAGCATAAACTAATGTGTTAGCAACCAACACACCGGATTTGATCTAGATAGATGAACGATGGAGGATGAAGAAGTTAGAGAGAAATAAGGAGAGTGTTCCCTTCATGAAAATAATCTGCCAAGTGTAGAGGAGAATAAATGGAATAGAAGAGCCAAGTGTCCCAAAGTTGTTTGGAATTTGTTGAGGATAAAGCCCAAATTAGATATTTGAAATATTCAGTTTGTTGAGACACATGATGAGGTGGAAGGAGGAAAAAGTTGTAGACATGTGACTAAATTTAAGTTTAGCATTTAAATTTAATAAGAAGAAGTTAATTAAATAAAACAAATTATTTAAATTTATTTATTTACTTAAAATTAGAAGAATATGATTTAAGATAGAAGAATTAGAAAATAAACTAAATAAATTTAGAATTTATTTATAAGTAGAGAAAATAAAAGGTTTATTAATTAAATAAATTGTATTTAATTAATTAATTCTCGAGACCAATTTTAGGTGTATACATTTTGCCCCTCTTTGAAGTGATGTGTTTACACATTGCTTCAAAGAAAAATTTGTTGATGGTGTTGAATTTTTTTTTTTGATATGCCCCAGATGTTGATTTTCGAGTGATGATGGATATATGCCCCCTCGGGAGATAAATCAAAGAATTATTGAATTTTTAGGATTTTTTATTTTTTATTTTTGAAATTTTGATGAGTTTCTAATGATTTTAAAATTTTATGATGCCAAAATAATTTATCTCCCGAAAAATAATACTGAACCTACCATTTTGATTAATTGATTAATTAAGGCCCTTTTTGAAAAAAAAAATCATTCGCACTTAAATCCCATTTAATTACCCCTTTAAAAGGTTTAAAAGATGTGAAAAGAACTCATTTTTGTCATTTGAATTTTGAGATTTAGAGTGAGTAGAGCAAGTTTGAGCAAGTTTGAGCAACATGGTGATCCCTTACCACACCCATCGATTCGAGCACATTCAAAGTCACAACTGCCTGACCGCATTTGGACCTCTGTACATACCCCAAAAAACCTCCATGTGAATTTTGAATTTCCTTTTTTGTATGTTTTTATGTTTTGAATGTTTGTTTGAACGTGTTTTAGCGCATAAGGTACCCGCTTTAGTGCATTAGGTTATTTTTCTAGAGCATAGGGTTTTCTAGTGCATTAATGTCAAGATGTAGTGTATAAGGTCAACAATTTAGTGCATCGAGATTTTTAGTGCATCCCTGCACAAATTTAGTGCATTTGATGAATGATGTAGTGCATGTAGATTTGTAGCACATATAAGTCATGAATTAGTGCATAGGGTGATTTTTCTAGTACATTGGGTAATTTAGCACATAGGTGCAATGAAATAGCACATTTGGTAAATTTTATGGCACATATAGAATTTTGGCACATTCACGTACTGTTTTAGCACATTTATGAAGTCTTCTAGTGCTTTCATGTTTTTAGTGCATAAAAGCACTGTTCTAGTGCATTTACACTAGATTGTTGAAATTTTGATTATTCTCCTTGATTTTGATTATTTTTTATCACATCAGTCTATGTGTTGATGTTGTTTGATGATTTTGATAGATTAGATGATTAATCTCATGATAGGTAAGAATCAATGATGGGATGATGATGATTGACCTCATGATAGATGAGAATCAAAGATATACGCTCATGAGATTTGATCAAAATCTCATTAGAGTTGATTAGATTGATAGTTTGATTGATATTGATTGATACAATTGTTGATTTACAATATGTTGTGATTATAGGATGATTTTAGGATTCTGCAATCTCGGGAGCGATTCCCGAAGACCTGGGACATGATTCCATAACTGATGCAGGCTGACTTAGACTTGATTGAATAGTGCAGATTGACTTCCTTGATCGGCATGCCCCAGTATAGGATTAATAAGGGACTTATGACTACTTTGGCTGAGAGGCAGCATAGTGACCAAAACACCTTTCATTTAGCCACTGGTGAGATGACAGTCACACCAGAGGATGTGTATCACATCTTGGGAATTGCGATTGTGGGTGAGCTAGTGGTTTATGATCATACAAAGTAGAGAGGTATAGATGCACTATGAAGGATTTTCCATGATGATGAGATTAGCGGTTATGAGATTCCATGGTGGGAGATGGTTGCACTATATTATTTATTGCCATATGTGCTTGCTAGATTCATTGGAGGGTTTCTTTGTCCCAACCATAGGTTGAAGGGACTCTCAGTTGGATGGGGCCAGATTATGGAGAGCATGATTACATAGGGTATCATATTCCTATGGATCTTGCATGATTTCTCATTTATATCATGATCTTCATCAAGTGGTATACCTCAGAGCTGCTAGTCTATCGGCAGGGGTCACCTTACTAAAAATTTGGGCGTGGGAGCACATATTTGTCATGAGGCCTATTATAGATAAAGATCATCTAGTTGAGAGGCCTTATGTTTTTAGATACATAGGTCTAGATGTTCAACTTAAGTTGGGCAAGCTAGAGTATTGGCACAAAGTGTTGGATGATTTGGATACTGTGACCTTGAGGCCCTATTTAGATTGTGAACAGTGGCTAGAGGATGACATGGAGATACCTTATGTGTTCTCTTTGAGATACCTGATTGGACGGACACCCTATGTTATTGAGAGATTCTTGGTGATGGGGATGCTTTCGTAGTATGGTAGAGCATAGGTTATGCCCAAGGGAGTTTCTCTATATGCGTGATGACAACAGGACATTCCAGAGTGGGGGACTTCCTTATCATACGATGCCACCTGTCAGGATTACATTGGTTTACACCCATGTATATGGGATTATCATCCAAATATTTTTGATACACTCATGATAGATTATTATGCACAATACTTCTTCACTCATCCATTCCAGAGGATATCCAGCTGAGAAGAGCCACTGCCAACATTGGATGATGATGATAGGGCACCACCACGTGCACCTAGGTAGAGGAGAGATGGAGGTGATGGGGATGGAGATGATGAAGGTAGTGGAGATGGTGGAGGTGGAGATAATGGAGGTGATGGAGGTGATAGAGATGATGGAGGCATTGGAGGTGGCAAAGATAATGGAGGTGACGGAGGTGGTGGACCAATATTGGATGTTAGAGTGGCCAGGAGGAGGAGGTCTACAGTGTTTGCAACACTGCAACATATTCAAATTCATTTTCCCTCCCATCAATAATAGGATCATAAAGCAGGCTTACAGACATAGTTGTAGACCTTGCAAGGGCAGTTAACATAGGCTAAGGAATAGATACAAGCATAGGCATAGGAATATGCACAAGCTTAGGCACAAGTACAAATCACCTCTTTGATAATAGAGAGATACTTTGAGAAAACGATGGGAGTAGGTCAAAACCCTAGCCAAGCGGTTACGAAGAGTAGCCAAGGGTACCACCATAAGGGATATGCTTCGACAGGTCACACATGTCAGTTAAGAGGTAGAGTATTATAGGGGATGGTACCATGAGGTTATGCCTACAAAGCAATGAGTTAGCTATGCACATTCCATCTGTGCTAGATCAAGACACAATAATTCTCAGACTACCAGTAGGGGTGTGACTAGGCCACCTCCGAGAGATCCACTAGGCAGGGATCTAGGTGTAGTTCCATCAAGTGATGCAGTAGGAGGGTCAGAGAGGCCGATAACATCTAGGGGGAGCACCACATAGCCTTCATCTTTCTATTTAACATATTGATACTTTGATGATGTATATCATGATTCACCTAAGACATTATGATTCACTGCCATATTATTGATGTATTTCTCCACTTTTTTTGGACATCATTGTACACTTGACATTATTATTATTTTGATATGATATAATATACAATGAAGACATATTGCTCTATGTGTTGTGTATATATGTTTATGATGGATGCTTATGATGGATGTATTTTATTTATATGATATGTGATGTTTAATATGCTTATGTTATGGTTATGCATGAATGCAATAATGTAATGATGATGTATGAATTATGAATTATACAATGATGATTATATATGGATCATGATGTTATATGTATTCTATGTATGATGTTTTTATGTTATATGAGATGAATATGATTTAATGCAAGTCATTTTTGTATCTTTTTTCAAATGCAAATATGCTATATGGGATGAGTTTGATTATGCAAATGAGATGTAATGCACTTTGCTATTTTTGTATTTTTCAAATGCAAATAGATGATCTAATGCATGGATTGATGATTGATGATGGTACTTTCTAGATGTAAATGATCTTTTTTTTAAAATGTCAAATGTACTCAATCCATTGATTAGAGATATAATATTATTTGGAAATTTGGGCTAGCGCTGAAAAAACCTAAAAAATGCAGATATAAAAACTAACAATGGATGCAATCTATCTAACCAATGAAAATATAAATATGCAATGCTATCATTTTGTGAGTCGATTTTCATTCTTGTATCATCATTGAGCTTTTGAAATGTTGAAAGTGAGTACAAACATCGATGGTATAATTAGACCATGATGACTTGAGTACTACTTCCATGATTTTTGATACTACAAGTTAACACAAGCATCTAAGCTTAATTGAATTGAGATGACTTGAGTATTTCTTGCGTAAAATAGACAAGAGTTAATCCTTTTATTATACAAATCTGGAATGTCATCAATGATAATTTGTTAGGCAAGTTGCGTGACAACTTGCATAGTAATAAGGATTAACTCATAGATAGCAGAAAATTAAAATCATACTCCTTCCTAGCTCCTCTAGTCCATGACATCCTTGAGTTGTTCCAAAGAAATGATAACAAAAATCAAGATTCATTAGTAGAAGGTTCATTCTAAAGCAATAAAATTATGATTCATAAGAACATCATCCATTTATATTTGTTTTGACTGATGTTGTTGCTAATGTGTGTTGGAGTTGAGAAGATACAACACCACAGAAGCCCAAAAGATCTTTGCAAGCAAATTACCTGTTACAAGGAGAAACAAAGAGAAGCAACAAAGGAAATGCTCAAGAATGTGGAGCCATGAATTCACACAAAATGTAAAATGAATTAGTGATACAAAAGATAGTTTTCAACCATATATAGATGAAAACCCTAAAAAGGAAAACCCTAGGCTTGCACAATAATAATTAATAAAGTAATTAATTATTATGCACCTAATGTTAGCTTAAGTGAAAAGAGGTAAAAGGGAACTTTACGTAATTAAATAAATATTATTTAATTAATAAAGTAAATACCCAATTACTCTAACACCCCCCCTTAAGCTAGACTTAGGGAGAAGCTAAAACCTAGAATAAGCTACTAAAAGCAAAAGCAATGGGTCCCGACAACAAGGCCAGATCAGGTACCCAAGTACAAAATCAATACAAACTAAATGAAATGGGGTAAAGGAGAAAACCCTGTGGGAACAAAACTCCTCCCCAAAAATAAAATGCAAGGAAGGAAAGCAATGCACTAATGAAAGAAGGATAGGAGGTGGATAACATTATACCCCCCATAGATAACTTCTATCATATAAGTACATGTACAATGGTCTCCGTAGGAGAGATAGAAAGAGAGAAGAAGGCCCCCCCACAATGAAGAAACTCTTGTCACAATGGTAGATGTATGATGTATAATCCAAAAGGAGATCCTGAAGTGCCAAATGATATTCCTCCCCTTGGGAAGAAATGGATCCAAAGGATGATGTCGAAGAAACCCTGTGAAGAATGATGAACCAATCTATCTCAAGATGTGTGCCATGATAGGATGCTGAAGAGTCTCACCATCTGAAGGGAAACAAATAATGTCAAATCCAACTTGATGTGGAAAATACTGAAATGTAACCTCTGAATGCATGGATAATGGTGGGCGAACAGTGATAACCTGACTGTCAAGGTAGAGAAGATGATTGTCCTCAAAATAATCCTCCAAATTTGCAATATAGGACTCCACAAACAAGAAAGATATGTCTGCAACATAAGAGTCCAAAGTAGCTATGTCTAGAAAATGTATGATTCCCTACTGCATTGAATCAAGAACAACAGGAGATGCTAATGAAGTCTCAGTCTGAAAAGTAGGAACTGTGAGACAAACCTCTGATCCATCGGAACATGTAAGGGTGTCTAAATACTCAAGCTCCTTTAAAGTATCATGATCAAATGGTGTATTATCTCTCCAAGCAATGGGTAAGAGACAATCTGAAGTAGGATCCTCTGCGAATGGAGATAGAATTGAGTCTCCATAGATCTCCCAAAGACGTGTCCAAAGTGGGTGAGGACAATCAATGTCCGATATAGCCAACACAGTGTCATGATCAACACTAGACAATATAAGTCCTACTATGTGATTTCTAATGATATCCCATGCTAATTTTCCCTCTAAAGTTATTGGTTTAGGTATGAGATCATACAAATAAGGCAAAATATTAAGCCACCTACAATGTGTAAGTATACCCTTTGCCTATGACTCATAATTACCCCATTCCAGAATTACAACTAAAGGGTGAGTAGAAAAACCCATGATAACTCTTCAAATGAAAAAAAACTAAAAAATTTGACCTTACAACATTTAGATCAAATTAATATAACCCATGAAGGAGCCATAATAACCAAGTAATTGAGCAAAGTGTAAAAACACACAAAGATGAATAAAAAATACCTAGTAAATATTATGATAAAATAGACTATAGATCTGGAAAGAGCATTATAACACCTTTCCAACGCCTATTTGTTTGCGCAAAACGAACATCGTGGCCAAAAGTTATGAATTTTTCAAAAAATGAATTTAGCTTGTAGGAAACGAATTTTCTAGGAAAAAACGTTTATTTCTAACTTAATTTCTGGAAAATCTACTCATTGTTTGTAGACAAAAGTAAAAATGCAGAAATATTTTGATGCTAGAAACAAAACCTAGAAATCGTTTCTTGATCGAACAAGCAGAATACGAAAAAATGATTTTTTTTTTACTTTCAACCAGGAGAAAAATGATGTACGCCATTTTTTCAATAGTGATTTTCTCCAGATCTATGCAAGATATGCAAAATCTAAAAGATACTCAGTTCAAATTTTGACGTTGGCTACAAAACCCAAAAATCGTTTTTCCTGCCAATGAGTGAAAACTGAATTTTTGAAGCAAAAATGATGATGGCTCCAATAAAAAATGGCTTGCAACAAACCCTTGTAGCTCCAAAAATCTTCAAAACAAGAACAAGCAGCTGTAGATCTGAAGCTCTGATACCATGTTGGAGTTGAGAAGATATAACACCACAGAAGCCCAAAAGATCTTTGCAAGCAAATAACTTGTTACAAGGAGAAACAAAGAGAAGCAACAAAGGAAATGCTCAAAAATGTGGAGCCATGAATTTACACAAAATGTAAAATGAATTAATGATACAAAAGATAGTTTTCAACCATATATAGATGAAAACCCTAAAAAGGAAAACCCTAGGCTTGCACAATAATAATTAATTATTATGCACCTAATGTTAGCTTAAGTGAAAAGAGGTAAAAGGGAACTTTACGTAATTAAACAAATATTGTTTAATTAGTAAAGTAAACACCCAATTACTCTAACAATTTGGATGGTTGATTTTGTCAAAATTTTGATCAATGTTCAATGTTGATTTTCAGTGTGATTGTTGTGTGTGTTATGTTTTGTCACGTTGTCCTACTGTTTGCTTGTCTATTGTTGTTAAACTCAAAGTAGATTTCCCCCAGTGAGTTGAGTATTTTTCCCTTAGACCAGGCTAAGACTACAATGCCAAGATATGTGCATGAGGATTTTTTTGATGATAGACATAATGATGGTGAAAAGCAAATGACCAACACATGCGATAATAGATGTAGAAGCTGATCTATCACAGATAGCGCTAGTTGCTAGGTTTTCACTAATTTTTTTTATTGCACTTTCTTAGATTTTATGAATTTTTTGCTAAAGATGCCTATTTATTTCCAAGTTTTCATTAAGGCAATCATTTTTTGGTTTTTGATTTTTTTTGTATTTTTTTTTGTTTTTTTTCGCTTTTAACCATGCACTAAATGAGCTAGGTATAATTTTTTTTGAGATGAAAACTATTGATAGGCTCCTCAAATAGGTCCCCTTTAGATGTAGACAACTGATATGCTCATGATCCATAGAATGATACAACGACAAAATGACCTAGCTAATTTGGTTCAAATTTTCCCTTCTTTTCTCGATCCTATTGATTTCAAGGATTCTCTTATAGGACCAAGTCACCCACCTGAAATGTTCTTGGTTTTACTCTACGATTATAGCTTCTTGAAATCCTTTGTTGATAATCATTCAAATGATCCACAACATGTTGATGGCGTTCATCCAACAGTTCTAATTCTTGAAGTCTAGATACCCGATAGTCTTCCTTTGATATGATTCCTTTTAATGACACCCGAAGTAATGGTAACTCAACCTCAATATATAAAATGGCTTATGATCCATATACAAGAGCATATGGTGTGGCTCCTATAGGTGTGTAGATGCTAGTTTGGTATGCCCAAAAAGTAGGATTTAATTGAATATGCCAGTCATGCCCAACATTGTTGATAGTTTACTTTAATATTTTCAAAATAGTTTTGTTTGAGGCCTCTGCCTGGGCATTCCCTTGGGGGTATTACGGTGTAGAAAATAATTGTTGGATATAAAACCTTTCACAAACTTCTTGGACATCTTGGTTCTCGAAAGTGAACCGCACAATTTATGTTTTTGAAGGATGATAAAGGAATTGGTCCCCTAAAGCTTTCTAGGGTTTTTCACCTAGAAGAAAGGGGATTTTTCCTTTGTGAAAACATAAATCTTGTTCTTCATTCAATTGTTAGGAATTGAATAGGGTTGGAATGTTAATGTGAAGTATGCTAAATGCTGAAATATGATAAGTAGATCTAACTATTGAACATAATCTAAGAGTACCCATGTTGTTTGAAAACACATGATGTAATGCAACAAGGATAAAGTAAAGATAATATGAAGCAAGATAACCTAATAAATCAAACAAGTGCACCTGGAAACTAAAGAGGGCCGAGGTAGAGATTGTAGAAGCCTCTGAAAATCTGGAAAATCTAATTTTTTTGCCTACTGGGACACTTATGCAAGGATGGATAACCTAGTCCCTTCTCTGGTAAACTACTCCAGACTTCATTCCAGCCATCTGGGTGCTCAAATCTGCAAAAAACTCTGATAGAAACCTCGAGTGGGACTAGGTCGCCACTATTGGTGACCTAGTCCCTTTCAGCTTTTTGGGAAAATTGAAAGTGGATACGAAGGTCTACGATCTACACTCTACTTCTCCACTGAAATTCAGGCTTAGACCCACAAAATCACTTGCAAAATAGAGTATATTTTGGTTTCTAATATGGGGTTTTCCTTGGTCCAACACCTAATTTGTATTTAAATTTGTACAAAGAGATAGAAAATTTACATAAACTCTAGCCCTAAGTGTGTCTAGAACTAGAAAAACCTAAAATAAGACAAAACATTATTCTATTGAGCTAGAATAAGATGCAAGCAATAGATTTTAATGATGTGAGACTTCAATCCAAGAAACCATACAACATCAAAAATTAATGTGAAAGGAATGCAAATGGGATGCAAACCTCAAATCTGAAGATAGGCTAAAAATGGAAGATGGAGTCACTTTGAAAATAAGTCTTTAGGTGTGATTTGGTGGCTAGTTGCACCTCCTCAACCTATATTTCTCCATGATTCTCCATAGTCATCCATGTTCATCCTTTGGCAATGCGAGATCTTGAATGGGGAGTGAGCTTGAAGACTTGCAAAAGCCCTAGTTTGTTGTCCAAAAGCTTCAACTTTGCTATGGAAGAGAGATTAAACTTCTTCAGGAAGATGTTTTGTACTTGACTCTTGAAGTTGCTTGTGAAAAATAACCAAGACAGAGAAAAAAATGACTTAAAACATTTATTTATACAACAATACCTAATTTTTGGTAATTTTGACCCAAGAGGCCGACATCCATACGGAATTTTCAGGAAGATAGACATTTTTTCATTTAAAAATGCAAAAAAATCCCTAAAAAGGACTAGGTTGCCAACCTAGGTGACCCAATCTCACTAGGGGTTTTTGAGGTGGGATTGGTGATATTTGAATGGTTTTGATGTTATTTGTCAGGGCTTGCATAATTCCTTAGGTAAAATAGGCCTCAAAGTCAAAATTAACAAACCTTAGGGGCCTATAAATGTTGTGTTAGGAGGATGATTTATACAAGGGTACCTAAAGTAGGACCAAAATGGGCACAAAATCATCCTTTTCTTCAAAGTTATACAATTTTTGGTGACATAGAAAGGTCTACCATTGTTTGTGATAATTGACTGAGCAATTCCATACCAATAGATAATGTAATTTAGGATGAAAGAGGCAACTTTCTTTCTAATGATTGTGGTTAAGAGAACTTCTTTAATCAAATTTGTAAAATATTTTGTGGTTGTGATGATGAATTTGTGTCCATTGGAGGATGACAGATGATTTTTACCTACAAGATCTAGTGCCCATTGACAAAAAGGCCATGTTGATGTAAATGGTTGCAACTCCTGCATTGGTGCATGTATTAGGATCTCGTGGACTTGACACTTCTGGAATGTTTCGACAAATTGAAAAGACTCCTTCTCCATGTTCAACTAGTAATACCCCAAGCATAGGAGTTTCTTAGCAAGAGTTAGTCCACTTGAATGAGTTCCAAAGATACCTTCATGAAATTCACATAAGGTTGTTTCAGATTCATTACGTTCAAGACAATGAAGGAGAGTACCATAAAGACCTTGTCAATAAAGTGTGTCGACTATCAGAGTGTATCATGTAGCTTGGCAAATAAAGTTATGTTTATGGTTCTAGGATAGATTGGGTGGAAGGGTGTTATCTCTAAAATAAGTATAGATCTTCCCATAGATCAAGGATTCAACGTCAACCAAATGGCATATGACTTGGGATTCAGGGTTGTCTTAGGTGTGGTTAAATAGTTGTTCCACCATGAACTCATAACAACTTCATTTTTGAGGTATCTATAGGAGATAAGCAATTGTTGCCATGGCATCAACAACTTTGTTATCCCCTCTAGGAATCTGTTCAAATTTGACCTCAACAAATTATTTCTTGAAATCATTCACCATTATTTTGTATGACATATGCTTTTCATCTTTTGTATGATAATCATCATTAACCTGATTGATGACTAGTTGAGAATCTTCATAGACTTGCAATTTCATGATCTTCCATGCGACTACCACCTTGATACTGATGATGAGCGCTTCTTACTCGACCATGTTATTTGTGCAAGGGAACATGACCCTGTAATATTTTGGTATAGTATGTCTTTGAGGTTTAATAATCAAGATTCTAGCACCTCACCCATGTTGAGTGTAAGACCCATCAAAGTATAACATCCATTATTGTGATATGATGGTAAGAACATAAGCATATGCAAATTCAACATGCATGGGATGATTATCTTGTAATGGTGTTTCAGCTAACTACGTTGGAAAAAGACACTGCAAATTTTTGTTGTTGTTGTCATTGATGGCAACCCTAGTCGATGATTGGATACACATGTCATCATTTGATCATATCGACAGTGAGATTGAAGATAGTCAAGGAAGGACAAAGCATTCAATATTTTTGTGTTCATTGATTCACATGAATATGTTATGTTATTATTTTGAGTTGCATATCTCAGAGAATGTTGTTTGGTATATGATCTCTATTGCTATTGAATCTTAGTGGCTTGTATCAAACCGTGTGCAAGTTAGAAGATTCAGTTGATTTATTCTTTGTTTAATAGTACATAAGCCAACTTGGTGAATGTAATAGGTCGCAAATTTTTGGGAAGTATTTGCTTAAGTATTTTTGTGCTTGACAATGTTCATTTAAGTCCCCAATATGTAATAGTCGATCTTGGGTCATGCGCATCAATAATTTATCATGGATTGAGGTGACAGTTCAAATATATTTTTACTTTTGTTTGAGATGGAAACAAGTGATTAAATTATTAGTCATGGATATATATAAGCGATTGATTATATCATTTTGAAGTGATATAGATGTGAAATAAGGTGTGAAAAATGTGAAGAGTTGAATAGTAGAGCAATTATGCATAGTTTCACTTGTGCATTAAGGATTTTTTGATGTGAGTTTGAGCAAAGCAGAGAAAAAGTGTAGAATCAGTTAGAAGGAAATAAGATTGATTGTTAAGCCTAACCGAAATTATAATCAAGCATTTGTAAATGATATTTTCTTAGTTCAATTTCTCATATGGCTTTAATTTGATCATCTTTGTAAGACAACGAGTCTTCTTTTGAGTAGTGAGCTCTAGGTAGTGTGCCTAAATGCAAGTGTATTCCCATATTATAAAATTTCATTTGAGTATACTCATATCATATTATGGATTGGCCATCAACAGTTGTTTTTCCCCTAACAGGGTTTCCACGTAAAAATTCTTGTGTTATGTTGTTGTGGTTGTTTCTTTTATGTTCATGGATATTTATTTTGATTGAATGTTATAAATACCTGAAGGATCAGATCAATATAGTTAAAAATTCAAGAACACTGATTCACCCCCCCTCTTAGTGTTCCTTGGTTCCAACAATTGGTATTAGAGCTTAGTTCATCAAAAGAAGTCTAATAGCTTGGGAAAGATTAGGGAAGGAAATTCAATAGATTCAAGCATACTTCAACAATAGTCAAAATTTGAAGTTCAGAAATCGCAAGAAAACCTTATGGATGTTAAGAAATTCATTGATTCTTTGAAAGACAAAATCAATAAGTCCGGATAGAAGAGAAAGGAACTTTGTGATCAGATTAAGTAGAATGAGAGTAAGAGCATTGAAGATGAGCAACTCAGTCAATCCCTAAAGGAAAAGACAAAAGAATGTGAAAATCTTACTAGAGATAACATAGTTCTAAAGCATGAGATTGAATCTATTATGATGAGAATGACCAAGGAGGTTGAAGATATAATGAAAAGTGAATAAAATACTACACAATACTTGAAAGAAAAATCTAACAAATGTAGTCTTCTGGACAATGAATTGGAACAATCTAAAAACAATGAGGAAGTCTTTGAAAATTAGATTGATTATCTCAATGATGAACTTGCTACAACAAATGAATTCAAGGAGAAGTTTAAGATTGGCTCAGCCAAGCTTGATATGAGGAAGGAGAAATTTTGAGATTAGGACAAAGGAGATTCAAGCAAGGAAATCAAATTAAAAAATCTAGAAGGTATCTGGTAAGACAACCTAATGCTCAGAGATTTACTAGTTACTATTTTATTTGTAATAAATTTGGTCATATGGATTCTCAAAGTAGAAGTAGAATGAATTCAAATGGTTAATCATTCTTCAGTCAGTGCTTTAACTGCAACAAGCATGGTCATAAGTCAAATGAATGCAGAAATATGAAGAAAAAATTTCATAGAGTTGTTAGATGTTATACATGTAATAGATTTGGGAATATTTCTAACTAGTGCACATCAAGAGAAAATCAATGGAACAACTGGTCTAGATAGAGAAATGTGTGATATAAATGCAAAAAAATTGGTCACACTACTAGAGTCTATTGGAACAGAAAAATGTCTCGTAAATCAAAGGAGAAATATGCAAAAGGATGTTAAGGGAAAAGGAAAAGTCACTAATGATGTAATCAGGAAAAAAATGTAGAAGAAATGGGTGAAGAAAAGTCCCTCTATTTTAGGAAATGAGTTAGCACCAGAACCTACTTCTAGTAATTCTTCCTGAAATTAGTTTTAGGCCTTTGGCCTAGGGGGAGTTGTCAAGAAAATATATTAACCCCCTACCGGTAACTAACACTGAGATGTGGATAAGTACAGTAAGTGCATAGATTCTCTATAGATGTTATTGAATCTATTGGAGAGAGTATTATGCAATATTGGAGATTCGTAGAAGATTTATCTTTCACAATGCATTAAAATAGAGTATTCAAATGAGTTAGGGTAAAAATAACTTATTGTGACAAAAGGGTTAGGTGTACGAGTGATAAAAGATCATTTTTATCTTTCATTTGTCACTTTTCATTTTGAAGAAAATAAGTTTGGAGAGCTTTGAGGTGAACTATGGTGAATTGAGGTGAAATTCAAGTGTGAATTCAATTCGGTAATCAAACTCTGATCCGACGAAAAGGTATTTATTGGAAAAACTTATGAACTTGTGAATTTTTGAAAATGAATACTCCATTGGTGGCTGACATCAAGGACAGACCCCACCCGAAATTCAAATGGCATCCCTTCAAATCTATTGTGACAAACCCGTTAGGTGCATTTTTATCTATTCTGTACAACATTTTACACATTCAAGATATTATGGCATATATCCACACAAACATTGAAGAGTTAGGAAGCTCTCAACTACTAAATTTGTACAAAAATCACATTATAGGAGAAGACTTTTATTTCAAGCCAGAATTCAAAACCCTAGAAGAGAAGACATTTACATAGATTGTTAGACTTCTTGCCTTTGAAGAGAGTGACTGGGTCTGGTACATCTTGAGTCGAGTACATACAAAATTCATGTGGTTGAATATACCCTTCAAGATTAGAAAATAAGCTATAAGTGCTATTACAGGTTTAAATTCCTCTTATGGATTACCGATTCTGAAATTAGTGAAGAATCAAATGGTTATTGATGCAACAGGTTCTAAGTATGACAACAGAGAAATGAAAATTGATGACATTGTTGATATAGATGTCAGATTTGCATCTATGGTTATTGGTTATAAAATATATCATTCCAGTCAAGATAATTTTGTATCCGACACAACCATTAATGCATCATATCAGATGGTAAAAGAAAATGTAGACTATGATCTATGTGAGCTACTTAGAAGTCAGTTAATGGAAAATCTTGGAAAAATCAAGAAGTTTAAGAATAATTCCTTTAAGCATGGTAATTCGATGTTATTCTTATTCTTTTATTTCATGAATGAGGTTCCAGGATTTAGAAAGGTACATTGGCAAAAAGACAAACTAGTATCCACTCAAATCAAAGATCTCTTGCACAGATCTGCTCACATAAAAACAAAGAATGCTACAATATGGGGACACTTCAAAAGTTTTTAGAGTATGATGCATGCTAGAGAAATAATTCCCACATCTATTATGGAGAAGTATAAAGATAATATTTGATTTATGGTTGATATTGATAAATGCTTGATGGAAGCAGCAAATCCAAGAACTGTCTACATTATGCCAATGAGAAATGAGGTTGAGGAAAACATTTTGGAAATGTATGTTGAAAATTTGTTGAGAAAACCTTGGGATTCATCAGAAGAAAGATTTGGCACTTTATCAAAAAAGAATATACAGGTACACAATGAACTCATAAAACTTGTGATAGTCAGGAGAGTGAGAAAATAAGTGGAAATATTTGCAGAAAGCATGGGCATATCTACAGAAAAGATAAGAGAATCTAGAAAGAAGAGAGAGGAAGTTGAAGCAAAAAAAGAGTCAGGAAGAACTGAATCTTCAAGTTTGATAATAGTCTCTACCAAAAATAGGTCAACAAGGAGCTCTGCACCTCTATCTGCTCCTGCAGTGAAGCCAATTCCTACGAAGATATCCGATAAGGAAGGAAAAAGAAAAAAGGATAAGAGAGAAATAATTTATGTGACCTTCTCTGAAGATGAAGATACAAAATTTGATGGAGTGAGAAATCAAGAATCAAGGTGCAAAATAAGCAACAATTTCCAAAGAGAAATCCTTCGCTGAAAAAGTCCAAGCAAAGAAGGTGAAAATTGACAAACCTAATATGTCAATAGAAGAGGTTGAGAAAGATTTGGTCAAAGATTACAACCTTAAGCCACTTTTCAAATGGCATGAAACCTTTGATAAATTTGGTCAAAGAACTCTTGAGAAGGAGACAATAAAGTACTTGAATATTTTCAATAGGGTTCTTATTGAAATAATGCCTAGCTTACCTAAAAGCCTATATGAGATTTTGGAAATGAGGAGAGTCAATGTTAGAACAAAAGAAGAACAAATGAGTGAGAGAGTTCTTGCAAAATTATGTCTAGTAATATCTATGGAAGAAATGAAGGCAATCTTAAATAAAGATAAAAATGAATTCAAGAGAATGACAAGGGTGAATAAGCTCATGATCCATAGAACTGATGAAGTTGCAAAAGAAACTGAACAAAATTTGAGAAAAAAATGTTAAGTGATAGAATTGATGTTGCTACTGAAGAAAAACATGATAAAGATGTCTCATTTGGTTTGATATAAGAGGAAGAAAAACTTGATTCAACTGAGGATACTCAAGCATCTCTTGATATTGACAACACAAAAATATTTATGGAGATTGAAGCTCCTGAAATTGTATCGGTGGAGAAAGTTGAGATTCCAGAAGTTATGCAAGAATCTGCAGCTAAGGAAACAGTGGTGGAGGAAAATAAAGTTGATGTAAAGGAAGTTCCAGTGGAAGCAAGAGACACTATAGAGGCAGTGAAGAAATTCCTAGTAGAACAACAAGAAGAAATTTATCCTGAATTGGTTGAAGGTCCTATCCACCTATCCACTTTGTCTCCCATTTATAAAATGAAGGTAGCATCATTTTTCCAGGTGAAGGATAGAGAAGAATTGTTGAAGCCTCACATTGAAGATGGTGAAATTTTGAATCTTGCATCTAGCGTTTTGGAGAAAATAATGCCTACTCATGTCAAGGATCCATCCAGTTCCTCCTCCAATGAACTAAAGAATCTCATTAACACTATAAGTACTCATTTTTAGTAACTTGAGAATTCAACAATGGTTAAAGTTCAAAAGGAATTTCATGCCAAAAGGTTCAATGTGTTGAAAGAAATGATTTCTAAAGATAAAACTTTGTTAGCCACATGTGTGAACAATGTTCAAAGTGCTTTATCTGAATGTAGATAGAGTTATAAGTCATGTTTGTCTTTGTCAAAATTTACTGAAGTCAATGATAACAAGGTTAAGGATCTTGAAAAATAGTTAGTTGTTATTTTTGAAGCTTTTGATCCTTTAGCTGGTGGTGTTGCAAAGAAAGATAGTCAGATGATATCTTTGCTTGACAAGATAAGGAGCTTGAAGCATGAAAATGACAAAATTTTGGAAAGAGCTTGTGAGCTTAGAGGCCTAATTGGTCTAAAGATAGAAATCATGTCGAGTGCACTAAAGGAAGTCGAAGATGCTATGTCAATTAGTGATCCAACAAACCTTGAGTCTGTAGAGACACAATCCTACTTAGTCTATGGTCACATAAAAATTTTGGAAAGTCTCAAAAGGGTTTGGGACACAAATTTGATCTAGTTGAAGAACAATTTTGCAGATGTTTTCAAGTTTATGTAAGTTGAAGAAGCATATTTGTATATATGCAGTCTGTTCATAATAGTTTTGTTTGATTTTTGGTATGCAGATTCCTACCTTTGCCATTGATGTCAAAGGGGGAGAATAGTCCAATGAAAAATATCTCAATCATCTCACAGGGAGAGTTGTGTTTTTGAAATATTGAAGCTGGGAATGTAATTGATGTTGGTACTAATCTGACACTTAGTCATTTTTCACTAAGTGTTGCCATCAATTCCAAAGGGGGAGATTGTTGGAAAAAGACACTGCAAATTTTTTCTGTTGTTGTCATTGATGGTAACCCTAGTTGGTGATTGGATATGCACGTCATCATTTGATTATACCGACAGTCAAATTGAAGACAGTCAAGGAAGAACAGAGCATTCGGTAGTTTTTTGTTCATTGATTCACATGAAGACCTTCTATTATTATTTTGAGTTGCATATCTAAGAGAATGGTTTTAGGTATATGAACTCTATTTCTATTGAATCTTAGTGGCTCGTATCGATCCATGTGTGAGTTAGAAGATCCGATTGATTTATTCTTTGTTTAACAGTACAAAAGACAACTTGGTGAATGTAATATGTCACAAATGTTTGGGAAGTATTTTCTTAAGTATTTTTGTGTTTGAAAATGTTCATTTAAGTCCCCAATATGTAATAGCTGACCTTGGGTGATGTACATGAAGAATTTGTCATGGATTGAGCCGACAGTTCGGATATATTTTTAGTTTTGTTTGAGTCGGCAACAAGCAATAAAATTCTTAGTCGCGGATACATATATGAGATTGATTATATCATTTTGAAGTGATATAGATGCGAAATAAGGTGTAAAAAATGTGAAGAGTTGAATAGAAAAGCGATTATGCATAGTTTCACTTATGCATTAAGGATTTTGTGATGCAAGTTTGAGCAGAGCATAGTAGAAGTGCATAATCAATCAAAACGACAAAAGATCGATTGTTAAGCCTAACCGGAACTATAATCAAGCATTTTTAGATGCTATTTTCTCAGTTCAATTTATCAGATGGATTTAATCTGGTCATCATTGTAAGACAGTGAGTCTTCTTTTGAGTAGTGACCTCTAGGCAGTGTTCCTGAATGCAAGTGCATTCCCATATTGTAAAATTTCATTTGAGTATACTCATATCATATTGTGGATTGGCCATCCATCGTGGTTTTTCCCCTAATAGGGTTTCCACGTAAAAATTCCTTTGTTATGGTGTTGTGATTGTTTGTTTTATTTTCATGCATATTTCTTTTAATTAAATGTTAAAAATACTTGAAGGATCGGATCAATAAAGTTAAAAATGGAAAAACATTGACTTAACCCCCCCCTCAGTGTTCCTTGATTCCAACAAACTGATATGCAATCACCTGACCCTTGATTTCTCTTCGGTCCACATACTGAAAGTCAAACTTGTTCAATATCAGTACCCACTTGGCTAGTCTTCCTGTTACAGAAGTTTTGTTGAGTAGATACTTTAATGGATCAATCTTGGCCTTGAGTTTGACAGTATGAGTTAACATGTAGTGTCCTAGCTATTGAGTAGAAAACACTACCGCCAAACAATATTTTTCAATGAATGTGTAATTGATTTCATAGCCATTCAAGGTTTTGCTAATGTAATAAATAGCCCTTTCTTTTCCCATAGAGTCTTCTTATGCTAGCAGAGCACCCAAAGATACCACAGTTGTTGTTGTGTAGAGTAATAATGGTTTCCCTTCTATTGGTGGTACTAGTATGGGTGGAGACATCAGATACTCTTTTAGTTGATTAAAATTTGCTTCACATTTTTTATCCCACTTTAAAGAGACATTCTTGTGTAGGAGATGAGTGAAAGGATGATTTTTATCTACCAGTTGTGCACTAAACCTCCTGATAGATTGAAACCTTCCCTACAAATATCTTAGCTGACTGATGTTCTTGGGAGGCAAAATTTCCATGATGGATTTGAATTTGGTAGGATTGACTTCAATGTCCTTTTTTGAAACTATATAACTTAGGAGTTTTTTTGATGTCACACCAAACACATACTTCTTTGGGTTTAACCTCACATTAAAATTTCCCAATCGAGTGAAGATTTTATCTAGGATTTCCAGATGTTCCTCCCTAGTGAAAATTTTTGTTAATAGGTCATCCACATAATCCTCCATGAATGTGTGCATGATTTCATTAAATAGTGTCGTCATTGATCACTGATAGGTGGCTCCTGTGTTCTTCAATCTCAAAGGAATGACATTCTAACAAAATGTACCCCATGGACATTTGAAGGCTATTTTATCTTGATCTTCAGGTGAAATTTTGAGCTAATTGTATCCTCAAAAGCCATCCATGAGTGATAACATGACATGTCTTGTTGTCAAATCTACAATGATGTCAATATTGAGAAAAGGAAATTGATCCTTTGGACATGCCTTGTTAAGATCCCTAAAATCAGTACATATTTTGATGCTATCGTCTAGATTAGAGACTTGTACAATATTGGAAATACACTCAGTATAATCGATTGGATTGATTAACCCTACATCTAACAATTTCTTCAATTATTCCTTCACTAACAAGTAAATGTGTAGATGCATTTTCCTTAGTTTCTACTTTATCGAATTCACCCGAGGTGATAGAGATAAGTGATGCATTATGAGATCTAGATCTATGCCTGACATGTCAACGTAGGATCGAGCAACTTAATTTGTGTTAGTGGAATTAATTATTTATTAAACTAGTATAAGTTAACTTAGGTCTGCATTTAATAATTTAGTCCTAGGTTGCATTATTAATAAATCCTAAATAATATTTTTGGAGATAAGATTCCCTTCTAGAAGATGACTTATGTTTTCTAGAACTTATTTCTATCTTGTTATCATTCCCTAGGTAGTTAGTTAGGGTTTCATGTTGCCACATGTAGTGTGATTTAAACACTTGGCAACATCTTGTGCATTCTAGGTTTTAGTCTTGCCTATATAATCAAGCATATGTACTCTTGTAATATTACCTAGATCATCGTAATAGAATCTCCTATTTGAATGCCATTATTGCATAATTTCTGTGTGGTTGATTATTTCTCCCTAGAAAAGGTCCTCCATTGAAGACTCTAGCTTCATCAGGGACATTGTGTATCCATCATTCCAACATGGTATCAAATCTTTTCCAGTGAAGATTCATCCTAGAATCAAGAGAGTTGGATTGTGAGATTCTTTGTAGGCTTGAGGGTTTTATTTCGTAGGATAGTTGGTACCACCCATAGACCAAGATATGTTCTAGTGTAGATTAGGCTCTATCCGACCTCTCCATTGAGCTCAAAAGACCTCAAAATCTATAGATCGCCTACCCATTCACCAAATTTGGAGATATTCACACTGGGGGCCATTTCAGGTATATCTAGGGTTTTTGCATTTTGTACTATATGTACAAGTTTACGAAAAAAAAATCCTCCCTTTCAATCCTCCATCATGGAATTGTTTTTTTAGGTCATTAGGAACTTTTTATTTTCAAAATTGTTCAATTTTCCTATAGTTTCAGGTAAAAATTAAAATTTTGGGTGACTAGCAATACCAAGTCGGCATCAAATATTTTTCCCTTTTCTATAGTTAGGGCTTAATATTCTTGGTAAGCATCAGCAGTATTTTATTTCTACAAATCATATTTATATCGGTTTATTTAATTTTGAGTTGCATTGCAATATTCAATTTTTTTTCAGTGTTCAAATCGACTGGTTCTGCGTCATCCACCATCAGCATTGTCACATCGGTGTCGAGTCTTTTTTCAGTATGCAAAATCCAACCATCACTCCCATCAGTTGTCATCCTTCGCCGCCGGTCACATCACTGGCTCGACACTCATTACATCATCTGTCCCATCGATGTTTCGGCTCCCGCTCACCGGTGACCTCCGTTCACTGTTGCCGGTCTTTTTCCCGACCATCTTCCATCACTCACCGAGGACCTCGTTCAGCTCTCGCACTGGTCACCTGGAGATTGAAGGGTCACCACTAGCTTCAAGCAACACCACCAGCTTGGTTTGCTACGCCTCCTCCAGTTCGCTCGCTCATCGCTCCGACGTTGCTCATCAGGTGGAGCAAATTTTTTTGCAGCTATAGAGCCCGCAGTCCTATTAACAACCAAGGGCCATTTTTTTTTCCCTCGGGTGCTACATTCTTGCACCTAGTTAGCCTGTGATTGTCCAATACAATAGTGATCTTTCGAAAGTCGTATCTTTCTCATACGGTATCAAAATTTTTCAAACGATTTACCGTTGGAAAGGTCTTGGAGTCTACTTTTCAGTGGTACTCTTTTTTTTAAATTATCCATTTTTTGTAAATTCCATTCAGTTGAAGTGCAAACCCTAATTTTGGGTTTTGGAGGTGATATATTTTTTTCATTTTGTTAGAATTCTTCCATCAACAAGGTATTATAGTATGTTTTCCAACATTTGAACAATATCATTAGATTTCTAGCATTTCCTTTCAAAGATCTTTTGTCTTGTGCTTTTGTTCTCTCTCACATGGCTGAATCAGGTTTTGAGCTTCTTACTCCCCACAACTACCACACGTGGAAAATTGGCATGCAACATCTCCTTTGGTCTAAGGGCCTATGGTCTACATTGGATGAGAATCAACCTCATCTAACTAGGGAATATGAGAAGTTACAACATCGAATCAAGTGTGAGGAGGCTATGGGACTAATTGATCTTCATGTCTCCAATTCACTATTTTTCCATATTGAGGGGTGTGCTACTCCTAAGGTAGTTTGGGACAAGCTTAAGACATCGTTTTGTTCAGTTAGTGATATTCAGGAACTTCAGTTAGAGTCAAAAATTGCTTCACT
>CM021102.1:664920323-664956252 GCA_007115665.2 Sequoiadendron giganteum
TTAATCTCACCACAAACCTATGAACTATCCAAGAATAATCATTAGTAATGGTAAGGATTGGCCAACACATAAGTAAAGATATTTGGATATCTAATTCTTCTCTTTTGGTTCTATCAGACCGAGGAGGGTAATCCTAAGACAAATATGTTCCTACATACTAGTGTGTCTAGTAACAAAACACAAAACAAATAGATAGTTCTCCTTATATTCTTAAAAGAATCACCCCTTGGAAGTTTGAAAAACTTTCACAATAATGATTAACTTAAAAAAGAAAATATATGGTCCCATTAACATTCATACACACCTAGTGAAACATTCTAAGAATGATTTAATTATGTTGTGTGATCTTTAATCAAGTCAGTTACCAAAAGAGAGAATGAATACTAAACTAGGTCAGTGACATATTCTAGGGGATAGATTCAAGCCCCAAAACTATATGATTGGATAACAATTTTTCATTTTAGAGAAAATACCTATGGCCTGAGAGATACTACCTTACAAATATTCCCACCAATTATATTTGCAATTAACTTCTTACTAACATCCTTATACAAAGACTATAGAAAACCTACTGCTAAATTCAATCAATTACATGCATTCCTTGAATGAATAAGCAATAATGATACATCACATCCATTGGGAATCAATAGAGACATACAAGATAACCATTGATCATCGTATTTATAACTTGCATAATTTGTATGAAGGAGAGAAAATATACAAAGATTTTACATCACTTTATCATCTATACTACTTATCCAAAACGTATATTGCCCGACTTGCTTCTAAAACATGTTACTATACAACTTACTACCCATGTTCTTGTATCTATTTTCCTTGAAAATAAGTACATATTTACCTATCAACTCCTTGACCTACTTGACCTCTCTCTTGTATCCATCCTTAGAATCCATTTTATAAACCAAGGGAGCAACAAGAAATGGGTTGGAATACACATCAAATTACATTTTATTTTCATCTCAAAGTGATTTTCAATAGATAACAAGAAAATATCTCCCAACTGATTTTGGGGAATTCAACCTCCCAATGAAAAACAAAAATAGAGTCTAAGAAACCATTGATCAGAGCCATCCCGCCAGTCATCAAAAAGTGTCATCGTGGCAACATCAAAAATATGTCAGTCCATATCATTCAAAAAAGAATCATAATCAACACAAAAATCCAAAAAGGTTGGAAACCCATTTCATGTCACACCAACCTAAGAGAGAAAACATCACACAGGACCAAAAACCTGAGCACTTAAAAGGAAAGTAATAGGATATTACTTCCCCTTGTCACCAGGTGAATAGGTGTGCCCACTCAGTGTTCTTATCTTCAAAGGAGTATCCATCATCATGTCATTCTTAGAATCAACCCAATCCTTCATAGCCATAAGATACTGGTGATAGCTAGAATCAATTTCATCCCCTCTATGAGAAGGATCATCAAAAACCTCAATGGGATACTAATGATGTCCCATATAGGTGCGATGATACCGGTTCCTCCTAGCAGCTTCTCTTTTTGGCCTTTCAAACATTTTACTTTTTCCTTTGATCATTTTCCTCCGAGATGGTTTGGCCCCTAAGGTGGTAGGCTCACTTAAGAACTCCTCATGTTGAGCCTCTAGTAGCTCTTGTCTTCTTCACCGGAGTTGTTGGTATCTCTAGTCCACATTCCTCATCCTAAGGAGAGTTATGAAATTCCAGAGGATTCAGCCTCTTGGAACACTGAACTGGGTTGACATTTACACTTATCTTCCACATTTTATGCTCTGCTACAAAAGTTCTCCAAATAGAATTACCAATTCACTCAAAAATGACTATCTCAAAATCACTTCCTTACATAGACCTTAGATTCTTTCTCAATTGGATAGTGAGAAAATCAAGTAAGTGATCCTTATTAAATATAGAAACTGGTGTGTGTCTGCACTAAATTTTTAGGATAGCTTATGTGAGAGCATTAACAATCAATTAACCTTGTTTTCATATCTCAACCATTGATCAAAACTTTGAACTAAATAAACAAATAGAAATTCAAGCTTATTAATGATGACAAGCTTAAGTGCATGCATTTGATACTCATCTCAAATCAAGAGACCTAAGCATTTCCTTGATTTGCTTGTCAATCAAATGCTTAATTTTCCAACCATACATGTCATGTCACATTTACCCACTTGCCCATAGAAAATAACTCACTTGTAATTCATCATAGCAGGACAATGGGGAACAATCATGATTTTTCTTCAGCGCATATCTTCCCATACCATACCTTACTTCAATTTTAATTTCCCACGTGTACCATCCTCTGACAGATTTGACGGCCTAAAATTATTTACCAGTCTCACAAGTGTGCTGAAGAATTAGCTCAAATTTTAGTGTTGTTTCTACCTTGGAAAAAACTTAGCTACTATCTCTAGCTACATCCACCTTTGTTAGAACTATAGAAGTAATCTATGTGGAATTTACCTTTTTGCCCATCAAAAAATGTAGGACATAGGCGGGACCCACACGGGATGGTTGGGAGTGGTCAAAATTAATCCATATCACCTACCATTGACCATCGATTTCAATACATACTAAGAAAAATATGGTTTCCCAAGTTCCAACAGATCACTCAGAAAGACAAATGTTATTTCACCTGCCAACCCATGTGATCATTCCTCCTTAATGCTGAAAATATATGGGCGTGTGCAGAATGATCCTTATGAGAACACATGCCATAAAATTTGTCGTTGATTATCCATGAAACAACTTCCACTACCCTATGAGGATTCAAGCCCCTCCATAAAGCAATACCATGTGGCCATTGCCCATAGCCCATGTAACCAAAATACAATTTAATAAAATAAGATGGGTTGGTGGGGAGCAGTGAAGATATGGCCATGACTCCATAAAACAACTTTCGATCATCTTTGAAATGAACTAGTCATCCTTACCAAGGATATCGGGTCAACCATCGTACCAGACATGTGGACGAGGTCCGCTAGCCCATGTGAATAGAATAAGAAATGATAAAACATCACTGGCCTATAAGGAGCGATCATGATTGATTCCTTCAATCGGATGGTTCATACAAAGCATAATTCTGCACATGTCATAAGAATTATTTATAAAGATAGAGCATTCCTAGGTGAATGAGGTGTCGTCCCATAGCGAAGGCTAGGGATTTAAAGTTTTCTTTGGATTAAACCTTAGACTATTAATACCTGATAAGACATGAGGCAACCGTCAACCTAAGACTACGAGCTGATAAATCAATGATTCTAATGGCACAAGTGACAAGTTAGGTTACTAGGAATGAGATAGACAAGTCAAATATAAAATTAAAATGATCAAGGGTTTATGACAAGATTCTGGGAATTTTTCTGAAAGTAAAACCCTATCACAGTGATAAGGAACATGACCTAAAACTAGAAAACAAGGGACCAAGCTAGATTTTTCATAATTTTCACGAGAGAACCGAGAAATTTTATGCAGTTCCTCAGTGGCTCCAATTGGGGACACATGCCTTTTATAGGCATGGTGAGATCCTAGAATCTATGGGAAAGCATACCAGAATGCCCTATCCATTTCAAAATTTTCAAACCACATTTGCTAGCCGTAGGCCACAAATGAAAAAGAACAATTCATAATTGCCTCTATCAAATACATTGTTTTATGTTGTCTATATTAAGCCTAGTCTGAAAAAACTACCATGAACTACCCACAAACCAACCCTATCATTGGCATTCTTTACCATATCAGTGTTCTTTCCAATATCACCACTAATTCTATCAATCTACAATATGCAATCAGACACTAATTGAAATCCATAATCATTGTGACATTTTATCTTGGTTAGCTCATTATAATTTTCCACTAAATGCTCATCCAACTGAACTAAGAAACTAAAAAATTCATAGTCCATTTGACCATTGACATCATCACATTTGACATTATATTCAGTTTGCACATCAAAGTAAAAAAAATCATAAATAACATGTTATGTCACGCAAATCATCTTCAAATATGTAAAAAAAAAAGATATATATTTTGGAGCATCCTTATATTGACCATTGCAACATGGGCACATTTTTTGGTTCAAGTATATCAAAACACACCTTGGTATCATAAAGATGGGGATCATATGCATTATTAACATCTAGGAAATGAGTAAATGCACTCATCTCAGGGTCACTAGCATATTCTGACTCATTCTTCACATCAACATTCAGCTCAATGCAAAATAGCTCAAGAGCATGCTCAAACAATTTAACATTAACAAGGGAAGTAGAAGAACATACATGTGCATTAGTGATTTCATGTGGAATATCAATTGATATGTGTGCTGACCCAAAAGGGAAAGACTCATTGTTAGCTAAATGTTTTCCATTAACAATTGAACAAACATCTTTGTTTTCCTCTACACAAATGCTTTCCTCTTGGGATGAAAATATATCCATATTCATAGTATGGAGATAAGGAACATCAACAAAAAACTCAATTTCACATTTACTAACATGAAATCCATCATTGTCCACACCATCAAGATCTTCATCATAAGGAAACTCATCACTACATAAACTTTGTTCAGAACTCTTAGAATGTATGCCCAAATTCTTATCCTCAATATCTTGACTACTGGCTTGTGATGAGAATTCAGTAATACTTGCAAGTATATCTCCTTCTCCATCACTGGTATATAGATCTACATATATGCTACTTGTGGACTGATTACAATTTGTATTTTCATCCATACAATGAGGGGAATTTTCATCTTGAGATACACCATTTTCACTTATGTGTATCATATTCTGATTTCCCAAAATGGGACAACAACTATTGACATATTGATGCATTATAATTTGTGTGTGACCATACCAAGCTCCTTCAATAATCTTCATCCATTAAAGTACTTGATCAAAAGTGTGAGGTTTTAATTCATCTAGAAAGGTACTCAACCCTGGCTCAAAGATTTCAAAAAATAAATCAATGCATGCTGAATCTTTAGGTTTGAAAATTTTAGGGATCTCCAACAAGGCATCCAAAAATCTTGAGAACAAATCACAAGGTGATTCATCATTTTTCCTCTTCATATTAGACAACCCTTGAATAAAATACATCTAACCAGTTTTGCTAAAATCTTGTTGATATTCAACTTGGAAATCACCTTGATCAATTTGTTGGAGTGAAGGAAAAAATGAATCAATAGAAACATCATCACTTTGGCAATCATTTACATTTTCTAACCCATTAGTTTCATTTACATGAGGTGTTCTAGGATAGCCAAAATTTGCAACCTTGTATCCTTTAATCATTGAATATTTCATATTATTCTCAATATCCATAGCTATTTGATATTCTTGATGTAATGTTGCAGGCTCCAAGTTATCTCTTAACAAATAACTCATTTCCTCATCAAAAGAATCAAAGTATACAATCAAACATACTACATCATTTGTTCTGAATCTTTTAGGAATGTCTTTTAAGGTTTTTAAAAATCTGAGATTGAAGGCTAGGACCAATTCATCTTCTTCCCTCTAGATGGTGTTAAATCTCTGTCTCACTGAGTATGGATTGATTCTTTCTCCAAACTGTTCAATGAATACTGCCATGAATTTATTCCATGAAGAGATAGAACACACAGGAAAATATGAAAACCAATTTCTAGAATCACCCTTTAGAGTTTGAACAAAAAACTTCATAACAACATCTTCATCACTTATCTCATAATCTCCCATCAAATCAAAAATATCTTGTAGATGTTGAGATGCTGATTTTGATCTTGTCCCTTTGAATGTTGGCAAAGATTCCCTAACTTCATTGGGAATAGGGTTTGGGAAACCTTGAATACCATTAAAATTCAATGGTCTATATCTTTCCACAGAGAAAATTCTTTGATGACATGATAGGGGTTGTACACTCTTCATGTTTACATCATGCACCCCACAAGGATGTATAATTGATTGATACATTTTTCACACCCTATTACAACTTAAAACATCAACCCTATTGTTGATTACCACCTTGTTTCATGATTTTATCATGATTTTAAATATAAACACATCTAAGATCTTTCAAATGGCCAAACTACAATACAAATATGCTTCCTATTCTAGATATTTCAAGTTTCAACTTATGGAGCATGCAGAACAATCTTCATTACCCCCTTGCTTAGTGCTTTATTTCACTGAATTGGGAATACATTATTACTTCTATATTTCTTAAAATGGCACCCATATAGATCTATTCTCTTTTGTAGGTTTAAAATAAGGGAAAATACCTGGAAATATTAGCAGGAATCATACTTCATCAGGTTCATTTTATAGAGTCACCACCTCCTTTGTAGAGGACCAAAATTCAACAGTATTTTTCACTAGTTCAGAGTTCTTCGATGTCGCCACTCACTTTTAGTAAGAATTTGTAATTTAGAACTTCACAGACTCTATCAAGGCAAGATGATCCACTGTAAATTCCACTTTTCTATAGCTCCCCACTAGAGTCAGCATTTCTATTGGTTATTTTTTAATAACCAAACTTAGTCTCACCACAAACCTATGAAATTGCCAAGAACAATCATCAATAAGGGTAATGATTGGCCAAAACATAAGTAAAGATTTATGGATCTCTACTTCTTCTCTTTAGGCTCTATCGGACCAGGGAGGGTAATCCTGAGACAACTATGTTCCTAGATACAAATAGATAGTTCTCCTTATTTTCTTACAAGCATCATACCTAGGAAGTTTGGAAAACTTTCACAATAATGATTAACTTAGAAAAGAGAATATATGGTCCCATTAGCATTCATACACACTTAGTGAAACATTCAAAGAACAATTTAATTATTTTGTGTGATCTTCAGTTAAATCAGTTACTAAAAGAGAGAATGAATACTAAACCATGCCAGTGCCATATTCTAGGGAATAAAGTCAAACCTCAGAACTATATGATTGGATAACACTTCTATATTTTAGAGAAAATACCTATGGCCTTAGAGATATTGCCTTACAATATTGCCACCAATTATATTTGCAATTAACTTCTTACTAACATCCATATACAAATATTATATCAAACCTACTGCTAAATTAAAGAAATTACATGCATTCCTTGAATGAAAAAGCAAGAATGAAACAACACATCCATTGGGACTCAACAAAAATAAACAAGATAACCATTGATCATCGTATTTATAGCTTGTATAATTTGCATGAAGGAGAGAAAATATATATAGATTTTATATCACTTTATCGTCTGTACTGCTTATCCAATACATATATTTCCCGAATTGCTTCCAAAACATGTTACCGTAAAACTTACTACCCATGTTCTTGTATCTATTTTCCTTTAAAATAAGTACCTATTTACCTATCGAATCCTTGACCTACTTGAACTCTCTCTTGTATCTAGCCTTAGAATCCTTTTTATAAACAAAGGGAGCAATAAGCACCAGGCTCGAATACACATCACATTACATTTAATTTTCATTTCAAAATGAATTTCAAAAAATAACAAGAAAATATCTCCCAACTAATTTTGGGGAATTCAACCTTCAAATGAAAAACAAAAAAAGAGTCTAAGGAACTGTTGATCAGAGCCATCCCACAAGTAATAAAAAAGTGTCGTTGTGGCAACATCAAAAATATGTAAGTCCATATCATCCTGAAAAGCATCATAATAAACACAAAAAGCCAAATAGGCTGGAAACCCATTTCATGTCACACCAACCTAAGAGAGAAAACATCACACAAGAACAAAAACCTAGGCACTTAACAAGGAAAGTAATAGGATATTGCTTTGCCTTGTCAGTAGGTGAATGGGTGTGCCCAGTCGGTGTCCTTATCATCAGAGGAGTAGCCATCATCACCTCATCATTAGAATCGACTCAATCCTTCATAGCCATAAGATACTGGCGATAGCGAGAATCATTTTCATCCCCACTATAAGAAGGATCATCAAAAATCTCAATGAGAAACTGATGACATCTCATTTAGTTGTGATGATATCGGTTCCTCCAGGAAGCTTTTCCTTCTGGCCTTTCAACATTTTTACCTTTTCCTTTGATCATTTCCTCCAAGATGGTTTAGCCCCTAAGGTGGTAGGCTCGCTTAAGAACTCCTCGTATTGAACCTTTGGTAGCTCTTATCTTCTTCATCGGGGTTGTTGGTATCTCTAGTCCACATTCCTAATCTTGAGGAGAGTTCTAAAATTCTAGAGGATTGAGCCTCTTGAAATGGTGAACTGGGCTAGCATTTACACTTATCTTCCCTATTTTCTACTTTGCTACAAAATTTCTCCAAAAAAAATTACATATTCACTCAGAAATGACTTCCTTACATAGACCTTAGATTCTTTCTCAATTGGATAGTGAGAAAACCAAGTAAGTAATCCTTATTAAATAGAGCAACTGGTGTGTGTCTACATTAAATTTTTAGGAGATCTTATGTGAGAGCATTATCAATCAATTAACCTTATTTTCAAATCTCAACCGTTGATCAAAATTTTGAACTAAATCAATAGTTAGAAATTCTAGCTTATTAAGGATGAGAAGATTAAGTGCATGCATTTGATATTCATCTCAAATCAAGAGACTTAAGTATTTCCTTAGTTTTCATGTCAATCACATGCTGAATTTTCCAACCATAGATGTCGTGTAACATATACTCGCTTTCCCATAGAAAATAACTTGCTTGTAATTCATCATAGCAGGACAGTGGGGAATGATCATGATTTTTCTTCAGCATATCTACTTGTATCATGCCTTACTTCAATTTTACTTTCCCAGGTGTACCATCCTCTGACAGATTTGATGGCCTTGAAATTATTTACCAGTCTGAAAAGTGTGCTGAAGAATTAGCTCTAATTTTAGCGCTGTTTCTACCTTAGAACAAACTTAGCTACTAATCTGTGTGGCATTTAACTATGTTCCCATCAAAAAATGCTGGACTTAGGCGAGACCAGAATGGGATGGCAAGGAGTGGTTAGAATTAATCCACATCACCTACCATTAACCATCAATTTCAATCCATACTAAGCAAAAAACAATTTCCCAAGGTCTAGAAGATCACTCTGAAAGATGAATGTTATTTCACCCACTAGCCCATGTGATCATTCCTCGCTAATGCTGAAAATATACGAGTGTGGATGGAATGGTCCCGATGAGAGCACATGCCATAAAATCTATCATTGATTATGACTCGAACAAATTCCACTACCCTGTGAGGATTTAGGCCCCAAAATAAAGTAGTACCATGTGGCCATCGCCCGCTAGCTCATGTAACCAAAATACAATTTAATAAAACAAGATGGGTTGGTGAGGAGCAGTGAAGATATGGCCACATCCTCCATAAAATAAATGTCAATCATCTTTGAAATGAACTAGTCATCCTTAGCGAGGATACTGGGTCCACTGTCATACCAGACACATGGCCGAGGCTCACCAACCCATGTGAATAAAATAAGAAATGATAAAACATCACAGGCCTATAGGGAGTGGTCAGGATTGATTCCTTCTATCAGACAGTTCATACGAAGCATAATTATGCACACGTTACAAAAGTTATTTATAAAAATGGGGCATTCCTAGGTGAATGAGGTGTCATCACATAATGAAGGCTACAGATTTAAAGTTTTCTTTGGATTAAATCTTTGACTATTAATACCTATAAAGACTCGAGGCAACCATCAACCTAAGACTAGGAGCCGGTAAATCAACAATTCTGATGGCACAAGTGACAACTTAGGTGACCGAGAATGGGAGAGACAAGTCAAATGTAAAATTAAAACGATCTAGGGTTTATGACATGATTTTAGGAATTTTTGTGAAAGTAAAACCCTATCACAGTGACAAGGAACCAAGCCGGATTTTTCACAATTTTCATGATAGAACCAAGAAATTTTTTTGGGTTCCATCAGAACTGTTTGAATGTCTTCCTCAGTGTTTTCATCATTTTTAGGTTGGTGGAATCTATGAAAGGGTTTTTTTTCATCTTCAACCATGGTGGTTTGAGTTTCGAGTTCCTTTTCTTTAAGCTTTTTCTTTTGAGACCTTGTTAAAACAACCATAGAAGTGTTAAAGTTTTACTATACTTTGATCTTTATTTGAGAAGTGCCAAGGATATACCCCAAGTTAAATGTAATGAAAAATATTATTGGTGAAACTTAGGTGAGATCTAATTATACAACATTGTTTCTTGATGAAGGATGATAGATCTTGATGATGAAACTTAGCTTAACAGTTAGACATGTGTTTGATGATTTAGGCACTTTAAGGTGGTAGGTCCTAGTTTAGTTAAAGAAATTTTCATTTTTAGTGGCTAGTTTCTTCAAGTTTAAAACACTATTGTGACTGAGGAATGGTTCTGATCTGAAAGGATCCTTGAATGTGGCTCAAACTGTCTGATAGATGATGAAAATAGCTCTTTCTTTATGAATTAACTGGATGCACTAGAATAGGGTACAAATGCACTATAAAATGAAATGAATGTGCTAAAAGATGGGCTAGATGTGCTAGATTGTTCCTCAAATTTGCTAGAATACAAAATTGATGCACTAAAAGATGATGCAAATACGCCAAAAAATGGACTATATGCACTAGAAGATGGGTCAAAAGCATTGGAAAATGACTCAGACATGCCAGAACATGAACTCAATGCATTGAAACATTGAATGTATGTGCTAAACTTGAAGTGTTCCACTATTTTGAAAGTTTATCTGGTTATTTTTCTTTGAATCAATGAATTTGAATGTTTTCAAGGATAACCTTATAAACAATGATTTTTGTTTGGTTTCCTTGTTTCTGAATCATGCGAATTAAGTTTCTTAAATGGGTGACTTCTTTAATAATGATTTCAAACACAACATCAAGTTGTAAAATATTTTTTTCAAGCCTATGATCTAAACATTAAGTGTATGCTCAAGAATCTAGTATGATTCCTTTGATTTCCACAGGTATAGAACAAGAGAAAATAGATCAAACACTCCTAATGTCAAGGTTCATTAATAGTATCATAGACCACATCTTAGAACTATGTCATCTCACAAAGCTGTGTCACCCCTTAGAGGGGGCCCATGTTTTTTCCTTTCCTAGGTCTTAACCAAAGTCAAATCCTCCACTTTTGGTGAGAAATCCCTGATAGTTATATGGTGAGTATCTTGGGGGAGGATTCTTCCCTCCCCTTGCACTATGAATATTAAAAATGTTTGGAAACTGAATCTGTTGGCTTCTACACTTAAGGTTCTTAATAAGGGTTTTGTTCGGTGTGACAAAAATGAAAAAATCCCTCAAGATAACTCCCAACCTTTAGAACAAAGTCTTTGGGGATGGTTATCAATGCACACCAACATTAAATGTGAGTTTCCTCAAATTCAATTTTGATTATAGTGGGTTGGAATACTTGGATTTAGTCATTCCCACTTAAGTCATTCCCATAGGGTGTGTACTTTTCTGACTATGACAAGCCTTCCAATGGTGTTAATGAAAGAAAAGAAAGAGTGAGTTTGGCATTGTGGCCACCGAGTGAAGGGGAGAGCATAAGCCTATCACTTTACAAGAATAGAGTACATGGTGCTCATTAATCCTCTTAATTAAACTAGGTGCCTAATTTAATCAAAGGAAAACAATAAATCAAGCCCGTACAACAATAAATCAAGCCCCTACAATCATCGTTAGTAGTCTTAGATTTTATTTTCGACAAGCATATTTGAACACCTGCAACACATAAAATATGGATCAGTTTCCAAAATTTTGAATTTGTGCAAAGACAACTAGATACACTATAAAAGAGACCATATGCACTAAAAGATCAAGCAAATGCACTAAAAGAACTACAAAATGCACTAAAAGAAATACTCAATGTGCCAAAATAATTGCTAAATCCACTAAAAGAGCTACTAAATGTGCTAAAATATGAGCTAGATGCTCCAAATGTGCTATAATAGGGCTTGGATGTGTTGAAAGATGTTTCTTATGCACCTAAGGAAACCACAGGTGTGCTACATAGAGATTCACATCCAAATCTGTTAAAAAAAAAAATAGAAAATGTTAATAAAAATGGGGCTTCGGCCCCACAGTGGGTGTCAAATGTAATGTGTGAGTTTAAAATGTGAATAGAAAAATTAAGGCTAAACAAACACACCAATGAAACATTATATTAGAGAATTTAAATGACTATTTAATTGAATTGAAACAAACACATTCTCTAAAGTTGTCCAATTGTTCTCTATCTCCAAGGATTCATTTAAATCATAATGGCTCTCAGATTGTTCGTGAACCATCACTTTTTAGAATGAAAACCTGAAGAACAAGATGCTAGAAAATGTGAGAAATTTATTCCTACATGATTGATAAACTATATGATAGTGATGCTATGATAATGATGTTGTGATAAGGATATGATGCTAAATTTTGTGATGCGACTACTGTATGAAAATTATTATGATAATTAAAATGCAGCTAATGGAAAAGCCATGATTCTAAACTAAATGATCACAAATGCTAATTGCTCATATGAAAATTTTGCAGAGTAAGTTTCCTCAAGATGGGATCCTTTTTGCTATAGAATGAGGCTATATTTATAGATTTTCCAAAGCATAAACTGATGTGGAAACAACCAACGGTCCATATTTCATCAGGATAGATGAATGGTGGAGGATGAAGAAGATAGAGAGAAATAAGGAGAGTTTTCCCTTCATGAAAACAATATGCCAAGTGTAGAGGAGAATAAATGGAATAGAAGAGCCAAGTGTCCCAAAGTTGTTTGGAATTTATTGAGAATGAAGCCCAAATGAAATATTTGAAATATTCAATTTGTTGAGATTCATGATGAGGTGGAAGGAGGAAAAAGCTATAGACATGAGACTAAATTCAAATTTAGCATTTAAATTTAATAAGAAGAAGTTTATTAAATAAAACAAAGTATTTAAATTTGTTTAGAAGAATATGATTTAAGATAGAAGAATTAGAAAATGAACTAAATAAATAAATTTAGAATTTATTTATAAGTAGATGAAATAAAATGTTTATTAATTAAATAACTTATATTTAATTAATTAATTCTCTAGACCAATTTTAGGCGTATAAAAGATTCACAACAATTTTCTAGAATAGAGACCTTTTCACAACTTGTGGAGGCCAAAACACACTTTTAGAAATACATGCTTTATTAGGAAGAACAAGAAATAGCACAAGACATACTATATACCTTCGACAACATCTCTCCATCATCAGTCATGCTTCTAATCCTCATATGAATCTATCATTATTAAAAAAAAAATTGTGACATGAAACAAGACATGGCATCCAATCATGAACTTCAACAACTCTTCTTAGATATGGCATGACATCCAGCCATGAACTTGAACAACACTTCTTAGATAAGGCTTGAAATCCAACCATGAAATTTAGAAACACTTCTTAGATAAGGCATGAAACTAGAGAAAACTAATGCCAATAATCATTGACAATAATCTCATAAACATAGGCAGCAATCACACCAAGTGTTGACATCAAGGACAACCAAAAATCAATTTTGACATCAATGACAAAAATTTCCCACAATCTCCCCCTTTGGTATTGATGGCAACACACACTACTCACTCTCCCATTTTACATCAAGTAAAAAGTGCCAAATACACTTGCATAAAACAACATCTGAATTCAAGGATTAAGGGAAAAAGGATCTACTTAAATAAAAACATGGACTTTCCCTTTGACCAACATAACTTTTGATCTTGGCCAAGCAAGAAGAAAGATTCAATATATTCATCTATTATAGAGGTAGAAGACATTGCAACACCATCCTGTTGCACATAGCTATTGTGGATGAGGAAAACCTTGAAGGATATTAGATTTGTATATGATGAACCAATTTCTATCTTTTTTGATAATACAAGTGCTATTAATATTTCAAAGAATCTGGTGATGCACTCAATGAGAAAACATATCTCAAAGGTATCACTTTTTGACAGAAAAGGTTATGGATAATAAAATGAAGCTTTAGTGTGTACCTACAAAGGATTAGGTTATTGATATATTCACTAAGGCTCTTCCTAAGAATACTTTTGAGTATCTCTAAGAGAATTTAGGGGTTATCGCCCCTCCTTTGAACTAGATGCATAAGGATATGTATCAATCCATTGGATCTCAAGATTCATTATTTTTTCTAGACTGATGTTAGAGGATACCTCTTAGGGGGAGCAGTTAGTGCTTTGTTGGTTGTTACAACTAGGGAGAGTTAGTGTTGGTATAGATTGGTGTTACCCCTTTTTAGTTATGTCAAAGGATATGTGGAGTGGTTTCTATTTGATATAGTGTGTTGTGTACTCCTAAGGGGGAGTATAAAAAATAGTAAAAAGAAAAAGGTTTTTGCAAAGAAGTTGTTCTCCCTTATAGGTATTACCTTTTGGGGAGAGAGAAAGTACTTATGTTTAATGTCAAAGGGGGAAGTGATGTAAATATGTTTCCCTTTGCCATTGATGTCAAATGGTGAAAGAGAATAATGTGAAAGAGTCTATTAAGAGAAGGATAATATTAAGCTGAGAGAGAGCAAGAAAAAAGGAGAAGGAAAATAGTTGATATGGAGCAGTGTGTTAGTGATTAGAGCTGTTATGTTTTTCTATTGATGGTTTTTCATATCATGTGTTGCCATCAATGACAAAGGAGGATATTATTGAAAGTATGAGTAGTTGGTGTTGTCATCAAGATGTTGTGAGATAAGAGGGATTCACTGCACACGGGTCTCTTCATTCTCAAGGGATCACCAGGGAATAAACCACCCTTATCCACCTCAACATAATCTGAATGAGGAAATTGCAAAGAAAAAGTGTACACATTAATTTTCACAAAAAACTACTTTAGATCGAAAGAGAGTGAAACTTCTAGATTTATTTTTCTGACAGAGAATCTCTCAAGCAAGGGGTGACATTGCAGATTCAGAATGCTAACATGATGTGCTATTGTCCAATTGGTGCATTGGCGTCCTGAGCAACAAAAAGCTTAGGATCTCATACAGGAAAAATAAAGTCTCACTTTCTAACTCAGATCTAAGGTCTACTAAACATAATAATCAACCATACAACAAAAACTATAAGAAAAGAACAAGGACAACTTGGAGAAAACTTAACTTCAACAAGATGTTTGATTCTTCACTCCAAGCTTCAATTTGCAACCTGAATAGAGAAGAATGAGAGGAAAATTTTGGAGCTGTATAGTGGCCTACTACAGTTAGAACCCTATTTTGGTGTTCCCACCTCCATGGAAAATGAGATAGAAAAGGAGTGAAGCCAAAATGGATAAAGTGTGTGGTAAAAGAAAAAATAACTTTAGGAGTAGAACCTGCACCACTATGTAGTAAATGAACAAAAGATGTAAGTGGAAAAGAGAGAGAGAGACCATTACCCATGCACCTAGGCCCTCTCTAGAGCACATGGACACACTTTTGAATGATTTATGGAGAGTTGTAGATATTAGAGGGACCTCATTATGGCATGGATTCACTTGTAGAAATGCTGGTATCTAGGATAAAAGGAACTCAAGAGTGAAGTTGAAGAGAGAGAGTTTGATTGAATGAATGAACCCCCAAAATGAAAGAAAATGAGGGGTTTTGTTACATGTAAGGGTGGAAACGAGCCCTTACACTTAAAATCTTGACTGCCAAGAAACATGTTGTGAGTCAAGATTCGAGATTCCGCTTTTCAAACTCAAAAAAATTCTAGGATGCTAGCTTATCATGTGGACATCTGCATGCTGCATGAGTGTCCAAGGCATCATTTTTTGGGAAATGTGTCATCAGACTATTTTTGCTTCACCACTAGTCCACATGGAGTGAGAATTGTGAAAATTTGACCCATGGGATTTTTTCCATTAATATGTTTAGGCATCATAAATTCTAGGAAAAGTGCTAAAATGTGGAATTTCCCCTAGGTGCAATTTTGCAACATTACATCTTGCCCCCACTTTAGTCGGCTCGATTTTGGAAAAATATCAGCCACACTAAAGTAGAGAAGAAAAAAATTATTCAAATCGAAACTTTACGGATTTGTGTGTCAAGAGAAAATGCCTCAGAGGTCACCGGCGTCGAGCTTGCTGGTACTAGAGGTGCCCCAAGAACCAAACTCAAAAAACAGTGCAATATTAGTTGTGAAAAATCGCATGAAATTATGCCCTGCAAAACTCAAATTTTATGCCAGTTTCAAAAATCGGAAGGAGCTACAACAACGAGAATAATGGTCAAGAAAAATTCAATGATTCAAAAGAAAAATATGGTAAAGAGGTGAGTATATGCCCCCTTATGATTTTTCCCCCGTCTAGGTAGGGTAAAATTAGGAGAAATTGAGGAGCCACAAACTCCAAGAAAAATGGGCCCCAAGGGGCCTATATATACCTAGGTGGGCCACTAGAAGGGTCATTTTCACTATTCATTACAAGGAAATTGTTGACTTTTGTGAGAGAAAATTCAAAAAAAATTTGAACACAAGGGAGTACGAGGTATTGAGGCTAGAGAAGTTGATGGAGGACATCACCAAGGGCCACAAGGTGGACCAGGTAGGTCTCAAAACCTCATTTATATTGCATTTTAGAATATTTTTTCGATGATTTACGGTTTTTGAGCTGTGCATGCGTCCTTTTTTTGTGTAGTCATCTAAAATATGTGTCAGCATCTTGTGTTTGCATTGTCATCTTGAGTACTTGTTGGTTTCCTTGGGGATATAATGGTATAAGGGGACATATGTGCAGCGCATAGACATCTACATGGTGCACAAAATTCCACAACAAATTTTGCTTTCAAACTTTTTTTAAAATCCTATGTTCTAATTTAAACATTTTTTGACTTCTTGCAGGACTATCCTGAGATCCAGGAGCATCCCAATGGGCAAGCATACAGACTAGTTCATAAGAAGAGGGACTGCCTTAGTGAGGATGAGATCACCCATCTATAGTAGGCCGATCTTTGGCTTACATTTACTATGCCAGAGATGAAATACCATAAGAAAATGTTGGTAGCCTTGATGGAGTGGTGGGATGCCACCACATCATCTTTCCAATTGCCTACTAGAGAGATGACTATCACATTAGAGGATGTTATCGAATTCCCAGAGTGCCCATCCATGGATGATGAGTTACAATAGATGACACGTGATCAACATGGGAGCAATCAGAGGGTGTCCTCTATTGCTCGGGATAGATCAATGGTGGTGACGACATAAGTCACATTTATACACACTAGTATGATCAGGCGTGGACCATCGCACCCCTATTACGCTACATGATGGTTGTGAATATGGATTTTTAGGTCACCATAGATGGGTGAGGATCTCACGTGCACGAGGGCCTCATCCATACCATTCTTGATATGGTCAAGCATACGACAGTCTTTGCCTAGGGGTGTAGCATGCTAGCACACCTATATTAGGGGTTGGGGAAGTATGGACACTATGAGTACCGTAGTTTGAAAACATGCACATTACTGTAGGTGTGGGCATTTGTCCACATCATGTACATGAGGTCAGTCAAGTTACCACAGACATGACTATACATTGTCCCCATGTCCCATTGGTATGAGGTGAAGAGATAGTGGAGACATGGTGACTTGCAATTTTGGCATTTACACCTTGATACCCTTGTGCTTGATCAGGTTAGACATAGAACCTACCATTTTTTTAGGTGGGTGGATGACAATGAGTACCTTAGGAACCTACAGCATGACCTTTTTGTCATAGGTCACCACAATCATATTATTATGCCTTATGATTGGAGCTAGGTCACGCAATAGCATGGCCATGTACAAACCATCCCTTCGATATTCCCCACATATACAAGGGTAGTGAGGAGTGTTGCTAGACCCGAGGACATCGCCTGCCCCTCCATTAGAGACATTGTTCCATCAGATGATGATGAGTCGAACTGAGATCTGTCACTTATAGCCACGACAAATAATATTAGTATAGTTATTGATTTTAGAGTATGGTGGGAATTACACCATCCTCATCCAATGTTTGTAGAGGATTCCCCTAGAGGGGATCTCAAATCATAGGGGGACATTCCAGAATAGGCACCATAGTATAGGAGGAGAGAGCGAGGAGGTAGGTAGGTGCAAGATGAGGAGGAGGAGCGACTACAACCATCACTGAGGCCAAGGTAGTGGCAGAGGAGGTCAGACCTCCACCAACTACCACATCTTGTCAACACCACCAAAAACACCTACCATCACAACAGAGGCATCCCTAGTAGCACCAAGAGTAGCCATCGATACTAATGGCATAGGTCCTAGTGTTGCTCCTCACCCTGACCCCACTTGGCATCTAGGGGAACCAGGTATACTAAGCATGTTATTCATATTTCAGTACATTTATTTTTCTTTTTTAATGATTATACAGATATGTCATGTGATACTAATCTTGTTTTCTCCCTTTTTAAGTTGCAAATAATGTACATGGATGGACTAGGTTGATAGAATAGTGCATATCAGAGGTGGACCCTAACATGCCCATCCAAGGAACAATTCCATGGAGTGACATACCCACATGTTTGAGCTAGTTTCATGTTTTAGGACTTCTTATGAGGAGCAAGGGGTAGAGATCGTACAAGGGGCGTAGATGCTACCACACTCCAAGGGAAGCATGACCAGCTATCAGAGGAGTTGTGGATGATGCTTGTAGAGTGAGAAACGATCATGATGAGGGCTGACACTATTGAGTAGGAGCATGACACCCTTCATAGTTGTCTTGATGACCCATGAGGCAGCCGACAGCCGTGATCCCGACAAGTGATTAATAGCTACATCAAGAGTTGTACCAGGTGCAGATTTAGATAGCCTCCCTTCAGGGAGAGATTGGAAGGATGCACACGGTCCTATCCAGATCACACACACACTGCTCCAGATTCATCTCTATCGTGCAACCCCTACCCAAGCCACAACCATAGCTAGAGACAGAGGGCTTGAGGGACCATATACCCCAACCATAGAGAGCTCCTATTTCATAGATCAGTTTTGCAGCCATGAGATATATATCCATTTTTAATATCTTTTTTGTATAGACATTGATACACATATTTAGTAGCCACTCATTTTTTGATGGCAGTGGGTTGATACATGTATATGATGTTTGATATATATCATATATCTATGAGAAACTAATTTTGACATTATGGCATTGTGTACTTTTATATGTATGGTTTTTTACTTTTATATATGTTGATACTATGGATGTTATATATATATATGGATGTATGTTTACATTAGATGCTATCACATGATTTAATGAATACACATGGATGTTTGCTAATTAAATACAATGATGATCTAACTTCCGTAAAATATGTAATGTAATGCATTGATACATAGCATAATAAGACACATGTATGTATATTTTATACACACACAATCATATCATAACACAAAAAAAATTCATAATGTGTTAATGAATAATGTCAACATATGTAGTGTTACTACCCTTAAAGATAGAACACCACACACATGGCACATTAGACACTACACATGGTATCAACAAAGATGCATCACATTAACGTGATCTTTTAGAGGCATTCCATCCATAGCTGATATTCCATAGGCACCTTAACCATACACATAGACAACAATGTAAGGGCCTAACAAATTAGGACTTAATTTCCCCCTCTGATCAAGCAACACATTTATGTTTCTCTAGTTCTCATAGAGAACCGGGTCACCTACCTTGAAAGTTATAGGAATCATACTTTGATTATACTGTCTAGATAATGATATTTGATAAGCTTTAAGATGATTGAGGTCCTATAATCAACACTCCTCGAGCATCTTTAGTTGATGCAAACTATTAGCTTGATAAGTCTCATCATCAATTAACCCTTTAAGAGAAACTTGCAAAGATGGAATTTCCAACTCTAAAGGCATGATAGCTTCGTCACAACATATACGAGGTTGTAAGGTGTCATTCCAATCGTCATAAAAATACTTGTCTTATAGGCCCACAAAACATACATTAACTGAATATGCCAATCCTTACCATTTTTTTTAACTATTTTGTGAAGAATGAGCTCAAGAGTCTTGTTAGATAATTTTTCCTAACCATTAGATTCAGGATAAGAAGGTGTAGAAAATATATGTTGAATGCAAAATTTCTCTAGGAATTGCCTTATTTCCTTGTTATTCAATGGCATACCATTGTGAGAAACAAGTATAGAAGGCAACCCAAAATGAGAAATAATGTTATTCAGAAGAAAAATACAAATAACTTCAACATTTGTAGAGTGAAGTAGGATAGCTTCAACCCACTTTATGAAGTAATCTGTAGCAGTATGATAAAATTATGTCCCTTAGAAGAAGGAGGTTGTTTTTTCTAATGATATCCAACCCCCATTTTGCAAATGGCCAAGGAGAGGTCTGGTTTTGTAACTCTTGTGTAGGTGCATGAATAAGACGACTATGTTGTTGACATTATGGGTAGTTTTTAGTAAAACCAAAGGAAACTTGTTCCATCATTTGCCAAAAGTACCCCATGTGTATCAATTTCCTCACCAGAGATTTAACCCCAAAGTGTCCACCCCTAGAGCTTGAAGGGGATTCTTTAAGGGAAAGGAGTATTTCTATGTTAGTGAGACATCAAAGAAGAAAATTGTTATAGGATTTCTGATAGAGGACATCAGGAAAAACAACATAATAGGCTAAAAGGTTTTGTATACTAGTGTGATCATTTTTTATCGCATCATCGAGAAAGTTTATAGTCTTCAGGTAGTTGTAAATATTAGAGAACCACTCTCCCGAGTCTACGTGATAATACACAAGGACATCAAACTTAGGTTGATTGGAAACAAATAGAAACTGAAGGACCTGAACCATGAAGTATTCTTTCGTATCCTCATCTGAAGGTACCAGGGAAACAATGCTTTCAATGGCATCTGCATCTCTATTCTCCCTCCCAGGGATGTTGTCTATTGTGAAAGAGGAGAAATATCTAAGCAAGGAAAAAGTGAGGTATCGATATAGAGACAACTTAATTTTCTTAGCTTGGTAGGTTCTCGTAATCTGGTTCATAATAAGTTTAGAATCACCCAGTATATAGAGATGTCTTATTTTTAGTGTGCAGTTGAGGCATGTAGGCCAACAATGAGGGCTTCATACTTAATGATATTATTAGTGCAAGGAAAGTGCAATCGAAAGGATAGAGGGACTAGCTTACCTTTGGGTGATATTAGAACCATAGATCCTCTAGAGCCAATTTGACCTCTCGACCCATCGAAGTACATTTTCCATTCGAGATCATAACTAATTGCAAGAATTTTTTCATCAAGAAATAGATCCAACCTGTGAAGGAGTGAGATGAAGGAGCATCGACCAATTGATCAAAAACCACTTGACCATTTATCGACTTCTAAGTTTAATGAACTTTATATCAAACTCAAAAAGTAACAACACCCATTTCGCTAACCTTCTAGCGAGGTCGGTACTGAAGAACAACTACTTTAGAAGGTCACTTTTCACAATGGCATGCATTTCAACATGGAGAAGATAGTGCCTCAACTTCTGCATAGAAAAGACAAGAGCAAGGAATTTCTTCTCCATGGAGGAGTACCAAGTTTCATAACCAACCAAAACATGCCTAATATAGTAGACCACTCTCTCTTTCTCGACGTCATCATATTGAGCCAAAAATGCTACCAAATCATATGGTGATGTTGCGAGGTAAAGAAAAAATGGTCTATCCTCTGTAGTTGGCATTAATACAAGAGGATTGGAAAAATAGGCTTTGATTGAATCAATATATTTCTAGCACTTTTCATCCCATATGAAGAAAACATCTTTTCTTAACAAGTGAGTGAAAGGAAGGGTGTGATCAACTAGTTGAGATATGAATCTATGAATTTCTTGAATCTTCCCTTGTAAACTTTGCAACTTAGTAATATTCCTAGGTGGAGGCATGTTAATAATAACATTAATCTTATTTACATTGACCTCGATTCCATGGTGAGAGACTATAAATCTAGAAATATTTCCCATGTCTACGTCAAAGACACACTTAAGAGAAGTAAGTATCATCTTATAGAGTCGAAGCATCTCAAAAATAAGATGAAGGTTCTTCACATGATCCGAACGGGTTATGGATTTTTCCAAGATATCATCAACATAATCTTCTAAAATCTTATGAATAAAATCATGAAATATTAGGGTCATCACTCGTTGGTAAGTACCTCTCTCATTCATTAACCCAAAGGGCATGACCACATAACAAAAAGTACCCCAAGGGCTAGTGAAGGATGTACTGTACTGATCCTCCAGATTACTATGGATTTGATTGTAACTTTGAGAAGCCATCCGTGAAAGATAATAGGGCATGGACAATATTCAAGTCCACAATCATGTCCATATTAGGTAATGGAAAATCATCCTTAAGATAATCCTTATTAAGATCATGAAAGTCAATGCATATATGCATACAACTATTAGGTTTTCTAATAGTGACTATATTCAAAATCCAAGCAGAGTAGTCAATTGGACAGATAAGGCTTGCTTTCAACAACTTATGTATCTTGATCTGAACCATCAATGCCACCTTGGGATTGATCTTTCAGATTTTCTACTTAACTAGCTTGGTGTCGAGACATAAGACGATATTATAAACCACTATAGACTTGTCAATGCCAAGCATTTCCTCAAACATCCAAGCAAAGATACTAGGATAAGAATGATAGAGGTCAGAGTGTTCTTTAGATTCTTCAGAAGAAAGGCACTTTACAAACTTGATCACCTTTTGAGAAGGATTAGGATCCATAGAGATTTAAGTAGTATCTCCCTTAAAGAGAGAGCTACAATCTCCAAGATGTGATATTGGAACATAATCACCAACATTGGATAGAGGGTTCTCCTCAAATATTCAAGACAAATTCTCCAAAATATGCTCATTCATGCAAGCGATATGAGAATCATCTTTTGTGATGAAAGGGAGGCAAAGGAGAGTAGGCACCTAGGTATTCCTCAAGTGCTTCGTCTAAAGAGAAGAAATATAAAGGGACCTTCTCAGCCTACCACCCATCCTCTAATAATTTAGGAAGGACCAAACTTAGTGGTTCAACGAAAATCATATTAACACTCCACCAAGATTTCTACTTATATTGTTCAATAGAACACCCCAAACCCAAATAGTGCTTTCACGGCTTGCACTGGATAGGGACTTGGATTCCTTGCTCAATACACCCTAGGCATTTTTTCCCATAGTCATAATGAGAAGCAACTTGATATCCATAACCATTATGAGTTTGCAAAACCTCGGGAGGTAGTGGCTCTATGTAGAGGGCTTCATTCCAACAGTCAACCTCAAATGCATCTACGAGAGCACAATTGTCTCCTTTACTCAATTCACAAATATTGACCTCTTTTGCAATAGTGGGACCAGTCTCCTTAGTAGGGGAAGGACTAGCCTCCTGGATAGGATGACAATTCTCTTCCTCAATGGGAGAATCACCCACCTTTTTATCAGAGGCCTTCAGAAACTCTAGATGAGTTGGATTCACTTTGTATTCTCCAACAAGAACATGGAGAATTGTAAGGAACCTCAATCATCACCAAGGAAAGAATTTGATTCACAAGAAGAGGATGATGGGGAGGGCTTATGACTTTCTGCTTTAGGTGAGTTGTCTTTGGTAGTGTTCACTTTGAGGATAACCTCCACGTAGGGTATCACTGAGGAAAATGTCATAGCATCAACAATTAAAGATGGAATACAATTCTTAAGAGTTGAGACAACTGAAGCCCATCCAAAAGCTGCTAACTCATAAAGGTGAATAGCTTCCAAGTCAAATTTAATTGTGACCACCCAATTATTTGCAATAAACTTTAAACAATGGTGTAAAGTAGAAGTCACAACACCCATAGCATAAATCCAAGGTATCACCAAAAGAATATTATAAGGTAAAGGGCTAGACATCACATAGACCAAAGTACATAGGGTAATGGGGCCTAGCTGTAAAGGTGAGTATTATTGTGCCTAGAGACTGGCGGCCGACATTATCAAACCTGCAAATTTACAAAGAAGCAGCTAGAGAAGATGAATCAAATTTAATATTAGGAAATAGATTGATTCCACAAACATTGAGAGCCAAACTAGTGTCAACAATAGTATGCCTAATTCTAATATTATTAATGTTAATTATAATCATTAAAGGGTCTTCATGTTTCTAGACATCCGAAGATGGAATTTCTTGCAGATGGAATGTGATATTCAATGAATCCACACGAATATGAGCCAATAATGCATTGAAATATGTAGACCTAGTAGATGCAGGAAAGAGGATCTTTTGCAAGGCTTTTTGAATCATTTCTTGATAAACTTAAGCATTTTGAAGCAAAATCCTAAAGTGAGATCTTAGTCAGAGTAACACGAAGTTGCTTGACAAGATCATAATCACCTGGTGATTTAGTCATAGGTTTAGGTGTTGAAGGAAGGATTGGTTGAGAAGGTGATAAAGAAGTATGAACTTGAGTAGATTGTGATGTAGGAACAATAGGTTTTTGATCCATGTTCTACTTATTTCTTCTCATGCTATATGTGTGCTCAATGGTGTTATAAGAAGTAGAGTTCGTAGCTTTTACAAGCCTTGAATACAAGTGTGGTGAATCATCGTGGTATGAAATACCATAGACAAAATGATCCTTCTTTCAACAAGGGCTAGTCAGGTTCAAGTAAATTATGGGTTTCTTAGGGCTTGAAGGAGCCACAAAGACCACCACTATTTTCACAAACTCCTCAGCTTGTAGAGAAGAAGTTTTCTTGAAAGATTTACAGATAGGGGAAGATGCTTCTAAGAAGCCATCTAGAGGATCATCCAACATGTCAAAATATTACTTAGAGAAAGTGTTATCATAGACATGGAAAAATTGTAAAAATAGATCCGACATGCTTCACGTCGGGTTCACCAAAATGTGAGATAAGAGGGATTTGTTGCATATGGGTTTCTTTTTTCTCAGGAGATCAATAGGGAACAGACTGCCCTTATCCACCTCAACATAAGTTGAATAACGAAATTACTAAGAAAATGTGTTCACATTAATTTTCACAAAAAACTACTTCAAATCTTGAGAGAGAGTAAAAATTCTAGATTTCTACCTCCGACAAAGGAGCTCTCAGGAAAAGGACAACATGGATTTAGGACGCCAATGCGATACTCTATCATCTAACTGGTGTGTTGGAATCCTAAGAGACAAAATTTTTAGGATCTTAGATGGAAAAAATAAAGTCTCACTTCCTAACTTGGATCTCAAGTCTACTAAATAGAATAATCATATAGAGAACAAACACTATAAGAAAAGCAAAAGGACAACTTGGAGAAAACTTACCTTTGATAGGACATTTGAGTCTTGACTCCGAGCTTCACTTTGCAACCTACACACAAAATAATGAGGAGAAAATTTTGGGGTTGTAAAGGGGCTCAGACTCCCATTTTTTTGTTCCCACCTGCACAAACAACCAAATAGAAAATGAGTGTAGCAAAATGGACAAAGCGTGTGGTGAAAGAAAAATGCACTTCAAGAGTAGAACCTGTACCACTAAGTAGTAAATGAACAAAACATGTAAGTGGAAAAGAGTGAGAGAGAGAGCGTTACCCATGGGCCTAGGTCCTCTCTAGAGCACACAGATGCACCGTTGAATGCTAGTTGGAGAGTTGTAGCTATGGGAGGGACCTAATTCTAGCATGGATTTTCTTGTAGAAGTGCTTCTATCAAGGATGAAAGGATCTCAAGAGTGAAGTTGAAGAGAGAAATTGATTGAATGAATAAACCCAAAAAATGAGAAGAAATGAGGGATTTTATTGCATGCAAGGGTGGCAAAGAGAGGTTACACCCAAAATCCTGATTGCCAAGACACGTGTCGAGAGTCATGATTCAAGATTCCTCATTTCAAACTCAAAAAACTACGAGGACGCTAGTTCTTCATGCAAACATCCATGTGTCACATGCGTGTCCAAGGAATCATTTTTTGAGAAACATGTCATCAAGTTATTTTTTCTTCACCACTGGTCTACATGGAGCAAGAATTATGAAATTACAACCCATGGGAATTTTGTCATTAATGCGTTTAGGCATCATAAATACTAGGAAAAGTGCTAAAATGTGGAATTTCCCCCAGGTGTAATTCTATGACATTATAGATTTCAATAGGCTTATGTTTGTGTTGTCCTTAATGTCAACTAGTGATAGTTGAGAAGTTATAATGATTCTTTGATTATTTTCATTATTTTGTCATTAGTAAGTGTTACTAGTGTCAACCTCTAGTGTTGGTTTGATAAGCTTCCATTTGTATATATTTTTTTGTTGCAATTGGTTTGGTGATGATGGGGAAGTGGTGAATATGATGAGAATATGTTTCTGGTGCTTGGTTTTCAAGTGATTTTGAGAAAATTTGATAAAAGAGGAAACAATGTGTTGCACAGGTGTTTGGCATAGAGAGTGGTGTTCTATTTTTTCTCCATATTTCTTCATGGTTGAAGATATTCTTAGGAATTTAAAATATGTTGATGAGAGGTGCTTGTAGATGTTATATATAAATTTTTTATCGATTTGGATTGTTGTGTAAAGAAATTTGTGTTCACCAATGTGTGAATTATGTAGTGTAGTATTATCTGGGAGAAATGGTTTTGCTCCACATTTTTCTGTAGTTTGATTTCTAGTCTTGTAGCTCTTGAAGTTTTTCTATAAGATTCATATCTACCTTTTATTTGAAGTTGTTCATGGTTTGGTGCTCTGCCAACTGAGTTGTTGAGTTATAGTGTGTGGAAGATTATCTAGGTGTACACATGATGAGTTTATTCTTCAAGTGAAAGCTATTGTGAAGGAATTTTTGGGTTTATAGGGTGTGTATAGAATATTCTAGATTATGTTTAAGTGTTGTGTGTGGTTTGTGAGTCATCTTTGGATTTTAGAAAGCATGCACTTAATTGTTTCATGATGTTTACATAGGTTTAGCCAACCTTTGGTGTTTACACTTATTGTGCACCTACTTTGGTCATTGTGGAAGCATGGTGTGGTATTTCTGAGTATATATGGGTCTAAGTTAAGGTTTCATGTGGTCTACCTTCATTCTTTTCACTCACGGGAATGTTTTGGTGCTAACTTAATTTGAATTTGCATAGTTGAGGTTCCTATTCGAGATTGGACAATATTTTCAAGGTTGAAGAAGGTATAAATAAGTGTTGTATTGATAAATAATGTGTGGTTAGTGTGTGTGATGTGAATTGAAAATTTGTGAAGTGTGATTTTTTGAAGTTTAGTGCAAGCTTCAATGAGTTATAAAATTGGAAGAAATGAATAGAAGGTGTCTACAATCTTCAAAAAGGTTGTAGATGTGTTGGTGATGTTGTGGTAGAATTTTTCGTTGCATTGAGATGGATTTGTCACTGTAACAATATTCTTTTTTATTTTCTATAATCTGGCAGTGAGCCATTAGCAGTGAGACATTCTTTTTTTTAGGCAATGAGCTTGTTGTATTTCATGTTATAATTACTTTATATTGTGACCTAATCCTCACCCTAGTTTTTCCCTTCTTGGGTTTTCCTCGTAAATCAGGTTTTCTATTGTGCATGGTGTTGATGTGTTTTAGTTTCTGTTATTTTACTTCATGCTAAATATTTCTAAAAGATTAAAGGTTGATAAAGTTGATGTGGATCTGAATGTTAATGAGGGTTTTGATTTTTTAATGAAGAATTGATTCAACCCCCTCTCAATTGTCTTGTGAATTCAACATATTTATCCAAAAAGAGCTTTAAATATTCAAAAGTTAAATATTCTTACTTTTTATATGCCTATCCTTTATTTGATTTCTACGTACCTATAGATTCTTGGCTAATTGCATGTTAATAAATTTAAACATTCTTCTACAGTTTATAGAAACAATAACCTTTATCTTTGGAATACAAATATAAATTTAAAGGATTAAATCATCCTTCTTTGGAGCTAGATTTGATGAACTTGTACCCTTAATCATCTTTTCATTTTTCTTCTTTTTCTTCTTCTTATTTTCTCCTTCTTCTTAGATAATACTTCTTATTTTTCTCTTTATATTCGTCTTTTTATGCTCTTTCTTCTTCTCTTTCTCCTTATATTAATTCTTTTTGTCCATACCTATCTAAGAAATATTGTTCTAGTTTATCTAAGGAAGATATGCCATTATACTATGATGTAAACAATTTTTTAACTTAATCTTTTAAGTATAAATAAAATTATATCATCCATATTATATTTTTATCATAAGATATTTTATATTGGTTCCACCAGGGCTGATGCAAGAAGTTGGGTCCACAAAAAGCTCAAAAAGTGGAAGTGTTTTTGCTGTTTTTCAGAATTTGTCACACTTGAACTGAAAATTTGAGGCACTTACACAATGAATTTTTAAAAAAGTCAGTAATATGAAATTTAGAGATTTGAATCTAGTTTATAAATATGTAAATTATTCAAATACCCAGATTGTAGAAACTAAATTTTGATAAAGATCTATAAAAACCACTTTTTAAAAGTCCCTGTTTTTTTACCATACCATGCACGTGTACGGACAACACTTTTTGAATCAAATAAAAGTATTTTACTAATTCCTTTTGGGGAAAGAGAGCTAACAACATGAAGATTGATGAGGAATTTTTTTTGTAATTTTTTGTTGAATATTTTTTATTTAATTTTATTGGCCTTAATTGTTGTTTTTAAAAATCAACGTGTACGGATAGCATAATTTGACCTAAACTAAACTTTTTTTGAATTTTTTTTTTCATTGTGTAAAGAATTGTCTAAAGATTGATGTCATATAATTTTTTTTCTAAAAACTTTAACCAAAAAAAAGTTATTAAAAAACAAAAAAAGTCTGATATTTCAAGTTTAATGACTAGTTTGCTTTGAAATTAATTAAAAAATAGAAAATATAATCCAATCTTAATAAAAATTATATATATAAAAACTAGACATTATGTTCTGTAATGGGTTTTAATTTTATAGATTGATTCAGAAAAAAAATTCATCAACCATATTGTCAAAGTTGAACATTCTTCTTCAATCTGCCTTAGTTTTTTAGTTGCAGGTCAAAGGCTAAGGCTCGAATTGCCAAAGCTTTCCCGAACCTAAAACCAAGTCTCCAGGCGGGTTGGGAAATAATTTTTTTAATAACGCATACGCATTATGAAACGCATACGGGTTATTGAAACAATACGCGTACGCATTTCATAATGCTTACGCGTTACCTTTACCCAATGGGTAAAAAAATAATGCGTACGCGTTACGAAACACGTACGCGTTCCTTTTTAAAAACGCGTACGCGTTATGAAACGCGTATGCGTTCCTTTTTAAGAATGAGTACGCGTTTCTAATATATCCGTTTATCCTGATTTGACATTTTTTGATAGAGTACGATTTTCCTGCAACATTCTTTTTCTGCAGTATGGCCCACAAGTTTGATTTTTTGCATTTTTTATTACAAATTTGTCTTGTGCAGGGCATATTCTATTGCAAATTGGTTGAAAAGTCAAGTGCAGGTTCAATTTTTTGAAGTGGAATCAAGTACAAGAATAATTTACAAGAAGATTCAAAAAAAAGTTTTTGGATGTATTCATGATATTTTTGTGTACTTCAAAGTTCAAAGAAGAAAGGATCTTCATAGTACAGAGTGTTATTTGAATATTTGAAGGAGATAAAAATTTGAAAATTGGTTACAAGTAAATCATTTGTTTTTTCATCAAAAAGGGTTTTGTAACCATGGGATCAAAACAAAGACAAAGAAAAAAGTGTAGAATGTCAATGACACCCGAAGAAATTCAAGCAAATAAAGATATGGAGGCAAAAAGACAAAAAGATAGAAGAGAAAGAATTCGTCAAATGAAAAATTTGGAAGCATCTACTTCAATGAATGTTGAAGAGAAAGTCATGAATGATGAAATGAATGTAGATGATGCAAATGTGGAGATGGTGAATATAGAAGAAAATACAATTATGGAGCGAAACTCAACTATGTCTTCAACTACAACTTTGAATGATATGGAAACAGTACATATGCAAACAGCTTCGAGTATGTCTTCAAATCCACCTCCCAATGATATGGAAAATGCACCTATTCAAACAATCTCTCCAAGTATTCTTTCAAACACAAGTCTTGATAATATTGATTTTGCTTGTTTAGATGAAGCTGGATACACCATTGATGATATCAATAATTATAGGGTTGAAAGAATGCAAAAACAAAAAAATTATGAAAATATATCTTATGAGAATACAAATGCTAATCAAATCTCTCATATTGATGAAAATGAGAATGAAATATTTTTTACTTTTGAAAATGAAAATGGAACCCCTTATGTGAATGAAAATGAAACCCCTTGTATGGATGAAGATGAAAATGTTTTTTTTACAATTGAAAAAGATGTGTTAGATAACCTTCATGGTAAAGTTTCTTGGAGACAAATTAGAACTTATGGAAATAAAATATATAAAATATTTTTTTATAGAAAGAAATTAGGATTCCAATGTCAACTCATGGTGCAATTGATGAGAATGTGGAAAATGAGAAAAGTGATGAAAAAATTAGGTATTTTTGTAAAACCAAAAAAGAAAGATGATTCATTAGAACAAGTCATTTCTAGTGTTGCTAATGCTATTGATTTTATAGGTAAGAAAAGTCGATCTAAAGATAAAAATGCGGCTCGTCGTGCAATAACAACTGCTTTAGTTGATAAAGCAACTTCAAATAAAAGAATGTTAAGTAGGATTAGTAAATGTATAGAAGTAAATCCCAAAACTTTGATTAGAGCTGCTAAAAGAAGAGAAAATATTGAAAATGATCCAATTAATCAATGTTGGAGTTTTAGTAGTAGACTCCCAAGATCAGACATGAAATTAACTAATGAAATTAAATCTTTAATCAATAAATTTTGGCATGATAATACAAGAGTATCACCTAACATTAGAGATGTCTTAAAATTAAGGGTGGGTTCCAAAATTTGTGTACCTCATCCAAAGCATCTCTTAGATATGACTCAAACTGAATTATATAAAAAAAATTTAGATGCTTCAATCTTACCATTGAATATTAAAATAAGTCAAGATCATTCGAAAAGTGTAAACCTTGGTATGTTAGAATTAATAAGCAACGAATTTCTTGTTGTTGTGAGACTCATGTACAATTTCGTTATTATTATGATAGTTTTCGATATATACGATGCACTTTGCATGTTAACCAAATTATGCAGGACATTTGTGGTATTAATATGCCACCTGAAAGAATCAAAGATTTTATATCAGGTTTGTTTTGCGAACCCTCTAGCGGAAACTTATTTTATTTAAAATCATGTATTTCTAGAGAATGTGATAGATGTGCTAACTTTTCATTATTAGGTGAATGTATGCATGAAAGTAGTTTAAATGAATTTGGACAACAATTAGTAGATGTAAAAAGATTCAAAAATGTTGAGTATTCTTTAAAGATGGAAAAACTGGAAAACGTTGTGAGCTAATTATGGAAAAAAATACTGTGCATGCATTTATTAAAGAATTTAAAGATAAGATTGTACCTAAATATGTTCAACACTCTCAGTATGCTCATTGGCTTGATAATCAATTTTGTTTATGTAAAAACACATTCCCAATTGGAACTATATTGTCAGTTGTTGATTTTGATGAAAATTATACTCTTGCTCCACAAGAAGAAATTCAATCACAGTATTATAATTCAGTGCAAGTATCTATTTTTGTTCATATTGTTTATAGACATGCAGATGATAGTAGAGAAGATAATAGAAATTTTTTGAGAGAGTACCATTTTTATGTAAGTGATAATCGATTACATTCATCTGAGTTTGTTCAATATTGTTTTGATATATTTTACAAAAATTTAAAAGAAAGAGGAATTCACTTGCTAGAACACCTCATATGGTCAGATAATTGCACGGGTCAATTCAAAATGCTAGGATGTTTTATTGGTTATGTAGAGTTCATAAGGAAAATAATATCCAGCACATATGGAGTTTTTTTGAAGCCGTTCATGGTAAGGGAGAACACGATGGAGCAGGTGCATGTGTGAAAAGAGCTCTTGCTAGAGAGCAACTAAAATTTGAGGATGCTGCAAAATTTAGAGATGCACATGCAATTGTAGATTGGTGCAATACCAAATTATCTACAAGAGTAAGTGAGAGCTCAATAATTCACAGCTTCTTTTGGTTAGTTGAAGAAAATGATATTTGTTCTCGACAAGATTGTGAAACAATTAATGGATCTGCAAAATGGCATTCATTTAAGAGTTCGAATGCAAACACATGGACAATATGGACAAGGGAGTTGGCATGCTTTCGTCAATTTTGTATTGCAGGTGATTGGGAGGCTTGTGAAAATATGGAATGGGTTGAATAATGGCAACAAAGAGTCTTAACACCTACATCGACACATGTTCAACATGGAACAATAATTGAAGATAATCAAGCGTTCGCATCAGATGATTATGACCATGTTTTTGATCTTGTACAAGAAGGTACATTATTTATTGAGATGAATTTTATATGTATGCATGTTTATATACATGAATTAAATATAAGTCGTGCTCTTTATTGAATTTTTTATCTATTTTTGTAGGACATGTGTATGCTGTTGTTGCACCCGAGGGGAATGAAGAGGAGACAGAGTACTGGTTGGCTAGATGTGTTGAGAGAAAATATAAGTTGGTACATCCTAGAGTGGATAATGATAAATTTGAGTATCCAACTGGTTCAGTTGTTGTTGTTGGCACCTGGCTTCAAAAATATTTGATAAGAAAGAATGGCTTGCCTGCATTTGAAGATTATGAAAGACATAAGAAGATTATACATTATTCACATTTGATTTTGGCAACCAATATAAAACTAGTTAGATATCACGGGAGGCCTGCTAATAAAGTTTTATGGACACTTTCAATGGATGATCATGAGACAATCATAGATGCATTACAAAAAAGAGGATGTGGATGGTACAACAGAGTAAATAAATATTGGTAAGTATATCTAGTTGTATGTATATATTTAATTGATATATATATTTGTCTTTAAATACATTTCCTTATTAAAGTTTTATATCATTTTTTGTTTCAGGTCTCCCTTGATACAAAAAAGAGAGGAGATGCACTCTTATTACAATGGAATTCAAATCTATAGACAGGTAACTATATATAGTTGTAGATACATTTAGTTGAGAGTATAAATATAAAACTAAATTTAACTCATTGTCATTTTATAAAAAGTTTATAATTTATTTCATATCCCCTTAAGCCATCCTCGTATGTGCCATTAATCCATCCGCTTGCATCCCCTTTAAGTCTCTCTATTAATTCCCTTTAATTAATTCTATTAGGACCCCTTAATCCATATCCTTGTATATCTATCCTTAATCCATCCTCTTGCATCCCCTTAAGTCACTCTCTCAACACCCCTTAAGACATCCCCTTAAGCCATCCCCTTAGGTCACATGGTTTAGAGTTTAGGGTTTATAGGGTTCATGAGATGCTTAGAATAACAAATTTATATGGATTAATGGTTTAGGGTTGATCTCCTAGGATTTAGGTCATGTGGTTTAGGGTTTAGGGTTTCTAGGGTTCATGTGATGCTTAGAATAACAAATTTATATGGATTAATGGTTTAGGGTTGATCTCCTAGGATTTAGGTCATGTGGTTTAGGGTTTAGGGTTTCTAGGGTTCATGTGATGCTTAGAATAACAAATTTATATGGATTAATGGTTTAGCGTTGATCTCCTAGGATTTAGGTAATGTGGTTTAGGGTTTAGGGTTTCTAGGGTTCATGTGATGCTTAGAATAACAAATTTATATGGATTAATGGTTTAGGGTTGATCTCCTAGGATTTAGGTCATGTGGTTTAGGGTTTAGGGTTTCTAGGGTTCATGTGATGCTTAGAATAACAAATTTAGATGGATTAATGGTTTAGGGTTGATCTCCTAGGATTTAGGTCACGTGGTTTAGGGTTTAGGGTTTCTAGGGTTCATGTGATGCTTAGAATAACAAATTTATATGGATTAATGGTTTAGCGTTTAGGGTTTAGGGTTTAGGACCCTTAAGTCATATCCTCTTACATGGTTAAGGGTTTAGGGTTAAGGGTTAAGGGTTTAGGACCCTTAAGTCATATCCTCTTACATGTACCCTTATTCCACAATCTTACATCCCTTAAGTCACTCGCATAATTCCCCTTAAGCCATTCTCATAGGACCCATTAAGCCATACCTTAGGGTTCATGACATGCATCCCATTCATCCATCCTATGGAAAACATCATTTGAATTTTTATGAAATTTATAAGATCCAATTTTTTAAATTTTACTATATATTTACTTAAATGAATCAAAAAATTATAGAACTACTTACAGTTTACATTAATTATTTTTGCAGGTTCTCATCAAGTCGGTCTACCATGCGATTGTCACTGAAAAATTATATTATCAAGAGACTATGTAAATATAAATTTTTGGTCTTCACGTAAAAATTGATAAGCTAAATAATTGGATATACATGTGCACACATATATGTTTCATCATGTTGTATAGTTGTATGATTTTCAATTAACTTATTAGTAGCATTTTAAAAATCTCATTCCAATTTTATAGATTATACATTTCATATAATTGTTCAAATATTTTCTAGAATTGGTAAATAGTTAAAATTACGCGAGCTCTTAATTTATTATGAATATGATCTAAACTATTTAAGGAATATTTAAATTTATCACCTTTAACCATGTGATAAATTATATATTTATGAAATTTGATTGTAGAGATAAGAATTTATATCTAGTGCATGTATTACTTGAAAATTAGATAAAATATCTAGATCTACATATACATATGAGTGCATATAAGCATCAAAATGAACATAACATGATCATAATTGACTGCATATATATAATCATCACATTAAAGTCATCTGATATAAATAAACAAAAATATGTATATGTCAAGTCCAACACATAAAAGTTTAAATAAAACTAGAGATGTCTGGTCTATTTAAAATTTAAAACCATTTAACTATCAGGCTGATCAGTCAAATCAAGTCTCCTCTTTGTTCCAGGTCGATTAGATGTACCTACATCATGTTGTAAAAGAGTACAAGTAACTTGAAATTAGATTTAAATTTATTTATAAATTTTTATATAATTAAACATATTTAAACCTGACAAAATATAAAATTTTGGATAAAAAAAAAAAATTAATTAAATATCTAGTAAATACAATAAAAATGATTTTTAAGAGATGAATAATTTACCATATGATCATGTGGATCTATTGGAACATTTTGTTCAACGGGTAGCATAACTGTCACTTGAGAAGATTCAAATGCCTGATCTACTATATCTTGCATATTCATATAAAGCAATCAATATGTTAAAACCTTGAGTATATATATATATTTAAAAGATCCGTAAAAATTGTTTAGGATATTTAGTAAAGTTTACAACCTTGAATGATATGACCTCAAGATCACGCACTTGAGATTGCCCATGCATAAATGCTGACGATGTCTCAGGTGCACCTGCAATGGGTGTCTCATGAAATGCCTGCATATATATGTACAACAATTTGTATAGATCATTCACGCATGTGTATGTAAATGTAAAAATTAAATTAGATCTATGATGTGTATTTAATTCAAACTTAACAAACTTTTTGAAAGAATGCACCTGAGTTGATGATGACTCAGGAGTGCTCACCACAACTTGTGCTTGGTCAGCACTAGGCATGCTCATCTGACCTCCTTGCATCTAGATATAATATATATCAATCACACATCATGTGTAAACATTCAAAATAAATTAGATATATATATATATATATATATATCCACACAAACTAAATTTAATATATATTGGTTTAAGTACCTGACCAAAAGATGAGCCCATATCTACAACACTCGACATATAGACATGATCATTTTGAGTTTCAGGCATTGTCTGATCATGCGTCTACACC
>CM021102.1:664956352-665095532 GCA_007115665.2 Sequoiadendron giganteum
CATAATGCGTACGTGTTATTTTTTTACCCGTTGGGTAAAGGTAACGCATACGCGTTATGAAACGCGTACGTGTTTCTTTTTAAGAACACGTACGCGTTTCATAACGCGTACGTGTTTCTAATATATCCGTTTATCCTAATTTAACATTTTCTGATAGAGTACGATTTTCCTGCAACATTCTTTTTCTGCAGTACGGCCCGCAAGTTCGATTTTCTGCATTTTTTATTACAAATTTGTCTTGTGCAGGGCATATTCTATTGCAAATTGGTTGAAAAGTCAAGTGCAAGTTGAATTTTCTGAAGTGGAATCAAGTACAAGAATAATTTACAAGAAGATTCAAAAAAAAGTTTTTGGATGTATTCATGATATTTTTGTGTACTTCAAAGTTCAAAGAAGAAAGGATCTTCATAGTACAGAGTGTTATTTGAATATTTGAAGGAGATAAAAATTTGAAAATTGGTTACAAGTAAATCATTTGTTTTTTCATCAAAAAGGGTTTTGTAACCATGGGATCAAAACAAAGACAAAGAAAAAAGTGTAGAATGTCAATGACACCCGAAGAAATTCAAGCAAATAAAGATATGGAGGCAAAAAGACAAAAAGATAGAAGAGAAAGAATTCGTCAAATGAAAAATTTGGAAGCATCTACTTCAATGAATGTTGAAGAGAAAGTCATGAATGATGAAATGAATGTAGATGATGCAAATGTGGAGATGGTGAATATAGAAGAAAATACAATTATGGAGAGAAACTCAACTATGTCTTCAACTACAACTTTGAATGATATGGAAACAATACATATGCAAACAGCTTCGGGTATGTCTTCAAATCCACCTCCCAATGATATGGAAAATGCACCTATTCAAACAATCTCTCCAGGTATTCTTTCAAACCCAAGTCTTGATAATATTGATTTTGCTTGTTTAGATGAAGTTGGATACACCATTGATGATATCAATAATTATAGGGTTGAAAGAATGCAAAAACAAAAAAATTATGAAAATATATCTTATGAGAATACAAATGCTAATCAAATCCCTCATATTGATGAAAATGAGAATGAAATCTTTTTTACTTTTGAAAATGAAAATGGAACCCCTTGTGTGAATGAAAATGAAACCCCTTGTATGGATGAAGATGAAAATGTTTTTTTTACAATTGAAAAAGATGTGTTAGATAACCTTCGTGGTAAAGTTTCTTGGAGACAAATTAGAACTTATGGAAATAAAATATATAAAATGTTTTTTTATAGAAAGAAATTAGGATTCCAATGTCAACTCATGATGCAATTGATGAGAATGTGGAAAATGAGAAAAGTGATGAAAAAATTAGGTATTTTTGTAAAACCAAAAAAGAAAGATGATTCAGTAGAACAAGTCATTTCTAGTGTTGCTAATGCTATTGATTAAGAAAAGTCGATCCAAAGATAAAAATGTGGCTCGTCGTGCAATAACAACTGCTTTAGTTGATAAAGCAACTTCAAATAAAAGAATGTTAAGTAGGATTAGTAAATGTATAAAAGTAAATCCCAAAACTTTGATTAGAGCTGCTAAAAGAAGAGAAAATATTGAAAATGATCCAATTAATCAATGTTGGAGTTTTAGTGGTAGACTCCCAAGATCAGACATGAAATTAACTAATGAAATTAAATCTTTAATCAATAAATTTTGGCATGATAATACAAGAGTGTCACCTAACATTAGAGATGTCTTAAAATTAAGGGTGGGTTCCAAAATTCGTGTACCTCATCCAAAGCATCTCTTAGATATGACTCAAATTGAATTATATAAAATTTGTTTAGATGCTTCAATCTTACCATTGAATATTAAAATAAGTCAAAGATCATTCGAAAAGTGTAAACCTTGGTATGTTAGAATTAATAAGCAACAAATTTCTTGTTGTTGTAAGACTCATGTACAATTTTGTTATTATTATGATAGTTTTCGATATATACGATGCACTTTGCATGTTAACCAAATTATGCAGGACATTTGTGGTATTAATATGCCACCTGAAAGAATCAAAGATTTTATATCAGGTTTGTTTTGCGAACCCTCTAACGGAAACTTATTTTATTTAAAATCATGTATTTCTAGAGAATGTGATAGATGTGCTAAATTTTCATTATTAGGTGAATGTATGCATGAAAGTAGTTTAAATGAATTTGGACAACAATTAGTAGATGTAAAAAGATTCAAAAATGTTGAGTATTCTTTAAAAGATGGAAAAACTGGAAAACGTTGTGAGCTAATTATGGAAAAAAATACTGTGCATGCATTTATTAAAGAATTTAAAGATAAGATTGTACCTAAATATGTTCAACACTCTCAGTATGCTCATTGGCTTGATAATCAATTTCGTTTATGTAAAAACACATTCCCAATTGGAACTATATTGTCGGTTGTTGATTTTGCTGAAAATTATACTCTTGCTCCACAAGAAGAAATTCAATCACAGTATTATAATTCAGTGCAAGTATCTATTTTTGTTCATATTGTTTATAGACATGCAGATGATAGTAGAGAAGATAATAGAAATTTTTTGAGAGAGTACCATTTTTATGTAAGTGATAATCGATTACATTCATCTGAGTTTGTTCAATATTGTTTTGATATATTTTACAAAAATTTAAAAGAAAGAGGAATTCAATTGCTAGAACATCTCATATGGTCAGATAATTGCACGGGTCAATTCAAAAATGCTAGGATGTTTTATTGGTTATGTAGAGTTCATAAGGAAAATAATATCCAGCACATATGGAGTTTTTTTGAAGCCGGTCATGGTAAGGGAGAACACGATGGAGCAGGTGCATGTGTGAAAAGAGCTCTTGCTAGAGAGCAACTAAAATTTGAGGATGCTGCAAAATTTAGAGATGCACATGCAATTGTAGATTGGTGCAATACCAAATTATCTACAAGAGTAAGTGAGAGCTCAATAATTCACCGCTTCTTTTGGTTAGTTGAAGAAAATGATATTTGTTCTCGACAAGATTGTGAAACAATTAATGGATCTGCAAAATGGCATTCATTTAAGAGTTCGAATGCAAACACATGGACAATATGGACAAGGGAGTTGGCATGCTTTTGTCAATTTTGTATTGCAGGTGATTGGGAGGCTTGTGAAAATATGGAATGGGTTGAACAATGGCAACAAAGAGCCTTAACACCTACATCGACACATGTTCAACATGGAACAATAATTGAAGATAATCAAGCGTTCGCATCAGATGATTATGACCATGTTTCTGATCTTGTACAAGAAGGTACATTATTTATTGAGATGAATTTTATATGTATGCATGTTTATATACATGAATTAAATATAAGTCGTGCTCTTTATTGAATTTTTTATCTATTTTTGTAGGACATGTGTATGCTGTTGTTGCACCCGAGGGGAATGAAGAGGAGACAGAGTACTGGTTGGCTAGATGTGTTGAGAGAAAATATAAGTTGGTACATCCTAGAGTGGATGATGATAACTTTGAGTATCCAACTGGTTCAGTCGTTGTTGTTGGCACCTGGCTTCGAAAATATTTGATAAGAAAGAATGGCTTGCCTGCATTTGAAGATTATGAAAGACACAAGAAGATTATACATTATTCACATTTGATTTTGGCAACCAATATAAAACTAGTTAGATATCACGGGAGGCCTGCTAATAAAGTTTTATGGACACTTTCAATGGATGATCATGAGACAATCATAGATGCATTACAAAAAAGAGAGGATGTGGATGGTACAACAGAGTAAATAAATATTGGTAAGTATATCTAGTTGTATGTATATATTTAATTGATATATATATTTGTCTTTAAATTCATTTCCTTATTAAAGTTTTATATCATTTTTTGTTTCAGGTCTCCCTTGATACAAAAAAGAGAGGAGATGCACTCTTATTACAATGGAATTCGAATCTACAGACAGGTAACTATATATAGTTGTAGATACATTTAGTTGAGAGTATAAATATAAAACTAAATTTAACTCATTGTCATTTTATAAAAAGTTTATAATTTATTTCATATCCCCTTAAGCCATCCTCGTATGTGCCATTAATCCATCCGCTTGCATCCCCTTTAAGTCTCTCTATTAATTCCCCTTAATTCATTCTATTAGGACCCCTTAATCCATATCCTTGTATATCTATCCTTAATCCATCCTCTTGCATCCCCTTAAGTCACTCTCTCAACACCCCTTAAGACATCCCCTTAAGCCATCCCCTTAGGTCACATGGTTTAGAGTTTAGGGTTTCTAGGGTTCATGAGATGCTTAGAATAACAAATTTATATGGATTAATGGTTTAGGGTTGATCTCCTAGGATTTAGGTCATGTGGTTTAGGGTTTAGGGTTTCTAGGGTTCATGTGATGCTTAGAATAACAAATTTATATGGATTAATGGTTTAGGGTTGATCTCCTAGGATTTAGGTCATGGTTTAGGGTTTAGGGTTTCTAGGGTTCATGTGATGCTTAGAATAACAAATTTATATGGATTAATGGTTTAGCATTTAGGGTTTAGGGTTTAGGACCCTTAAGTCATATCCTCTTACATGGTTAAGGGTTTAGGGTTTAGGGTTAAGGGTTAAGGGTTTAGGACCCTTAAGTCATATCCTCTTACATGTACCCTTATTCCACAATCTTGCATCCCTTAAGTCACTTGCATAATTCCCCTTAAGCCATTCTCATAGGACCCATTAAGCCATACCTTAGGGTTCATGACATGCATCCCATTCATCCATCCTATGGAAAACATCATTTGAATTTTTATGAAATTTATAAGATCCAATTTTGTAACTTTTACTATATATTTACTTAAATGAATCAAAAAAATTATAGAACTACTTACAGTTTACATTAATTATTTTTGCAGGTTCTCATCAAGTCGGTCTACCATGCGATTGTCACTGAAAAATTATTTTATCAAGAGACTATGTAAATATCAATTTTTGGTCTTCACGTAAAAATTGATAAGCTAAATAATTGGATATACATGTGCACACATATATGTTTCATCATGTTGTATAGTTGTATGATTTTCAATTAACTTATTAGTAGCATTTTAAAAATCTCATTCCAATTTTATAGATTATACATTTCATATAATTGTTCAAATATTTTCTAGAATTGGTAAATAGTTAAAATTACGCGAGCTCTTAATTTATTATGAATATAATCTAAACTATTTAAGGAATATTTAAATTTATCACCTTTAACCATGTGATAAATTATATATTTATGAAATTTGATTGTAGAGATAAGAATTTATATCTAGTGCATGTATTACTTGAAAATTAGATAAAATATCTAGATCTACATATACATATGAGTGCATATAATCATCAAAATGAACATAACATGATCATAATTGACTGCATATATATAATCATCACATTAAAGTCATCTGATATAAATAAACAAAAATATGTATATGTCAAGTCCAACACATAAAAGTTTAAATAAAACTAGAGATGTCTGGTCTATTTAAAATTTAAAACCATTTAACTATCAGGCTGATCAGTCAAATCAAGTCTCCTCTTTGTTCCAGGTCGATTAGATGTACCTACATCATGCTGTAAAAGAGTACAAGTAACTTGAAATTAGATTTAAATTTATTTATAAATTTTGATATAATTAAACATATTTAAACCTGACAAAATATAAACTTTTGGATAAAAAAAATAAATTAATTAAATATCTAGTAAATACAATAAAAATGATTTTTAAGACATGAATAATTTACCATATGATCATGTGGATCTACTGGAACATTTTGTTCAACGGGTAGCATAACTGTCACTTGAGAAGATTCAAATGCCTGATCTACTATATCCTGCATATTCATATAAAGCAATCAATATGTTAAAACCTCGAATATATATATATATATATATATAGATCCGTAAAAATTGTTTAGGATATTTAGTAAAGTTTACAACCTTGAATGATATGACCTCAAGATCACGCACCTGAGATTGCCCATGCATAAATGCTGACGATGTCTCAGGTGCACCTGCAATGGGTGTCTCATGAAATGCCTGCATATATATGTACAACAATTTGTATAGATCATTCACGCATGTGTATGTAAATGTAAAAATTAAATTAGATCTATGATGTGTATTTAATTCAAACTTAACAAACTTTTTGAAAGAATGCACCTGAGCTGATGATGACTCAGGAGCGCTCACCACAACTTGTGCTTGGTCAGCACTAGGCATGCTCATCTGACCTCCCTGCATCTAGATATAATATATATCAATCACACATCATGTGTAAACATTCAAAATAAATTAGATATATATATATCCACACAAACTAAATTTAATATATATTGGTTTAAGTACCTGACCAAAAGGTGAGCCCATATCTACAACACTCGACATATAGACATGATCATTTTGAGTTTCAGGCATTGTCTGATCATGCGTCTACACCAAACACTTATTGAATTAATATTGTATTATATATATAATTTGATGTTATTATTTAAACATGAATTTTGCACATTCCAAAAAAATATATATTAAGTTCAAAAGATGAACATACCTGTGTAAGATGATGCTCAGAATATAGTAAATCCATAAATGACTCTGTCTCAGACGCAGGTGGGTCACCTGAAGTGGATGCCTGAGTATTCCTATTGCTGGAGCCTCCATGCTCTCTATTGACCACTTCAGCCGCCGCGTGTGAAGTCTGATGAGTGAGATGTCCTGAAAGTGAACTCAATGCTCCTAATGTCGATAGCATGGTTTGCTGCTGAAATGCAGCAGGAACACCAGGAGAAGCAGGAGGAACAATAGGAGCAATTGGAGCATGTCATTGAGGATCAACACGTGCTCCCAATCTATGTTGGGGCATGCCACACCCAGCTCCCTTAAATGACCTCATATCAAAATAGTTGGGTTTTAAACCCAACTCAAACTTTGCCCATAACTTTCTCAAAAAGTATAGGGGCACCTTAGAATTGCCATGTGGTGGAGTATCAAACACCATCCACCATCTATCCCAAAAATGTGCAGCTATCAAGGGGTGCCTACACCATAAAATTGAAATTCGTTTTTTGGTGGGTGGAATTGGTTGGCTAGTTTGAGGGTTAAAAAAATACTGGCACATGGCTTCTTTAGTAATTTTAAGGTCATTAATTTCTTTATAAGACAATCCATCTGCATAGAATTGTCTCCTCTCATCTCTCCATTGATGGAACCTATCTAGGTCCGCATCAATAGATCGAACAGAATCGACAATAATTTGCATCGTAGATGCAAACCGTGAGAGATGGGGGGGAATTCTAGGCTCATTTTTAATCAGATCTATATTTTCTTGAATGACTGTAAGATTTGCCCTAATGCTCTCTCTCAACTGATCCTGGTCTACTATAGGGGGTGGGGGGTTAGGAGGTGGAGGGTTTGGAGGAATGGGGTTTTCTGGTGGTGGTGGGTTAGGAGGAATGGGGTTTTCTGGTGGTGGTGGGTTAGGATCTATGGGATCTATAGGAATATGTGGTTCAGGCATAAAATCCTCAATGCTAAATAGTGGATCCATATGAATGTACAACCAAATGGCAACTACACATGTTAAACAATTAAAAAATATATATCAACAAACTAATTAAATAATGCAGACAATTTGAAAGAACTATTTAAAAATCACATTGAACGTGCACAAATCCAAAATGCAATTCATTTGAAGACCATTCGATTTATCATTAAAAAATCAATAATGTTCATTAAAAATCCATAGCATGTACACATTAAAGTTTATAATTTAAGTTTGTACAAGTTTTGAAAATTTCAAATTTGTGGTTTACAATTTGAGTTTTGGGTAAGGGTTTGTGTTCATATTTTAGAATGTAGGGTTTAGTGTCTATGTATATTAGAATAATGTAATAAGGTCCATTAAGATAGATAGAAATTAAAAAATTTGGTTATAAGGATACATTTAAACATATAATAATAGAAACATAGGAATCATGGTACATTTGAAAAGGGGAAATGATAATAGGAGTTACCATAGAACACAAAATATTGTTCATATGAGAGACATAAAAGGTATGAGAATTGAATATTATTTTAATAATAAATTATTAAACAATAGTATACTACATGAAACTTAAAGGATGCAAATAAATTAAAATTATAGTGATTAAAAGTAATAATTATGCAAAAAAATAAGGAATCCAAACTACCAATTCAGTAGGGTCAAATCCAAGAAAGTTTGCAAACCAATCCTTCATCAATTATAGAATTTAGAGTTATACATTTTAATTTCTTGATTTTTTTAAATTTTGAGTAATAATAATGAAGGAAAATCTATAAGTTGATGTTCTAGGACGGTCCCCTTTGACAAAATGGTAACAATCGACCTAGATTATGTTGAATCAAGAGTGAAGGAAATGAAAATTCAATATGTTATGACTAAAAGGACCTATGGTTGTTATAACAAATTGAGGGAAATGCATTGTCTTGTGATACCTCACAATTATCTCTACTAAAAATAAACTTTGTTGATCACACCTAAAGACCCCATTGTTATATAATTTTGTAAATAAACTCTTTCAAAACTAAGATTGTGAGAAACAAAAATTGAAGAAATAAGACTAAAACCCTATGTGTTTTAAAAAGTTCCACTAGTATTCATGATTTTTAAATCCTTATGAAACCATCAAAAACTTTAGGTACCTAAGTACGGGGATTCAGTTCAAAAAGACATTGCTAATAGATTTATTTTTCAAGTTTAAGATAAAAAATTTAATTGATATATAGATGAAGAATTTTTTAAAATACAATTTCATCTAAGGATATGTTGCCTTATATTAGAATTTTTATCACACTAATTCTAACTTGAACCATAGACGGGCTAATTATAACTTGAACCATAGACCCTAATTATAACTTGAACCCTAATGTATTCTAACTTGAACTCTAACCCTAATTGTAATTAAATCGGGTATCATAACCTTAGTTGAACACTAACCCTAAATGCATATAAACTTTTTAATCATAAACCTAATTAAATATTGATTGAATGTTTAACTCTCACCAAAATTACAACCATTTAACCCTAGACTCTTAATTTAATTTTTACCCCAACCCTAGAACTCTACACCAATTGACGGGGCTAATTCTAACTCCAACCCTAACCTGCATCTTAAATTTTAATTCATAATTTCATAATCCTAAACCTAACCCTAATAAAAATATAACCCTAACTCTAAACCTAGTTGAATACAAACCCTAACCTCAACCCTTACCCGAATATTTATCTTAGAACCCTAACCCTAGAATGAATTTTAACCCTAGAAGCAGGTAATTGAATTCTTTAATATTAAACAAGTAAACCTAATCATAACCCTAATTGTAATTTTGAAATCTAACTATACAATATATATTAAAGTTTAAGCCAAACCTTAATTGTACCCTAGATTTAACCTAATTTTAACCTACAAATAGGGTTTTAGTTTATGTTACGTTTTCTAGGGTTTTAGTTTACGTAAATTCTAGGGTTTTAGTTTACGTTACGTTTTCTAGGGTTTTAGTTTACGTTTTCTAAGGTTTTAGTTTATGTTTTCTAGTTTTAGTTTATGTTTTCTAGGGTTTTAGTTTATGTTTTCTAAGGTTTTAGTTTATGTTTTCTAGGGTTTTAGTTTATGTTTTCTAGGGTTTTAGTTTACGTTTTCTAAGTTTATGTTTTCTAGGGTTTTAGTTTATGTTTTCTAGGGTTTTAGTTTACGTTTTCTAAGGTTTTAGTTTATGTTTTCTAAGGTTTTAGTTTACGTTTTCTAAGGTTTTAGTTTACGTTTTCTAAGGTTTTAGTTTATGTTTTCTAGGGTTTTAATTTATGTTACGTTTTCTAGGGTTTTAGTTTACGTTTTCTAGGGTTTAGGTTCAAAGATTAACGGTCTGAGTAAATTAGTTTTTTAGAACCTACAGTTTAAGGTTTTAAATTTCAAAACTAAATGTGTCAAATTTAGGTTTTCGATTTAAAATTTTATGTTGTTTGTTTCGTTGATGTTTTCGGTTAATTAAATGCAGTTTAAAAACTATTAAATATTAAATTAAAACAAACTAAACAAAAATAACTAAATAGCAATTATAAAACAAAAATAACTAAATAGCAATTATAATGCAAAAATATTGTAGAATTCAACCAACCTGGAGGTCGCTAAGGTCAGGTGTGTCGACTAGAGGAGGTGAGAGTGAAAATTTTGCAGATTCTAGCCATCCAAAACGCGTACGCGATTTGCTGTGTCTTGTCCTGGCACTCCTAACTTGGCTGTGAAAATGACTTTCACAGTCGCTTATTTAAAAAAATAAATAGTCTTTAGAAATGCGTACGTGTTTCATAACGCGTATGCGTTTTAGGTTCGTAACCCGAACCGTAACGCGTATGCGTTATTGATTTAGGATCGCGTATGCGATGCATAACGCTTATGCATTTTGTGCAAGAATTTTTTTTCCGTCTAAAACTTCCCCTCTTCATGGACCCAACATCTTGCACTTACCCACCATTCTTATTCATCTTCAATTAAATAAAATTTTGGAATGCTTCTTGAAAATAGGGTTTTAACAAAAAAATATTTCGATGGAATACACTTTATACATGTTGATCCAAATTTTATTAAGTCATTTCATAAAATTTTCAACCTTAAAACCAAAAATAAAATGGATGTACTTAAATTAATTTCAAAGAGATTTTATAAATCTAAAAAATAAGAAGAAAACTTCTATGTTTTACAAGTTAAAGAGAAAATTTAGGAAAAAAACATAGAATTATAATAAGCCACTCAATATTGATGATAAAAAAATAAATTTTTGATTGTAGCTTCCTCACTTGATCTCTTGGATTTAGTTAAAATATTACTAAAATTTTCATATCTATTTTAGATGAATCTTCAAAAACTAGGGTTTCATCCTCACATTTTCCCAAATCATCACTTTGATACCACTTAATAATATTCACACATATAATAGTTAAAACAATATAAGTTAGAAGATATTTCACACACAATACAAGAGATATTTATAACCTAGGATGTCCTAATATTCAATATGTGTAGAAATAAAATAAACCATTGAAGTAGGGTAACATTGTACAATACTCCTTATGGAAGAAACCATTACATAGAATATATCTAAGAGAACCCAAACACACTATCATACTTGAAACGTATCCTTACAATGATATATACATTCTTTATATAGGATTCATCCTAGTAACATAATGGATAGGTAAGCCACTATACCCAATGTAGCCCTACTTGTTAACTAATATAATTAATCACATAATTTTTCTATATGACGCAATATATCTAACTTAAGGTATGTGTACCACATGCACCATATCGATCAACGTTAATAAACTATATTATCATATCCTTAGATACATAACATCACTTGAATAAAATATTATTTTATAGGCAACACTCTCACATGAGTCATTGGACATAAGATAGTTGTAAGAAGTTATTGAATATGAGGTTATAATAAATGGGCCACGAAAATAATATTTTAAAATGTATTTAGGGTTGTGTGTAAGAGGTGTGTAAGTGGTATTATTATACCTACATGGAGTTCTTTGAATTTTACTTCACCCCAATTGGTCTTAGGAGTTAGACTCTTCAATCTAAAGTGACATTCTATTTATGGAGGACTTACACTAAGGTTATAGTGAATGGTTGAATTGGGAGAACTTGGACCTATTTTTGGTTCATGGTTTCGGAAAACTATTCTTGGATTCTTGGGTCTTCTTTTCCTATTTATATAAGGCTTATATGAAGATTTTATGTAAATTTTATTAAGCTTTATGCTACAATTCCTCGATGTTTAGACTATAGATCTCCTATGAAACACGATGTAGTGCCCCTTAGTTTTCTTTTGTTTTTGGATGGCTACTTGGATGCATTTGGACATTATGACACTATTTGATGATATTGTTTGATGATACTTAGATAGTTATGACTCTTTCATGCTCTATTATGATGACATTATTATATTTGATGTTATGATGATACCATGCTAACTAGATTATTTTATTTGCTTATATGAGTTATCATGTATATGAATTTTATGTGTTGTCTATCATTATTGACATCAATTTTTTTTGTGTCAATGTATGGGTGAAGAGGAACATGATCACATCACTTGCTTGCGAGTGCCCTGCAACGTTGCAAATTTCCCTTCACACTATGATTGACTATTTTACGTATGTACATGTTTGACCATGTAATTTGTTGTAGGCTGTAGGTACCAAGCATTGACTCCATCTAAATTTATAGGTTTGAGCATGCCTCATACCCAATGGAGGTTGTTGATACAAAGATAGCATCAGGTTCCCCATGTTGAGCCATCATCCTTGATGAGGGTGAGTGTCTATTTTTCGTTCCCTATTCATGTGGTCCATCTGAGTAGGTTTGTCATTATTATTATCATTTTACCTTCCATTTCATTTTGTGGTCTCGTACCTTGAGTATTTAGTTCTTTTGAGTTATTTGCTTAACTAATTGTTGATGAACTTTATTTTAAATAAATAAGTATTTTTATAAAATTTGTAATTTTAATAAATACTATTAATGTTTTGGTTAAATTAAACAAATTAAAACCTATAGTTCAACATAGAACTAATTAAATAATCTATTAATTATTTTATGATACGAGGATTATAATGAAGGGATTAAATTAATAAATCAAATATTTTATCGTGGAATTAATGATGGATGGGAATTATATGGTAAGATGAAATTATAAAAGTTGTAACTTGTGGTGAAATAAAAGAAAAATAAATAAATTATATAAAAAGAGAGGATGCAGTTACATAGAGTGCAAGGTAATAAATAAATGAGTGGTAGTTATTTAGATAGGTGAAATTTTGTTATTTATTTTTGGGGGAAAAACTAATTGGGAATGCTACCATGAATAATTTTCCCTGATCTTGGAATTCTCTGGTTCTTGAAAAGTGGATTTGGTGTTTTTGAAGCTTCCAAGAATTGAGGGGTTTCTTGTGTTGGACTCTTCAGATATTGCTAGAAATTTTGGAGCTAGAACCTAAAAATAGCAGAGTTTAGCATCACGATCTTAGCTTAGTTTAGCATCCAAAATCAGTTTCCTTTCTTATTCAACCTTCATACATTTCTATTGAAAATAAAGTTACAATGAAGAATAATAAAACAAAATATATTCATTGGTGCATTCCAGTTAAAATTATGATTATTATTGTTGGGGATTGCAAACCCTTGTTGCAAATAAATTTCTTGATTGTAACCTCTTTGCTATTAAAATCTGTTATCTCTTCCTATTCTGATTGAGTTTTAAGTTGGGTGAAATGTATTTCTTCTTCAAACAAGTGGTATTGAATATTTTCTTGCATTTAAATTACCTTCGTACAAGATTTGGTTCAATCCTATAAAGCCATGCAAACTGAGATTAAATGCCAATTTAATCCCATGGCTTATACAATAGACTATGTTTAATTTATTTATACCCTTAAAGAGTATATTAATTATGCATTCAAAATGCATTTTAGGCCTGTATTTATAGGTGCGCATAATATGCGTTGAGGCGCACATTATATGCGTTGGCCTGTAGCTTACACTTTCTGTATACCTCATATGCGTTGGCCGTCACATACAACATAAGCATGCATTTTATGCGTCGACTTGGTTATATTCATATGCCCTTGCAAATATATATATATATATATATATATATATATATATATATATATATATATACACGGGCTTCTTGAATATCTGTATTTGATAGTACCTTGCATGAGTCCTTATCTTGCATTCAAACATGCATATAGTAAGCGATAACCATAATGCATATGGAAATCGGTATATATATATATATATATACATATATATGGTCATATGTGTATATAGTTGATGAAATTAAATATTGAACATTACTGCTTTAATTATAAAATGAGCCTGTATGAGAAATAATGATTTAGCATAAAATTTGTATATGTATAATAGGTGTATTGTGTAAATGAAAGAGTGGAGTATAAAAATAACATATTATCAATTGGTTAAGATGAATGTTGTGGTAATGTTAAATGAATGTTTTGAGTGCCACTCTAATGTTATTATTTCCTTATGTGGTTGCATATTTGTGAAGCAAAGTAAATGGATGTGGTTTGGTTATGAAATATGAGACTTATTCAATGCTTATTTCATCTTGTGATGAGGATCTATGATTCTTCCAGATGTTAAAATAAGTTGTCTTCACGGTGTATTCTTCATTTATTTCATTGTGATGTTTGTCTTTCATTTTAAAGAGTAAGTGATGATCTTTAGCCTTGCACTTTATGTTTTCCCATGTGGTTGTTTATGTGAGTGAGAAGGGTTATTCCTCACTTTAAATGTTTATGGGAATGATAATTGTGATTGTGCAAGTGGCCTTTCTCTTGTTTTTATTGTGGGTCTCCTTGTTATCAGTAGGGGAGTGGCTCTCAATGAGGGTCGACGCATAATTGGTGCCTAGGTAGCTTTTGTGGGAGTTTTGTAATTAAGTGAAAACCTAAAATGAACTAGGGTTTGGGTAGTAATTCACACTAAATGATATAAGTTAATGCCTCACTAATGACCCATGTGCTCGTATAGACTTGGGATGAGTCAAGAAGGCTTGGAATGGAAAAATCAATTGCCTCGTCCTCATGAGCGGTATGTTGATTCCGCTTAGGGTTACATGAGGGGTCAAAAATTGGTAGAAGCTCCATGGTAACCCAAGATGGGGGTTGGGGCCTAGGAAGATCTACCTGGGTAACCCATGTAAACTATGTTATGAAACTCCTCCTACAATAAGCTTGTGATCCCTTGACTCTTGATTCCCTTGATGTGGTGTACCTAAGTCAGTAATGTCACTGCCATTTAATATTGATCTTTACTCCTACATTGATGTCTTCTCAACCTTTTGTTTTCTTTTATCCTTTCTTGATTGCATTGGTGGGACCCTTTGCTATCTCCTAGCCCGAGGGGTGGACCTTTGGGTTCCACATGGTTGGGTGGAAAGTGCATTGTTCTCTATTAGGTTTCCTCTTCTTGTTTAGGATTGTGATGACTTCTCCTAGATTGAAGACCTTTGAAATGCATCATCTCATGTGAATCTATACTCTTGCACTTGTATTATAATATAATTTGATGTATCATGTATTATACATTTGATGGACTCTCCTCTTGTGTTTAAGGAGAAACTACTATTCGAGCAATGTAATATTGCAATATTGTAACTTATTGTATAACTTCTATTGTATTTGATCAAGTAAATGATATTGAATTGAATGTTTTCTATAGAGGATTCATTATGATTAATGATGTTACTTTGATATTAGCAAGTTGAGATATATGTTTTAATTCAAATGAGTACTATGGCCAATGTACCTTGAGGGTATGTTGGATAATGAGAATTATTCAAGATTTGATATCTTGAGGAGTGTCTTCTTAGGGTTCTTTTATCTTGCAATACTACTTAATACATTATGGTACCTTAAGGTGGTTCATGTTGTCATTATTGGACTTATGTAAATTTGAATATGGTTATCATTCTTGTTGCATACTCTTGTAAATTCAATGTTAGACTCATATTAACTATTTCTTATGATAGCTAAATAGATGGGCTTATTATTCATTATTATTGTTATGATATGGATAGTTCATAATGCTACTTGGTATGATTTAATGTTTTGAGCTTTAACTCTTGTTAATCTAGTTTATGGGATCCTAATAACATAGTCAGAAACCTTAGAGGACCTAGGTAAAATATGGATTAAAGTTAATTATTATCTTCATTAAACTTTCACTTATAAAAAAAAAATTGTACCATTTTTATGTTTAGTTATGTGTTGTCCTCTAGGGTTCTATGGTGGGGGTTACACACACAACATTTATTATATTATAACTATTTATTTCAAACTAATAAATTTAATTTAATGTTTTAAAGGATGGGTTTTTTCATGAAGTTTCTCTAAAGGTATATCTATGTCACACTATATGTTCTTCTATTCTTCTTTTCCTTTCTTCTATTCTCATTCATTTATTAGTGCTATTACAATACCAAAATGTTATTTTAATTTACATCCATATGATAAGTTTTAATACTCTCCTTATAGGATTAAGTAGAATTAATTAGGATATATTTTCTTTTGGGATCAATAACAATAATTATAATAGAGTATGTGGTATGCATTTTAAACTTCTATCTATACATAATAGACCAAAATACTTTTCATATGGTATGATCTCATTAGATAATGAAATCAATGGATTGAGATGAGGAGAACACTATATAATTTTGTCTAAATTTCACCTATAAAAGTGTTTAAATGTGACTCATTTTAACTATATACATGGAAATAATACGTTATTTCTCCATCTACATGTATGTACTCCATTGCTATAACATTTTGAACCTAAATATTATTTGTATGGGAGGGGATTACATTCTAGTGTAAATTGTAAAACACATATTTACACCTATAAAATAAAGGGATTCCTATTGTCATTAGAAACCTCAAATGGATCATGTATCTATATATAATATATTAAACTTTATGTTTTACATCTATGCATAATCATGTATTATGCAATTTAACCCTATGAAATTCATAAAATGCTTGTTCATTTTAGATTCCCAAAAGATAATTATTTTGATCCAATGGATATATAAGAGGAAAACAAATTAAATAAAAAATTAAATTAGTTTTCAATATACTTTGAAGCACATCATCTAAAAAATATTATAATTTTGTAAATTTTTGAGGAGTTTTTTCTTGAAAGAAGAAGTGGAATTAGTAGCAACTTGATTACATTTTCCTTTGAATCATCAACCTTCAAAAATATATTTGAATTTTGAATCTAGGTAAGATAATTTAGATGAAAATACATATTTAAGGATTTTTGATGCTAATATTTTACCCTCATAATATTTAGAAATGAGTATATGCATGGTTAAACACCATTATTTATACCACTTTAAGACAAGTGTCTTGTTGTTGCCAAAACAAATTTAGGCAAAATGGCATGGCATCAACATGGATCCTTCATTGAGTTTCAAAAGGTTTCAACTAGACTACTTTCATATAAAACACATTCACATAAAATATTAACACAAAATAGTTAAAATAAAAAAAGTTATAATTGAAATTGTTTGTCATCATTGTTCAATCCAAAAAATCTTGCTAGAAAAGCACATGGCACATCATTTTCAATATTTTTGAAAAATTTCAAACCCATTTATTTCTACTATATTTTCTCATGCTATATTTTTTTATAAAAGAAAAGTAAATATCCTTTGGTAGATACAAGAGAATATTTTTAAAATGATCTATATTTAGTTAGTTTAGAATTTATTTTTTAATTTCACTATAAGTATGTCATTAATTCGCAACACAAGAATAATAAAAAAATAAACAAGCATACTAAAATTTCTTGAAAAACTAATGTTCTAGAGGAGATAATCCTTATTAAGATGATATAAGTTTGTCAACTCTTGTTAAGTATTCAAGACAAAATATGAATTCTTATAAAAATATTACATTTTTAGTATACCTAAACTTAAATATTTATTAAAAATATAAGATCATAATCGATTTTTTACATGTTGTACATTTGAGAGTTAACAATTTATAGAATTTTAATATTTTTACATTTACTTGAAAAGTTGGAGTCTCATTAACGTTATTTTTATAATATTTTTTAACAATTAAATTACGGTGTAAGTTTTATAAAACAATATATCCCAATAATTTTAAGAAAACTAAATTAAATATTCTACATTTCATTAGTTTATATCATTTAAAAATTTAAAACATGTATACCACTTTCAAGTGCTTCAAGTTAAAAGATTAGATTAATATTTATCATTAAGTGTGACATAGATAGGTACGTGTACCCACATATCTATAAAAAATACAAAAAAATACTTGTGTTTATTTTATTCTTAATAATATATGATGTAGTTCATTAAGAAACTTAATCTTAAACTCATCATTATTAAATTGATGATTTAGTTTCCTACATAAAGAGTAAAAAATAAATAAAAATATAATTATTAATAAGAATGTAACTTCAATGGTTAAATTAGGTCAAATCATTCACATTTACCTTCAAACTAAAATTTATGTGAGAATTCTTTAGGATGATGTAGTTAAGCTATCAAAATGCCATATAAAGCCAAAAGGTAAACAATAAAACTATTTACTATGATTTTTAATTTATTTTATAAATAGTAAAAGTAACCTTTAATATCATGGATTTATAGTGCAATGCATAGTTTATAAGTGGCCATGCAAGGCCATATTTAAAAGTTTTTTAGTATCTAGAAAAGACTAGAAAAAAAAATCAACTAGTACATCTTCTTTAGGAGTGCATTTCAGAGATTTATACTCACTATATTCATCCAAGTTATTTCACCCTAGTGATGGATCTACAACTAATAACCCAAAATTTGACCTCACCACCTTTACCACTAGATCTTCACCCAAATTCACATAAAGTTTCAAACTACCCTATATTCTAATATTCTTTGCAAGGTTTCCAACTTGTATTTCTTGTTGAATTTTCTATGGAATTCTAAGGGATGTTATCTTACTTGTTGAGAGGCCAATGTCTCAAATATTTGATCTCTCATTATTGACTTCTAGCCTTTCATTATTTAGTAGTCTTACAATTTTTTCTTTGAAAATATCTATAGTTACTCTTATTTGCACTAATATATTATAAAAAATTGAGTCTTCTATTAGAATCAGTAAGTGCTCTATTTTTCCCTTAAAATATTTCCTCATTCTTTGATTTCCAAAAAACCATAATATTTCAAGATATAACAATAGCTGAAATAAGTTATTAGTATTATCAAATCTTTCTATTAGACCAAATAGTATTTCCCACCCCTTAATATTTCCTATTTCCCCATCCCTCTGGATCTGCACAAAATAGATACTAGAACTATTTTGCAAAGAAACAAGCAAAAAATATGAATACAATTTTCAAGATTTCTACATACTTCATAGATTTCCAATCTTGATATATAGAATGAAAAGTGGTGTTTGTAATAACAAAATCCATTTGAAACAAGATTTCTTAGATTCTAAGATATTATTCGATGTCCACTTAAAAATTTTGTTCCAATTTTTGTCTTCATCTCTAATGTTTTTATACTCATTTAGGTTCCCAATTATATTCTAACAGTAAATTAAAGAATTACATATGGATATGGATTTCAGTTTATACAACTAAATTCCATCAGCCCATTTGCAACTAGTAAAGTTATCAAAACAAGAACTATTGTTGATTAAGAATTGTATAATTTTTCATGACTCTCTCAAAATAAAGTATGGTCTCCATTGTGATCATACTCTATAAATTTAGAGTAGCCTAGGGACTTAGGTTGGGGTTACACAATATATCACCAAAATACTTTTTTTTTTTTTTTCTCATGATTTACCAGAGTAGCCTTGTAATAGGGAAAGAGGCTTCTCATTGTATTACAATTTCTATTATATTGAACTACAATTTTATTTTCTTTTTCTACCTTATCACAATTTTTAATTATACATATTACTTGTTCTTCGGCCTTCAATATTGTTTTGAAAATGCAAGAGTCAGTAGGGGAGACTAGTTTACCTAGTAAGAGATCAAAAATAGGGATATATTTCTAGATTTTTTCCTTTCTAGGGAAAAATTTTTGGATGTTGTTTCCAACCTTGACTATGATAGTTTCTTAAATTTAGTTGAAGTAAATTTTCTAGGTTATTATCATCATATATAAAATCAATGCATGCAATAGTGAGAAATATAGATTAACACAAGGATTTTACTTTTCAATGATATGGCTCAAATCTAGAGGCCACAAAAGACATAGGCAATGGATATGTGACAACCTCAAAGACTAATATGTGTGATTTTTAGGGTTGTATGTGATGGAATCATTCTTATTATTATTTATTTTCCTCTTAAGATTAGTCATTTCTTGTAATATAGTGTTACCAAGGTGGAATTAGAAATAAGGGTCAAAGGTATTATTAGAGCATGTGAGCTAATAGAAGAAGTGTAGTCAAGTTGTGAGGTAAGAGGTGAATGCATAGCTATTGCAATTAATTTATCATGTATTAAAAGAAATTTTTGTCATCATGAGATGATATGAAAATAAAATATGAAATAGATTTTATGAAGGAGGCACAATATGAGATAAATCAATGGAGGTTATATCAAGGTTATCAGCTATGCAAGCGGAAGACTATGATATGAATGGAAAAATAGAGGAAAATAAAAGACTAAAAGTAGGAAGTAATTCATAGTGAGGAACAAAGATAAAGGGAAATGTGGAAGGAGGGATAAATATGGTAAGAGTTTAGTAGGGGTAATAACAATGGTCATTTAAGAAAATTTAGGGTTAGGATTGGAATAATAACATAAGTGGAAAGATATAATACTACATGAAGTAAATAAACTAACAAAATAATGCACAATATCAGTAAAAATTAGACACCCTTGTAATGTCTTATATTACATATTTGCTAATTGATGGGAGATTGAACTTGAGTGAATGCATGAATAATCACTTACTAGTAAGGGGGATAAATTTTTTAGCCTAGTGTAACCTTAGGTGATTATAATTTTTTGATCACCTAAGTGGATCTCATCATGAGAATATATAACTATTCTACTATTTGTAGAGAGGGTAGCCATAGTGGGGCGAAATTGAGAACTTCTTCTCAAGGAAGATAAGGATCCTAAGTATCTCATGACATTAGTAATGGAATATTATAATGGGAAATAGGAAGAAAAGGTTATATAAATCACACTAATTTCTTTAAATAAAAATTATTGTTATATCAAGTATAATAATGAAACACTAAAGAGGAATCCAAGAGGGGTAGAGTAAGAAAAAGTGATATAAAATGAAGTAATACCCTAGAAGGAAAACTATAATAATGAAGTAGCAATAGATATAAATGTAATCCCTAATAAGACGAATTGAAGAGTACATATGTGAAACCTTCTAAGTGATAAAGGTATAACAATAAGCTCAAAACCTAGTGGTGTAAGAGTAGATGGCTTCACCAAAAGCTAATCTTTTAAATTAACCTAGATTAATTAAACAAATGTAAGCAATCAAAAAGTAATCTAGGTAAATCAAAAGAGATGACAAAGCTAGGAATGCGAAATTGAAAAATCCTTATTTTGGAAATTAAATGAAAGAGGAGTAGGGTACTTTACTCGTGGAACAATAATGGAGAGAATGTTGACATAGTGAAAAATCAATTAAGCAACATCTAAAACAATGATTATTTTAGTGGAGATTATTCATTAATTGGATAATTGTTAAAATCGGGGTTTCAAAATTTAGATGCTAGTAAAGTTGTAGGGTGACATGAATCACCATATTTTTACAAAATTTTATTTTCATCTTGGTTAAATCTCTTGAACATTTATTTTACTAAACTTTTAAAATCAAAATTTCACCATTATATTTGATATCTAATTAGATGAAACTTGCTTAAACTTGATAAGTTAAAGTAGACAATGAAATTAAAGTTTTAATAATATTATATAATTATTGGTTACTTTAGGGCCATATTGTCAATTTTTAATCATTGCTATTGATTTTATTTATAATGTAATGGTTGGGGTTATATTCCATAAGTTAGTACCCACAAAGCTTGTAAACCCCTCCATTTTGCTTCTTGTTCGAGTTGCTTTATGCTATGTTTGGTTGTAATTACTTTGATACTGGATACATTTTGTTATGATGTTTCGATTGCTACTATTGATCGACAACTATTATTGTGGGATGTAGTTATCTGATTATTGTTTCACATGCATTATGGATTAATGATGTTGTAGAGTTAACATGAGATATTATTATGAGATTATTGGAATTATGATGGAAGTGCCAGTTTTGATGAGTGTATGGGTGAAGAGGACGAGTTTGCATCACTCGCTTGCGAGCGCCCTGTGAATCCGTAATTCCTTCTTCACGGTGTGTATTATATGCTGGATATATTGTATGATGTTGTTTACTTGGTTGCAGGATTGCAGGTACATGACATCGACTCCACCTAGTTTCACAGGTTTGAGCGTGTCGATCCAATGGTTAAGTTGAACGGAGATAGTAGCTAGGTAACATGTGTCAAGTTTACACCTAGCCTTAGTGTGTCGTCATTGTGTGTCATTATCATCTTGCTTTGATGTTATTTAATTCAAGAATTCTTGATTTCAAATAGATATTTAGAATAATTGCATTTAAATCATGTTGATGGTTATTTAATTTAAATAATGCAATGTGGATAAAAGTTTATATTTAAATTAATTAATTATATTTAGTTTATTTAATTAATTAAATTTGATCCAAGGGGTTGAATTTAGTTATTAAATAATTAAATTAATTAATTAAACGTGATGCAAGAGAATGAAAGGAAATAAAAGAATTAAAATTAAATTTGGAATTTAATTTCAACGTGTGGGAATTAAACTGAAATTGTAATTAAATGTTTATTTGGGAAATTAGTTGCAACTTTGGAAATTAATTTATTATTTGAAATTGCATTTTAAATTGAAATTGAAATTAATATCTAATTTGCATGTAATGTGAATTAGGATTGTAAAAATTGAAATTGAAATTAATATCTAATTTGCATGTAATGTGAATTAGGGTTGTAAAAATTGAAATTGAAATATCTAATTTGCATGTAATATGAATTAGGGTTGTATTAGGTATTTTTGATTTATAAATAATACATGTTTTAATTTTAGGGCAGCAGAAAGAGATTTAGGAAAAAATACATTTTTATAGCAGGGAACAAATTTTGGAAAATTTGCACAAGGGGTTGAAAAAAGTTTGATTGTAGAATTGATTGAAGGAAATATTGTTTGCATTTGTTGGATTTTGCATTGCATTCATTAGAGGATTGAAGAAAATTCAGGAAATCCTTGGAGGAGGCTTGCATCAGAAATTCATCTCTTCCTGTAGCTTCTTGTACTAGGTTTTCCTCTTTGTGTTTTATTGTTCTTGATTGTTTTTCTTTAAAATAGTAATGATTAAAGATTTGTTTGTTAAATCTGTTTTAGAAAATAAATTTGATATTAGAAGAAAAGAATTAAACAAATTTACAGCCTTTGCTTGTGAAAATTCTTGAGTGAAATGGTGAAAACCTTAGTTGAATTTAAATTATTTGGAGAAATCGATTTTGTTTTTATTGAAATCAAACATAGAGATTGAAAAATGCATTTAGAATGTTTTTAGAAAATGAAACCTTCTGTTTATTATTAAAAATCGGATTTTAAAATCTCCAGGATAGTTATATTTTTTCATGGTAAAATGGTCAGGTTGCATCACCTATAACTCCACTTACATAAACTGGGTTGTTAGAAAATTTAAAGGGTTTTTGTATTTTAAAATTTTCTTATCCCTGTCAAAAAGTCGCAAATACCCAGATCGTAGTTTTTGAGTTATGCTTGAAACATGAAACTACTATTAAGTTATTTTCCCATGGCTACTCTGAAAATAAAATAATAATAAATTGATATTTATAAGTATTAATATTTTATGTATTGTTATTATAATATTAAAATATTATTTGATAATATTTTATATTATAATTTATAATATTAAAGTATTATATTTATTTATATTATTTTAAATAAATTTTTTATATTAGATTAGTGGAATTAATATTTTATCTTATTTTATTATGTTGTTTACCAATTGGGTATTATTAGTGTTCTAAAAGAAATGATTAGTATGTATAGAAAATGGATAGAGAAACAATATGTTATTATATTAAAGTGATTGAATGTTTTAAATAGAAAATTGAATGAGATGTAAGATTTGGTTAGGAAATGGAAATAGTTTATTTGCATGGATTTGTGTCGATTTAAAAGTAAATGAAAAAGTTGTTTTATTGATGAGGCAATCAATTATGTTATTTAATTAATTTCTATTTAGATTAATTGAATCATTGTGATTGGATTATGAAAGAGATATGGATTTAGTATATCCAAAAGTAGTATCTTCCTCATGATTATCTTAAAGGATTTAATTCTCTGTATTCAGTAAAGGGAAGTAAGTTTAATTGTTTTAGATTTCCAATAATGAAAAGGGAAATTGGGGTTATGATTATTTTAGATGATCTAGTTATCGTGTCTTTGACTTGTCAACACTACCTATTGAATGAGTATGGATTTAGGAAATCCAAATATTAGATTTGATTGATGATTTGAATGCTTTTGTTGCTATGTCGTCAAGTTGCATTGTTGGTTTTGGGAATTAGTGTTAGTCCTAAATTATAAGTCTTCCAGAAGAACTTAGAGGATAAGGGTTGTTGAATCTTTATGCCATCCAGTTGTTTTCCCTTGGGTAGTGCATGATGTCTTTTCAGTTTTACCTGGTTTTAACGAACGAAGATATTTGCATCTCCTTGGTTTAGGAGCGGATTATGGGATCCGTGTCTCCTTGTATGGAGTGACCTTGTTATGTGAGTTCTATCTTTTGTACCTCCTGTGAAAGGAGTGGACTATGTGATTGTTGCCTCCAAGATGTTGGAGTGAGTTCTATCTTTTGTACCTCCTGTGAAAGGAGTGGACTATGTGATTGTTGCCTCCAAGATGTTTGGAGTGAGTTCTATCTTTTGTATCCTCCTTGTGTTGGAGTGGATTATGATGCCTAGTTGGTATGCACTTGTGGTTCCCTTGGTGGATTGTTTGGGTGTGTGTTGTCAAATAGAAGAATGGCTTTTGTTAGGGGTCGGAGCCCAAAGTGGTAAACCGGGTAACCTTCAAAAGTGAGTTAATCAAGTGATAATTAAATTAATGTACTTTGATGATTATGATGCATTCACTTTAATCAAGATAATTTAATCCTCACTCATAGACACAAGCACTTGTTTGGACTTGGGATGAGTGAGAAGGCCTGGAATGGCAAGATTAACTATCTTGTTCTTGCGAGAGGTAGTTGATTCCACATGAGTGAGTATGAGTGCCGGGATTCGATTAAGGCCACCAGGATTACTTGTGCCAGAGCCTATGAAGAATGCCCAGAGGAGATCTCATGACAAACCTTGCGATGACACTCTATCTAGGACAACTATTGTTAATTGTTTTATGTGTATTTTATGTCTGTAAGCAATGTGACCTATGTCAGTGATGTTGGAGTTGTACTTGATTTGTACTTGTATTGTACTTGAGTTGTACTTGATTCGTACTTGTATGGTGAATGAGTTGTATTTGTTAATTTATTTGGTTGGTTATAACAGTATGAGTCAGTTTGAGTCTGCCTTTGGTTAGAGGTAGTAGAATCTTTGTCCATGTTACTTTTTTACTATCTCCTAGCATGAGGGTGGGCCTTCGGGTACCACATTGGTAGGATGGAACATGCACCAAAACCGTTGGATCCCCATCTATCTTCAGTACTTGGTGGCGAGACATCTAGATGGACAGCTCATGGTTCTTGTTGTAATTACTTACATTGTAATATTTTAACTTGTATAAGTTATTTTATCCCTCTTACGTTTATGAGGTGAAAGTTTGTACTTGTAACCTTATGTACTATTGCCTCATTCTGGGAATGAGTGATGTAACTATTGGTTTAAGATAATGTTTATGAGATTGTATCTTGGTTGATTATCTTATTATGTTATGTGGTATTCTTATGATGTATGATGTTTATTTCATAAAGTTCATTAGGCTATGGTTATATGTAATATGTATGTGTGGGTTTAAGTAATCCTAACCTTGTAGCCTTAGAGGTTGTGGTTAACTAGTAAGTGAATGTGTATGTTAAATGCACTTTATAAAAAAAAAATTAGTTCGCTTAAGACGTTAATTGCAACTTCTTTTAGGGTTGCAAGGCAGGGCATTACAAAGCTCTAATGCCAATTGATCCCAAAATTGTTTAAATTATATGGGTCAATATGTATTCATAGATCTCCAATGCCCGCGAGGTCCAAAATTGAATCTAAAATGTTAGATTATAAATAAAATCAGTTGTGGTGAAATGTAATTTATGACTAATTTAAAATATACAATGTTTGATTTAAAATACTATGTAATTAAGGAATTATAGACATGATCATTACACCTTATACAAGTCAATTACTGCCAACCTCAAGACCTTACGTTTCATAGGAATTTAATTTTTTTTTAAAGGAAGGATTTATTATGCTAATTAATATATTTGCCTTTTTTTTGTCAAGATTTTCTTATTTTTTGTATAATTTTTTTGTGATTTAATATTTTTTATGAATAAAATTAGTATTTTTCTTTTTAAAGAGAGATTCACCAATAGAAATTGATATTTTTTCCAAAAAAGTCAAAGATTTACTAGGATTTTATATATTTTCTCAAGGGGGTTTCTTAAAGTTATCATTGACCTAAAAATTAACGTTTTAATGTGCTTAATCTATTAAAAGTAAGACAAAATTAGGATCTCCTATCAATTAACCTTGAGTAGCTCTAGATAGATTTTGAGTAGAAAAGATGTAACATTTGGGGTGTAGGCTTGATTTAGTTTAAAATATAATTTTGTGGTTAGTTCACCATAATTCCTATATTTTTGAGGTAAGGATTGCTAGTATTTAAAATTTTCTTAAGGAAATCGCTAGATTTTGAGAGTCAAGTTTTTCACTGTCAACACCCTTAAAAGATTGACTTTACAATTTTGGGAAAGTATTGGTAGACATAAAGCAAGCATAGATGTAAATCTTGATGCAAATATGTTCCTTTTAGTGTTCTAAATTTAAGTGATCCTATAATGGATGCTCCTTGTAAAGTAGATATTTCTTACTATTCTTTGACAAATCTTGTATGTGTTTAAATACATAACTAAGTGTATTTAAATATCAAGATATAAATAATAGTCCCAAAAATATGTACTAAGTCATCTCGCAATGGCTAGTAGAACAACTAGGAGTTGATAATTTAATTTATTTTAAATTGAAATTTGAGGTCAATATCATGTGACTCATGATACAATGTATGTGCCATGGAGTTGACTCAAGATTGCAAATGATTGATATTGGTATCTTGAATGAATACATGAAAATGTGAACTAATAATAAAACAAATGTACAAAACTAAGATCAAATAGAACGATAAAATAAACTGTATTAAAAATAATGTAAAATATATATATTAATAATAATTTGAAAAAAATAATAATAATATAATAATATCACTTAACAATCTGTAAAAGTAAGTTTAAAATTAAATAAAATTTTACATAAGAATACAAATTTCACCATTTGTTCGGGTAGGGTGTTGCATCGTATCTCATAATAGAATCTTACAAAACTATATCTTATCGAATTGACTACATATGAGGTAAGAAGGTCGCTTGGCTCTAAAAAATTGATAAAATAACAAATTAAGGAGTTTTTACCTTGTTCGTTTTCATACCGTTGCGTCCCAATGGAATTGTGCGCAGGGAAGATTTATATATGACCTCAAATGAAATCAACAATCAAACCTAGCATACCAATGTTTTGTGAAAGCCGTGTGGTTTTCCATCCCTCTTGCATTTAAAGTTTACTACTGGATCTCATGGACGAAAGCAACGAAGAACAAACCAAACAGAATGGTAGCAAGAAACAGGATTTCATGCCGCTAAGTCACAGTAAAAGAAAAAGCATTGTTTTAGATCTTGACAGAACACTTGTCAATGTGAGTAATCTTCCTCTTCCACAATATGACTTTACAGTCTCTATCAAAGCACCCCAAACAAGTGAGCACAGATTTATTTACTATGTTCAAAAAAGGCCTGGACTAGACCTCCTATTGCAAGAACTTTCAAAACATAACTATGAAATTATAGTTTTCACGTCGGGCCACAAGGACCAAGCTGATGCCATCATAGACAAAATTGAACAACTTAGCAAAACCACCATAGATATCCGTTTGTACCAGAAACAAAGAACAAAGGACATATCTAGTCTTGGTATTTATAGATTTTCAAGAAATGTTATCATAGTAGATGAGAGTGCAGATGGGTATAAAAGTGAGAGAAAAAATGTATTTGAAGTTAAGTCCTTCAAGGGCGATCTATCAGACAGGGAGCTTTGGAAGATTATAAAGTTGTGTAATAACATTTCAACAACTGAAGATGTGAGAAACTCAATATGTGTACAGCAAGCCATTACCAATATTAAGAAAAATAGTGTGCATAATGAATCTGCAAGGCTTGTAAAGAAAACGAAGACAATTGTGTTAGAAATGCATGGCATTTTATTTAGTGTAACCAGTGATCCTCAAGCTTACCATGATTTTACTGTATGCTGTTTTGAAATGGGAAGTGCAATGACTTTTCATGTGTTACAAAGGCCTGGTGTCCATGAGCTTTTGGATCAATTGAATAAAAGTTATAATATCATAATTTTCACTGACATCCACAGAGGTTGTGCAGATTTGATTCTAGACAAGCTTGATGTAAATTTTCACTTAAAACAACGGCTTTTCATAGATTCTTGCAGAAGAGTTGCTGATGGTTTTTGTGTAAAAGATCTTTCCAAGGTTTTTCCTGATTTTAATCCGAGGGATTTTATTATTGTGGAACATAATCCTAAAGCTTTTCAATTCCAGCCTGAAAACGGGGTTCTAATTAAGAAGTTCCAAGGTGATTTAGAGGACAGAGAACTTTACAAGTTACTAGAATTCTGTCACATTGCAGCCATGTGCAAGGATGTCAGAAAAGCCATTTCTACCTACACAAGGTCACCGACATCATCAAAACATAAAGTGAATTTGAAGACGAAAGATAAAAGAAAACGTTGTTTCTGTCTATGCTAGCAATTATTATTGTTGCGTCGGCTGGATTTGTTATATAAATCCTGTCGGTTCCTCATTTGCACAGGTTTTAGAAATAAAATAATCAATCTTTTCAACCTATCCATGCCCAAATTTTCAGATCATTTGTGATTCTAGAAATTAGATGCACGGCAATGAGATTTAAGTATCTACTTGCTTGTATCTTATTTTTCATATATGAGTCTCTATTCTATTATTGTAGCTTTCTGACTAGATCACATAGGAAAGTAGGTTCACTAAAGTTAAAGGTAATCTTTTGCTTCGAGTCTAGATCAAAACTTTAAAGATTATATATAGTTTTGGCTGGTTGAGTTAACTGAAGCAAGTGGGGGTTATAAGGCTACTCTTTAGGGAGTCTCGAATTGAACCCTTATCAATACAAATAATATAATTTTATGATTTAAAATTTTCTTAATATTGGTTGTTAACATGGACTCTATTCTCAAAGTATAAACAGTATAAAAGGTAAGTCTTATGACACAATGGCCTTCAATTTTGAACTATCCTACCTTATTAAGAAGGGATCTCATCGTATTGTTATGATGACTCTTATATATGGGTTTTTAGTATGTATTGCTCATGGAAAAGTAATTGAAAAAAACATTAAAACATGTATGGTCTATAGCAATGTTGGTTCATGTTTTATTGGTTAAAATATTTTAGAATATTTTTCTAAGCTTTATAATATCTTCAAGATCTATTAGATTTTTGTTTTAATGATACAAAATAAATTGGGAAGGTCAAATTTAAAATTAGATCCAAGCACACACTAAATTTTATATATTTTTAACCATTAAGCTCTAAGGTTTCAAAAAACCATTGAAATTGTGAATGTTAAGTTCATAACCTTTCGTATGATCAAAGGTTTCTTCATACACGATGCAACATAGAAACCTATAGGGTAGATTAGACTATTAAATTTAATTTTTTGTACAACTCAACTAATAGAAGGTGATGGAAGACATTGTTTGAAATTTCAACATAATTATTTTGCCTTCATGACTTGTTAATTTTAGCAACCTCGTCATCATCATCTAAGTTAATCACAATAGGAGGTCAAAGGATAATTTCAATGGAAGAGTTCAACTCTTGTTGTGGTTGTTCTATTGGATTATTTTGTTTCGAGGCTTAGGCCAAAAGAAATCTATGGAAAAGTTTCCACGAGCAGACAAAGGGTTAAAGCCACTATGGTGGACAATGAATACTTCATTATCAAAGGGGAACTTTAAGCATTTATGCACAACTGAAAGGGTATCTTTCATGGAGTGAATCCATAGATGGCCTAACTTCACATGAAATTTGTTAGACTATGGGATGATGGAGAATGAGACTTCTAATGTTTTTGGTCCTATTTGCAAGGGAAGAGTTATTGATCCCATCATAGGGCAAGCAAAACAATTGTGTGTCTTGATTCATGCTTTCGGTTTATTGTATACATCTTGATAGAGGTCATACAAAAGTATAAATTCCTTAATGATCACATTCTCTCCATAGGTAGGATCTATTAGTATCCCATTAGTGGGCTTGTCATAGATTCGATTGGCTATGTAAAGAGGACCATCGGGTTCATGTTTAAGTATATCCTTAGAGGATAAATCAATGTCAAGAGGATTTTTAGTTCATCCCTTACGAGGAATGACGTCTATCACTCCTACCATGTCATCCATAGGATCATTATTTCTAGCATCTTGTTGAATAGAATCATTGTTATCATCATCTATTTCAACATTCATTACATCATTCTTTGTAGTTTCACTGGCTTTGAAAAATGAAATATCATGTTTTGGCATGGGGTTGGTGAAGATTGGTAAGTTTTGGTTAGGAGGGGAAACTGACCTATTTCCTTGATCACTAACACCTCCAATGGAAAGGCAACATAAATCAATGAGGTCTTGCATGTAATATGTTTAAGTCACTTGCAATGTTCCATGTCATGTCCATTTTGTTGGTGATAATGTTAGTAAGTATTTGATCTAAAGCTCGATGGTAAAGGCTTATTGGGATCATGTGTTTTAGTGAGGGTCAAGGCAATCATTTTCTTTTCTAAAAGTTGGGGCATTGTGTTATGAAGGGTATCGGGTAAGGGGGTGAATTTTCTTTTTGGGTCTTCATAGCTAAAGGGTATCGTGGATTTAATAACAACTACTTGGTTATTGAAATTTTTATTTGGTTGTTGAGGGGGATTAAATTGAAGGAACCCTTTATTTTATTTTCTAAGAGGTTGGGAATTGTTTTGGTTTATGAGCACAAATTTCTTAGTTTGGCTAGAAGTGGACTTTGTATCTCAAATACTAACCAAATTGTGATAATCGGGGAGGGTTGTACACAAGTGCATGTCAGATGATAATTTCATCACTATAATATTGTCTTGGATCTTTCTTTGCAATTTTTCTATGAACATGTTTTGAAGCTGAGAGTCAGGGACCTTAATATCAATTTGGGAATAAATCAATTGATAGCATGAGATAAAGTCAGTGATTTTTTCTTCTTTTTATTTCATCTCATCAAATCAGCCAAGGTCATCTTAGGAGTCATATGCACTTGGAAATGGTTTACAGATTCCTTAACAAGTTCATTGAATGAACAAGTTAAGTTGTTTAGTAAAGAAGAAAACCATTCCAAGGCAGCATCTTTCAAGGATCTAGGAAAACGTTTAGCTAGGATTTTATCATCAAGGACAAAGTCACTACATAAGGAAGTATAGGCATTAACATGGTTAGAAGGATCTCCCATCCCTCCATATTTCTCAAGTCTAGGCACCTCTACACCTTGTGGCATTGTTGTTTGCAATATATCCAAATACAATGGACTACTTTTGACATAATATGTAGGTGGGCAATTTTGATTTTGGTTGATGGTGGAAACTTTCTTTTGGAGGATGAAATGGTTTGGAAGAGCTGATTAAGGAGAGGGTCATTTCTTGTGTTATGAGATGGAAGTTACAAAGGTGAAGGGGTGTATGTGTTAGTAGGACAAGTGAATGGAATTATCATAGGTGGTAAAGTCATGGGAGATGTAACCTATGATTCTACATAGGAACTAGGGATGCTAGCAGGAATAACCAAGGAAGGAATTATATTACTAGTTTGTTGCATTGTGTGTTGTGACTTGAGGGTTGGTATAGGTAGGTATTGATTTTATTTTTCTCGAAGGAGGAATTTGAGTTCCTCCTTGGCGTATGACATTGTTTGTAGGTATAGGACAACTAGTGGTTGGGGGAAGGTGTTTTCAAAAGATTTGAACTATGTTTTTCACAAGGTCAAGCCCATCTTCACTTTCAAGCATGTGGTGAATGTTATCTATAGTAGGAATTGTAGTAGATGAAATGTTGTCATTTTGCACTTGATGTTGTAAGTTTTATAGACCCTCATGAATGTGAATTATGTTTTCTTGTGGGACACTATCATTCCTTGTTTCAACTTGCATACTACTTTAAGCAAGAGAGTTGTTAAGGGTATTGTCCATATCTAGTGAACTAGTGTCAATACTAGGAGTGAAAGAGATACACAACCCAAGATCCACAAAATAATTATGCTATTGTGGGATTACATGAGTCTCAAACATCGTCTCACTATAGTATTAACAATAAGACACCAAATACTCATGCAAGGGATAATAAATGCAAGGTGAATGAAAATGCAATGTAAGCTAAGAATAATGAAATTCTAATAACAAAAATTCTAGATACTGAATCAAAAAGGAAATTAAAAAAAAAGAGAATAAAAAACTAAACTTTAAATGCCAAAAAATGTAGTGTAGAATATGCAAAGGGGTTGATTTTCCAAAGGTGGTGAATGGGTCCTAGTGAGGATTTTTTGAATTTTTTCTATATTTTTCAATTGAATTTTATGCTTTTTTAAGTTTTATGATCTATATCTATGATGAAAATGTAGAATTTTAATGAAATTAAATACAAAAATGAAAGCTAAATGAGCTTTCACTAATGCAATATTTGAAACCCTATCATACAAATTAATCAATGTAATTCCCAATGCAAGAAAAATGTAGAATGATAATGCACTCCAAATTAGAATTATGATGTTCCAACTGTAGGTTCACCAAAATAAAATGATTAAAATGTGAGATGGATGCTATCATATGGTTTAGGACATATAACACACCCAGATTACCAATCTCATTCAAGGATAACCCTAATTGAATGTAAAATAACACTAAATGACCTAGAAAAGTGAATGGAACAATACATAAATCTACAAAACAGAATATGTGTACCTGGGAATCTAAAAGTGGTTGGATGGAGGTCTAGAACACTATAAATTAAGAATTTATTTTTTACTACGACTCATTCGCCAAGCTAGGTGAATCAATCCAGTTTCTGGAAAATTGTGCGGGAACAAGAATCTACTAAAAGGGTACCTGAATCTATAAAAACCTGAAATCTAACTAGAACTAAGACTCATTCGCTAGAAGTGGTGAACCAGTCCAATTGGGCTTTTCTAAAGATTCAAAGGTTGATCCTACTCTTCTTTGTATGATTTGTCCTTCCTGGTTGGTTTTTAGATCTGAATCTCTAATTTTTGACTTGTAGGTCTTCTTCAAGGTTCTCCAAGGCTTGATGACAACTTTGACATCTTTTGAATAACTTGTTAACTTTTCTCTAATCTTCCTCCTTTTGAAATTTACAACCTATCCCTACAAATCACACACAAAGGAGAGGGTATGTGTAGGATCAGGATGGGCCAAAAAGTGGCGATGTGTAAGTGATATGATTGCCCATGTGGTTGATGAATTTTTTTTACCCAAAATTGCTAAAATGAAAAGGGTTTTTAAAGGGGATTCTCAATTTTCCACCAATGTAAATTATTCTTTAATTTAAATTTAATAAATAATTATTATTCATTTTCTGTTTGAATTATGACTAAATTCTTGATTGATGGGCTGATTGAAAAATATCTATAGCTTTCAAACAGTATCACATTTTTTTTTCAATTTGAAACATTTGTCACATTCTATGTTTTGCATACTATAAGATTTTAAAAAATAAAACTGAATTTCATGAAGTTTTGACCAAGTTAAGGTGGCCAGACATATGAGTTTTTACATTTTCTAAAATTTGTAATAAAAAAATCATAATTAATTATTTACTTGAAAAAAAATATGCATCACATTGAAACATGAGCCCTCTACTTATATTTAAAATTTTATAAAATAATATTATCATTTTATTGTGGTTAGGGTGGTCAGACAAACACCTACTTCTTATTTTTTCCCTGAAATTTAAGTACTACTGCATTGAAATTTTAAATTTTCACGAAATAGATTAGAAACTAAATTCAATTTCCTATAGATTCTATTCTTATATATTTTATAAATAGTATAGATAACTTATTCGAATTTTTACGTCAAGTTTCTTAACTCTGATTTTTTGAATTTTCATCGCCATTTAAGGGCCTATTTTTTCCATGATGATCTTGCACATACCTAAGAGGGGAAAATTTTGTTCAATTAGTGGATAAGGTTTTTCCTTGGTCAAGACACATTTCTTAAATCAATCCTTGAAATAAAATCAAATAAGAATAAAGAATGGTGAATGATAAAATAACAATGTTGTAACTCACCAAACCCTAGTGTTGAAGTGCTACAAATATGCTTGAGATGGCTACAATGGATGTATATCTTTGATCCTTGCTTGAATTATGTTGATCTTGAATGAAACACTTGCTTGAATCATAAACCCTACATCACAATTTTTAGCACAAAAACAAACATGATGCATGAAATCTTTGAAATGATGATTGATGCTAGAAGAATGCTATAAAATTCTTGATAATATGCCCTTGAATTCTCTTGAATACTCTTGTGAAAGATTGAATGCTCTTTTGAAATCTTGATTTCTTGTTATATTTTTAGGTGAAAATATGAGTGAAAGAACCTTGTATTTATACTCAATAATGCAATAATTCCCTAAATTATAACACTCAAGTTGACATTAGATCTAGGAGAATAAAATCCTTCCAAAAATTTGAGTTAATTTTAATTTTAGGCCACACGGGACTCATTCACCCAAGCTGGCGAATGAGTCCCATCAGGCATAATGTATGGAACCAAAATTAAAAGTGCTTAGAAATGTGTGAAAACAGGTTTGAGACCCAAATATCTAGGTGGGACCTATTCACCCAAGGTGGAAAATGAGTCACATATCATTAAATCTAGGCCACACAAGCCAAAAACACCTAAATTATTATTGGCTAATGATTGGTGTCAGGATTAGTCTAAAAAAGATATAATAAATGAGGCTTGTGGATGCAAAATAGGGCCAACTAAAGAAAAATAAATCCCATTTATTAATGATATTCCTAGAAAAGTGTGAAAGTGTATTAGAACACTTTACAATAGTTCAAACAAGGCAAGATTAATGTTTATTTTTATTAAAAAGAGGTTTATTAGGTTTAGTTAATTAATAAAAACTTAGAAAAGTGTGAAAGTATGTTACAATAGTTCACAACACTTTAGCAAGACACCATTTAAATCTATTATTTCACAAGGGCCTAAGGCCTAATGCAAATATTTTAGGCATATTACAACTCTAAATCAAGGCCAAGTTAAGGGGACCTTTTTCCATCATTACACACCGTTAAAATATATCTATGACAACCTCCTCTTATTTGTAAGACTATTATAATGATGCCATTAATTTTGATGATATACTTATGTAAAATTCTAACCATATTAGAAATAACCTTATATAATTACATGTGATTTCTATCTATAAGGTTACATGCTCATATAGGTTTGAGCACCCTTATTGCACTAGAATAGGATAATATATTCTTTTTTATTTCTTAGAAATCAATCACATAACACACTTTTCTCAAAAATAGTAATAATAACAATTCTAACTTTATACTGGTGAAACTAGCATATGCATGTCATTTTCCATTTGATTTTTTTCACACCTTACTGAAATGTTTCTCATGCAATTAAATCTGAAAAATAGTATAAGATTTTTCTAGTTTTTAATGATAAGAAAATCCCTAGTCATCCTTAATTTCCTCCCATTAATACTCATTTCCACAAATTCACCATTCACCCCTCATTCATCACACCCAATTTTCACTTAAAATAGTGTATTTTCTCCATACCACAAGATTCTCACTTCCTTGTCCAAGCTTATTTCTACACCATTTGGGATTTATCCCACATCACAGGAGAATGATCCTCTTTTCACTAATCATTGTGAATATATTTAAATTCCAAAGTTCCCACCTCTCTTCACTAATCATTGTGAGCCAAATTTATACATGTTTGTGTTACATAGATTAATATTGTACCATTAAAATAAAAATTAGTTTAACTATAATTGTAATCAAGACAAATAAATAACATTTGAATTAAATTACAAAGCCCTAACCAAATTTCATTTAAAGAATCTATGAGATAGAACTCAAAAAACAACAAAACTTGAGGCTTTTATACACATGAATTTGAAATGTGAACAAGATAGTTTAAATTAGGATCAATTGACAAAGAATAGTGAAATGGGCATCAAGATGCACCTATTTAAACATATTGCAATTAAAAATAGTCTTGGAAGGAAGTAATAAGATCCAATGTTAAAAATTTCATCCTTTCTTGATTAAAATAGAGAGCTACTTGAGGGGGTAACCTACTCCTAGATGAAACATAGCCTTTTTTTGTAGAAACATGAAACATAAATGAAGGTCTAGAAATAAATATTAATTATTTTATTGTATGTAAACCTATTAGGATAGAGAAGGAAAAGAAGGGTTAAATGGAAAAAATTGGAGAAAAATAATATATATGGGGAGAATATTGATTTAAGGGTTTGAAATAAAAAATTAGGTAGATCTTAGTGATATCTAGATATAATTTGAAAAGAAAATTGTAGAGGATGGATAAATATATAGTTGAAGGAAATTGGGGTGAAAAAATTAAGTCAAATAGTGTAAAATTAATGAAAAAAATAATCTAGTGTAGCAACGGAAAAAGTAGCCTTTTTCCCTACTTGTTTTGGGATAATTGACATTAAAACTAAATTAATGGTGTCTTGGAATAGTTTTATAATGTGTTGTACACATTCAAATCATTCTAGGACCTTTATCTGATTAAAACATGCCTTAATTAATCCTTTGCAAGATCTTTATAAAGTCTTGTAACACACTTTCACGCTTTTCTAGGATTTATTTAATTTATTAAGCTTATTGGGAAAATTTTAATCAAATATATTTAACTTGTACCTTATTTAGGTGTTTTAAAGCATTGTAATACACTTTTGTAGTTATCTAGGGTCCCCTTAGTTAATGGTGGTTAATTGAGTTTAATTTACCCCTTTAATTAAAATTCAATCCCCCTTTTTCAAGGATATATCCTGACACCCAATATTGATATTCAATGACATTTAATTTTGTAAATCTGATGTCTTAAAAAGTGTTGCTAGGATCTATTCGCCTTTATTGGCACAAGGTGTCCTTTCCACATAGGACACTCCTTTCTTTACATTTTTGAGTTGGATTTTTTATGTTATTTCACCTCCATGAAGCTTGGTCCTATAAATTTAATTATGGCGAGATCCTTATAATTTTAATACATAGATCTGAGGTCGGCTTGAATTCTTTGAATTTTGGGGTCAAGCTCTCAATTTAGTAAAAATAAGGGGTTAATTCACATTATTTCATGTAACAATTTTGAGAGAGATTTCTTATAGAAAATTGGAGTTTACAAGAGCATTTTAAGAGCATTCATAAGGCATTTAAGGCATATTATTGAGCGTTTGTTGTATTAATTGAAGATTACTTCATCATGTCAAGGGTTTAATGCATCCATACAGGTTGTTGAGCCAATATTGTTGATGTAGCATTGAAGATACTTCTTGGAATCATTTTTTCACATCTATTTGAGATCAAGATCTACATTCTCCATGGAAAATTCATGTTAGTTTGTAGATTTGTACTCCAAGACAGTATCCAAGGTATCATCAATTGCATATTTCATGTTACATACTTCTATTTCATTATTTCATCAATTGGTCTAATTACCTAAAAGGATTTTGACCAAGGCAAAACCCTATACCCTAACAAACAACATATTTTCTCCTCTTGCATGTTTGATTGTAGGTTTTAGGTGAAAGAGCAAGAATTGGAGAAAAATTGTCAATGTTGCAAAAGTTGTCATTCAAACTACAAGATCAAAGAATTGAAGCTATAAAATTTCATACTGACTTCTATAACTTGATAACATGGAATTTGAGAGTGCATACATTAAGTAATAGGACACTAAGTTAGTTTTTCGAAACCCTAAAATGACCCATTCACCATTGAAGGCGAATGAGTCCTTTGTGCCCTAAAAATAACAAGTTTTCTACAAGGTACACATCATTTCAAGCTCTCAAAACTCCCCTTTTCATTGCTATAATAGCTAGATATTATTTCTAATTTTTATTGGTATCTTATTTTACACATAATTGAGTGAAACATCCCTTATAAAAATAGTGTTTCATTATCTTGTTCATTAAAAATTTTGGTGAACCCATTTTTTGGTGTTTCATTAGGGTTAACCTAACTCATTGAATATACTAATTTTCTAATTTTGAAGCCTCTCATTGCATCCTAGGTTAGATCTTGCATTCATTTTCATTTGGATTTTCATTGAATTAATATCTCGGTTAAGGTTTCTTATTTTTCATTGAAACCTTGCATCTCATTTAGGGTTTAGAATTACATTGTCTTGCATTTCTCTAAATCAGAAAAATACAAAAAGAAATCAATCATTGTTCATATCACTTAGATATCATACAATTACATTTGAAGATCAAAACAAAAATTGTATTTCAACCTAGGTCTTGTATTTCATCTTTTCATTTCACTTTTACATTGCATTTTTGGAAAATCTAAAACTAAAACTCATTTCCTTAGACCTCAATCTGAAAGACATTACACAAACATTGCAAATAATCCAAAAATAGTTTAAAATACCTAACCAGGACCCATTCACCTTTACTAGCAAATGATTCCCTGATCAGGTGAAACCTAAACCTTTTGGCATCTGAAAAGACATTAAAAATCACCCACAAATCCATAAAACATCTCAAAATGACCTAACCAAGACACATTCGCCCTTACTAGCGAATGGGTCCCTGTTAGGTCCTAATCTACAATTTCTAAAAGTTGAAATCTCATTTTTAGGCTTATGTTTGTTGTAATTTCTTTCTTGTTTTAGTTTTGTGATTTTTTATTTCATCAAATTTATTGAATCTAGCTTAATTTATCTTCATTCATTACATTTTCAAAATTAAAAATGGCATTTACAACATCTCATATTAATTCTATTGCATAGTGTAATAAAAAATTTACCTTGTTTTAAGTCTAAAAACCTGTAAATGTTTACATTTTTGGAACTTTACATAAAATGGATCAAAGCACTTTTCACTTTTGCATACACAATTTTTACATTCATGGAGATTTGGATAAGTTTGATAATAGTGATTTCCATTTTTGGATACACCTTGTTTGCAGTTTTGAATTCTTTCATACATTGGATAAAAGTACTTTTCACCTTTGAATATATATTGTTTATATTTGTGAAGCATTACATAATATGGCTAGAAGTACTTTTCATTTTTGTTCAAACAATGCTAGTATCATACCTTTCTAAACATGCTAAGCCAAATTCCATCCCTCACCCTCATGAGAGTGCTTTAGTGAAAGAGAATACAATCATGGATAATTGTGAAAATTAAATTTGGCTTTCCCCTAATATCTCTCCTATTTATGATGAAGATATTTTGGTGTTAGAATATTAAGCCAGTGAGAGTTATGAGAGTCCTATTTGTCTTTCTTCACATACCTCTCCTAGAAAGAAAAACATTATTGAAGAAGATAATAACATCATTGAAAAGAAAGACAATTCAACCAATGATCATTCCCCTATTTGCAATGAAGTCATTTTAGATGAAAAAACTAATGAATGTCAAGAACATCTAGTTTGTAGTTCTCCTAAAAAATTATGACTAGGGAAGATGTCATGGTGGAATAAAATGAGAACATTGAAAATTCCTTAGATGGAGAGGATGCAGTGACATTAGAATCCCCTTCACTAAGAGATCATAAAATTAAGGATAATTCTTCTAAGGTTATGCACATTAGATATCCCTAAAGTACTCTCCTAAGCCTAAACTTATCATTTATCCACCCTCACAAAAAAAAAAACTCAAAATAAACTTGTCCTCATCCTTGAACCACCTAAGAACAATGTTTCACAAAAACTCAGTCACAATACTATTGGTCATACATACAACACTAGGAACGATCCGCAACCAAGACAAACACTTTCAACATCCCTCCCATTATCTAATCCAATCTTTCCTAGTGCTCCTTGTTTGACTACAAATAATAGAAAGGAATATTTAATATTGCTGAACACCTTAAGAATACTCTTGCTAAGATTTATGTATGTGAACTACTTCAAACATCACCTATTCATTATAACATTCTTCAGTAAGCTTTGCAACAACTTATAGTTCCTCCTAACACTAGTTTCAAATGATGTGGCAGCACTAGTTCAAAGAATGAATGACGTGAACTTGGATATTGTTTATCACCAGAACAAGTTACCTCCCTTAGAAATTAGGAATAAATATACATCTTTCAATATAATAGTCCACATTGGTCAAATTGTGATAAAACAAAACCTTCTTGACAATGGTTTGACCTTGAATATGTGTAGTGTGAACCTTTCGAAAAGACTCTAAATGAGTAAAAATGATATTAAACCTGGTTCTTTATTTATTTGTGTATTTGACAACATAGGAAAAAAATCACTCAAAGTCATCACATTACCTATCAAAGTTTAGGAAGTAACATTACAAACTCTAGTCCACAATATGCCTGATGATCTTTCTTACAACCTCATTTTAGGGAGACCTTAGATTCATGAAATGAATGGTGTGCCTTCCTCTTTGCACTATGTAATGAAGTATGTCTATAACAAAAAATCCTACACCTTAAAAGATGATCTCAAACTCGAAAGTTTCTTGAAAGCCGAAAAAGGATGGAATTCTTTGGAAGCATTAGAATCCTATACACTGCAAGAAGAGACAAAAGAGGAAAAATAATACTAGAAGAAAATTAAGGAAATCACTAAGTTGTTTGAAGACGATTGGGGATCCTTGAACTTCACACCAACATTCATGGGAGAATACAAGATCATAAACAAAGATTTTGAAAAGGGAAAAGAAAAATAAATAATGTCAACACAAAAATTTTAAGCATCCATCTCAACTACTTTAGAAGATGAATCAAATTACACAAGAAAATTCAATGAAGTCGACTATGAACAACCACCTAATCCTAAAGAAATAAAAAATATTTATGGAAGAGATTATGAACTTATGAAACAACTTGGTTATAGTGGAGAAGGATGTGGTGTTAGGGAACAAGGTATTTGTGTCCCTATAGATCCTAACAAACAAGAAATCACTCATGGTCCTGGTTATTGCCATTTGATAGAAATCAATCCAATAAACAAACCTTCAATTAATATCAACACTCTTATAAAATTATATTCTCTTAAACCAAATTTAACATTAGTGCATCCTGAATTGATAGGGAATAATGCTCTTGATTATTATTGTTTGAACGAAATGAAAGAAAGAAATAATTAATCTCTTAACATTAATGTCATTACACAAAACACTAATGATTAAAATTTTATAGATTTTACACTCTCCTATAAAGGAGAGTACAAAATATCTCAATTTAAAGAGTCTTGTGTAAGTATGATATCTACTACTAAGCAAGAGATATCTTTGTCACAAAATAATGAAACATATTCTACTATTGATCAAGAGAGTATCCTTTTGAGACTCCTCTAAGATCATTTGATATCCCTCCCTCCAAGAACAAGAAAGACATTTTATTACAAGATTTCATTTTGTGCATATCATAGAGTTCATGATCATTATACTAATGAATGCAAGTATTTGAGTAGTAAAATCCAACACCTTAAGGATTTTGGTGATATCCCTTATCTAGGGGTACCTAATTCCTCTAATTTATACAAATTTTCACTCTAGCATGCCTCTCATCAATCATTCTGGCTCATCCTTATCCTACACTAAGTGGGGGAAAGGAGTTAGTTATCCTTGTCCTCATATGTCACTTGTTGGCTCTTTTGGATAGTTGACCACCTTTCATGTATATATAAGAGAAAGCTTGGGTTGTGATTGACATAACTTAAGTTGGGTCACATGTGATGTATTGAGTTTTGGGGGAAACCCTCCCCTTTTCTTGATGTATCTTACTGGAAGCATATGACTTTCAGCATAGGGATTTCCAAATAAACTCTCATGTCTTCTTCTACTTTAAAACAATTTCTCATAGCAATGATGTTAGCAACTTCTTTAAACTGGGGGCATACATTGACACTCATATTTCACTATGCAATTTTATTTATTCTTGTGATGCATCCTTTTCTTGGTGGTTTCATTAGGCTTGATTTCCTCCAAGAGTGTGATATTTCTTTGACTTTTCCTCTCTTAGATAAATTAGGCACAATGTTCCCCTAAGATGAGAACTTCACATGAACAAGGGAAAATCCCCTTTAGAAAAATTTTACATAACATTCAAAATATTTACATTGTGATGCTTTATTGAAGTTATCAGGAGGATAACTTTGGTATGGTCAGTATAATGAGAAGCTAATACACTGGCATGACTTTCTCATTATGCAGTGGGAAGCTAACACACTAAAGTTCCACTACCCCAAAGTGAGAAACATATGTTACATCCTAGATGTGTTCCACATTGCATTGGACCATTGAAGCTTGATCTTTTTTCTCAGACAAACAACCTTGGTTCACATTGCCTAGAAATAGTTGTGCTTGATCCTTTGTTTTTGTTTATTTTTCTTGGCCTTTAATAGTGTATGGTTATGTGTCTCGATTATTTCTGTATACTTAAGTGTTTTGGATGTATACTTGAGTGTGAGTTTGACATGGGGTCATCCTCTCACTAAAGTGGGGGGAAAATGTAGTAGCGGAAAAAGTAGCCTTTTCCCTTACTTGGTTTGGGATAATTGACATTAAAACTAAATTAATGGTGTCTTAGAATAGTGTTGCAATATGTTGTACACATTCACATCATTCTAGGGCATTTATTTGATTAAAATATGGCTTAATTGATCCTTTGGAAGAGTGTTATAAAGTGTTATAACACACTTTCCCACATTTCTAGGATTTATTTAATTAATTAAGCCTAGTGGGCCACTTTTAATAAACTATATTTAACTTGTACCTTATATAGGTCTTGTAACACACTTTCAAATTTATCTAGGGTCTCCTTAATTAATGGTGGTTGATTTAGTTTGATTAACCCCTTTAATTCAAATTCCAGCCCCCTTTTCAAGGATATATCCCAATGCCCAATAATGATATTGTATGACATTTAATTTGGGAAACCCAATGTCCGAAAAATTCTTGCTAGGACCCATTCACCTTTAATGCAACAAGGTGTCCTCTCCACAAAAGATACCCCTTTATTTACATTTTTGAGGTGGGCTTTTGATGGTATTTCACCTCCCCAAAGCTTGGTTCTGGAAAATGTGCTACGAACCATTCACCTTTAGTGGCGAATAGGTCCTCCCTTAATAGGACCCCTCTTTTTGAATTTAAATGTGGTGAGATCCTTGTAATTTTAATACCTATATTTGAGGTCAACTTGAATTCTTTGAATTTTGGGGTTAATCTCTCAATTTAGTATAAATAAGGGGTTAATTCACATTATTTCACCTAAAAAAATTGAGAGAGAATCCTTATAGAAAATTGGAGTTTACAAGAGTACTTCAAGAGAATTCATAAGGCATTCCAAGGTAGATTACCAAGAGTTTATTGCAGAGATTCATCATTTAATCATGTCCAGGTTTCACTGTATCTATTCATGTTGTTCAAGCAAGATTGTTGATGTAGCATTGAAGATAATTCTTGCAAGAATTGTTTCACATATATTTAAGATCAATATCTACATTCTCCATGGCCAATTCATGTTAGTTTGAAGATTTATACTATAAGAAAATATCCAAGGTATCATCATTGCATATTTCAAGTTTCATGCTTCTATTTCATTATTCTATTAGTTGGTTCAATTACCTAAAAGGGGTTTGATCAAGGGAAAACCCTATCCACTAACAAACAATATTTTTTCTCCTCTTGCATGTGTGATTATATGTTTTAAATTAAAGAGCAAGATTTGGAGAAAAAATGTCAAAGTTGTCATTCTAAGTGAAAGATCAAATAATTTTAGCTATAGAATTGCATACCAACTTCCAAAAATTGATAACAGGGAATTTGAGAGTGCAAACATTAAGGAATATGAACTTGAAATTATTTTTCCAAAACCCTAAAAGGACTCATTTTCCACTAAAGGTGAATGCATCCTTTGTGCCCTAAATACAAGTTTTCTATAGGGTACACATCATTGCAAGCTCTCAAAACTACCCTTTCCATTGCTATAACAATTGGGTATCATTTCTAATTATTATTGGTATCTTTTGGACCTCATAATTGAGTGTTTTAATAAGGAATCTATTTACTGGTTTATCTTCTTGTTCATTCATAGTGGTAAACCCTACTTTTTCAATTAAACATCTAGTAAGAAGAAAATTATTGGAGAGAATTCAAAAATCCTCCTATAATATTGGAAAGGTTAGAATGATAGCTATAACACTACTAACATACAATTATCACTAAGGAATATTTCCTTTTTAAAGAAAATAACAATGAAGTTGGAACTTTATAATTCATGTGCTAAAATGAGAGGTAGAGGGTCTAATTAATAGCTTTTCAATAGGAAGTTGGAAACAAAAAGTAGATCACCTTAATAAAAATAATTAAATTTATCTTTCGTTTAATTTAAATTAATTAATAGGATAAACATTATAGGCCCCGAAACACTCTATGTTGCAATATTTTCTCTATAGCCTTACTAAGCATAATTTCATTGAAATTATAAAGGGGAATGGGTCCACCTAAAGGCTATAGCTATCGATCATGAGGAGTAATAGAAATTCAATAATTTAGGAGTTAAAGAGGTGTATTTTAACATAGATTAGGATATTTTACTTGTAGACACCTAAGTTTTTCCATACATGACCATACTTTACCTTACCCCATCCAATTAAATATATATTAATTATTTATTTAATACATCCTTTACCTCTATCCCTCACCCTTAATTACCTAAATTTTTATTTATTTGATTAATTTTAACCTTAAATCCGATAAATCCTAAAAATAAATTAATCAACTAATACATAATTAATTGATTTAAGCTAATTAACTTCTATAACCATTTCCTCTAATATTTATTTCCACCTCAATCCCTAATCCTATGTGTTCAATCCATCTATATATCAAGATATAAACTTTCCATCAGTTGACAAGCATGTTAATTTAACTATCCTACCCCTTCCCACACATGTGTGAGCATATCTATCACACGTGAACCACCCTACATCTTACACATGTCATAAGGTAGCCACCCCGCCTCTTATTCATATCATTAGGTAGCCACGTTATCTCTCTCACTTGTCTCTTTATTGAGCCTCTCTATGTGTGATCAATCATGTGTGAACACACCTAGCCCTCGTCCCCACGCCATATACCACCTTCTCAAGAATCCATCTTCTGATATTTTTCATAGGGCTAATCCCTTGATCCTATCACTCAACCTCAATGGGCTCCATATCATATTACATATTGACCCTCCATTTTTACCATCAAGCATCTATAAATGAATAAATTTTATATCATTTTTATCATCTTATGTAATCCTAAATACATTTTATCATATCTTCTATCAAATTTGTATTCTTTATATCCTTATGTTTCTATTTTATTCATCTATCAATGCTAATCTAAACATTATATTTCTAGTCTAATACGAAACAACATCCAACATCTATCATATATCAAAAATATAATATCAAGTGGAGCTTTTGGTGCATTCACTTTGGCTCAATTCAAAAGGAAGTTCATTTGAAATAACTTTTTTTAGTTTATTCTTTATCTTCCTAGCATTTTTTAATAATTTAAGAAGTTGGGTAAAAAGGTTCTTTGGTAACTATAAGAAGGGATAAAGAAAATTGAGGTTGATGAAGAAATATATTGTATACACAAAGAAAGAGTGAATGCATTAAATAGAATAAAATTAATATAGGAAAATATATATGTTGATATCGGAAGGATGAGAGAAGGCATGAGAAGGGGAATATAGGTAAAATTAGAGTAAAAATCTCACCAAATGAAAAAGGGATAAAGGGATAAAGTAAGTGTAAACTGCAAAAAGAGAAATTGTAAATTATAGACTTTGTCTACCACACCCTTATTCTTTGAAGGGTTCTTTCCCAAGACACTGTTGGAAATAGTGCTTTCTTTGTCCACGCTGCCATGGTTTTGTGCTCAGCTCAAATTTTCACACGTGATGAAGTTACATGTCAGGCCCACATAAATTTTATCAATTTTGGGGGCATGTTATTAAAGTGTAATATGGAAAGACACCATGTGGAAGCTTCATGCACTAACCGATAGTGTGAGAAGTGTTTTGTCTTTAATGAGTGCCCACTTTCCCTTCAATACATGTGTCAAACAGGTGCAACCTAAAGGGGTTTCTAAGCTTTATATGTAGTATATGATATACAGTTTGTCGAAGGCTTTTCACAGGACCACCGCAAGAAAATAGCACAGGAAGGCGTGTGGTCGACCCACATGCATCCTAGATAATGAGCGCCACCACAAGCTTTCATTAATGAGGCCTGGAAGCAATTGCAAGGATAGATTGTGGAGCTGCTAATGATTTCCCTGTAATGTCATTTTAATGGTCTCAATAGTGTGGTGGCTCACAAGTGTAGTAGTGGAGAATCTTTTTTGATTTTGATGATTTCCCTCTTGTTCAGGAGATTTCATATGTAAGCCTTGTGTGGCATTGTTGGAGGGTTCACTCTTGGTTGTTTAAGTTTTTACACAACAGATTCAGAAAGAATAGTTTATTTTTTAATTGTTTTTGGTAACACAACAAGATTTAGATTTAGAAGGAATAGGTTTTTTGTTTTTTTTTTAACACAACAAATCCTGATATATTATATTCTTGAAAGAATAGAGACTGAATACACAAAATTGTGCCATGTTTTCCTCTACTAAGTGTTCATCTCTATTTATTTTCTTAAATTCATATTTTGTGTCTAGCTTAAGTGTTTGCAGTTTTATATTATTCACTTTTAACTTTTATAATTTTAGTTATATTAGTATATGTAAAACTTTGAACCATGTCTTTAATACTCTTTTGAAATTCTATGAAACTAGTTTAACTAAGATTTTATTATGCTATATCATGTTTGAAATGTTATAAAAGATTGCAACGTTGTCTTAGTTTAGTTTACTTCATTTTTTTCTCTCTCCCTCCTCCCCTAGAGTTAAAAAATGAGCCCTTATAAAATCTCGAAGGTCATTTTGCATAGCACATCCTAGTCCACCATTTGCGAAACTTCCTATAAACTATATCTTGAGCATAAGATTTAGAGATCAACATTTTTTTCTCGCATGCTCGATTGGACACAATACTTCAAGCTAGTAAAGAGGCAGGTTTATGAGCTAGAGGCCCATCACTAGATCATTAATAGTTTGTAATCTCAGATTCCTCTTACTCCTACTACTGACTATTGGATGACAAATAATTGTAGGAAATAGAGAAACACAAATACCAACACAAGCTTGGGCATAGTAGGTGCAATCTCCAATAACTATTAGAAAATTCATAGTATAGAATAGTAGTAGCTTGCTCATTCCTCCAACCCATATAGTAGTGTGGTATCCCATTCCTACTAATGCTCTAAAATAACTAACAAAATTCAAGAGATAATTTTTTAATATACAGATGGAATATCTTCAAGATGTCATCCATATATGCACGGTGCACCATGTAACATGGAGAAAAACATAACACTAAAGCTTCTCACTGCTTCCTTCAAAGGGAAAGTGCTAGACTAGTATAGATCCTTACCCCAAAACTAAATTGCTACATGGGATCAACTTAGAGATAGCTTCTTCAAGCAACTTACAAAGAAGGATGACCAGTCTTCTTTACTCTACTAGCTGATAACCATTAAAAGAGCCCCCTAGGAGGCTATCATAGATTTCAACACTAGCAAAGCATACCTATAATAGAAAGACCCTTGGTGGGTATGGCTATTATCTTCTACCTAAAGGCTTTTAATTCCAAGATAGCCATAATGATCAAGTTGTTGGGAGGATAAACCCTTTCATATATATATGACTTGGTCATTAGAGATGAAAATAATGTTATAGATATTGTAAAACTTCCTCCTTAATCACCTATGTTGGTGATATGTTGGGAAAGAGGATCCTTAATGTTAAGCGGGTATTTTCTATATTTTTATATTTTCGTAAGGAAATTTCATTAGGAAAGAGATCACAAGGTGTAAATATTAACTTTCAACCTCAATGGTGAGTCAATCAAACTTAGATATCAATCCTTAAGACAAATCTAAAATCAAATTAAAATGACCCATATAATGCTCAATCTAGATGAATTATAAAACCAAAATACATGAAATGTAGATTCTTGAAAGTACAAAAATTGAAATCATAGTTTACAGGTAGATTTGAGAAGGATATGGACACATGTGTCTATCACCAAAAATATATTTTAAGGCCTCTTGGAGGACAAATTCACCCTTGGGAGGATGGGTCATAGTTAGGGCTTCTAAAAACAATTTTGAGAGTCCTTTGATTTTGGATTTTATCTTATGTTTGACGCAAGTCCCACTTTCAAAAATTCAGAAATAAAGATAAGAACCTAATTTTCATGCTTTGGAAATAGTGATGACAACTTATGTAACAGTGCAAACTTTCGCTTCAAGGTTTTCAATTCTTCTTCAAATTATAATCTGCACATACACAAAGAGAAAAAAAAAATTGTATTGGGGTTTCTCTTAGTCAAACCCAAAGTTTGGTAATTAAACTTTGATAGAAAATAATGATAATGGAGAAGGAAATGATGAATGAGCACTTGCTTTCTACAACTAACCAACCCTTCAATGGCTTCCCTAAGAGGACTAAAGACAAACACATCTCTCCATGGTACTTGATCTTTCTTTTCTTGATGGGTTTAGACACTTGAAAATGCTTGGATGCTTTAGGATCAATAGCGCATATTAGCCTTCACAAGATCACATGAATATACATAAGCTTGAGCATGATGTTAGGACCTTGATTGGTCCAAAAAATGACTGATAAATCTACTCTTGAATGCTCTTGACAATAATATTTACTCATATGAGGTCTCGATAATGTTGTTCCTTAAGTGTTAGATTTTCTATTGATAAAAATATTGTATTTGTAGGTTTTTATCTAATTTCTCAAAAATTAGATTTCAAAATCAAACACTTGCATATTGAATTTGAATCGTTAAAATTCCACAAAAAATATATTTAAAAATGGTTCCTCCAACTTAAAGGGGACCAATTTTCTCTTGGGTGAATGTGTCTTGACTTGTAAGTCGAGGAAACATATTCCAGGGTGATTATAATATTAATTGCATTAATTAAATGTTGGCTTCCCTTTCAAAAAATAGGAATAATAAGACTTTGGAATGAATAATTTGGCAAATTAGAAGCTTAATTAAGTCAAATACATTAAGGGACCCAAACATAGAGTGAAATTGCAAAGGTATACAATTTACTATACTACAACAAGTATTCCCTAAAATATCACTTCCACCCCTAGAAGAGTCTCTTAGTACCTTTGATGTGCCTCCTTCAATGTATGTGTATCCTAATGAACAAAAAAGTGTAGCTACTCATGCATCCTTGGCTGCAGAAGTGAATGACATGAATAGTTTCTTATGAAACTTTTCCAATGAGATACTTAACCTCAAGAGACAAAAAAATATACCACCTAAGCCCCCTGACAAAAATTTCCAATGGAATAGGCATTCCTTCTAGCATACCAACACTAGGGAGGAGCACAAATAAATAGTCAAACACAACCTTTGAATTAGATAGTTCTAGTCCCAACCATGCTAAATTTTGTACCATTCAATCATAACAAGGAACTTATTACCTATCAAAATAATCTGGCATACAAAACCAAGTCATGGTGCTTCCCCTATAATGACACACACATGCCCCAAAAATTCCGTAGGGGTAATCTCCAACAAAGAGTCTCAAAACAACAAAACCAAGGAACCACTACTAATACTAGTGTGTATGCCTATCAATTCATGGGAGTGGAAAATGTTATCCTAGTGGTGTAAATGCAAGGCATGTCCCTTGAGCATGAAGAGTAAATTTCGTCAGACCATGCACTATTTTCTTGGATAGAGGGAGAGGATGCAGTGTTCGTAAATGAGGCGTCAATGTCTAAAACCCCTTAGGTCCAGTAGGATTATTATGCCCAATCCAAAAGGAGGTTGAATAGAGAGAATTGTGTGCTATGCCACAACCTAAACCAGCCTCCCCAAAGTACTTAGAACCACTAGTGTAAACTCTAGTGTTCCAAAATTAGATCAAGGTGATGGTGAGTAAAGAAAGAGATTTAAAGTCCCAAATATTTTGACCACTCAATATGGTGGAACAATTGATGAAAACCCCAACCCATGTCTCTTTATAGGATATTTTGACTATCCTAGAGTAGAAATATTTGTTGTTGGAAACTTTGGGAGAAGTAAAAGACCACTGTAGGCTGATGTAGAACCATAATGAAATCAAGAGAAAGGAAAAGAGGCAATTCAAGAGTCGTAGGCCTTGGGAGCTATAACACTCATAAAAATAAAATAAAAGGTGGTGGAGGGGTTAAGTAAGCCAAAAACTACCCCATTTTTCTTGACTCTCATTGTAGGGGATAAGTTTCTACACAGTTCCATGATTGACTCTAGTGCTAGTACCAAAGTTATTCCTAAATTGATTACAAATTCATTACAGTCAGAATATGAGCCCCTTGATAGAGGAATCATGCAATTCAATGAAAAAAGGGTTCAAATTGTAACTCTAATCAAAAGCATCCTCCTAACCCTATATTCATGTCCTAGCATTACACTTTCCCAAGAGGTAGTAATAATAGATATGCCTCCTCTTTTCAGATTATGTCTATATAGATATTTTGTTTCTAAGATTGGGGGATATTTGCCTCTAGATTGGTCTCATTCAATTGTAAGGAATTAGCATGGTGCCAATGTGAAAGTATTATCAAAACCCTTACACTTAGAACACGTAGTAGATGATGTTGTGATGAACCTTGAGGCTATACATACATCATTTTCAAAAAATGAAAATGTATTGTGTGGAGATTCTATAAGATGAAGAAGCAACTGGAAATAGAAGCCCGAAAGAAGAGGTCCTAGTAAATTAATTCATGAGGAGAGATCCATTTGTAAATTATGACGGTATAAGCCTTGATATATTTGTGATTTGTGATGAAGATAAACTCATCCCTCAGGTGACTAAGAGCAAAGGAAATCAGAACAAACGCCCAAGTGATAAAACAAGCCTAGGGACTCTGCACTTTGATGGTATAATATATTGGGAAGGTTCATGAGCCAACATCTACCTAGTATCGCCAATAGGATTTGAAACCATAAGAGCCATCTAACTCCAACTCACTTGTATGAATAATGAAACCAAGTATGAAGGCCTAGTCCATGGTTTGAGTCTTGTAGATCGGGTGAGAATCAATCTGCTAAATTTCTTCCAGTCTACTCAAAGTTAGTGATAAAAAATATCAGTGGAACATCAACTATAAAAAATGTGTGAATATGATCCTACCGCCACAAGATGTGGGATATAATTGAAGGGCTTGAATCTTTCAATATCTCAGTGATTATGTGATCATGGAATGTTGTAGTGGATATAATGAGAATGATCAGTTCTTAGTTTGACCTAGTAACAAAGCTACTATCAAATGAGCATGCAGTGTGGGTGATTGTGAGACCCAATATTCCTGATAATGATAAAATTTGGCATGTTTTTGAGAGCGACGTTCAAATTTCCATGTTTATTCAATATTCCAATGGATTTGCAAAAAAATTACAACCTAAAATTGAAGAGACTTATGAAGAGGAGATCATTCAGCTCAGAATCAACAAGCTTTCAAAGGGCTTAACCACTTTAGAGAATATTTTTAATTTTGAAAATTCCAAAAATAACAAAATTAAGTTTTTCACAAAAAAATGATGATTATTCTAATCTAGATGTTGAAGGTGGCAAGAAGTTGAAAGCTAGAAAAGATGTTACTCAAATGGGTAAAGAAAGGTTAATATCTTTCTACAATGAGTACAAAAAATTCATGGCATGGACTTATGATGACCTAAGAGGTTATGGCCCCAATGTGATCGAACACACTATAGACCTGATTGAAGGAGCTAAGTCAACCTACTAAAAGCAGAGGTCAATCAACCCAAAAAATAAAATCTCTCATGACTTAGGAACTGAGAAATCTTATAGATTTGAATATCATATATTTGATTAAGCATTATACTTGGGTATCTAAATTTCTCTTTGCTCAAAATAAGAATAAATTTATATCATGCTTTGTGTGGTCTTTAGAGATCTAAATAGAGAATCTCAAAATGATCACTACCCTCTTCCTTCAATGGAGAAAACTCTTCAAATTGTTGCAGGATAAAAAATGTTTTCCCTATTAAATGGTTTCTCTAGATATAATCAAGTGTTAAAGGAGAGGACCAACATAAAATTACATTCACCATGAAGTGGGGAACATTTACATATGCTAAGATGCCTTTTTTTTTCCTTTCAAATGCAGGGGGCACTTTTTAGTGGGAAATGGATATTTCCTTTAAATATTTGATCAACTTGATCATTCTTATATATTTGGATGACTTGACCATATTTTCAAAGTCTAAGGAAAACCATTTTGACCATTTAGAGAAGGTTTTCTAAAGGTTCTAAGAGTTTGTTCCAAGATTTTGGGGTGTATTTGAACCCTAATAAATGTGTTTTTGGAGTTCAATAAGGAAAGTTACTTGGGTGTGTTGTCTCCAAGGAGGGAATTTCCATAGACGCTAAGGTGAAGTATATCAGTAAATTTCCACTATTTGTGAATAACAAAGGAGTCCAATCTTTCTTCTAGGGGAGAAATTAATTTCATCAAAAAATTTATCTTGGAACCTGTTGGGGGGTGTTAGTTTTATTACCCTTATGCTAAAGAAGGACCTACTTTTAAAATGCACCCCCAAGGTTAGGGTCACATTTGAAGAAATAAAAGAATAAATTTCTTCCACATGGATGTTGGTTAACCTTGGCTTTTCTAGGGACTTCATTATGTATGTCTAGGGTAGTGAACATAGCATCACGAAGGTGCTTACCTAGAAAGATGAAAAAGAAAAGGGAGAGCATCTGATGACCTTCTATTGAATGATCATACCAGGTTATGATACCAAGTACAAATTCATTTAAAAATAGGTATTTTCTATTATGAAGGGTCTCAATAAATTTAGACATGTGGTGTCAGGGAGCAAAATAATGGTTTATGTAGCTCATTCAAGTGTAAGGGAATGCATCGTGGAAGGAAAAATCATTGTTAAGAGAGTAAACTGGATCACAAAATTTTTGGAATATGATGTTGAGGTCAAGCCAACAAAAGTAATAAGAGGAAGAGGATTGTGCAAATACCTGGCTAAAGAAGTTGAAGCTCCAACTAAAGAGGAATGTCCCAATGAAATTATAATGAATCATTTTGAAACTGTTGAATCTTGGTTCGATGATAGAACTTAATTTATGTTAAATTGTAAGAACCCTCTAGGCCTCTTTCCCCAAAAAAGAATATTTAATAGACTTCAACAAGAAAAATATGCATTGGTGGAGGGTTCATTCTTTTCAAAAGAAATTTTGATGGAGTACTCCTTAGATGGGTGCATAGGCTTTAGGCCACTAAACTTCGGCATAAATTTCATGATGCTCCTACGGTTGGTCACTTCTCATCTCAAACAACCACAATAAAAATCATACACACATTATACTATTGGCTAGATTTACTTATATATTGTCATTATTTGGTTAGGTAATGTTCAGAGTGCTAGTTCTTTGTTGGAAAAATGCAATAATTCAGCTATGCCTCTAATCCCAGTTGTGGTCAATGAGTGTTTTACATAGTGGGGTCTGGATTTCATTAGAATGATCAATCTAACATCCAACACAAGTCAGAAATGGATCCTCACTATAATGGATTATTTTTCCAGATGGTCAAAGGTAGTCCCATTAAAAGGTACAACAGATAATGAGATCATTGATTGCATATAATAATTAGTAACAACCTTTGGTCCCCCTAAAATTATAATATTAGACAATGCACTAGAGTCTTCCTTGGGTCAAAGATGTTTAAATTCACATTAAAAATAGAATCTTTCTCAAAACCTCTTCCAATTATTATTCACAAGGTAATGTTCTAGCAAAGTCATCAAATAAGAATTTGATTAGGTTGATCAAGTGGATTAGTGTGGAGCATCAAAGAGAATGGCATAAGCACCTAAGAATGGAACTTTAGGGTGATAGGATCACCTCAAAGAAATTTCTAAAGATCTTATTGTATGAATTGGTGTATGAAAAGAAGGTTATTCTACCAATATCCATGGAAATCGTGGCATTCCAATTGCTCAAATCTATTGAAGTAGAGGAAAATGGAGCCATGGGTGTAAGGGTGGCTAAGTTGCTTAAGGTACAAGAGACCTAGAAAAAGGCTCATAACTCCATGATAAGCCAACAAGGAGTGGTGAATAAATGGTTTGACTAAAAATATTCACACCCTAGTTTTCAAGAGGAGGATTTGATCTTGAAATATCATGAGAGAGCCTCATGGTCAAGTCAACATGAAAATTATGAGTCACTCTAGAAAGGTCCTTTTTGTATTACTAAATGTAAAGAGAACTAGTTTTGATCTTGAAGACATGAAAGGGAATGTGAACAACACTAAGTGAACTAGATGGAAAAAAATTAAAGAATCAATGTCTTGAAGATGAATAAGAGATTGGTATGGCATGAGATTCCACAAAAGCATGGGTTTGTGGGAAAACACATGTGAACTAACCTTCCAAGTAAAACCTAGTGAAATGGTTCTGAGCCTGAAGGATAGACAAAACTCACAAATGAGTAACATGCACATCTTTATAGATTTAAGAAAACTATAAAAGATAATCCATGATATTTTAATGTTGTATTAAATTATGGTCAAATTCCTCCAAAGGGAATTCTGGATCATAATATTTTAAGGAGTTTAGAAAAAAATCCTCCAACTTTGAACATAAATAAAAGAAAAAGGAAAGAGAGGGGGTCCTTATTTTCTTATGAGAAAAATGGGGCATGTTGTGAGAGAACACACCACCACCATTGGAAATACCCCCTTTTTTATTTTTATAATGTGCTTAACATGGTGAATGGTTCTTATACATTTATTGTATTACATGATGGTACCTTCCCGTTGATTATCCCAAGGATATTTATAAATTTGTATCGATAATAATACATCAAATTATATCCTCCTTTTTAATTTTGTGTATCTTCATACCTATAGTGGTCTTCTTATCCTAACTAAGGAAAAAAATACCATATCCCTTCTGAAGATACATTCTAGTGCTTGAAAAGGTCACTTTAGTGGTATGAGACTTGCCAAGAGTCTTGTTTAGATGGGATATTATTGGTAATATTTGAAGCATAAATATCATAAATATATCAAGAAATATCCCAATGTAAATAATAAAATAGTATCATTCATCCTCATACATAAGATTTACAACCTTTCACTACTTCTTGGAATTTATTTAATTAGGGACTATATTTTATTGATTAAATTTCTCTACCTTCCTCTAAGAGACACACATTCATTTTTACCAAATTGGATTACTCCACTAAGTGGGTGGATTTAATTCCCTTAAAATCTACTAGGGTGGTTATATGGTACTCTTTTTCAATCCTAAATTTTATCTATTTAGGGTTAGGTCGAGGAAACTGATGTTCAAACTCACGTCTACCCATTTCTTTTAGATAATAATACTTAACTAGTAAGGGTATCATTGTCTTTTTGTGAATTATTAATCTATGTTTTTTATCTTTTTTGATCACATATTTATACCTTATATAGCCTTTCTTTCTTCCAAAGGTTATTGGTTTTTGATATATTGAGTTATTTGATTTTATATGCTTGGATATGTCTATATCATGTTGTATTAGTGTTTGTGTGATGATTTTGTGCATTTGTGGTATTGTTCATGTGTTTCTGGTAATTTTTGGAGGTCTAATAGTTTGTTTGTTTAGTGCAAATTCTCTTTGAAAGATATATAATTTATGGGATATTTGTTCACGTTCCCCTTGCATCCATGCATAAAAAAGAATGTAAATCACAAAATAAAACACTAAGGAAAAAATCCTAGGTAGAGAACTAGAAGTCAAGAAAAATGAGGAATAGAAGAAGTGTTATGTCACACACTCCACCCTATAGTCATAGATCAGTACCCTAAAGAACACAAAATGGGACCTTAATGCCTTATATCAGTTTTTCTTGCAATAGACAATAGTGACACCTACAACTAGGGCTCAAATGGATCAACTAGAAACACGAATACTCCAAAGATATACCACCTATCATGTATTATAGGATACATATGGGAAGTATAGGGTTAAAAGAGAAACACTACATGCACAGTTCCAATAGTTGTAGAATCAACAAGATTGGGTCCAAAATAGATTTCATCAAATTTGAGAGGTAGTCAATTTTTAAGGATAGCCCACATTACTAGAGTCCTCAAAGAGACACAAAAAATAGCTCAAAAGATAAAAATTCCCCAAATAAAGAAACTCTTACTATAGATATACAACCTTGGAAATCTATGGGATGAAACAACAACTACATTTGGAAAAAACACTCAATGAGATAACACATTTTGTAGCTTAAAGGAGATACAAAAGGATATTCTTCAAGCACAATAGTATTTACTTGAGAACAAGTCAATTTTTTGAAAGGGGGGATGAAGTTAACCAAAAAGAGTAATAGTGCACACCACCCAAAAAAACCTACTACATCTTCCACACACAACTTGTGGAACTAAGATAATTGAAAAGATATCATCTAGTCTAGGGGGATAATAGATGGGTCACATTCCATCTCATTGATGCATATGTATAGGGAAATATATGAATGGAAATGTAAGAGCCTGGATAATTAAGGAAGAAAAAACATAGGAATATATGTAAGAACTATGTATGAAATTATATATAAAATATATAACGATTACATGTAATAAATGAAAGAGATAGGTATACTATAAGGAAAGATATTTAAATGTACTCTTTTGATATGATTTTTATAATGACTAAGTTATAATTCTATCTATATGATATTTTGATTCAATAGAGAAAAGTAGGTTTTTAAGGGGCCAAAAACCTTATCAAAGCAAATAACTCTACTAAAAGATAAAACAAAGACAACCAATAACCTAACAATAACAGTCATAAAAAATATATTTAAGACTAAACAAACTGTACATGAAACAAGTTTTTAAGGGACCCTTGAACCCTTTACAAATAGGCTTTACAAGGACCTTGAACCCTAAGTAAGCAGGAATACTTCTTGAGATATCCAAGCCACAACAAACAAACCACTCATAGAGACAACTTCTAAGCGAGGAAAAACAACATTCCTAAAGATACAAATTAAGCACTTCACCCACCTTAACTCTCCACCCCTATAGGAGAAGAAAAGAAAGAACAAACAAAAGGGAAATAGGATTACCCTTTCACTTTTGCTAGACCTCTTCAACAAATCCAAGATCTACCTTAATAGGAGCAAACTCCACCTCAATAGGAGTTGCAAGAAAGATACACAGATGCAGAAAATTAAGACCCCTACCACACCCATAGTACAAATATCCACCTCAATAGGAGAAACACATTGTGGAACTAGGAAGAGAGAAAATATTCTAGCAAAAAGGGTAGATTTAGATTCCCTTTTTGTCTAGAGAATTTGGGTCTTCAAGAAAGGTCAATTAAGTGCATCCCAACCAACAAAAAAAAGTCAAAAACAAGGACAAAAACTTCTCTCTTGGAAAAATTTGTCAAGGGCCTCAAGAGACTAGCGGCCTCCAAGAACCAATACCAAAAGTTGAAGACCATCTACAATAGACAAAAATATAAGCCCTTAATCTTCAAAGACTTCATAGTCCACATTGGGTTCATATTAGCTCCCTTGAGGAACGAGAGCACCTCGGTCTTCAGTATAGAATTTGAGTGCAACCCATCCTATATTAAAAATATAGTAAGAAGGGCATACAACACTCTCTTAAGAAACTCCAATAAGGATACAAAGAAACTATCATCCTCTAAGAACCAATATATAGAAATAAAAACAACATCTGTAAAATAAAGAGATATAACCCCATAATTTGTAAAGGGTTCATAGTCCACATGGGGTTCAACATCAAGCATAGAATCTTGAACTTGGAAGAGAGATAAATCCAATCTTGTAAATAGGACACCATTGTGTTGTAAAATTTCTAAATCCATCTCCACTAAGCACCAAAGGGGTGGCCAAAGCTCTCCAAACATAAGAAAAGATACCCAAAATTTATCAAATGTAAAAAAGTCCCTCGCAAAAGGCCAACTCTCAAAAAAGCTACAATAAGAAAAGTAGTTGCACCTTCATAGGGATGAAAAAGGCACAAGAGGGGCTAAAAGAGAAACCCTCCTACAATTACATAGAGTGAAACACTCAATATGGAAAAGAAACCATGCATTTGATGGAGCCAAAAACCCAAGATTGAAGGCGACAAACAAATGATCATTTGCATCTTCATTCAAATTTGAGCCTTCTTTGCCATCACCCACATAGGATTTCAAATTTCTTTCCTCGCTCCCCTTCCTTCTCAAATTCACCATACTTTATCTATATGACGTTACTTATCAATCTATGGCTATATAATTAATTAGTTAATTTTTTGTCTGATCAATTGGTATTCTCATTTATATGATTGAGTCCAAGGTATAAACTAAAACATTCAAAAAGTACTTGGGGTTTAGAACTTTAATCTATGTTTCCCTAGATTTCTTGCTAACAACATTCTTTAATATTGAATTCAAATGAAAGTCGCCCTTTTATAAATTTAAAAAATTCAAATGCAAGAATAATGAAAAATATTTTTAAATGACTTGCATAATAATATTTATCTTAGGTTTAGATGGAAAAAAATAAATAATGATTTCGTTAAAGAGAGAATGATTTCACCATCTTGCAAATGAGTTTAAATTTCGTCTTTCAGACTAATGACACAAGAATGATACATTGGTGATGTCATTAGTGTATGAATGTGAGAATTCGCAAGTCAACTAGACAATTGCACTTGGGATGGTCATGTTTAGATGGAAGTGAAATGTGTGCCATAGTTACATGACATCATGATGATGTCAAAATTGTACAATTGTAGGAACGTTGAAGTGAATTGGACAATTAAATTTATTGGGGAAGGATAAGTTTAATAGGAATTCAAACATTTGTGAAAATTAAATTGGTTTAAATTATGTGGAAAAGTCCAAGTGAAATGGATAGAAAACCATCATTTTAAGATTGATTTTAGATAAGAGTCCCTTTTGTAAGGACAATGATTCGAAAACCTAATATGGTTTTCACATGGTCTTGTGGGAATTTCACTTTTAAGTGAACTTTAAATAGAAATTATTGAACCATTCATGCAAGTGAAGGCAAGTGATGACAATTATAGTTAACTCAAGAATAAAAATTTAATAAGAGAAACTTCTGCAAGGGTTAAATCCAAACTTTTTGCTAAAAAACTCTAAGTGAGCCAGATGCAATTCTAACTACACAATTCAGTATTAGATATAAAATTTCCATGTGTGCAATATGTTTGAAGAGTGTATATGTGAATAAAACTAAGTGAACTAGATGGAAAATAATTTAAAGAACATACTTTTTGAAGATGAACAAGAGATTGTATGACATGAGATTCCACAAAAACATGGGTTTATGGGAAAACACATGTGAACTAATCTTGTGGGTAAAACATAGTGAATGAGTTTTGAACCTGATGGATAGAAAAAACTCGTAAATAAGTAAATTGCACATATTTATAGATTTAACAAAACTAAAAAACACAATCATTGATATTTTTAATTTTGTATTAAATTATGATGAGAATCCGCCAAAGGGAATGCTAGATCCTAAGATTTTGAGGAATTTGGAAAAAATCCTTCCATAGCCAACATAACTAAAATAAAAAGAAAAAAGAAGGGGTTTTTATTTTTCAATAAGATGTATTAGGCATTTGTGAGAGCACACACCACCAACATTGAAAAAATACCCCTTTTAATTTTTTGAATGTCTCTTACAATGTGCTTAACATTGTAAATGGTTCTTATACAGTTGTACTATTACATGATGGTACCTTCCCCTTGATTATCCTAAGCATATTTATAAATTTGTATCCATAATTAAACATCTCATGAAATCATCCTTTTTAATTTTAGGTATCTTCATAGCTACAATAGTCTATTTATTCTAACTAAGGCCAAAACTAGCATATCCCTTCTGAAGGTACATTCTAGTGCTTGAAGAGGTCACTTTAATGGTAGGGGATTTTTCAAGAATCTTGTTTAGATAGGGTATTATTGGTAATATTTGAAGCATTAATCTCATAAATATATTAAGAAATATCCCAATGTAAACAACAAAATAATCTCATTAATAAGATTTACAACCTTTCACTACTTCTTGGAATTTCTTTAATTGGGGACTACATTTTATTGATTAATTATCATCACCTTCCTCTAAAACACACACATTATTTTTTACCAAAATGGATTAGTCCACTAGGTGGGTGGAAGCAATTCTCCTAAAATCTACTAGCGCTAATATTATCTACAATTTCCTCTTAGATTACATAATATCTCACTTTGTCCTACTATTTTCGTTAGTTTCCAATAATAATTGATTGCTTAAGAAAAATGATATGAAATAATTCCTTTCTTGATTTCACATTCAATATTGTTTCTACAATAAAGACTTTACTAAAACCATATAGTAAACCTTTACCCTATTTTAAATGGTGCATATAATTTTAGACATGTCTTTGTTATGAGACATATACTAGTTATGAGACATACTAGTTTTAAAGTAACCAATACTATTGTTAGAGTTTGAAGGTTTGGGTATCAAGAGTTGCATGTTTCGCTTATGCCTTCTCTGATCAAATTCTTCCTTTGATCACTTAGTGAATGTGGTGTATCAAAGGAAATATTTGAGTATTAATACCTCTGAATTTAATAATGATGGAAGAATTAAATTTAAAACTTTGGCAGAGGACTTCAGAATGATTCAATTTTAACACTAGTGGTCAAGGATATAATATGATGACCAAGTTAACACCCTATTTCTCAATTGGCTAAAGATGAAGATGAATAGAAAACCTAATCTTACTATTGGAAGAGATATGCATGTCCAGGAATAAAGCCTCCTACCTCTAAATGATTGCCACCCAGTCTCTTTTTCATACAATTACTAAGGAAAAATTAGATGTCCATGAGGGTATGCTACTAGTTTCATGTTTATAGAGCTAAACAAGGGCAAAAACTAGGAGTTTTATGCTACTAATATTCCTCTAAACCTACTCCTAATTAGACACTTGAATTTCCTAGCTAAAGATTCTTCCCTACACTATATGTCGAACAACTTATGTCCTTGGTATAGGTGAACGTTCAAAAAAGTTATAATTATTTCCATGTTAATTGGCATGAAAATTAGTTCGAGTTTATAAATTATTTGAATATCAACAATCTCTCAACATGGTGATTAATCACTGACGTGAGCTAAATTATTTCACCTTTTATTTCACGCATGGACTCCAAATTAGAAATATAACCCAGAGAAGTAACCTAGTGTGGTGCATAATCAAGGAATGACTACAATAGTTAAATAACTATGGTATTAAAAGATGTTTCCAATAAATATTAAGGCAAGGTCTGCTGATTGAAATTTTAGAATTGATAAGTATAAAACCCCCTCAAAATAGAGAACCTATTTTAAAGTTAATGATTAGAAAGATGGCAACAAGATGCAACCATTTGAAGATAAATGAATGATTGGAGAGGAAAACCAAAACCTGTTATATCTCTCTAGTTGCACCCTAAACCTTATATGCTATGATTATTCTCACCAATTTCTAGTATGAGGCATTCAACACCTGAAAATCATGCCAAAACCATGCCCAAACACAAAGACACCCTCCTATGAAACTTTATATGCTTTCCACGCTTCTAAAAACACCTTGTCTCATGTTTTCTTCTCTCTTTTCAGCTTATATGTTAATAAGGGGAGGTAGTGGAATTTATTATTAACTCCTAGTGCCTTGTTTTCTACTTTTTTTGACCAAATTCCCTCTACTAGTACTGATTCCAAGCTATTTTAATTTCTATCATGACCTCCTCTCTTCATTTTATTATATATAATTAAAAAATTTCTTCTGATGTTTAATATTCATTCCATTTTGTTTGTTTTTTCATAGTATTTTAATTTATTTATTAATCTATTTGTTTGATTATTTATAAAGTATTTTCAAATTTGAGAAATCGTGAAGAAAGAGAAAGTTAAATCATTTATATGATTAGAGAAAGATGACCTATCAAATGTTAGGCATTATTAGTATCGGTGGAAAACTCTTAGTCAGTTGTTTACATAGGGTAACTTGACCTTCTACAAATGAGAATAGGTTATAGTATTTAAAGTTTGGTATTAAAATAAGTTTCTAGGTTTTTCTTTCTCTTGCACCCTAAGATACCCATGAAACCATTCAATATTCATATTCACATCATTAAAAATGGTTAGTATCTAGTTAGTCCAAAATTAGGACATGATCTATAGATATAACCCACTCAAAAGATAAAATAAAACCATTAATTTCAAATATTCCAATTATACAATGATTGTTTCAAATGGAAATTTAATGTTTTAATTTTACAAATTTATTTATTCATTTCATTCAAACATCTAAAATAAAAGGTATGAACATAGCCTTAACATTAGAGTTATGCCTACATCTCAACTACACTTGAATGAGAGACAAATATTGAAAATAAAGTGGAGTTTATGAGGGATGTGACAATCAATGCATACTTACCTCATGGCTTAAATATATGACAACCTCACCAAGGCATCATAAATATTACTAACCCCTAGTTCTTAAGAAGAAAAGCATAGTGGAGGACACATCAAGTGAAGTTATAGGACAAAACTTGTCATGACTAATAGAAAGTATAGGTACAAATCTACAGTTATAGATTTGTTGAAAACTCACAAAATTTTCCTCTAATCATATATAGATCCAATTTCAAATTCAAGTATTTAATCGATATAGAGACACATTTTGTAGGTTTGACATTAGGTGTAATGCCTCGCCAAGTAACCTTAAAAGGAGTTTGCAATTAACATCATAAGCGAACCAAATTTTTTTTATAAAGTGCATTTAACATACACATTCACTTACTAGTTAACAACAACCTCTAAGGCTACAAGGTTAGGATTACTTAAACCCACACATACATATTACATATAACCATAGCATTATGAACCTTATGATATAAACATCATACATCATAAGAATACCACATAACATAATAAGATAATCAACCAAGATACAATCTCATAAACATTATCTTAATCCAATAGATACATCACTCATTCCCAGAATGAGGCAATAGCACAAAAGATTACAATTACATAACTCCACCTCTTAAAAAGAGGGATAAAATAACTTATACAAGCTAAAATATTACAATGCAAGAAATTACAACAATAACCGCGAGCTGTCCATCTGGATGTCTCGCCACCAAGTACTGAAGATCGATGGGGACCCAACAGTTTTGGTGCATGTTCCACCCTACCAATGTGGTACTCGAAGGCCCACCCCCCATGCTAGGAGATAGTAACAAAGTAACATGGACAAAGATCTACTAACTCTAACCAAAGGCAGACTCAAACTGACTCATACTGTTATAACCAACCAAATGAATTAACAAGTACGAATCAAGTACAACTCAAGTACAAAATAAATATAATACAAGTACAAAACAAGTATAACTCCAACATCACTAACATAGGTCACATTGCTTCTAGATATAAAGTAGATCAAGTATGTTCAAAGAAACATACACATAAAACAATTAACAACAGTTGTCCTAGATAGAGTGTCATCGCAAGGTTTGTCATGAGATCTCCTCTGGGCATTCTTCATAGGCTCTGGCATAAGTAATCCTGGTGGCCTCAACCAAATCCTGGCACTCATACTCACTCATGCGGAATCAGCTATCTCTCGTATGGATAAGATAGTTGATTTTGCCATTCCAAGCCTTCCCACTCATCCCAAGTCTAAACAAGCCCTTGTGTCTATGAGTGAGGTAAAATTATCTTGATTAGTGAGAAGTTAGTTTTAATCTTCTAAGTACATTATTTTAATTATCACTTGTTTAAATCACTCCTGAAGGTTATCCAGTTTACCTCTTTGGGCTCTGGTGACTAACAAAAGCCACTCTTCTAATCGACAACACACTCACAACCAATCACCAAGGGAAACACAAGTGCATACAAACTAGGCATCATAACCACCCCAACACAAGGAGGATACAAATAATAGAAACTCACTCCAAACATCTTGGAGGCAACAATCACATAGTCCACTCCTTTCAAGGAGACACGGATCCCATAATCTGCTCCTAAACCAAGGAGGTGCAAACATCCCCGTTCATGAAAACCGGGTAAAACTGAAAAGACGCCATGCACTACCCAAGGGAAAACAACTGGATGGCATAAAGATTCAACAACCCTTATTCTCTAAGTTCTTCTAGAAGACTTATAATTTACGACTAACACTAAATCCCAAAACCAACAATGCAACTTGACGATATAGCAATGAAAGCATTCAAGTCATCAATCAAATCTATTATTTGGATTTCCTAAATCCATACTGATTCAATAGGTAGTGTTGACAAAGTCAAAGACATGATAAGTAGATCATCTAAAATAATCATAACCCCTATTTCCCTTTTCATTATTGGAAATCTAAAACAATTAAACTTACTTCCCTTTACTGAATACAAAGAATTAAATCCTTTAAGATAAGCATGAGGAAGATACTACTTTTGGATATACTAAATCCATATCTCTTTCATAATCCAATCACAATGATTCAATTAATCTAAATAGAAATTAATAAATAACATAATTGATTGCCTCATTAATAAAACAACTTCTTAATTTACTTTTAAATCAACACAAATCCATGCAAGTAAACTCTTTCCATTTCCTAACCAAATCTTACATCTCATTCAATTTTCTATTTAACACATTCAATCACTTTAATATAATAACATATTGTTTCTCTATCCATTTTCCATATACACTAATCAATCCAATTTTAAATCTCTATTCAATAATATATTGCATTCTTTAAATCAAATATTTAACTCTTTCAATTAAACTTTAACAAGCCATTTTAAAATAACAATAATTTCCCATATATTTATAATTTTAATTCCACTAATCTAATATACAAATTTTATTTAAAAATAATATAAATAAATATAATACTTTAATATTATAAATTATAATATAAAATATTATTAAATAATATTTTAATATTATAATAACAATATATAAAATATTAATATTTATAAATATCAATTTATTATTATTTTATTTTTCAAAGCAGCCATGGGAAAATAATTTAACAGCAGTCTCATGTTTCAAGCATAACTCAAACAATGCGATCTGGGTATTTCCTATTTTTGGACAAGAGTAAGAACATTTCAAAATGCAAAACCCCTTTAAATTTCCTGAAAACCCAGTTTGTGAAAGTGAAGTTATAGGTGACACAATCAGACCATTTTACCATGAAAATATAACTATACTGCAGATTTTAAAATCCATTTTTTGATAATAAACAGAAAGTTTCATTTTCTAAAAACATTCTAAATGCATTGTTCAATCTCTATGTTTGATTTCAATAACAACAAAATCGATTTCTCCAAATAATTTAAATTCAACTAAGGTTTTCACAATTTTCACTCAAGAATTTTCACAAGCAAAGACTGTAACTTTATTTAATTCTTTTCTTCTAATATCAAGTTTTTTTTCTAAAATAGATTTAACAAACAAATCTTTAATCACTACTATTTAAAAAAAAAAAAAAACAATCAAGAACAATAAAACACAAAGAGGAAAATCTGGTACAAGAAGCTATAGGAAGAGATGAATTTTTGATGCAAGTCTCCTCCAAAGATTTCTTGAATTTTCTTCAATCCTCCAATGAATCCAATCCAAAATCCAACAAATGCAAACAATCTTTCCTTCAATCAATTCTACAATCAAACTTTCTTCAAACCCTTGTGCAAATTTTCCAAAATTTCTTCCCTGCTATAAAAATGTATCTTTTTCCTTCTAAGAAAAAAAAAAAACAATCAAGAACAATAAAACACAAAGAGGAAAACCTGGTACAAGAAGCTATAGGAAGAGATGAATTTTTGATGCAAGTCTCCTCCAAAGATTTCTTGAATTTTCTTCAATCCTCCAATGAATCCAATCCAAAATCCAACAAATGCAAACAATCTTTCCTTCAATCAATTCTACAATCAAACTTTCTTCAAACCCTTGTGCAAATTTTCCAAAATTTCTTCCCTGCTATAAAAATGTATTTTTTTCCTTCTAAGAGATTTTTCTGCCCTAAAATTAAAACATGTATTCTTTATAAATCAAAAATACCTAATATAACCCTAATTCACATTACATGCAAATTAGATATTTCAATTTCAATTTCAATTTCAATTTTTACAACCCTAATTCACATTGCAAGCAAATTAGATATTTCAATTTCAATTTTCAATTTCAATTTCACTTTCAATTTCAATTTCAATTTCACTTTTGGAAAACCCACTTTCAATTTAAAATGCAATTTCAAATAATAAATTAATTTCCAAAGTTGCAACCAATTTCTCAAATAAACATTTAATTATAATTTCTAATTTAATTCCCACACGTTGGAATTAAATTCCAAAATTAATTCTAATTCTTTTATTTCCTTTCATTCTCTTAGATCACGTTTGATTAATTAATTTAATTATTTAATAACTAAACTCAACCCCCTTGGATTAAATTTAATTAATTAAATAATTTAAATATAATTAATTAGTTTAAATATAAACTTTTATCCACATTGTATTATTTAAATTAAATAACCATCAACACGATTTAAATGCAATTATTCTAAGTATCTATTTCCAAATCAAGAATTCTTGAGAATTAAATAACATCAAAGCAAGACATACAATGACTCGACACACACAACTGACGACACACTAAGGCTAGGGTGTAAACTTGACACATGTTACCTAGCTACTATCTCTCGTTCAACTTAACTGTTGGATCGACACGCTCAAAACTATGAAACCAGGTGGAGTCGATGTCATGTACCTGCAATCCTGCAACCAAGTAAACAACATCATACAATATATCCAGCATATAATACACACCATGAAGAAGAAATTATGGATTCGTAGGGCACTTGCAAGCGAGTGATGCGAAACCATCTTTTTCACCAATACACTCATTGAAACTGACACTTCCATCATAATCCAGTAATCTCATAATAACATCTCATGTTAATTCTACAACATCATTAATCCATAATGTATGTGAAACAATAATTAGATAACTACATCCCACAATAATAGTTGTCGCTCAATAGTAGCGATCAAATCATCATACCAAAATGTATCTAGTATCAAAGTAACTGCAACCAAACATAGCATAAAGCAACTTGAACAAGAAGAAAAACAGAGGGGTATTACATTAGGGATGTTTGTATAGCCTCATCCATTTAATATTATTATTCAACTATCAAGCTATATATATGTGTTTGTGTATAGCTTATTTTAAATTATATCAATTATTAATATCAACTATCAAACTATATATATGTGTTTGTGTAAAACAAATGAATATATTTAATATACATAAATTATAAATGTATGTAAGTCTCTCCTAATGTGGCCACTTGCGACTGCCCAATGCAAACCTTCCGAAAAATTATATAGTGGGCCAAGAATGTCACAATATTGAGTAGAATGTAATTACAAACTTTGAAGATTTAGTAACAAATAAAATTGAAGGTATAGAAAGTATTGATAATTTCCTACCTTCCATTTCTGCTGAAAAACATAAAGGAATAGTATTAGACATGGACAATACTCTTCTATACATGAGTCATTTTCATCAAACATCATGAAGTTTCTCTCTTTTAGTTAAAGCAGGATCAAGTGGTATAACTTGTTATTTTAGAAAAAGACCCCATGTAGACAGCCTACTTGAGGAATTGGCTAAAATTAATTATGAAATTATAGTTTTCACTTCAGCTAAAAAAGAGTATGCAAATGCTTCCTTGGACAAACTGGATGTTAACAAATCCATAGATTATTGTCTCTACAGAGATGCATGTACCAAAGTGCAAGAAGGCTTTGTAAAAGATCTCTCTAAGCTTGGGAGGGATTTAATGAATATTATTATAGTTGATGATAATCCTGTTAGTTATAAATTGTAGCCACAAAATGCTTTTTCCATTAAACCATTTGTAGATAAATGTTTTGATACAAAACTTTTGGAGCTTATTGATTTATGTAAAATGGTTGCAGAAATTGATGATGTTAGAGAAGCAACTAAAATATGGTTGAGTACTTATAATAACAAGTGTCAGGTAGTGGCTAGAATTTTTCTTTATAGTATTGTAATTATTGTTTTCCAGATTTCAGAAAAAAAACCATAAGTTTTTTTAATTATAGTATGTTTAGTATTATTAATGATTTCTTTGCATGATCTAATGCTAACATTAACAATAAATTTCAAACCATCATCTTAATCCTAGATCTATCTGTAACCTTAACTATGGTTATAACACTATCCATAACTATGGTCTTAATCCTAATCTTAACAATAAAGAATTGATTTTAAACCTATCTATAACTCTAATTATGGTTCTGTAGACATGCAAAACTAACATCATGCATTAACCATATTCGCCTATCAATTAAATAAAATAAGTGTATTTGATTAATCTCCTAAGGTTATCTCCTTAATTAAATAAATCAAATTATTTAATTAATCTCCTAAGGTTCCTCCATTTAATTAAATAAACCCAAATGTTTAAATAAATTTCTAAATATTTATTTTCTTCTAATTTGATTTAAAACATATCCAAAAATATAAATCAAATGTCACATCACCTAATCATCAGCATAATTAGTCAAATCCATGATTAAAACTAAGCCTAATCCATGTCCCATCCTCTAGCTTTTCTCACTTGCACAATAAATCATTTATTTTGATTTATTACAACTCTATTTTCCTCACAAAGAATATTCCCAAGGAATATGCCCTCATTAACTCCATTTGTTTGAATTTTTTGTCCAAACAAATTTCCCCACAAATCTCTCAACCATATGCATTTAATGACATTTTTCAAATTTCAAACTCACCTAATTGCATTTATCTTGCACAAAGACAAAAATGTGTTCAAGATTTCTCCTCTCACATTTTGATAAGTGGCATGAATCTATTGGTGGAGGGTTAGTCTCACATTCCTCAACTTTGACTCTTCTTCTCTCAACCTCACCTATAAATTCAAGGGGTTTTCTCCTTCATTAACATCTACAATTTGGGCATGCTTCTTATAGGCAACTTGAGTTAATCTTATCTCTTTTTCTATCTTCATTCAAGCTTATTTAGGATTGGGAAAGGGCTCCTTCACATACCAAAGGTGCACCAATCCAATATGGAATAGGTATCTAACATGATTTTTGTGCTTTCAATTAGTTCAGTTTGTCATTTTTTAAGCATGATGGATTATTTCATAGAAATGTTGATTATTTGTTTTGTTTTAAAATACTAACCATACTAAAGTGGGTGTGTGTTGAAGGTTTTCTAACAAAATGCAGATTTTGACATCTATAGATTGTAGTATTTATTAATAATATTTAGTTATTTTTATTAGTAATATTTCATTTTTAATTTATTTTAATTTTTGAATAGTAATAATCATAATCTTTTATCCTTTTCTTAATTATAATCCTAATCTTAATTATATTGTTTTTCGGATTATAATAATTAATAATAGTAATAATAGGATAAGAATTATAATTTAATTAATAATTATAATAATTTTAGTTATTTTAGTTTAATTCTTATTTGTATTTATGTATGTTTTGATGTTAATAAAATTTAGAAAGTAAAAAAAATGGCAATGTCAAATAGTTTAAGATTTAATTTAAATTTTTATTTTTAATTGTTTAAAAAAAATTCATAAAAAATTGTCTTTACATGTTTTTGATTAAATAAGCAGCATTTACATTGTGTTGTACCCTTCACACAGAAAGCCCATAGGGCCAAAAGAAAGCTAGTTGAAACTAGAATATGAACTAGGAGAAAAACAAATTGGAGCCACTAGGGCCTGACAAAAGAGGCCAAACAGACCACATACAGAAACAGCTGATAAACAACTATAGAACAACAAATAAGGACTAGACAACCACAGAATTTGAGGAGAATAATTTGACTCCCTTAACCCTAGGCTGCAAAGAAGTGACGGATAAGGGGAGTCCCTTCTTCTTCCTCTACACAACGAACCAAGAAGAGTTAGAATCGAAATCCACCGAGTGAGGCAAGAGGAGAGAATCCTCAATAGCCACCCCGAGCAAGGAACCACCATGTAGCACGGGAGCTGGTAGTGAAGAAGAGGAGACATGAGCTATCAAAGGAATAGTAGATTCCTTCAACGAGGGATGGGCAGCTTCCTCCTGAACAATGACAGTAGATCGAGGCAACAAAATTTCCACAGAATGGAAAGCCCGAGGGGTAGCCTAGAAAGACTCAAACACCTTGGGAGAAATAACCAAGGGAGGGTCACCCTCCTCAAAGGAATCATTCAAAGAGGGAGATCCAACCATGAGATGTTCCGAGAGAGAATTCTTCCACCAACTAGCAGCACCCTTATGATGGGAAAGAGAGCAACCAGAGGCCAAATGGTTAGAGGCCCTCATAGTCCAAGAGCTACATCCAAGGTCTATTTTCCACCATTAAGACCACATCACCATGGAGAGGTTTGGAGATGTCCAAATCAACTAGAATATGAGCCACCATAGTATGCCCTAGATTCTGAGTCATAGAGTCTACCTTTAGAAAGTGACCAATGGAGTTACCAATAGCTTCATAACAAGAATCCTCCCAAAACTGGAGAGGGAGATTCGACATATGGACCTAGATAGGTCTGGTATTTAGCAGCTCAGTAAGAGGATTGAAAGAGTGAGACCAAGGCCTAATGGACATCAAATGAATACCCCACATCCACCCCCTATCCAACACATAGTCCTGCTCCGCAAAGGAGGCAAAGGTAGCTAAAAAAAATCCCTAGTGCTAGGATAGAGCTCTATCTGTCTAGAGACAATACAATTCCAAGAGATAAAAATTGACTCATGGAGATTAGGAAAGGAGGGCCACAAGCCATTAAACCTACAGACCACCCCTTGCTTTAAATAGTAATCCTTATTTTCAGCAACTTCAGGTCCACATACCAAAATAGGGGATGCACAAGCATAGGGAAAGGGTCTAACCCTAGTCGAAGCAGGCACAGATCAAGCACAATCCTTAGAAATAGCCTTAGAAAAGGACTTTTGATGGCAACCCAAAGTAGGGAGGTCACTAGAAGTAGGACTACAAGTAAGCACCATAGAGAGAAAATGAGTAGAGGGGACGATCACACCCAAACCAAGCTGCGCAGCATCAATGCAAACTCCATTCACCTGCAAAGTTAACATATCAAAGTTACCATTAGGAGTAGGGGGAGCCCCAACCACCAGAGGAGAGAGGCCCCTATAGGCCACCTGACCACCCCTAGTAGACAGCAACACTAGAGAAGTCTTGCCCAAACCCTACGTGTCATCTCCATTCAAAATCGCTTCTTCCAGACTCCCACCCAGCAACGAACCAATGGTCTCCATTTAGTCTTTTTGTAAATTATCTTTATATGTTAATTTATAGATGTTTTTTAATTTATGTTTTTTTTATTATTATTTTAATAATGTAAATCCAAATCTCAGCTAACCGATTTTTGTGAGATTTTCTTTAATAAAAAAAGTAACAATTACATACATTAAAAAGCAAAAAGTAACATTTATTTATTTGAGAAAGATTTAATAAGATAAAAAATAAAAAATTATTCTAAAAAATGTAAAAAAAAATAGTTTACCTTACTTTCCTACAAATTTTCTCATAACACTCCAAACCTTTTAGCCAAGAAAAATATTTTTTACAATTTTAAAAGTTAAATATTTAAAATACTTTAAAAAAATTTGAAAAACATAAATTCTAGTTTTTAATTGGTTGAAAATCAACTTATTAGTAAGTAGTTAACAAAATGAGTTGAACAACAAGTACTAATAATGAGACTTCTAGGAATATGGAGCTAGAGTTTTTTTGTAAAATGATGACTAACAATCAGATGAGACTACGCCCATTAAGAAAATAACTTTATAGACCTTTAAAAAGATGTTATATAAAAAATAAAAACATCTAAATTTTCAATGGATATATGATCGAATAATTCTATTTTATTTTCCTTGTATCTTGACAACTTCAAATATTTTTATCACAAGTATTTCTAGTGGTTTTAATCATAAAATGTTGACAAGTAAATTCCGTATTTTATTACTCTCCATTTAAACATGGATAAAATGTTCGTAAATAATTTTCCTTATACTTCACAATCTTTTGACATCTCGAAAGCATTTTATCTTCTAAAATTTATTAGTTACAATTCAGTGTGTATTATTAAAGACTTTTTTTTTTTTGATATTTGAGATATTTTGTTTCTATAATTTTAATAAATAAATTGTTTTATGTTTTAAGTATATAATTATATCAATAGTGATAAATTTTATAAATAGTTTTATATATTATTGTTTTTCTTAAAATATTTATGAAGACATAAGGTTAAAAAAGTGACCTCATTCTTAATATAAACATTCAACAATAACTTTTTAGTGGGTTTGAATCTTGATATAAAAAACAATAACACAACTAACCATCACATCATGTTACTATTTTAGAGAATTTTTTTTATAATTTTGAAAACAAAACAAATAATAAAAATTATTTATTTCATAATTTTAATTATTTTTGACATATAAGTGATTTATTACTTTAAGCTACTACAAATATATGAATACATGACTTTAAAACATCACAAAACTATTTTATTTTATTTTGACTAATTTATTTATAATGATCTAAGTTTTGTAATGCACAAAAATTATTATAAAACGTAAAACTTCTAATTTTAATAAAATAAAAAAAGATAATTTTAATTTAGCTATCCTTTTAATTTAAACATAATGACCTTATTTGTATTTTATTTATATTTTTTGTTAAATATTATGTTATTATTAAATTTTAATATTATAATAATTTTTAAATTTCAATATTATATTTATTACTAAATATTAATATATTGATGTATAAATGATTGACAAAATTAAAATAAAAGATAAGTTATTTTGTTAACATGATCATATAATTACATTTCACCTATTTAAAATGTCTTTTAATGTAATTCTAATTATACCCAACCTTAACAAAATTAGGGTTGCCATGGCGAGTGGCGGGAAACAGAGTGAGGGTGCAGAGGGTGAGGGAGATGCTAATTCTAAAGATGAGGTAGATGGTTTGTGTCTAGTGCTTACTGATGGCTTACTTCCTGGATTCGGTTGGGAAGCAATTGGCATCTTTCTGGGATATGTTGTTGTTGGTTTTTCTAGGTTGCAGTCGAAAATGGCTTTCTTGCTATTGTCTAGGGTGAGGTATGGTTCTTCTAAGTTAGGACTATGTTGGGAGTTTTGTCTTTCTCTTATTCTTGAATGGAATTTCAAGGAAGATGGGGTGCTTACTGGATTGGTTGGTTCCCTTCATTTTTCCTATGAGGAATTTCCTTATCTCCCTATTGGACTCTTGATGACGGATGGGTTGTTGTCAATAATAAGGTTCCTTCTAGTAGATGTTGTGGGTTGCTGCTTGGAGCTCATGGTTGTTGTTGTTCTCATGTCTAGAGTGTCTTTTGTTGCTACTACTTTGATGTCTTCTTCTACGGGCCTTTCTTTTTGGAGGTTTTTGTTGATAACAAAAGGGTTACTGCTAAAAGTTAGATTGTTAATGGTGGAAGCTATTATGGGTAGCTGTTGGGAGCTCATGGTTGTTGGTGGGCTCATTTTTTAAAAGGCTATTGTTGCTGCTACGGGCCTTTCTTTGTGGAGGCTTTCCTTTGCCTAACAAGTGGTCCCTTTCTTGTTTATGGCTTTTCTAAGGGTGAGGTATGGTTTTCCCAAATCGAGAGTGCATTTAGAGTTTGGGCCACCTCTTAATCTTGGCTGGCATGGTAAGGAGCATGGTATTGCACATGGTTTGGTATGCTCTTTTCATTTTTCTTGTGAGAGTTTCTTTTATCTTCCTATAGGGCTGTTGATGTTGGAAGGGTTGTGGTTGAAAGTTGTTTAGAGTAATTGCTTGGAGCTTGCAACTGATGTTGTTGGTTCCATTTTGAAGGAAATTTTGGTGATAGTGGTACGAAAAATGGTGGGGTTCTATTGTGCTTGCTGGGTGGGATTTATTCTTGTCTCACCTTTGGGTTTTTGTTCCTTGGTTCTCTTGAAGCATGTGCTACCAAGGGATGTTAGATCATCCCTTCATACTGAAGTTATTGACCATCAGAATCTTCAATTTATGTTTCCTATTGACAAGGAGTTTGCTCTCTTTGAGGTGGAGCACTGGTTCCTTTTGAGGTGGAGCTTGTATGGACTAAAGAGATGGCGTTTTGGTGGTAAGGGTATTCTTATCATCATCACCTATAGAGGGTGCCCTCTCTTTTATAGGTGGAGGTTGGATTGGATTTTTGGGTGGATTGGAGATGTAGGAAGGTTGATGCTTTGAAGTGTTCGGCTGAGCTTCCCAAAACCCTATTGACGTGGGGTGTTTGGTTTTTCTAGTTATTTTGAGAATCAATGTTCGATGGGTGTTTTACAATTTTTTTTCTAGTTTCTATGGCTCTATCTAGACTTCTCTGAGCAGTTAGTTTGCTAATGCTTGGTTGATTAAGGTTTTCCCTCTTTTTGCTTGTTCAGTGATGTTGTTATTGAACAAATGGTTTGTTGCAACTTGGTTGTTTTGTTTCTTGATTGTTTCAGGCAGTTTTTTGTTAATTTCTTAGGGTTCTAAGTCCTTCTTAAAACCTAGTTGTTAAGGTTTTAAGGTCCCTTCAAAACCCATTTTTTGTAGCATGGTTTGAGTTGAATATATGTGTTTAGTTGTTGTTGTTGTTGATTATTTTTATAGAAGCACCTTTTCCTTATAAAGGGTTTTAGGTCCCTTCAAAACCTTCTTGTAGTGGGTTTCAGGTCCCATCAAAAATAAATTTAAGGTTTCCTTCTTAATGACATAGAATCATTTTATAAATTATTCAAATTTTTTTGTTTAATTATTATTTTTAATTAATTTTGTTGGTTGATAACTAATAATGTGCATGATGCATAAGGAATGCTAGATACTAATTATGAATCTTGTAAGCACCTTTACTATCCTTTAAATTGAGCATGATAGTTGTTAGAAACAAAATATGACCCTCTATAATTAGTTGCATTTGTAGCAGAGAAGGAATTGTAGAAGAGGGAAAATAATGCATAAAAAGTAAATGTAAAGTAGGTGTGTAATCATGTAAAGTAATAATTGTGAATGAGTACATATAGTAATAGTCATTTAAAGATATTTTAAATGATAAGTGGGGTTAGCTCGTGAGTTAGAGATGCATTAAAGAATTATTATTTTTCCTTTACATTAGAAAGAATAGTGATGCGACAATTTATGAAGAGGAACACTCACATAAGTAGATGATGTACTAGAGTGTCTTATGTCCTAAATATAGCATCCAATATCACAATCATACATTATAGTGGGTAAGACAATAAGTCCTTAGTCATAATATTTAGATGTAAGTATATGGTACACAATCAATAATTTGAGGAAGACCCCAATATAGCTATTAGAATATGGTTAGGCCATGTAAGTACATAACATAAATAGGGATAAAATAAATCTTTATGTACCTAATTTTTTTGAAGTAGTTTCTTACAATGTAAGTGGAACACATGAGCACAATAATATAAGATGTAGATGTGGAAGAATGTACTAATATAATTACTCTATTATGGTTGAGATAATGTAATAAGGAATATAAGTATGTGAATGAGGAATTAATGATACATCCTAATGTAAGATATGGAAATAGTAAGCACAATGTGTAATGGGAAGCATTGTGCTCCTATAGGAAAAAAAATTGCAATGATAAATTAACATATACTAAAGAAGACATGATGTCACCAACATGGGTTGAAATCTATAAACATATAGTCATATTCAATATGTAATAATCTATATAATAAAATAGAGTATGTGCATGGAAATTTTTGGTGTAATAAAATATTTAATTACACTTTATTATGCTTACATATGTCCTAATTAGTTTTCCTTTTAGTTTTTTGCATTTTGCTTAATAAAAGCAAGCTATCTCATGTAATTCATTATTATCAGTAATATTATTTGCCCATCTTCATGCAAATTTCTCTTGCATGTTTTATTTTTCTCTTTATAGAAGTCTAACCTGGGTTTTGCAAGTGATCTTGGTTTTATGGAGCTTATTGGAAACTCTAACTTGGTATTAGAGCCTTGATCTACAAGGCCCTTCTTGGATCTAGAAGAAATTGAATCAAGAAATGTTTTAGGGGGTCCTTGAGGGATCAAGCCTTGAACAATTTTTTGATGCATCCTACATCCTCAAGTGAAAATGACCAATATATTATGACTCATGTAATTTTAAAAAATGATTTCTTGATTTTGTTTAAAATCATGAAATACCATTTGGTTATCTGCTACATTTTGCAAGAAGTGAATAGATCTTACAAAAAAAGTTGTAAAAATAACCCAACACAAGTACTTTCCCTATAACTGAAGTTTATTTTTTGTACCAAATCGCATGTTTTTCTTTTTGGATTCAAAAATGCTTTCTGGGTTTTTAGCACTATAATATTTTCTAAGTATCTTTTAGTTTTTGCATGAAATGAACAAATTTTCTAGAAATCAACTCGGAAGGGTCATGTCAGCTAATTTTCAACTAGAAAAATTTACCTCATGTTTCAAAAATACATAACTTTTACTTACAGTGTCCATTTTCCAAAAATATTACATTGTTTAAAAGTTGGTTTTGAGCTCGCTCTAGATCTAAAGACTATTTTTACAAAAAAAAATCCCATTTCATTCTACAAGCCTCTAAATTCATACTTAGTTATTTTCTCTCCCGAAGGCATATCTTTTGCCTCAATTATCAGATTTTTGTGATTCAAGTGATGGTAGAAAGATAATTCAAGCGGTGGTAGAAAGATAATTCTATCATCTACACAAATTTGAGGTCAATTTATCTTCATGAAGGAAAATGTGAACATTGATCAATGCAAGCACTCTTTCCTATTTTCATGCATTAGGTTTTCATTTTCTTTTTGATCTCTACACTTCATTTTAGTTTTAGATCATTTCTCATTCGACTATTCCTTCATAGATTCAATGTTTGTGTTAGTTTGTGAGTTTTCCAACATTCCTTGGCATTGGTTATGTTTTTTTTTTTATCATGGCTCAAACCTAAGTCATTTAGTGACTCTAATATGGTTTCTATCAAACAAAATTTTATTTCCTTTTCTTGTTGGAATAAGGATTCTAGTGTTACTCCACAAGAGTGCTTCTAGTGCTTCTTTGCAACAAGTTATCTCATTATGGTGGGGGCGGGGGGGGGTTGTATGGTCTCTCCTATCATACTTTGTGTGGATGGATATTGATTGGATTTTCATGAAGTAGGTATCCTCAAGAAACCCTCTTCTCTAAAATTACACTCAAACAACTACAATAATTCAAGAAAAAATTACAACAAGATTTCATGAATTTATTTGAAACTTACAAGACAAAGTCTACACAATATAGAAATCTAATTACAATAAAGTTTTTAGTCAACAAATAACTGAAGGGTAGCAACATATACCCTTTACATAATCTTAAAATAACATAAAAACAAGCTACCACAACAAAAAAAAATTATGTGCTTCATGAGCACCTCCAAATCTGCTCCTTCCTCTTGCAAAAAATCACCTAGTTCACCTTCCATCTCCAACCATGGAGACTTCAGTCTCTAATGGCTTCCTTCATCTTGCTCCATGTCTTTCTTGTATCGAGACCTTGTTGTTACCATGAATTTTGGATCAACTTTTAGAGTAGTGTGTTGGTATTTATAGTGTTCGAACTCTTGAGTTGATTCAAATTTAGGTAAAAGTGACCCTCTCAGGTGTTTAGGACCAATGATGTGAATGGATGATGAAAGGGGTGAGTGATGTGGATGGTGAACTCTCAATTTTGGACAACACTATATTTAAGGTTTAATGTTTGTTATTTTGATAAGGATGCTAGTGAACTTGTGAATCCTAAAAGTAGACTTTTGACTTTAGGATAGACTTGTTCAAAACGATTATTTGCTAATCTAACTAAATTTATGAATAATGATTCTCCAAAACATATAGCTAAACTAGGTGATTGGTTGATGAGAACCTATGTCTACGAGGTTTTGTGTCCAATATTTAAAGATTTGTGAGATGATATGTCAAATGTTTTGATATGAATGTGAGGATTGATCCTAATGTTCTGAACCTAAGAGGGACGTATTTACAAGATCAAGGTGTTGAAAGACATGCTTTTCCCTTGGAGCGATTAAACCTAAGAAATCAATTTTTGTTTGGTGATAGAGTTTTGATACAATGTTTTGGTATACATTTCCTTATTTTTATCTTTGATGTTTGGAAGTCAAGATGTTTGAAAATGAGACCAAGGTGTAATTGCATTGTGGGTTCAATTGAGTTAATCTTTGATTAATGAGATTTTTATTACCACATCAAATGTCTTGATTAAGTTTAAAATAAGAATGTCTATGACAAGGCAAAATGTTTTCCACAAAAGCTTGACATTGTGAAAATCAAAGAGCTAAGCCATAGGTCCCTAGGTTAACTTTGATATAAGTGAGTAGAGACATGGTAAAAATATGGTCAAATATATTGGGAAACCATGAATATATTGTTTCAAAAAAAGAAATATATATTTAGAGGTATGTAGCAATATATTGTCCTTGAAGTGCACTAACATATAAACAAAGGGTTTGAAATTTTTGATCATGTTGATGTTTGTTTAATTTTTTTGAATGCCAAGAAATGTATTTGACTATCTCAATGGGTATGGGAGATATTTTTCTAGTCTTCTTCCATAAGACAAGTTACTTTTTTAGCTCAAAAAAATCAATCACTTTAAAAATCTAGAGGAATAAAGATATGTCACTTCTTAGTAGAATTGCCTCACCCTCGAAGGAATGATTTTAAATCTAAAATTATAGAGGGGTCAAATAGGCCATATCAAGGAAATGTACCACCTTGATACACCTAGCTTTGTACAAGAGAATGAACTCTTAAGCTTTATGCCTCAACTATAAACCGGACGTGGTAAGTAACTTCTTGAAATGATGTTATTCCAATGCACTACTTCAAAGGATGTTTCAAAAAACTTGGCTGGCCTCTAGAACAAATTTTTTTAGTGACACCGTGAAAACCACAGGGTGTACTTTAGATGGGAGACACTAAAGTCTCTAGCTTCCCTTAAGTGACCCATTTGTTTGCATGAGAGTAGGCCCACAAGGTAGCCATCAATGGATTTGTGCTACTTACTTTGGTTTTTGCACACTTTATATAGCCCATTAGTAAATGTGCTTGAAGGTCACCAATGAGTTATCCATAGAAAGATTAATCTCAAAGGTAGGCCCTCTCTAATAAAGACCAAAAAATTTTATTTCTCTTCACCCAAGATCACATGAAGCACAAGGGGAGAGGATACATATCAAATCCTTGCGGTGACTCAATTTTTTTTGTAAACTTAGAGTGTTTCTCTTAATAAAAGATCACCCGAAAGTGCAAAGGGAGTGGATACACACTAAAAGTATACACAATCATAGTAAGAAAAGAAGACACTGATTCATTTTAGTGCACCAAAGTAGATGTTATATTCATTTTAATTGCACCAAAACTTTAGTATAAGTTTGTGTTGTTCAATTTAAAACCAAATCACAATGTGTGAGGATGTTTGGGTTCAATTTTAAGCCAACTTTGAAAAAAATCATAGCATTGTAAGTTTTAAAGGCCAAATCAAAAGATTCATAGCATTGTAAGGTTTAAAGCCCAAATTGAAAGATTCATAGCATTGTAAGTATTAAAGCCCAAATTGAAAGATTATGGGTTCAGTTTTAAGACAACTTTGAAAAACACATAGCATTGTAAGTTTCAAAGCCAAAATTGAAAGATTAAATGATGTTATGACAAATGTTAATGAATACTTTGCTCTTGGGTGATCCCACAATAGTGGTTTACAATTTTTGGCCAAATTGGACATTGAAATTATTATTTTTAACTAAATCTTCACATTCAAGTACCTATAGTAGCTAAACCATAAGGAATTTGAAGATGATCCAAACTAGAGTCTCATCAAATTTTGTCTATAGACTCTAAAAATATTTTTTTCAAAAATTTTGGAATCACATTGCACTTCTTTTTCCATCTTCTGTGAAAATTGTTTCTTTTCATAAAACAACATTTTTAAAAAGTGACGCTCACCATATACGACATAACTTTTTTTGTATGAAGGATAAAATTCTATTTTTTTCTAATTTAAATTTGTAACTACGATATCTAGCACTTTCATTTGGTCTCATATTTTTTATTGAATATTTTTTCCTTAATCAAGTTTTGAAGTCAAACCAATTGCAATTCAAACATAGGTAAATTGTATACAACATAAATTTTTCTGTATGTATCGAAATTCAAAAAAAAAAAATTAGTGGATCAAGGACATCAATACCCAGCATGAACATATTTTGAAAAAATTTATTTTGATAGTTTGCTATTTTTCCACATGTGCAAAACAAAGAGCTTAATTTTCGGTGAAAAACCTATGTTTAATAAAACTAAAAAAACACATACGTAATAAAACCAAAACATATTAAAATTATATTCATTGGATAGCTCGTTCTGAGGACTACCATCTTCTAGTTGGGTTTGTAAATTCTCCTTTATTTTCATCCTCAACCTGTGCTTCGAAGGGAAAAAATATGGAATTTTTTTGTGAGAGAGGGTGGGAAGGTGGGAAAAGGGGGCTTAGAGCGAACCTAAAGGGTTCGATCAAACCCCTAGGGGTTCACTCAAACCCCAATTTGGTTTTTTTTAGTGGGGGCATTTTTTGGAAGTTTTCCTTCCTCATTCGAATTGTAAACCACTTTTGTGGGTTCACCCTCCTCCACTTCAAATCTAAAAAATGGTTAGCCTTACACAAACAAACCAGAAGTTAGTAAGTGATCAGAGAGTAGATAAACTTGAAAATTTAAACTAAACATGTAGATTTAACTCTATTGTTTACCTCACAATTTTTTCGATATTCAAGAAATTATGTAGCTCTAGTTCAGACAATTATGTCATTGTTTTATAGCTACGTCATTCTCGTTCATACAACTACATTTTTGTTTGTCAAATACATCACTCTAGTTTAGGTCAAATGTGTCATTGTATAACTATGTCACTCTAGTTCACTTAAAACATAAAAAAATAGAAAGGTCAATTGCATCAATTAAATAATTGTGTCACTCTAGCTAATAACAATAGTGTCTCCATTTGCAATTGTGTCACTCTAGCCTAATGAAAATAATGTGGAAATGCAAACAATTACATCACTATTTTCAATTGTGTTGCCTTGCACTAGAAGAATTGCATCGCTAGGCCCTGCAACCTATAAATCATGGAAAACTCAAGGAAAATTCATTAAATCTTTTTCCCTCCTTCTAGCGCTAGAATGTGAGTATGATCATAACCTAAGCTAAAAATGGTTGATCCATCATAAATAAACCAAGATATAACTAGTTAAGTCAAACTCCCAATGAAATTCTTGAAAACATGAAACAAAGAAGTCATTAAAACTATATATCAAAGAAATGTATAATGGAAACTAAGATAATGTCTCAAACCTCATCTCATTGGGGGATTGGTGCTACATCGATGTGGAATGTTAACCCTTTCCCAACCCCTTAGTTGAAACAAGATTTTGAATGGATGCCATTGATGAAGATTGATGAAAATGGATGCTAAATGCTACAATGCTAATGAAGAATGCTCTAAAATTCACTATAGTGTAGTTACTCTAAATGAAAGTGGATGCTTTTCTCACAGAAAAGAGGACTATTTATAGAAAAAAATAGTTGAATCAATGGTCAAGATTGATTTAATCAATCAATGGTTGAAAAACAATGAGGAGATAGCATGGATCAAGGATTCCCATCAATGGATGAGAATGCAAGTTGATAAGGATCAATGATTTTAATCAATGGCTCTCATTGATTTGAAGAGGCACATTTCCTAAAATTTAGGAAGTTGTTACAAGATATTTCCCATTTTGGAGGAGTGGAAATGGAGAAATATTCTCTATGAATATTCCCTTGCAAGTGGGAGGGTGAGAGAAATGAGCTAATAAAGTAATTTAATAAATTAGTTAAGTGTGCATGATGGAAGAAATTAGGGATTTCATTAAAAACTTAATTTATTTAACAAAATGGGGATTAATGACATTCAATTAAATAATTAAGATTATTTAATTAAATGAGAAAGCATAAGAAATTTAATTAAATAATCTACATTACCTAATTAAATAAGATGAAAATTAGTATGAAAGGGGATAAATTAACCAAATAATGTTGATTATTTCATTAATAAGAGAAAATGATAAATTTCATTAAACAATGAAGATTATTTAATTAAACAATTGAAAAGAGGTGATTTAGGAGAAAATGGTGTTAGTAATCAAATTCAGATGTGCAATATCGATTAGGATGATTTTAAGTGTCTACACATAGTATAAAGCTCTAACATTAGTAACTTGCACAAAAATGTGGTTGAGAAGACTAATGGAGGATTTGCACAACCTACATAATGAATCTACCTTGTTGTCTTCTAACAACAAGAGCACTAGACAAGTGCAAAGAATCTAGTGTTTCATAACATAACCAAGCATATGAGATTCAATATCACTATATAACAGTGTTGGTTATATAAGGATTGATTGATATTTTGTACTATGGTATAGATGAACATATAGTAGATATCTTCACAAATAATCTTTCTTGTGAAATGTTCTAGACACTTAGAGATCTACTCTAGTTTATTCTTAATGGTCATTATGTGGTAGAATGACAGCAATCATGTCCATTGAGATTTTTATCTTAGTTTCCTTCCTTGACTTTGTTGTTTTTCTTCTTGTATAAATGTAATTTTGATAAATTGGTGAATATGGTTGTGTGCCATAATGCTCATCTATAATTTGAAAGTTTGTATAATTGATCACCTACCTTTTCTTCTATCAAGATAATTTGGGTTTTTTGAATACTTACTTTGTGATCAATTGATCGCCATTATTGTCTTATTTAGCTTCATTACATGCATAAAATATATACAAAATAAAATAGAAAAATAAATAATAAATGTTATGCAAACAAACTAATAATAAAAATAAAAATTGAAATGCTTGGGTATGCATGCCTTAAACATATGCTCCCACCTTACGACAAATGAGAAACAAAACTACAACAACATGACAAGAGATGGAATATTTGGAGGTTGCAAAAAAATAAATAAATTTTATAAACATATTAACTTCAAAAATTTAAATTTTAAGCATATACACTTACCAAATTTAAATTTATTTTAAATTTTTATCCTACATAAGCAAATGTGCTTGCACATTTAAATTTTCAAAATAAATAGTTACATAGGAGAGTTCAAAAATAAAAAATATTGTATATCATTTTAAAATAATTTTTATTTTAGAAATAAATATAAGGTTGTTAGCTAATAGTCTATATATTGTGGGCAGAAGCCACCAAAATTGTCTCACGCTGAAATTGTCAAGTCAAAAAATCAACTGTCAAGCAACGACAAACAATAATAAATAATAATCGCTGCAAACATCCACCTCCATCTTTAACTCATGTTATTAATCTTTTGTTTCTATTTTTATAATCCTAGACTTAAATCGTGGAACGTTGCTAGGCTAGTAATTGTAGTATTTTTTTTAATCATTTTTTTTTCCTTTGTGATAAGAACTAAATAAAAGGGAGTAGGTAGTGGGGTATTATGGAAGCTCATGTATGCTACAATAGAAATGGTGTATTATATTTATAATGATTAATGTGATAATTAATTGCATTTTTGTTAAGCTTAAATAGCTCCCTATTGTAATTGTATACATTCACACTCCCTACAATTTGTAGAAGACACCGATAGCTCTCTCCAATTTGGTGGCTCTTATTTTGCAAACAAAAGGAATTCAAGTAACCAGTTAATTATTTTGTTCAGACGGATATTCTCAGACATTTTTTGAAGCTTTTATGAGATTTTCTTTTTGTAATTATTTAAGCCAAGGCAGGTGCATATGATTTATATTTCATTTATAAAAAACCTTTAGTCAACCCTAACATGTTCTGGAGCTTAATACTTTTTTTGTTTTCCTTTCAAAACACATTACCTACTTATCAATGCATCATTTAATATCGGTTGATCTCAATATCATTTATCATGGGAAACTACAAGATAAAGGGCAAGACATCTAAGAAGCCAATAGAAAATGCTCCTTTGACAGAGCTCACAAAGGACAACTCCCCACCAACAACCTTGTTGGCCACTAACACAAACATAAGCACTTTCCTTACTATAGCAAACCTCGATACTGTCTATCTAAAGAAAGTAGGTAAATTTAAAAATACTTTTTTGCTTTAGATTTTATTATTTCATATTCCTATTTATTTATGATGCGAATTCTTTGTGATATTCTCATTCAATTGTTCAAAGAGGTGATTTTTAGAGTCTTTGATTTCATAATAGTGGCAGCACAAAAGTTGAGGTCATAAATGATAGGTCAACAAAGATTCACTTCTAGTATTTTCTTTTGGTCGATAGTTTTCTTGATTTGACATGATTTAGTCTTTCTTGGATGTGATTTTACTTTTACTATTGTTCATTTTTAAATCTTACATATTTATGATTATATTTTATTTTTGAACTTGGTGTGGTGTTGGAAAGCATATTTGTGATTCATTTACTATGAGTAGAGTGAAGCAACAACTGAAGGGAGATAGGTTCTAGTTCGTCTCATTTTAAAAACATTCTATTTTGGTAGGGTTTCATAAATTTTTCCTACAAACTCCACCCATTTTTTCTCATTGGCATTGTTGATAGCTTGACATAATTTATGCAGAATCTTGAGGTAAATCACTTGCCATAATTTCTATGAATTTTACTTTTTTCAAATCTGTATGCGATCGTAAAACAATTATGTTAGTTATTTGTTAAATGAAGGGAAAGTTGTCTCACATTGGGAAAAAAGAATTCAAAGAGTTGAAACTCCTCGCTCCATGCCTAAAAACAAATGTTCACTCACAACCGATATTTTCTTCTTAAAGGCTGCAACAATCTTGTTTCGAGCTCAAGAATCAAGTAGCCCCTAAACCTTGATATTTTCAAATGCTTACTTAAGTGCACATACAAAACTTAGGTGCATCACATATACTATCCCTTGGTTTTTCAGGGTTTGATTTTGTTAGAGTTTAAAATTACATGGTTTGAAATCTAATGGTTTGAAATTTTACGTTTTAAAATTCTATGATTTGAATTTTTTTGGATTTTGATTATGGGGTTTAAATTTTTAGTATTTTCTTATGCGATACTTTGTGTTGTTCCACTTAATTTGGTGAACACCACTGTAAAGGCCCTTGTGTTTTGGATTCAATCTACCCTTTCCCTATAATGCATAAGATAGTAAACCAATGAAAAAAAGGATTTGGAAATTTACAATATTTTGAAGATTTGTTGATTTTGTGCTATCTTTGGGTTATGTGATGTGAATCAACACATCTTTTCCTATCAATTGAATTAGTGTTTTAGAAAACATTTGTTATGATTGTATTTGGCATCAAGGAGGTCTGAATGATGTTGTAGTCCATGGGATGCAATCTTCCAAATCTTTTTAATGTGTGATTGCCAATAGGAGAGGATTATTTCAAAAATTCACATATCTCAACTTTCTATGAAGTTAGCTTTTATGTGCTTCACTTGCTTCAAATGTTCACAACATTTGGTTTTGTTGGTTTCCTTATTGACATTTCAAAATTAACTCTGGTTACTTTATGGATGTTTATCAAAAAGAATTATACCACATAATAAAGACTAGAGATGGAACATACAAATGCAATAACATTTGTAGATTATTCAACCTCAAGCTTTTAAAATAAGATATGCAAATTAACACACTTGCCCCATCAATGCAAGCAAACAATCAATTTCAACCCCCTCATGAAATACTATTCAAAGTCATAAAATATTCTATAAAATACAATTTGCATAACTATTGCACCTTCTTTTGGTGCAAGTGCTAGTCATAATTATGTTATTGCTATTATGATCCAATTGTGTAGTTTTTCAAGTCAAACTCATGGATCAATGAGTTTGACTTGAAAAAATACACAGTTGAATTATGATCATGAATTTGGTTTGAAAAACTATACAATTGAATCCTCATAGCAATATCATAATTTGACACATAGAAAACACCTACATTATAATTGTTTACAATAATACTATATATATAATATAAAAACTTCCTAAAATAATTTTAAAAAATATAAAATTTATATATATAAATATATATATATATATATATATATTATAAAAAACTTAAAATTAAAATTAAAAAGATAAAAGAAAAGAAAAAACGTTTTAATTATTAAACAAATTTATATGTCTTTTTTAAAGCACCCACATAAATGAAGGATAAATTTGGAAGCTTTTAAAAATAACTAAGATAAAATTTCGTGCCAAAACGAATGGAATGCTTTTTTGGCTGTGGGAATGGTTAGAAACGTTCCGGGACCCACCTAGTGTAAAATTAATTCTTTCCCTACAAACGAGCTATTGCGTAGGCATGTGTGTAGAGCCCAACCTATCTCTCTCCCTCTAAGTGTCATGAGCCTCATATTACGAAGGAAATATTGCACAAAATAATTGCAAGTTAAAAGGCAGAAATCTCAAGTGGTAGTTATTAAACAAAGACATTTTCTTTAATATCCTCTAGTATAGCTTTACCTGTAGCAAAGAATTATACATGTGCCCATTTTTAATAAAAACAACAGACCTCAAATTATAAAGACTCAATAAGACAAGTGTTAAAACGAATACTTCCTACACCAAGAACGAGCTACCAGAATAGTATTCATTTGCTGGAGTCTCTATAGAACTAAGATTGGAGAGTAGGGTATTCAATAAGATGCCCTGGCTCCAAAATACCAATCTAACAGTTACATACTAACTGATTTTCAACGAAACGGTAACTGATTTTCAAAGAAACAGAATAACTGATGGAGAAAGCCAGATGTGCAGGACACTGATAAAGACAGCTGGAGTGTTTGCTCTGTGTTAGAATTTTCCCAGATAATGTTGAGCACTGCTTGAATGAGAAAAGCAATGTCATCCCATCTAAGAACATTCACCACACCATGATGTTGATTTCCAGGCCCAGTGCACTTCATGTCCTGGCAGCCAAAGAGCCTGCAGTTAGTTGAATGTTTCATCAGATTCTACATTATTGTGTATTATTGCATGAAATTTCATATTACTTTTCTGAGGCAGTTTTATGAGAAAATATCTTTTAACACAAGGATTACCTGTGAGAAAGCAAGGAAGTTTGATGTCTAAACCTATTACAAATTGACATTCAAAAGGCTATTAGAATTATAAATGTACAGTACTCAACTCCATTATTGCGCAAGCCTGGAAAAATAATGGGTATGTTAGAATAAAAGGTACCTCTATAAACAAATAGTGGTATACACCATCTTAAGACAGTCATCTTGCAGTTTGTAGAAATCTGAGGTCTTCGTCTTCTTCGTTGGGCAATGGCCATGGGAGATAGCCAGCTCCGCAGTAAAAGCTAAACCTCTGAAAAGCTCCTATGCCTTCCATGGAGACATCATATCTTTTCAATGCCGATCTCATTCTCTTCCATCGTTTTACCCTTGTTTTGTTTTAATCCTCACTCTTCTTATTCTTGCTAGACTGTTGTTTCACTTCCTTTAATTCTTTTATTTCCTTATGCAGATTATCCATTTCCTTATGCAGCTTGTCTATTTCCTTATGCAGCTCGTCCATTCCCTTTCCTGATGTTTTTCTCACTTCTTTTACAACATCGTCCAATTTCTGTGACATAGCTCTGTTCTTGCTTTCAAAGTAATGTCTTGTTACACACATATCTGCTTCACCGTCTGGCTCTTTCATCATCTGGTCTTTGACAACTTCATTTGATCTTACTCCTTTGTTGCTTTCAGAATCGTCTGAATTGTTAGACAGTTTCATGCCTTCTACCAATGTTTCTGGTGCTGCCGCTTTATTTTCAGAATGCTCTGAAATTTCTTTCGTTTCTCCTTCTATTGTTTGAGAGGTGCCCCCTTGGGGCTCTGGCGTTGTTGGCATCTTCTCTTTGGCAATTTCTTCCCCTTGAAGTAGTTTTGTGTTGCTGTTCTCAGGATGCTCTATATTCTCGGAAACACCTTACAGGAACCTCCTTGGGGGTCTGGCATTGTAGATATCATTTCATCTTTATTTCCTGCTATAATCTGGCTCTCCTCTTTTATAAAATGTTCTACAATGGCTCTTAATGAAGGATTACTAGAGTCAGATCTTGATGTCTTAAGAATATCAATACTGTTCCAGTTCTGCAAGCAGAAAGCGCGTTATTAATTATGTTTTAATCATCTAAAGGATATATATATCATTTGATAGAAAATTTGCATACCTCGATGATAATGTTCATATTCTCTTGCCATTCCCAACAAGTAAATACCCAGGTGATCAACTGAACCTGCCATCCTAGCAAAGAGTTGATTTCATTGCCCATGTACAAGATATACCAGACCAATCTATGGTAGCAAAGCAGACGCTTCCATTCTCGAGGTAGCTTTCGGCAGTTTGTAGCCATTTTCTGGAAATGACAAAATGCGTCTCGTTCCCCCTCGCTATACCTCACAAAAAGCATATCCCTTATAGAGATTGACACACTAGGACTTTGATTACCTGCATAGCATGTGTGCTTAAACTGAGTATCTAAAGGTAAAACAAACTTTGATGAAAAAACTGATGGTTAGAGTTTCAATGAAATGCTGAAAGAGTAAGATGTTCATCTAATTAAATAGATTAGTAGTCTCATGCAAAGTATTGATATCATCTACACCTGAATCTGGATTGAGGGGAGCTTTTCCAATGCTTTGAAGTAAACTCTCAGATTTTCTCGAGCTATCAGTCTCTAGACACAAGCCATTAAATGTTAATACTCGTAAAGAAAGTTATATTTGCTATTTCTTTGTGTATGTTCTTGCTTCCATCTAGTTGTATTACATAAATCATAGAATTCTTATGTTTACAATTAAAATATCAAATTATGGTAATGTTTTCTGGTAGTTACTTGCTCCAGTGGGCATGTCTATAGTAACACGATCATTCGAGTCTCCACTTGTTTCTCCTGACATACTAGCTTCTACTAAAGGAAAATTTTCTTCACAAATGAATACTATACAGAGAGAAAAGATATATGTCAATTTTTTATTTCTATTCTAATGAAATTGCTTCCTGTCCTAATCAAATTTTTACCTTGTATCGAACTTTCTGGATTGAAGATTCTATAAAGATGATCACCTAGATCTTGAATCTCAATACCCCTATCAATTATGGAGAAGAGTGCATCATAATCTACATCTATTTCTGCCTGAACATCATCATGCGCATCTGCTTCTGGTTTCTCATTCTTATTCGGTCGACTAAAAACACCCAGCTGTGTCCAAAAATCTCTTTGATTCATCCTCACTGGGGTCAGGAAGGTCAAGTGGCAGTTGTATTATCTTTTGCAGATAATTATCTGCTACTTGTTGACTGTTTTTCAAAGATTTATCTCCATACTTTTTTATGATTGCCCGTTCAATCAGGGTTTTGTCCATACCAACTATTACACTGATTTTGCATACAGCCAAGACAAGATTGATAGCCGATAAAACCTGATTCACACATAAAATTCGCATTAATAAACATAAACAAAAAATAAAAGAGTTTGAATTTCAGACATGAAGAAATTCCTTCTTAATCTACCTGCAATATAACAGATTCTTGACACCGGTCAAGGTCATCTACAAACACAACAATTCTGGCATTAACGCTGGCATAGGATGTAAATCCCAACACAACTTTTGAGCTTGCCATTGTATCTCGAAAGAATTTGGTATATAAGAACAATATCATGCAACATTCAGTAATGAAGCGCATAACACAGCTACTAGCACTGCAGAGAAAATAAGGTTTTTAACCAATCTCTTCCTTCAAAAAGTTGATGTCAGAAATTACTCTTTCTTGATAACCCAATTTATCGGAATGGTTGGGTAATTTTATGGAATTCATTAGTTGAGTACTCACTGGCCTTGCAATGCTCATCACCGACTTCATCAATATCCAGACCATGATGACTACGGATGCAGGTAAAGATGCATATTTGAGCTGTACAACTTCCTTGGCATCGTATCTACCCAGTACTATCCATACAATCCAAGTAAATGTGCCAGCCAATAAAATCGCAAGGATGCACGGGAAGAGAACTTCAATCCATATACTTTGGTTCTGCTTTCTCCAAGCGTTTCTCGAACACGTGCTCAGCCATTGGGACTCTGTCATTATTCCTTCCATTTCCTTGGTGATTTCAACTGCCAAACCTGCCAATGCTTCTGATTCGTTCCGATACATCCATGCATTATACTGGACAGTTAAGACAGCAGGCAAAGTTCTCTCTGAAAGAGAATCAATTCTTGTATATGGTTGTTGACCTTCTGAACTGAACTGGAAGTGAGAAATAGGCAACAAATTAAAAATTGAGAACCTTGTTTTGGGCAAAAGACAACATTAAAGCATCATGATTAAGTTCTAATATGCTTACCATGTCACTACTATCCATGGCAGCAAGAGATTTAAAAATAGTATGATATTTACGCTCATAGTTGTGCAAAAACTCAGAAAGCGAGTCCTGTTGCTATACAAAATTCAGTTATGTTGGATAGATCGATAGGGGAAGGAAAAAAAGGTAATAAATAACTGTAACTTTGAAATATATCGTTACTTGTGATTCTTCAGTTCTGCTCTCTGCCCTGTGCGTTTGGAGCTTTTGTCCGATACTTCTTATCCACTTTTGGAAGTGCTTGATCATAGTTAAGAAAAAGTTTCTATTAAATTTTGAATCATTCTTCATGAAATCAACCCCAACTCTTAACCTCTTTGTATTTCTTTTTGCCCTTTCGCGATAGTTCCAGTACTTGAGCTCCTGGAAAACTTGAACCGAGAGGCAATTTTGAAGTTGGCAATAACGATAATTGAGCTGCTGTCTTGAGTAAATTAATCTCCGTCTGAATTACAACACAGACTAAGGAGACTGTGAGAGTTTTATGCAAGAAAATGTAAAAAGGTATGAAAATACAAGTTAAACGAATGTTACCTGTATCATCAAACTAGACTTTCCCTTGCTCCAGCTACCGGAAATACCAATAGCAAGAGGAGGTTCTAAATAAGGATTCAAAAGTAATGCGGCAAGACTGCGCGCAAAATCATCTCTTCCTGTAAGATAAAAAAGTGTTTTAATTTTTGTCTATGTATGTTAGTACGAACTTGCTAAAAAAGGAAAATAATTGTTTTACGGAGCTTGTCTACTACTGTTGGTTGATCATTTCCCTGCTCTGCAATACTTTGAATTTCTTTCACAACTGCAGACAACATCGCAATTTTCAAACAGTTGAAAAATAGCATTTCTATGTCTTTAATTATCTAGCTGCAAGACCAAATTACCTTTCCGCACATTGGCTTCCCCTTCTCGCCCCAGCTCTTCTATCCAGCTTTGATCTTTAATGTCTGCTATTTGACGACCTCTAGCAAGTAGCTCTTTTGTCACATCAGTATTGCCAATACAAGCTGCTATTTTCAACAAATTGTTTCTGTGCAATTTGGAATCTGCGTTTTCGCTGAGTTGGTCCTTCAGCTTTACAAGAAACTTTTTAAGCGGATCAGAATCGTTTAGAATTTGATCAGCAGTGCCTAATCCTGCAGCCGATGCCCACAAGAATAGCAATTTTCTATCATTGGATTCACATTTCTTTACGAGTAGCTTAGCCAATTCTATTTTGTCAGTTGCAGATTTTGCTTGGACCACGTAATGCATAGCCGTTCTCCCATCGCAATCACGTTCAAGAAGCGGCTGGGCTCCCCAGTGAAGGAGAACTTTTATGGTATCCAAGTGTCCTCCTCCTGCAGCTTTGTGAAGTGCCGTTTGCCCCAGGTAATCAGCTCTCCTCACATATGTTTTTGGATGTCTTGACATAGAAAGGAGGGCATCTACTTGAGAGATTTTGCCCTCTAAAGCAGCAACGTGCAGAAGGGTTTGGCCTGTGGAATCTATCAAATCGCCAAAATAGATGCCTATTTTCTCCATCTTTTGTATGTAGGAACGAAGGGCACGAACAGAAACAAACTTCGCTTCAAGTAGATCATAAATAGGGCTTCGACCATGTATATCTTTTTTATCTAGCAAATCTTCGAACAGGAAAATTCTCGACCATATGTTCCCACTCGAAGCTGCAAAATGGAAAGCTGTCTTACCTTCCCAATCAACCATTGCTTTCAGGGTTTCTGCATCTTTACAATTATCAAGTATTACCTCAATAGTTTTTTCTGCTGAGTAAAAATCTCTACACATAGCAGCGTAATGCAAAGCTCTTTTCCCCTCCTCGTCGACAGCTAGTGGACTTACTCCCGCGTCTAACAGTTTTCTCACAATATCTGCTCTACCTTGAAAAGCAAATTCATGCAGAAGCTTGCCACCATCCACTTTATCAATGTACGATTCAGCTGTTTCCTCCAAGATTGGCAATAGCTTTTTCATTAGTTTGATATTATTTTGGGCAACCGCTACATCCAAAGGGCTTTGCCCATCCCTGTTTTTAAAGCTAAACATCCCGATTCCCTTCCGATCAAAATACTCAGAGACATCCTTCCCAATCAGTAAATCAATAACGTGTTCGCTCCTCTTCTCAACTGCATGGTGCAGCGGCAGTCGGCCTGTCGTGTCTTGAACATCAGGTTCGGCAGTGTGTTGAAGAAGCAATTCACAGACACTTGCTTTCCCTTGCAAAGATGCTCAGTGGAGAGCTGCCATTCCTTCGTCATCTGCGGCATTGACCAACTGTTCTTTCGCCTGCAATTTAAACTTGGGGAGACAAATTTTCACCATCCCTACCATTTTATCCTCGCTGACATCAGCATTGAGAGCGGTATGTAGAATTGTCCATGTGTCTGTTACCTGCAAGCGAGCACCCCAGTCTAACACTCTTTTCATCATTGTAACATCCCCGAATCTCGCGGCCACATCGAAAACGATGTCAAGAATATTATAAGTCCCCATTCTGGAATTATGGTTATTCCAATGGTAATAGTAATAGTAATAGATAAAAGAAACATAGATGGTGAAAGTCCGTTCGCTTATGCTTGCTTGCTGACTATTGTTATTTAACCATTTACTCATCAGTGCACGAAGAGCATAATATCCATTATTGATAATCGTATAGAAAGAGATGTGCTGCCACCCGACACTTACAGTCGCATTGTGATCATTTTCAATGAGTTTTGCAGTTACGTAAGATGCTGATCGCGGCTTCCGAGGGTCAATACGATGTGGTATCACTGAATTTGTCCCAACAGGATTCTCCAATCTTACCAAACGTATCTCCAACTGAACGTGAATCGAGCTTTTAAAAGCCTTCTTCCTTGTTGAAAGGGGCATCCCAAAGCTGTCTGGCTAGATAGTGTAGCGTCTCGTTAAATTTTTCCATTTCATTAACAGCAAAGGCATTTCGATGTGGTATCCTGCCATCTCTGACATCTGCAAGGTCCATAGTTTCTGTTTTGGCCAAAGAATTAAGAACCCAGTACACTATCTCGTGGTTCCAATCTTCTGCACACAATTGCAAGGCCACCAGCTGCGATTTGAAGTTGAGAGTAACATCCTTATAGAGGCACTTTCCTGAATCACCTGAATCCATTTCCCACCATTTTGTTTTGACAAATTAAAAATGTTTCAACCATCATTTAAGGTTCTTTTGAAAAAAACAACCAAAGAGAAAATAACTTACCAGAGGAAGAGTTTGCTTGTGGATGAACATAAATGATAAGCATGTAGCCCATACAACCTTTAAATTTATTTCCTATTGCAGGTTCAAAATGAGCACCACCTATCCAACCGTCAAGAAGACCCTGCTCCTTTATGCTTTTCAGATTATCTTTTGCTTCTTGAAAAGTTGCTAAGCGCCATCCTAAAGGAGTTGTATAACTCCTCTCAACCTTCTTAAAATAGATACTTATTTCCTTGGAAGTAATCTCCATGTCTTTGCGTTAGAGGACCAACTTTCAGTCTTTCAAATGGGAAAGGCTACGTAACATTCATTCCTGCAAATAATGTATATTTTAAACAAGACAAATCCAAACTCAAGTTTAATATTGAATTCTAATAAGCTCTGCTTCAAACATTTTAAATGGATGTATGATAAATAACAATAGTGTTTACCTACTAGATTGTTGAAATTAAAAAATCATTGACCACTTAAAATTGAAAATTCATAATAAATTTCAATAATCAAGAGATCTACCGCTACTAAACCATAAAGGTTGGGCTGGCCCGTACGCCGGTTCTCAAATAGGAAAAATAATTTATTAAAAATAATGGTAAATATATAAAATATCATAAATTATATATTTAAAAGTATGTTCATATATACCTAATATATTTTGAAATATAAAAAATAATTTTAAATAATAAAAATCATTATAAATAGAAATATTATATTCATTATAATTGTTATATGATTTTAAAAAGTTATAAATAGATAAATATTTTAAATTGTTTAATAAAAGAATATCTTAAGTTGTTATAATTATAAATATATTTAATTTTTCTTAATTTCAAATTCTTTTAAAACTTAAAAATTAAGAAAAAAATAGTTTTTAATGAATTATTTACATATATTTTAATTTTTTAAAGTTCATTTAAAATATTAAAATATGAAACATGGATCAATGAGTTTGACTTGTAAAACTACATGGTTGAATCCTAATAGCAATATCACAATATGAAATATTATAATATTATTTTCTAATCTTATCAATAATACATAAAAATAATACTTCATTAGATTTTTTAAACTCATCTATGTTTATTTTGTTTTTAATTTAAATAAAAACCATTTTAAAATAATAATGAAAAAAATATAAGGTATCAATTCTAGTAAAATTATTAATTCTTGATGCTAATAGTTGAGTGGTGACTTGATAGTGTTTGAGGGTTGATTTGATTCAAATTTCCACTTGTATGTACATTTTTAAGATAGATTGTAATGTTGTAATTATATAGTGGTTCACTCCATAGCTCATATAATTGGTAAGGTTGTTGTAAGGATTTGGGTTCTTCCCATGTTGTTTTGAGGTTCAACTCTCACTAGCTGGGTTGACCCGGTTATAGGCTTGTTTAGGCTCGATCTACAACTCAAGGATTTTATATGAGGCTCAACTTATCTTTAGCAGTAAGTAAAGAAAATTAGAGATGTGAGATCCAAGCCATTGGGTTTCCCCTACTGATTCCCCATGTTTAAAAAAATTGTAATTCTACATAAGAATATATAAATTGATCTAATTAGTTGATATTTAGCTGGCAAGATTAGTGGTTTGACCCTATTGGAAATCCTTTACTTGTGATTATATTAGTGTAAGTCATCAAAACTTATATGTGCTATTATATTTTATCTTGCCCTCACCTAGTGGAAGTTCATGAAAAAGTGTTGAATGGAGATATTTTCTTATGTATGATTGTTTCCATTAGTGCATAAGTTTGTTTAGGAATGCCATGGTATTTCCATCTTTGATCATATTTGTTGACTAGTTAGCCTATATAAAATGTTGTAAAATTATTATAATATATTGGAGCTCATTCTTTTAGTGTATTTTTTTCTATCTACTCTATATCGTAATGTATTTTTCAATTACCACCCATGTATAATCATGTTTGGTTACTTACAATTCTATAGGTGTTAGCAATAAATCTTAGCTTATATTTCTTATTTTTGTTCCTAGTTTTCATGTTTAAGCTTGTATTTATGTAGGTGGTAACTAGGGTAAGGTAGTGACCTAGTTGCCATTAAATCAAGGAATAAGTTTAGAATTTTTTCCCCACTATATACCAACATCAAAATCATGTAAATCATCTTTCCCTCTTAGTTTATAGTGTAGTTCCTATCCTATCCCCTCTCATGGTTTATAAAATAATTCACGATTGAACACAAGTGGTTTATAGATAGTAAAAATTTAGGAAATTTATGATAGAGAGGTTGTAAGATGCATATGTGTAAGAAATGTTGAGGGGTTTAATTCATGGTGATTGTTAGTTATTCATGTCATTGGTAGTGTGTGCATGCTTTCCTCAAGTATGTACTTCCTACGGGGCCTCATCAACTCCCCTATTTGCTACCATTAAGAAATGGTAGTTAAGGCCTGGTGTTGATAATTTTATTTCTCTTTAATTTTTCCATGAAAAGGGATCAAGGATCACCCCCAAGTTTTATAGAGCTTAGAAAAAAGAGGATCTACTCTATCTTATGAAGTGGCCTTGTTCTATCATAACCAATCAATTGGCCCTATATTTCCCTTTCCTTATTAATGGTCTTCCTCCTTATCCATGGAGATTTTCTTCCCACATCTTGGCTATGAGTAGTAGTCCTATCGGAATGGTTTTATGTGGCATATTTCTATTGGTTCACTTATACACTTATCATAGCTCAATTCCACATGGATTTATGCATAGAATAATACATTTGACTTATGTCTTCAGTTGACATCATCTATGAGGTTCACTCTTATTTTCTCTAAATGCTTAGTACTCAGATGAGACCAACCTCTACTTAAATTGATCTAACAACTTATGTCTTGTCATGTGCCACCTTAAATAATGGTAATCTCAATCTTTCGCATGTGTCAAGTAATGGCTTATTAGTGTTTGTGTATTGCCACATGCATATCATTGGTGGGGGGATCCTAGTGCTTGTCTCAAGGCCTAATAAATTATTAATAAATTACTTTATTCTAATAAAAATTAGCCACATGATGACATTCCATTGGAAAGTACAAACACTAAAAGATATGCATGTTCATTTGTATATTTTTTTTCAAGTGTTATGTGCTAGTTGTTAGATATCACATATTTCAACGTGGACAACCATGATGCCTGGAAATTTCAAATTATTTAACCACCCACCATGCAACTATTTAAAAATATTATGCAATAAATTTCCCATGATTTTTTCTTAGAACATTAAATTGAAAATCCCTCAAAGACCATACACATAGCTATTCAGGCTCATAATCAACATCTCTACACCCCATAAGATCATGAAAAACCATTGGAATCATCAATAGTAGTGGTTATAACTTGTAGGTTCCATTTTGGTTGTACCCTTGGCATGTTCTACATATCCCATTTTGGAGGATTTTTGCGGCATTATAAGTGATAATGAAGATTTATTACCTCCAAGTGCATTCCCCTCATCCTTAGTGGGATGTTTCAACTTATGAGTGACTTTGAGGCTATAGACAATGAACTCCACATGCTATTTGATTGGACTATAAGGGTAGGTTTTCCCATACCATTTATTAGACCATGAGAATGTTAGTGTATATATTGCATTATGTGGATACACTTAGGATTTTAGCCTACTTAGGCATCCCATTGACTCATCACATGAGGTGTCAATGTAGATAGGTGTTTTGAGAGGTTTTGACTCACTTTTGACACCTCTTCCTATGTTTTTGGTAAGGAAAATCACCACCACTCCATGAATGGGCATGAATGAGGAATCCTATCCTCATTTCATGGAGGTTGGATGCCTCCTTCATTCCTATTTATGTATGCCTTGTTGTTCTAAGCTACTAGTTGACTTTATGTAATATTGTACTCATTGTGCTTGCTTTCAATCTTCGTATTTATAGGTTCTTTCATGGTATTAGAGTTGGACATGGATTTATGCAAGCCATGAGTTGAATTCATTTAATTGTATTTTTGTTTGGATCGTTTGTGCGTTTTAACTATCCACTGGAAAGGCGTGCTAGCATTTGGAAGGCATGATTGTATACAATGACCCTTGCAATTGTTTGCAGCTTCAACCTTTCTTTTGAAGGATCGATTCAGGGGTAGTTTTGACCTTATTGGAGGCAAGAAGCTAGCCAAAAACTGCCGTGAATCACCTTTGCTCAGTATCTCCTATTTTCAAGCCACAATATCGCCTCGATTGGGTGCGATTTCAACCCTGTTCATCATGATTTTGTCTCTGCTAGTCACGAAGGTAGTTTTCATCAAGCAGAGAGGGGAAGGGGAAGTCAATTAAGGGTGTCAATTTTTGGCATGGAAAAGGGCACACTATTCATCCTCCATTACAAGCTTAAGGCCCTGGTCATATGGAATTTAATCCCTTGGTTCTTCCCAACCCTAGGGGGCTTAAATTTGTTCATGTTTTTTCCTCTCTTTTTGATTTTTTGGTTCATGTAATTTTTCCTAAAAATATGAAAATTAATTTTGCAAGAAGGAACAATTATTTTGTAAGGTGGATAAATTCAAAGGGTAATAAATTTTGCTGGGTAACTCAAATTTGAGTGCCATTTTTTGTAAAAGTGTTTTTTTTCATCACAAATCCAAAGATCATAATATCACACTCCTTACATAAAGTGGCCATTTATGCCTTTTTTGGGTTAGTTATAAAGCACTCCTATAAAGTGCCAAATTAAGGGGAAACAATTAATCAAGGGCGGTGTCATGTGTGGTCCATTTTCACACTTCCCCAAGAAATTCTTTTGTGTTTTGTGTTTTCCCTTCAATTTTGCACACATATACTACCATTAACACCTTTCAATTTATCATGATTGGAAGATGAAATTAATTCTTGTGCTTTAGAATAATGATTTATATCTATGGGTAACTATTTGAACTGAGAAAGCATTTGGCTTCCTATGCTTAAATTTTTCTCCTGAATTGTTGTTCTATGTTGAGAACTTGAAAAAACCCTATGAAGTTTGGGAAGCTCTTAAAAACCTATTTGGGAAAGTTGATGAACTTAGAAGCCACGACTTTGAAAATCAACTCTCGGGTCTTAGTCCTAGGAGTTTTACAACTTTACAAGACTTCTTCACTAAATTTAAATCTTTAAAGTTGTAATAAAAATATTGTGGAATTGACAAGAAAGAGGATCAATTAATCCTTTTTGTACTTTCCAAGCTAGTTCTAGATTTTTTGTGTTTGTATCAACTTTCTACTCTACTAAACAGGCTCTTGGATCCTCATCATCAATGTCCATACTTGATAACTTTATTGTTGATCTCCCAAGGGAGTAAGAAAATTTAATTCAATTAGGCACTTTGAATTCTACTAAGCCTCAAGCCCTACTTGTAGGGAATGAAACACAACAAACTTCAAAATGAGAGAAGAAGAACACTAAAAAAGATAAGGAAGTTAAGAAAGAAGGAAAATTTGACGACTCCAAATACTCTTCTCAAAGTAAGAAGAGTGTTAAATGTGCCTTTTGTAAAAACCTTGGACATGATGAACATCAATGCATGAGGAAATAAAATTAAGTCTTTACAACATATTCTCATAAAGAATAATATAGGGCTACCTGATTCTATCAAGGCATCGTCATCAACTCAAGAATATAATAAAGACAAAGAGAAATCAAATGGAAAAGCCTTAGTTGCTATAACATTTTCATCTCCATCATGGATTATATACTATGGTTCTTCAAACCATATGGGTTCTTCACATGTTGTTCTTTCATCCTTAGAGCCATCTAGTATGTCCACAATCACCTTAGCTAATGATACTCCAACATTGGGAAAAGGGAGAAGGTTTGTTGAAGTTGAAGGAGGAACATTTTCAAATGTTCTATGTGTACCTTCAGTATCAACTAATCTCAATTCAGTGTATCAAATAAATCATCTAGAGAAGGGCATGAGATTATGCTTCTCTCCAAATTTAGTTGAGATGAGAGAATTGCAAAGTAATAATCTAGTAGCAATAGGGGAGGCAACTGACCAATTCAAATTATATACCTTCTCCACTTTTACCACAAATATTTTTCCAAAAGCACTACTAACTCATTCAAATGAAGTTAGCAAATTATGGCGTGTGGTTTGGCCATCTTAACTTTCACTATCTTGAGCAACTATGTCTACATTTAATATGGTTAAGAAATTTCCTAATGTTAAATTTTCTAAGGGACTTTGTGAAGCTTTGTACTTGGAAAACATCCAAAAGAAAAATTTGACCAAAGGAAAATTATGGAAGGCAACACAAGTTTTAGAACTTATTCATAGTGATGTTTCATGGGCTTTTCTCCATCCATATCTTACAAAGGCTAGATATCTTCTCACCTTTATTGATGATTTCTCATGTTTTACATGGGTCTACTTCCTTAGGAAAAAATCATAGGTGTTTGAATTTTTCCATTTCAAAGCTCTTGCGAAAAATAGTCAGGGAAAGTCATCAAAGTTCTTCGAATAGATAATGGGTGTGAGTATGCCAACACTCATTTTGAACAGTTTTGTATATCAAAGGGGATATATTTGCAGCACATGATTCCATATACCTCACAAAAAAATGGTGTTGTCAAACGAAAAATAGATCTTTAAAAGAGATGGTTAATTCTATGATTTACTCTAAGGTCCTCACACCATCATGCTAGGTAAAAGTAGTCAACACTGCACATTACATTTAGAATAGAGTTCCTCATAAAGCCTTGAAAGGTACCACTCTTTTATATTGTAAAATTGCACCCTTATGTGATTTCACATAACATTAAATTTTACTTTAGCTTAATAAAATGATAATGATAATGCAAAAACCTACCTTCTAAGCCTTCATTTTCTTCCTTTCCTTGTCATTTTCTCTTGATGGTGGAATTTGTGTTTGGGATGCTTCCACATCATGTAGACATATGCACATTGCGTGAATGTCTTGACAAGATTCTTTATCTTGTGGTTGTTAGGACATTAGACTATCACCTACCAACAAATTGTAATGCCTCTACAGTTGTAGGTGCACCCGAGAATGACTCTTTGGCATGCAATTTGACCATTTTCTTCCCTATTCTTCTCAATATTTCTCATTCATGCAATTCTATTCCATTCTACTCACTTCCTGGATTTCACTCTCATTCTCTCCATTCTAGTTGTTTCCTTCCAGCTCTACACCATTTCTTTTTGCAGGTCCAAGTGTTTTCACCATATTATTGTAGGATCGTCTCACATCTTCAAAACACTACTCTTCCTCTTAGCTTCACCAAGCTTGTTGGAGGGAGGGTGACCTTTATATTTATATCATTATGATTTTTATTGTTTAGCATATCGTTATCTTGCATACTCTGCATCTGATCTTGTCACTTCTTTATCTATATTTCTACATCATTGTCTATTTATTTGTTTATAGAGGTGGAAACACCAAAGTGGGGGTTTGACCAAGGAACACCCCAAAAATTAGCCCCACCACTTTTCCTTTTTTCGTGTGTTCAGGTTTTGCCCATGAGTAGCTTGTGGGAGGCCAGACCTACTATAAGTTAATCCCTTTTCTTCCACTACTCATTATTTTATTTAATAGTTAGTTTAGTTCTCATTTTAGTATTCTTCTTGTTATACTTTTGTAGTGTAGAAAAAATTATCCTTTTACATTTTTATACTTATTTGGACCCTCCTACTTAAAATGGACTTAATAATGCCTTAATTTAGTGTTGTAAAAGGTATCCCTTTACATTTTCATACTTATTTGGGCCCTACTTAATTAGGCCTTAATAAGTCATTTTATTCATTTACAAGACTAATAAATTACATTTTTTGAAGGATAAATTTGATAATAACTAATGTCAATGCATAGCACTTTACCTTGAGCAATGTGTGTTCCAGGAATAGGAACCTAGGACCCATTCACCCATGCGTGAATGGGTCCTCCATAGACCTTTGGACCTAAATTTAAGTTATAATTTTGGCAATAATTGAACATCTTTAAATCCATAATCCAATGTCGGCTTGTGATATTTAAATTTCAAGAAATTTAGGATGGATACATACAAGGTTATTTCACTATATTTCACCTAGATTTTCTATGCAAGAATTCCTAGAGAAAATTTGATTATTAGGAGCATTCAAGAGCATATATATTAGATATTTATTGCAGCATTCAATATCTATTCATCATGTCAAATTCTTCTTACATCATGCACTTTTTTGGAGCTAACATTGTGATGTAGGTTTCAAGATCAAGTTCAATCATTCAAATCATTATTCAAGTGTCAATATCCTCATCTAATTCAACCATTTCATGCAAGTTGCAGACTTCCTAAGATCTCCATTATCAAGATTTCTACAAGGTTTTGTTTAGTGGTAGCATAGCTTTGTTCATTCTTCATTCTCTCTTTCATTTCATTATTTCAATTCAAGGTTTGATTGCCAAAATAGGGTTTGATCAAGGCAAAACCCCATTCACCCAAAAAAAACATGTTTCTCTCTTGTGTGTGTGATTGCAGATTTAGGTTGAAGAAGAATTGAAGACCTTTTGAAGAGAAAGATTGGAAAAGTTGTCAAATTTGTAAAAGTTGTAAGAGTCAAGTTGTCAAATAACCAAATCTAACCTACATATCTGATTTTTGACTTTTCAAAACTGAAACTTGGACAAATCAAAAGCTAGAGATCAACATCAAAGGCTTGTCAGGACTTCTTTTTCAAATATTATAAATTTTTTAAGGCAAAGCGCATAACAAAAAAAATCTTACCAATATGCCTTAACCCACGAATGAGCCTCATATCCTTGATGAAAACATGATTGAAACAAAATCCCTTCCAAGTAACCAAGACCAAAATATGACAAATCCTTGACCTGTTTCCTATAAGAGACCAAAATATAACCAAATAAGTCCCAATGTGCCTCCTAAAATAAAACAAGTTTATAAAGTTAAAGAGAAAGTGGTTGAAAAACCTCCCATCGTTCCTTCCATTACTCCCTTAATGGAAGAAAAGAAACATATTGTTGATAAACCCATTCCTACACAATCACAATTTGAAAACCAAACGAAAAGAAACCAAAATGCTAGAGAGCATAGACATACACATCATGCTATTTCTCATTTGTTACTAGAAAAATAAAAATATAACAATATAGAAAATCACAATACAAACTTACCTCGTGCAATGCATGATTATTCCCCACCTTTGCCAAAACAAGAAAATCCTAAATCTCAAACACAAAAAGAAAAAGAATCTTCTATGGATATTTTCATTAGACCTTCTATTGTGATAAAATTGGACGATGATAATGATCTATTGCAAAAATTGATGAGGAAGTGCATAAAGAGTTAAATTTATTATTTTCCTCTTCCATGAACTTAAATGATAACAATCATGGTAATACCTAAGGTTGTATAGTCTTCTAAGTTCCATGGGTGTCAAACTTCAAGGAAGAATATCCTAAAACTCTATACTCAGGTTGAGCAATTGAGGACCAATTATTGAGGTGGGTAATACCTCCTTCACTTTTGTATATAATAAAACAAGGGATGTTGCAATAGATATCACAACAAAATAATAAATATTTTCTTAATAAAAATAATATACACTACCTAGCACACCCATATTTTTAGTTGTCACTTCATGCCTATATGCTAGTTTGCAATACTCAATGTCAAGCACCTTATTAGATTAGATATTCTTCTAGATAAATTCCAATGAATTTATTTTTTAATAAACCCTTGTAAACTTGCATACATTCAAACATGGTTATTGAAACACACTAGAATGGATGAAACTAGAAAGATGTTTTTTATTAATGTATTATGAGTGTGTTGGGATGATGAGGATATGGTGCTAGTATTAGAGTAATTGAGTTTATTAAAAGATGTAGTAACTAAAAAAAATTTGATAACTAATATAAGTATTAAACTATCCAAAAAAATTCAAATGAGTGATGCACAGGCGGAAGGTGCTAGTCGAGAATCAACTAGTTCCTATCCTCTGGTGCAAGGGAATTTTGGTGATTCTGTCAAGTAGGTGGGGCTCCCAAAGACTCTCACATGTCATCAGGGTCTCTTTCTATCCCCTCTATGGTGTTGCCTCCTCCTCTCAACTGGAAATAAATTTTTCCAAATTCTACCAATAAGAATGACAGTGTGGTCGGTGATGGGGTCCAGTTGGTGCATTCAGAGGAAGGCGCAACCTTAAAAATATTGGACCTATCTCTAGACAAAATAGTTGCAAAAATGGAAAGTTTCTCGATCAATAGGTTTGTAGGAAGAAGGCCGAATATTGAATCTTTTCGCAAGTGGGCTTCTTCAGGGTGGGTTGTTAAAGGCTCATTCTGTGTTTGGGCTCTTCCAAAGGGCCTTTTTCATTTTAACTTCAATCTTTGTGAGGACTTTGTGATGAATCTCACTAGAGGCCCCTAGTTCTGTAGTAAATAGAGCCTTTCCTTGTGTAAATGGTGACCTAATTTCAACGTATCTGCTCACTTGGTGGCTCCTCTTCGTACCTAGGTTCATCTCCCTAGTCTCCCTTTGGAGTTTCAGGATGAAGAAATTATTACAGGTGTGGCCAACTCCCTTGGTAGCTTCATTTCGCTGAATTTTTTCACCAAAGAACATTCTAGGCTGGTGTTCACCCATTTTTGCATTAGTATTGAGCCAAATAAATTCCTCCCAACCTCGATCATTTTTTATTCCTAGCTTGGTAAGTGGTCCCAAACCATTGAATATGAAAACTATGCTCCTTTTTATCAAAATTTCTCTTCTATTGGTCCTCTATAATGCATACCCTAAGGGTTTACTCAGACCCCCTATGGGTAAATCTTATGCTATGGCATCCCCTTCTCTTGCCTCTAGTGTTATGGGTTCCCTGGTTGTGATGTCGTTCACCTCGTTGTCTAGGTCCCCCTTGGCATTCACTATTTCCTTGACCTGCAAGGTTTCTCTTCCTAGCTTGCTTGTCCCTTCACCTTCTTTGGATCCTACTTTGGCTATGTCGGTCCCCCCTATTCTATGTCTTTTTTCCTTGATATCCTCTCTTTCAAATGACCAGTGCTTTTCCTCGGACTCCTAAAAGTTATGTTTGGAGGTCTCCACCTTGAACCTATCTTCCTTGCTGCACAAAGTTGGCTCACAGTTGGTGTCAAAGGATATTCCTTCTAGTGTTTCTCTAGTAATCCCTTCTTTTTTTCCCCCTTCCTCGGTGAATAATAGCCCTCTATTTAGCACTCAAAAAATTAGTGGATGTCGGGATTGTTGCTAAGGTAGGTAAAAAACCTAGTAAAGTTGTCAAACAAAAGAACACGGGTAAAGATATTGCAAAAGGCAACTAGGAAAAATTGGACCAGGTCAGCTCCAGACATAATAAGAAATTTTGATCCTCTCTTGAAACATTCAAGGGATGAATTTCCTTCATAAGAAGCATATTGCCAGGGATTTCATCAAATAGTTCAAGCTTGATGTTCTTCTCTTACAAGAAACTAAAATGGTGACTATTGAGTTTGATAAATCCAGTAAGTTTATCTGGCCTAATGCCCTATTCCTAGTAGTGGATGTTGTTGGGGATTCTAGGGAGTTAGTTATGATGTGGAAACCATTTCTCAATGGCTCCCTTGTTTCTAAGGAGAATTTTTTTCTTAACTTTGGTTTTTCTCATTGCTTTGGTCTTCCTTATTGGGTGTTATCTAATGTTTATGTGTCCAATAATGTGATTCAGAGGAGGTCCATCTGGATTGACCTACTGGGTTGTAGGAATAATTTTTTACATTGTAACTAGATGGTGATGTGTGATTTCAATTCCCCTCTTTTTCCTTCTAAAAAGTAGGGTGGTACTCTAGATTTTTCGGATAGCATGTTAGACCTCAACTCCTTTTTGCGTGATGGTGGGTTGATGAATTTAGACCTCAAAGGTAGCTCTTTCACGTGGTCTAACAAATTTTCAGGGGATGATCTCATTTCGGTCCAAATTGATTGGTGTTTGATGTCTTCTTATTGGGACACAATCTCACTCTCATTGTCCTCTCTCATCATATTCAGCTCAGATCACACCCTACTGCTCCTATGTTGAAGTACCCCCGAAGGCAAAAAGGCCTTTTAATTTTAAATTAATGTGAATGTATCAACCTCTATTTAGGGATCTTCCACCCTCTTCGTGGATGGTCTTTGGATGTGGTTCTTCTATGTACAATATTGCTTTTAAACTCAAGAGTCTCAAATGCAGTCTCAAATTTTAGAGTAAGAGTTGTTTTGGTAACATATATGAAAAGAAAAAGTCTATTAAAGACCAACTTTGATAGGTTCAAAAAGAGTTGGAACGAGGTTTTCAAGGGGATCTTGTCAATAAGGAAAAGACACTATGTAGTGAACTTCATAATATTATTGAGAAGGAGGAGGTTTATTGGAAACAAAGGTCTAGAAATCAATGGCTTTGTGAAGGGGATAAAAAATCTAGATTCTTTCACATGGCCACGACGAGACATAGGAAGTGAAACTCTATCCTAGAATTGATCCTTGATGATGGTTCCACTATGACTAGTGAGGATGATTTGTCTTGTGTTGTTCTATCCTTTTTCCAAAAAATTCTCAATCCTAAGCCTACAGAGTTTTTGTTAGGTGATATCATCAATGTCATCGCTATGGCTCTTTCCCAATAGGAGGTCTCATTGATGGAAGATAATGTTAATGTGCAAGAGATCCGTAAGGTTGTGTTTTCCCTCAACCTGTTCAAGGCTCCTAGCTCAGATGGCTTCCCACCTTTCTTTTTTCAAATTTTTTGGGATATTGTTGGTCAAGATGTCATGGCTGCAGTGCCTGAATTTCTTTCTTCTAGAAAAATTCTTACAAAATTCAATAATAACTTCATTTTTCTTAGTCCCAAGCATTAAGGGGCCAATAATTTGAAGGAATCTATGCCTATTAGTCTCTACAATATGTTTACAAAATCTACTCTAAATTGTTGGTCAATCACATTAAACCCCACTTGAACAAGCGAATAGACCCCAACCAAAAAGGCTTTGTGCCTAGAAGGAAAATAACTAATGCCATTATGTTGGTGCATGAAACCCTCCACTCTATGGATAGAAGCATAAAGGAAAGTATGGATCTTAAGCTGGACATCTACAAGGCCTATGACAAGGTGACTTGGGATTTCCTTTTTGAAGTGCGCTAGTGTTTTGGCTTCTTCGATAAATTGTTGAAACTTATTTAGAGATTGTGTGACTTCTCTCAAGTACTTAGTGATTATCAATGGCGCACCACAAGGTTTCTTCTTAGCAATGGGTGGTATTCGCAAAGGTGACCCACTTTCCCCCTATCTCTTTATTTTGATGGCTAAATTTCTTGGTCATAATTTTGAATATAAAATTTTGAATGGTTCTCTAGTGGGTTTTTCCCTAAAATGAAGGAAATAGAGGGAGATGAGGTTCTAGTTTTTTGGGAGATAAAATACTAGGGCTAGGATCCTATTTCATTTAGTTTCACTCAAGGAACAGTAGAGATCTCAATCCAAATGATGTTGAGAAGGAAAGATATTTGCTAAAGGTTGTCCTAGGGAAAGATTAGAGACTACAAAGAGGTTCAACACTAAGCTAGGGCTTGGAAAGATAAGTAACATGCAAGATCTAATTATGAAACTCAATGCTTTGCAAACCTTAAGTAAATGACCTAAAAATGAATGTAAAACAAAACGAAAAATTGAGAAATCGGAGAGGTGCACCTAGAAACCTATAGCAACTTGAATGAAGATCTAAAATTCTAAAATGCTGAAATTAATGCACACTAGGACAAATATGTCAAGCTAGGCAATTTAGTCCTAGACTAGGGTTTCTAGGAAACAATAGGAATCTAGTAGTGGTTGATCAAGAACTTTTGAAATTTGGAAAATTCACTATACTAGGACTCGTACACCAAAAATGGTATATCAATCCTTCTTAGCTTTTTCAGAGGGTCAAGATCTAAATTTGTTCTTCAATCTCTACTCTTCCTTCCAATCCTGATTTTCAGATCTAAACTACTAAATTTTTCTCTATGTGTGCCTTTTCATGATCTTGTAAACAAGGTGAGAACTTTGACAACTTTGCAACCTTGAAAAATTCTTTCCAATCTTTCTATTCAATATATCTTCAACCTAGATATAAAAATCACACACTAAAGAGAGGGAAAAATGTTGTTTTGTTAGTGGAAAGGGGTTTGCCTTGGTCAAACCTCATAATGAAATGAAATGGAAAGGGAGAAAAGATGAATGAACAAAATGACATGTTGCAACTCACTAAACCCTAGGAACGAAAGGCTACAATCTTGTATGTAATGGACATAATGGATGTAGATCTTGACTCTTGCTTAAATGATATGGATCTTGAATTGAATGCTTGCCTGAATCATAAAATCTTACATCACAAATGTTAACTCAAAAATAAACATGATGCATGAAGACTTTGACATGATGCTTCATACTTGAATAATGCTCCAAAATACTTGATAATCTCTCTTGAATGCTCTTGATTTCTCTTGAATTTCTATAATACCTAAATTCCTAGATCGCATGTGCTCATTAAATATGCTAAGTGAAAAATGAGTGAGATAACCTTGTTTTTATACTTGTTTATGGAAAATTTCTTGAAATTACAATAATACAAGCCGAAGTCATATCTAGGAGAATAAAATCCCACCAAGAATTTGATTTTAATTTAGGTCTAAGCTAAGTGACTCATACACCAATTGGGGCGTATGAGTTGCATTAGGCTAAGCTTGGGACACATTTTTCAAGATATGCCTAGATTCATGTGAAATCCAGATCGATGCCCCAAAACTTAGGTGAGACTCGTATTCGTAAGGTGGCATATCAGTCCCAAATCACTAAATTTGGGCCATATAATCCAAAAAAAATGAATTATGATTGGATGTTAGTAGATGTTACGATTATCCTTGGAAAGATGCATTAATTAAGGCTTGTGGATGCAAAATAAGGCCAATTAAAGCATAAAGAAGGAAAATTAGTTAATAAAACCCTAGATTAGTGTGAAAGTGTAAGAAAACAATTTACAACACCTTAAATAAGTCACAATTAAGTCCATTTAGTACACAAGGGCCCAAACAAGTGTGAAAATATAGAGGGGTACTTTTTTCTACACTACATTTAGCCCCCACTTTAGTTAGAGGAGGAACTTGCTTCAAACTCACACTAAAGTAGACAAAATCATGTCAAGAGGGGTCCAAATGTACCAATGCTAGTAAGATAGGATGAAAATGATCAAGAGGGTTGTGCAAGCCCCTAGGATCAAGATCCTATGGCAAAGCAACATAGGAACATAAGAACACACATGGAAATGATATGAGGAGAAACGAAAAAGCAAAAGAATACACTGTCAAAGACATGGAGAAAGGAAAATAAAAACAAAAAGGGGTGGATCAAGCTTTGATCATTTGTCCAATGCGATGTGGATCAGATCTCTAAGTTGTTTTCCCAAAAATGCATGCTCACCCTGAGGAAACAAAACTTTAGGTTATCCACTGGGTGAGTATCCAAAAGGGTGAGACACATATGCACCTGGCTAGTATGCATTCACATAAATAAGTAAGTGGCTATTGGAAATTCATGTGCCTAAGTTTGGCTTCCCATACAACCATACCAAACTTATACCTCCTGATAACTTTAATAAGGCACCACACAACGATGAAATTTGAGGTTTATGAGGCAATCAAAGCTTTGTATGCTTGATAGTCATGAAAAAACAAGATGGCTCCATAGGCAAGCAAAGTGTGTTATGGAAGGTGGCCAAATAACCAAAATTGTGAAGCAATGTAACGTATGTTCAAAGGATTTTTTCTTATTTAATGTAAGGTCTTTAACTTAGAGAGCATTGTGCCTAATGTATCCAAGAGAGGACCAATCAAAGAATAGAAGATTCACAACTTAGGGGATGCAATGTGTCACATCAAGCCACTATGAGGAATATAATATGCTAAGAGAGATCACACTCTTGAGGGACATCACACCGAGTGTCACCACAAAGGCAAAGACACATCGCATGACTTAAGAACACTACACAATGAAACATGAAAAATACAAAAAGGATAATGCCAATGTATGCCCCCACTTTAAAGAAATTGCTAAACACCATTATCTAAGTAATTACTTTAAAGTAGCAAATGATAAATTCTAACAAGGAGGACATGAGAGATTATCTGGAAAGCCCTATACCAATTCATATGTTTGTAAATGAACCTATGTCATGAAAAGGATAAGAGGTTTCCCCGAAAATAAAAATTCAAACACATGAGGGATCCATGGATTTGGGGTCAATATGTTCTTGCTACAATGTTTTTAGAGAGCTTAGAAATTTCATCATTCCCCAAATACTCATAGAACAAGAAGAATAACATATTAAAGAGAGAAAAATCTAAGAAAAACGCCTTTCGGGTCAACATGGAAGAGAGTTAAATGTCTTAATGCCTTATGTCATCCCAAAAGGAAAACACAAGAAAAATGGAAAGATAAAAGATAAAGGAAAAGTTTTTGGGTAAACATTGAAGAGACATAAATGTCTCAATGCCTTGCATCATCCCCAAAAGAAAAAAAGAAAAAAGAAAAATGAAAAAATTAAAGTTTCACAACATAGAGAAGAATGTAGGTACAAATATAGGAATGTCACAAAGAGAGAGAGAGAGAGAGAGAGAGAGAGAGAGAGAGAGAGAGAGAGAGATGAAACAAAATAGTACAGGGGATCACATTATGCACATCCACTCACACACAAAACATGAAAATAAAATAATGCAAAAGACTAGTAAGGCACATGCGAGTCAACCTATTAGTAGGTCATCTACATCCCAATCATGGTCATCATATATAGGTGGACAACCAGCCAAAGGGAAAATATCAAGTGCAGAACTAGGGTCATTACCAAGTTCAACACTCTTCTTAGGATAATTATCATGTAATCTCATATAAGAGGAAAATAATGTATTCAATTCATTATGCACCTCCTCATCAATTTTAGCAACCTCATCATCATCATCGAAGTTAATCACAATGGTAGGTTGAATGATAATGTCTAAAGAAGGATTTAGCTCCAATTGTGGTTTTAGTATAGGATCTTTTTGTTGCAACAAAGAGGTAGAATCATTGTTTATTGCTTCAGTCAAGTTTGGATTTTGATTTTCTTTTTTTATTTCTTTGTTTAACCTTCGAGCAAGAACATGATGGTTATTCCTATACTCTCTAGCATTTCTCTTTCTTTTAGTATGATTTTCGAGTTGTGTTTATGTAGGAGTGGGTTTATCAGCCATATGTTTCTTTTCTTCCCTAATGGGAGGAACAAAAGGAACCATGGAAGGTTGTTCAACCACTATCTCTTTATATTTTTAAACTTGTTTTATTTTAGGAGGTGTGACAAGATTTCTTTCATTATATCTTGGTATTTTATAGGAGATAGGAAAAGGATCTATATTAGGTTGGTCTTGGTTGTTTTGAATGTCTTTAGTTTTGATCATAGTTTCATGAAGGATGGTAGGCTCAATCATAGGCTGAGGCATGTTTGTAAGGGATAGTTTTTCTATGAATTTTTGCTTAAACTTTGATAGCATTTGAAAATTAAGCCTTCTCAAGGTTTAATAGGTTTCACAGGCTTGAGTCAAAAGAAATCTAATGAAAAGTTTCCACAGGAAGACAAAGGGTAAAATCCACTAGGGTGTACAGTGAAAATTTCATTGTCAAAGGGAAACTTTAAGGATTTATGCACAACCAACGGGATGGCTTCCCTGGAGCATAGCAATGGGTAACCAAGCTGCACATGGAATTGGTCCAATGTTGAGAAGATGGAGAATGAGACATCTAGTTTTTTTGGTCCTCTTTGTAAAGGAAGGGTGAGTGATTCCATCATTGGGAAAGTGAAACCGTTATGCATCTTTATCCATGTTTTGTTTTATCATATGTTTCTTGATAGATTTCATGCATGAGTAAGAATTCCTCACTGATCAAATTCTTTCCATAGGTGGGATCAATTAATATCCCATTAGTGGGCTTATCATTAATTTGACTAGCTATGTAAAGAGGACCTTTAGGTACATTTCAAATAATATCCTTAGATGAGAAAGAAATATCAAGAGGATTTTTAGTTTGGACCTTATGAGGTTGAGTTTTGATCAAAAAAATTAAATCCTTTTTAATAGTATCCATATCCAAAAGACTAGTATCCATAGGATGTTGTTCAATAGTATCCATTGTTTCATCATCTCTATCAACAATAATCACATCATTCTTTGAAGTTTCACTAGCTTTGACAAATGGAATATTATGTTTTGGAATAGGGTTGGTAAAGATTTGAAATTTTTGGTTGGGAGGGGAAACAAACTTAATTCCTTGATCATTAACACCTCCAATTGAAATGTGACCAGAATCAGTGAGGTCTTGCACAAGATGTTTAAGATGCTTACAATGTTCCATGTTGTGTCTTATTTTTGGTGATAATGGCAATAAGAATTTGATCTAATGTTTAGAGGTAAACTCTTATTAAGATCAATATTTTTAATGGGAGGAAAGGTGATCATTTTTTGTTCTAAATGTTATGACATGTTATGGAGGCTATCAAGTAAGGGAGTGAATTTCCTAGACAGACCCCAAATGCAAAAGGATTCATCTTACTTATAGAAACCACTTGGGTATCAACATGTTGATTTAGTTTTTCAGGGGGATTTAGTTGAAGAAATCCTTTTTTCTAATTTATAAAAGGTTGGTAATTGTTTTGGTTTGCAGATTTGGACTTCTTAGGATGGCTAAATTTAGATTTTGTGTCATGAATACTAACCGAGTTTTGATAATCATGAAGGGTAGTACACAAGTGTACGAAGGAGGGAAACTTCATCATGATAAGCTTATCTTGTATCTTAGTTCACAAGTTCTCAATAAAAATCCTTTGAAGGTGAGGGTCACGAATCTTTACATCGATTTGGGAATAAAGTGATTGGTGGTGTGAAATAAATTCAGTAATATTTTCATCATATTTTGTCTTACTATTGATAATAAAAGCTGGCACCTCTCTGAATAACTATTGGGAAATTGAGTAGGTGGGGGACTAAATTACATCTCACCGAATGACCTAAGTCTTGGAATTTTCTCCTCTTTGCAAGGGTCAAACTGTTGGATTCATATTCTCTGGATGTCGATCCTACTAAATCTTGGGCCCTTGGAGCTATAGAAACTCTCTTTGGGGACCTTCAGGTCCTCTTTCCATTCGGCAGGGTGTCGGTGGAAGATGTGATCTGTGAGCCTTTATGTTTTGATCCTTTTCCCTTAGTATTTCCTATGTTTGGCACTTGAGATAGAGGGGCAAAAATTGGCACATGCTCTTGTTTGGTTTCCCAATCTGATTCAGAACTATTATTATTAGATCGAGATTTAGTGTCGTAGATTTCATCGAAATGTTCATCAATTAGTTTAACATCTCCATGTAGAGCACTTGGGCATTTGAGTTCCTGTTGATATTTCCAGAACTCAACCATCTTCCTTTCTAACCATCCCAAATTCTTTAGTTGTGTTTTGAGGGACTAGCCCATCTAAATGCTTTGTCGAAACTCCACCACCTGAACATAGAAATCAATCCATGAGGATCATATGTATGATATAAAGGCTAGGTTAATGTAGACCTCTATCATCTCTTCTATCAAGTTCTTCCTTGACACAAAATATTCCTACACTTCATGTTTTACAATCAAAAGATATCCTACAGGATTGTAGCTCCATCTATCAGAAATGAGGACTAGGCCTTGGTGAGCCAATTTTATAGTCAACACATCTCATTCCTCCCTTTTCAAAAGTGTACCTAACTTTTGGCAATGGTAAGGGGAAGTGTGTAAAGCACCTTTTTATGCCTCCCATTGCCATAGGCTTTGTCAGAAATGGTTGCGTGTCGACGTTCCTCCAAAGAGAAGGTCTTGTCTATTACAAATTTAGGGAGCCTACAAGGCTCCTCAATAAAACCATGGTATCTGATGAAAGAAAACTCAGCTCTCAAAAAATAATCCACCGAGGTCTGGTGGTTTTTCGTCCATTCTAAGGCTTGAAGGTAAAATTGACTCGGAGGGCACAGAGAAAAATCCAAGAGTACTGGTTGTTCCAACAAGCTAGTATTGGATAGGATTGAAACTAGCTAGTATAACCCTACGACATCAAACTTACTAACCAAAAAATACCCTTTGTAAAATTCAAGGTTTTGGTGTAAAATCAAGTGTGCTAGAAAAGAAGAATACCTGAATCAAAAAGAAATGACATAATTTATTAGTTGTTCAAACATCTTTTTGGAAACTACATCAGAAAAATCAAAATACTTCTAGCTCCTCTCCTTCTTGAGCATGAAAGCCAAGCCCACTTGGAATTCGTAAACCTTTTCATCGTCTTCAAAGCCATAAATATATGCTAACATTGAGAAAATGACTTGCACATTTGATTTGAACTTTTTGCGTGCTAGAGGGAAGATGAGTTGATTACCATTCAAATTCTTATTTGTTTCATCCATATAGTATTTTAATTGCTTGTCTCTAGTTCTCCAGAAATCTTCCATTCTTTTGCCTTGGAATCTCTTGGCATCCCATTTTATAGAAATGCACAACATATCTCGAATGGTTGGTGTGGGGTAAACCCAAAAAAGTGGTTTACAATTCAAATGAGGAAAGAAAACTTGCAAAAAATGACCCCATGCCAAAAAATTTCATTCTTGGGGTTCAAACGAACTCATTGGTTTGAACAAACCAAAAGAGGGTTCACTTGAACCTAGGTTTGACTGAACCCATTTAATGCATCCCGCCAAAAAAATAAATCAAAACCGCTTTTTGAAAGGAGGTTCACTTGAACTACGGTTCAAGTGAACCTTGGTTGCTCAAACCCCTAGGGGTTCGCTCGAACCCCCCCTGACTCAAGTGAACCCCCCTTTTCCTTGATTCCTGCTCTTTGCCACAAAAAAATCAAAAAATTTGCACTTCAGAGCTCAAGTTGAAGATGAAAATGGCAGAGAATTCACAAACCCAATTGGTACCAGGTAGTCCTCGGAACGAGCTATCCAACTACTATAATTTTAATATGTTTTGGTTTTATTAGACATAGGTTTTTCATTGAAAATAAAGCTCTTTGTTCTACACATGTGGAAAAATAGCGGACTCTCAAAATAAAAAATAAAAAATATAAGTGCATCAGATATTGAAGTCCTTGATCCAACAAAAAATTAAATTGAATTTCGATACTTATAGAAAAAATTACATTGTATACAGTCTACCTATGTCTGAATTGTAATTGGTTTGACTTTGAAACTTGATTAAGGAAAAAATATTAAATAAAAAACTATGAGACTAATTGGAAGTAGTAGACATTGGAGTTACAAATCTAAATTCGAAAGACCTAGAATTTTATCCTTCATGGAAAATAGGTTATGTTTTATACGGTGAGCGTCACTCCTTAAAAATGTTTTTTGCTGAAAAAAAATAGTTTTCAAAGGAGATGGAAAAATAAATGCAATCTGATTCCAAATTTTTTGTAAAAAATATATTTAGAATCTACAATTTTTTTTTTCAGAAATCACTATTTTGCATCATCTTCAAATTCCTCACGGTTTAGCCGCTATAGGTGCTCGAAAGTGAAGATTTAGTTCGAAAAAATTATTTCAAGATCAAGTTTGGCCAAAAATTGTAAACTAGTATTGTGGGATCACCTCGCGCTAATGGTTTATCTCAACCTATTGCCATTGATGACCCTTATTTCTTTATCTATTCTTTTTTCACATGCATCCACTAACTCTGGCCATGGATGTATGGAGGGAAATATGAATTATGGCAAACTGCAGTACAAGAGCCATGTTGTAAATCCCTCGGTTGACCCATGGGTGAAAATTCTCTACATTGCTCCTTCCTTAAGGTTTTTAGGGTTTACATGCAACTTTGGGTCATAAATATTATTTGTGAAATCTTTAACCACTTCATCCTTAGCGAGGTTTCCTTCCTGTATGGTTTTTGTATGCACGAAAATCTAGTCTTTCGGTGTTGGGGTAGTGGCATATGGGTGCTGGCAAGAAGTTGAGTCCACTTTTTGGCCAAAAAGTGGAAGTGTTTTCCCTGATTTTCAGAATTTGACAGTTTGACCTTAAAATTTGAAGCACTTAGAGATGGAATCTTCGAAAAAGTCACGAATCATAAAATGTAGTACTCAGAGTCTGGTTTCCAAATATGTAATTTATTTCAATACCTAGATTGTACAAATTGAGTTTTAATAGGCATTTGTAAAAACTATTGTTTAAAAGTCTTTTTTTTTACCATACCATGCACGTGTATGACATCCATATTTTGACTTAAATTATCATATTTTTCTAAATCCTTTTGGGAAAAGATTTGTGACTCACTGAAGCTTGCTCTGGATATTTTTTTTGTAATTTTTTATTGAATTATTATTTTTTTGTTAATTTTTTATTAGGCATATTTGTCGTTTAGAAAAATCATCGTGTACAACACGCATAAGATGACCTAAAGTTATCATTTTTTGCAATTTTTTTTTAAAATCTAAAAGAACTGTTTGAATTTTGCCCTTGTGCAATCCGTTCCTCAAAATGTTATGTTGATCAAAAGTTATTAAAATAGTAAAAAACTCTGATATTTAAAGTTTATGGACCAATTTCATCATAAATGAATTGAAAAATAAAAAAAATAATCCAATTGTAAAAAGAATACATATTTGGAATCTACATTGTCTCATCTAAAATGGGTTTTAATTTCGTCAAAAAATTCTACAAAAAAAGTCGTCAGCCATATGTCCAAACTCGGTATTTTTCTCTTACATTGTTGAAACCTTCAACTTCCAGGTCAAACTAGGTTGAAGGCCTAGGTTCAGATTCCCAATGCTTTTCCTGAACCAAAATCCGAGGCAAAAACTTGACCACAAAGCAAAACCAATTTGAAATTTTAAAAATTTATTAAAAACTCATTTTTTATGCTTTTACAAAACGGGAATCTCGTTTTGTAAATTAAAAAAGGGAAAAATTCCATTTTGGAAAATTTTCAAATGAGATCCTATTTTGAAAAATTCCAAAACTAGAAATTTTTCAAAATTGACAATTTCAAAAGCGAAACTTTTCAAAACAGGATCCCATTTTGAAAAGTTGCCAAAATGGAAATTTCCAAAATGGGATCCCATTTTTAATAATTCCAAAATGGAAATTTTAAAACGAATCCCTTTATTAAAACCAGGATCCCATTTTAAAATGCGGGATCCCCTTTTTTTTAAACGAAATCCCGGATTTTTAAATACGGGATCCCCTTTTTTTATTTTAGGCTCGGGATCCCGAACCTAAAGGGGATCCCGTTTTTGTAATGCCAATTTCGCATTTTTGCAATGTCAATTTCGTTTTTTTGGCTAAGGCAAAAACTTCCACATTTCGTGGACTCAACTTCTTGCACTTAACCATATGAATCCTTTCCAAGGATGTTAGTGTAGCGTAGTCTAGTAGATGAGACTCCAGATTCTCAACCAGAAGATGACGCCTCTGCCATTGTTGCATTCTTGGAAGGATTTGGAGAAGTTTTGATACTTAGAAAAAAATGCTTTTTGGGTGCATTTAATTTTTGCACGTGCATGTAATAAGGCATTGTCATTACCACTAGCTCACTAAGTGTTTCCAGCAAAGCGATATGTGTGGAGTGGGATCTATATCCCTTGAGAATGCCAACTTCCCTGCAAGAGTGTAATTAGTGCATTCCCTATGTCACCCTTTTCACAAATAAGCCTTGAGCAATGGGAAGCATTCCTTTAGTAATGGAAAGTGTTCTTTGAGCGATGAAAGTGTACTTTGAAAAGACATTTGCATTTAATTTAACATAGATAATCTTTTTAAGGAATGTCTTTTCACATAAGCGAGTAGGTTGGCATTGATGATGATGATGGATACATGGCAACAATTGGTACATGTGAGCATTTACTCTCACTGCTAGAATTAATTTTTGAGAGCCTAGTTTGAGATCCTCTATCCGATTTATCCTTTACCTCTTAGCGCCTTAATATATTTTTCATTGCCGCCTAACTGGAGATAGTTTTTCCATTTGTCAAGCTCTTCGATGAACATTTTTCTATAAATAGTGATATAAACTTAGCAAAAAATTAATTGAATTAGCATTTGAGTTAGTGAGATTCTCCTGCTACATTTTCTATTTCGCTATCCTATAGCTTGCTCACTTCTGTCATGTTTGGCCTGGGTACCCCAATTCGGTTCTTGAGCTGAAAGCTACATAACTCTTTTGTAGGTGAAGTTAGTAGTAAGAGATTTAAATTCTTGGTAGGGAAGACTGAATTCCTCATCATCGTGGCGTTCAAGTGGGTCATCGAGAAGGATTATGTGAAGGATGAGAACCAACTATGGTGCAACTCCAATGTCATCTCCTAGTTTGTGGCTTCCTTGCTAGATTTAGACATTTCCAAGCCCTAAATTATTAAACTCTGCCAAGCCATGTTAGATTTGGTGTATTTAGATGGGCTCGATAAAATCATGCAAGTAGCTATCCTTGGTGTCAACATTCTGACCACCATGAATATTTTTAGGCTCCTCGACTTTGGGGAAGCAGTGCCCTAGCTTCCCTTTCTCATCGACTTCCAAACTGTGGACCTAGAGAGGCATCACACACTGTCCTACGAATGGCCTCCTTTCTTCTGAGGGAGTATATTGTCAAGCACATTCATGGGCTTGATTGGAAGAATCACTTCAAGTTCCTAGTTTATAGTCATGGTGTTCAGAATTTAGGTCTGTGTCATGCCCACATATTTTTTGTGTTGTTAACCCCTTTACTGCCCTATTGAAGAAACCCGAAGAAACAACTTTTTGATTGTTGCGATGGATGGAGGCTTTAATTTCCACTACCATTTTTGTGTCGCCTCATATTTTTATTTTTAAAGATGTATATCTTTTTGGGTTTGAATTAGAAGGCGTCAAAATTCTCTGGGAGCCTTAGGCTCGATATGCATATTATATTGTAAATATTTTCAATGAATACAAAATATAATACTTTATGTTATTCCTATGTTTACTCTCATGGGTTTACATATGGTACATAGCTATAAAATTTTAATGCACTTGCATGTACTTTAATGGAATAATTTTAGATGAATATTGTTTATCGATATATCCGAAACATTTCCATTCATATCGTCTATAGCTAATACACATTTCTTTCCTTGCATGCATGGATTCGGAGAGGGCCCCTCCATAGTAAATCAAACTTAGCTTGTTGCCCTAGTTCTATAGCACGTTCGTCATACTTTAGCACATGACTTCCCTCTCAAAAATCTAGGTTGGAGGCCCTTTTATCAAAACATTGTTTGACTATCTATTGGTCCCTGATCATGGCATCATACGCGTTTTCCCTTTTTTCCTCAAGGCTCAAAATTTTCACCAATATCACCTGCATTCCACTATCCTTTTCAACTTCTAAAGCTTTCAATAGTTGTAATGCTGTAATTTCTATGGAAATGGGTAAAATTACCTCCTTTCCATACACTAATTCATAAGGGGAGGTCTTCAGGATCTTCTTAGGGGTAATTTTGTCAGCCCATTAAGTAGCTCACAGATGCTTGTGCCATTCCTTTTGGTGTTTAGACCCGATGTGCTTTATTAACCTAATCAAATTCTTGTTAGTCAACTCTGCTAACCCGTTTCCTTACGGGTAATAATTGGATTAAGTCTTGAGGTAGACCCCATGCTTGAGAGAAAATTCAAACATCCCAAAGCCTACGAAGGCTCGTGCATTATCAGAAATGATGGTTTTAGGCGAACCGAACCTTGCCACTAACTCCTTAAGAAAATTGACAATTCCTATTTTTGTAGCATTCTTCAAGGAAACAACCTTCCTCCATCTTGTGAAATAATTGGTTTTCATGAATATCCACTTATGGCCTTCCTTGGAGATGGGATTGATCATCCCGATGAAATCCAAACCCCATTGTGCAAAAGGTTCCTTAGTCACAATTAGGCTCAATGGCATGCAAGAGTTCCTTCGCTTTCCAATGAAATATTGGCATTGAGTACACTCCCGCACTAGGGGATGAGCATCAGAGAACATGGAAAGCCAGTAATAGCCTACCTGCATTATCTTTAAATCAATAGTCTTGGTGAAGAAGTTTCCACCCTTGGGACTACTATGGAATTCACCTAAAACCCTTTCTAACTGTGGCTTATCTAAGCAATGGAGAAGGATGCCATCATAATTTATTTTAAATAAAACCCCTTCAATTAGTACATACCTGGTGCCTTGCAGTCGATAGTAGCATCTTTTGTGAGGTGGCATATTTGTTAGGTACTATCACTTTTGCATAAATTATGTCGAATTAGCCAACCACAACTAGTTGGACTCGAACTAATTTGTATGGATCTAGTGAGTCTCTTCTTCTACCTGGGAGCCTTATTCCTACACAAGATATTCACAAAGATCTCTCCCTCGAACCAAATTTGTTGGTTGGATTTCTACATTGTATTCTAAGATCTTGGTGATCCATTTGTCCCTCTATTTGGTTATCTCACCTTCGATGATGTATTCCCTAACACTAGGATGGGTGACAAGGATGGTGATTATGTTGGCCAATACCAGGTATCAAAATTTCTTTAGGCTTTTAGTGATAGCAAAGGCCTTCTTTTCAATAAATTTGTACCTGGTTTCATATCTCCTGAGAGTCCTAGAATGAAATGCAATGGGATGTTCTATGCTTCCCTCCTTGTCTTTCTATGTGAGTACCAAAGCTATGCTGTGTTGGTCGCTATAAATTTAAATCAAGAAATATTTGGAGAAATCCAAGTTGGCTAACACTGGAGCTATAGAGATGGTTGCCTTTATTTTCTCAAAAGTGAGCTTTTCCTTTGAGAGTCCATTTAAATGCTAAATTCTTCTTCAACATTAGCATGATAGGTCTCATGACACCCATGAAGTTTGAGATGAATTAGCTGATGAAGTTGATCTTTCCTAGAAAGAACTATAGCCCCTTCTGGTTGACTAGTAGTGGTAGCTCCATTATATCTTTCACCCTTTCAAGTTCTATGGCTATTCCTTCTTTCAAAGCCCAGTAGCTTGCCTTGCGGTACTTTGAAGAGATAGTTTTTGGGATTAAAGAAATCCCAAATTGTTGAAACTTTTGGAACACCATTTCCAGATGATCAAAATGATCACCTTTTGATTTTGAAAAAATCGTTAAGCCATCCAAATATATTAGGATGATTTGATTGATGAATCCTTTGAAGGCAGGCACCCACATTGGAGAGTCTAGAGGGAATTTTGGCATATGTAAACATTCCCCACTTGGTGTTGAATGTTGTTTTGTGCTAGTCTTCTTCCTTCACATAGACCTGGTTATATCTCAAAAAACCATCAAGCACTGAGAACACATCTAATTTGGCCACGGTCTGCAAAATTTGCTCCATAAAGGGAAAAGGGTAGTGATCTCTTAAAGAGGCCTTATTCAAGTCCCTAAAATCCACATAGAGTCGAATATCACCATTCTTCTTCTACACTGGTAGAAGACTAGATACCTAGGTGGAATGTTTGATCTGATATATGATCCTTGATTCAATTAATTGCATAAGCTCTTCTACCATGAGAGCCTTGAACTTTGGGTTCATCGGCCTTTGCTTCTATTGGATGGGCTTCAACCATTAGCTAGGTCGATGGTATGTTGAATTATGCCTTGATCGTACCCTTTAAGATCATAGTAAATTCAAGCTATGATCCCATCGTATTTAGCAAATAGTTCTTTCAATCTTTCCTTGTCTGCTTGCGAGATGTCTCTTATGACTTTTAACTTTCTACCATTCCCAACATTGAGGTCTTCATAGCCTCCTTCATTTGCAGTGAATCTTTGTTTTCTATTTCTTGTATCCTCATAGTCAAAGAGATTTTTAAGAGAAATCAAGTCTCATAGGAGCTTATTGCTTTTTAATTGGATTACTTGTCCTTCAGTATCCCCTCTAGCTTTAGACTATGAATGATCAAAATCTTTCCCTAAATTGTGTAGAAAGTTGGCAATCTGAATGTTGTCCTCAAAAACTTGCCAATTCTAATCATTATCAGGTATTGACGGTCGGACGATGGTCTATACTGTATTCTTATTTTTTTGATTTGCGGGTTGGCTCAAACTGTGATCTAATTAAAGCCATTTGATCTACGACAAAATTATAGGACAGTGGGATAACCTATATGTTAAAAGCTTCAAAGCTCTTGATTAGATCTGATATTCTATGTCTATAAGACCTCATTCTTACATTTTTTGCGGTTTCCTATCTGTGGACCTGGTTTACGACTAACTCTGAATCTTTGAATTCCCATATTCTCTTGGTTTTCTTACCTCTTTTACGTCTATATTTTTCATGATGTTTATGTATGGTGTGGCCCTCGATGGTCGGGGTTCTAACATGGGCCCTTTTCCTTTATCTTGATTGCACGGTGGGATTGTATTCATCTACAACATTTGTTCCTCTTTCTTCAATGCCTCTTGGAGCAATGTCTTCTATTTTGCAATTGATCTTGTAGACATGCATATTTGACATCATCGTCAATATTCACCTTTTGATTAAATAAATCAAGTTTTATTTAATTAAATCATAAATCTCCTAAAGTCATCCACTTAAATTAAATAAATTCACCTTTATTTGATTTAACAACTAACAACATCAACTTTGATTAAATAAAAAAAACCTTTATTTAATTAAATCTGAAATCATTTTCTTCTCACTTTGATTTATTTTAATCTTATAATATAAGTCAAAAGTCAAAATCACCTAATTCCTATTAGATTAATCAAATCCTGATTAGTTTAATCCTAACTACATGAATCCTCTAGATTCATCCACTTGCACAATAAATCACTTTAATTGATCTATTAAAAAGACCTATTTTCCCTCACAAGGGGATATTCCCCAAGGAATATGCCCTCATTAACTCCCCTTGTTTGACTTTTTTTTCAAACACAATTCTCCCCCAAAACCCTCAACCACATGCATTTATTGGCATTTTTCAAATTCAAATGGGCACATTTGCCAAAACTTGCACATTCCTCACCCTCTCACACCTTAACAAGTGGCATCTTGTCATTGGCCCATGAATGATCCCACATTCATCAATTTGGCCTCTCCTCTCTTCAAGTTCAACTATAAGTTGAAGGATTCTCTCCTTCAAACACACAACACATTCTCATTGCAAGGTTACTCTCTTCATTTGAGAATCAATCTTGCTCATCACAACAACGCAATTTGACATCACATCTTTAGGCAAGGTTACTCTCTGATTTTGAGAACTAATCTTGCTTATCATTTGGCAATCTTGCTTATCATGGATTGGGAAAGGGCAGCTTCCTACACAACTAAGTTGCACCAATCCACCATAGGATAGATATACTTCATGTCTTCTTTACATGTTAGGATTTTTTTTTTGTCATTTGCTAATATTTTGAAGAATGTAGTATTATTTATGAAGACATTAGATTTGTGTTTGGTTATACTAATCATGTTAAAAAGATGTATGTGTTTTAGTTTTTAATCAAATTTGCATATTTTGATGTCTACAAATCTAATATCCCACAAAGACACATTAGCTATAATCTTCTTCAGTTTCTCTACCACGTTAAGTGTTCTGACTAGCAAGACCTTAGGTTTGAACGATGGTAATTATTTTGTCTTTAGAAGAGGCTGATATAATGTGGACGGGCTCAGTGCTTTCTCCACCTCTTTCTCTGGCAATGATGGAGCTTGTGGCTGTTGAGTGGGTTAGATCTACAAGGCTTTCTCTACTTGTGGCGGTGCTTGTTGTGGCTATGGTTTTTGTGGAGCTCATTGCATGTATTCTACAGTGAGCCTTCTTTTGGACCTTGTGTTGCAGTCCGATTGTACTTGCAAGGCAATAATCATCGTATCATCATTTACAAATATTGCATCTTCTTCCTCCATCCAAGAAAAAAGTGCTTGGTCTAGTGAGATATCCAACTCTTTCTCTACGGACATCCCTTGCATTTGCACTTTGAAGCGAGCGTTCTCCATTCTAGTAGACTGATATTCTTCTATGTTCGAAAACGCACCTTGTCTTCTTTGCTCTGCTATCTTCTGTTGAAGATTTTCCCTTAGAAAATGACAGGGCATATGGCTATCATTGCACAAGAAGAACTATGCATTCTCATCTTCCGCTAGGTTGTTCTATCCTGGGACCAAATCCTTGCTCAAATTGTTCCTGATAGTCTAAAGTGGTATGGTGATTGGGACTATTTGATTTGTAGGCACTATTTGTTGATTTCCTCCTTTTATAGCTCCTTGATATGTGTTATGTTGATAAGATAGCCTTCCTCCTTGATAGGTCTACATGGGAGGTTTCAGAGGTGTTGCTTGCTAATGTCGAATGAGGACTAGCTTGTTTGCAAAGGACTGCATAAGGTTCTTCATATCATTTACATCTGTTGCTAGTGAAGAAGATTCAGACATGTTGGGTTGTCCTCCTGGGTACACATACATGGATGATGGTGTAGCTGACATGCTTTTTTGTGGAATAGAAGCACTAGGAGTTGCTTCTTCTCATTGGCCACTAGAGATTTCTATGGGCATGGGCATCGACGGTTGTCGTGGAAGCTTCCCAACATTAATCAGACTATTTTCTGTGTGCATAGCCAGAACATTTGTGTCATGCAGGGTGTCCCCTCCCATTGTTTGTAATATGACTGTGATGTTTGAATTGAATTCCTTTAGATAGAACATGAACACCAAAGTTGCCAAAGGTCTGACCATAATGGGAATCCTTTGCTAGGTTTTTTGGAACCTATTGTTGAATTCGTTCATGGCCTCTTGTGGGGCCCCCTTGGTAGTATTAATTGTTGTAGCAAAGAGGAGAGATCTCCTTTCTTCGAGAAGTGCTCGAACAACTTCTCCCTGAGTAGATGCCAAGAGTCGATGGAATCAAAAGCCAAAGACCTATACCAGTCCTAAGACTTTCCTTTGAAAGATGCAACTATTAACCTGAGGGATACATTTTGTTTTGTGATGTTATGTACTCTACATACCTCCTCTATATCATGGAGATGCTCGAAAGGAGTCTTAAAATCCTCCTTGGAAAAAATTGGGATTTCCTTGAGAGCATTGGCAATTATGGTGGGCCATACATATGGGGGCGTAGATGGTTGTAGCGGGCTACCACTATCTCAAGTTACAAAATTTCTAGGAGCAGGACCTAAGTGAGCCATTGTTAAAAAATTCCTATAGATAGGGTAGACAAGTATTCTGATTTGGAAGGTCTAACCTCCTGGTGGAGTGGATGAAGTTCTAGATTGTGGGCTAACACTTCTTACCCTATTGCTTCTTATAGGTGATACAAAACTTGTAAGTCTTCTCCTCCTAGGTGCTAAAGTAGGTAATTGGGAGTACTAGAAATGGCCTCTAGAAGATTCTCTTGTTTGAACTTTGGGCATGAGATTGGGAGCCTTTCTTCTTAGTCTGATTTGTGAAATATTTCTAACTTCCAATTAGATATTTGAAAAACTTTTAGTCCCACCACGCGTGCCAGAAAAAGAACTATTGATCATAAAAGCTTGCACCTCTCCGAACAATCTTATGAAAAATTTAGCAAGTGGGGGACTAAATTGTGCCTCACTGAATGACCTATGGGATTTTTAAATAATTTTTTCTCTTTTTTGTGTGGAGGAAAAGGGAAAGAGAAATGCAAGAAAAAACATAGAAAATGGCGATGCGCTAAAGCTTTTACAATAGTTCAAAATTTAATAATTCCTTATTCTTGATGAGATGGACACAAAATGCCACAAACCCTTCATTGTTGAGAAGAGAGCAAACAAGTAATAATATAAGGAACTCCAAAGACCAACAGGAATATTTGGATCTTTATGGAACCCTCTTTCTCTTGCAACATAGTATGAACAATAGCATATCTTTTACACAAAATGAAAGAGTATATTGAACACATGATTTAGTTTCTGAAAGATAGCATTAATTATAAAAACTAATAAAATTTTAAAAAATCATTCAAACTACCTACATAAGGCTTTAACAAAGTTCTCTCAACATAAATGATACATGAATAATAAATTTGTGATAAAGGCCATAAAATGCAGAATTCCAAAGATTTCTTCTTCACAGATCTAATTCTTGCAATAAATTAACTAGAAAACAAAGGTCAAATGTCAATCCGATTAATAGTCTCAACAAATATAGCATGCCAGAGAGATTGAATGGGTTCTGTGAAATCATCCTATCCCTAAGAAATTAAAAATCCTTAAAAACCATCCTCTTTCGAAGATTCTTAAGACAGTTCTTGAAGAAGATTATCCAAGATTTTTATTCTTTGTTACGAACCCCTTTAAATAGACAAGAGGGAGAGCCACTGCCACAACTAGAAGAGATGAACCAATGCTAGGTGGCTATATCTAATAGATCACATTCTGATTTAGAGCATGATTAGATCACAATGATATTTTCTCATAAAGTATTGGGCTGCCTCATTAATGGCTCCAGATTCTGTAGAAGTTTCCTAAAGATACGCTTCTAGAAGACAATCGTATCCTAGAATAGCCTATCTAAAACATGATCAAATCAACCATGAGGAATGATAACACTGACTTGAAGGTTCCACCTTGAAAGTATGATCTCTTCCATGCCCTTTGACAAACTCTTCCCAAAAAGGATCCCTCCACAAAAGATACAAACTACTTGAGGAAATTGATGATGTGGGAAGAAGGTGGGCAATTTCAGATTTTATGATAATGGCTTTGAATAAATCCCTTCCAAGTAGACATGTGTCCTAGTTCGGGCCCAAAAGGAAAATGATATATATAAATTCATAAGGCCACCATGTGGCGCATTGTGTGCCTTTATACGAGAGTAGTCTTTGTCGTTAGAGCACAGAGCCATCCCGAAGTGGAAAGGGAGTAGGGTTCGGAAATCAAAAACATTTAAAGAAAAATTTCTCCACACTTACATCTCATCAAATCAGCTAAGGTCATCTTAGGAATCATATGCACTTGGAAATGGTTTGTAAATGCTTCAACAAGTTCATTGAATAAACGAATTGAGCTATTCGGTAATGAGGAAAATAATTCTAAGGTGGTATCCTTCAAGGATCTAGGGAAAAGCTTAGCCAAGAGCTTATCCTCAAGAATAAGGTAACTACATAAGGTGGTATAAGCCAAAACATGGTTAAAAGGACCTCATTTCCCACCATATTTCTCAAATCTAGGCATCTCTATACCTTCTGACATCAATATTCTCAATATCTCCAAGGATAATGGATTTCTTTTGACATAATACATAGGTTGGCCATTTTTCTTTTGGTTTATGGTGGAAACTTTCTTTTGAAGGGATGAAACAATTTGGACAAGTTGATATATGAGGGTGTCATTGGTTGTGTTTTGAGATGGAGGTGAATATGGAATAGGTGTATATGTGTTCGAGCAAGCAATGAATGGAATTCTTATGGGAGGTAAAATGGTAGGAGATATGGTGTGTGATGCCACAAAGGCACTAGGAATACTAGTAGAAATACCCAAGGTAGCAATGACATTACTATTAGGTTGCATTGTTGTTGTAACTTGAGGATTCTAGTATAGGTAGGAATAGAGGCAATGGTTGTAAGAGAAGAATTTGAATTCCTCCTTTGCTTTGGACATTGTTCAAAGGTAAAGCACAACTAGTGGTTGAGGTAAGATGATTTCCAAAAATCTAATCTATGTTATGCACAAGGTCAACTCCATCTTCATTTTCTATCATGCGATGTATGTTATCTATGGTAGGGATAGCATTGGTTGAAATTTTTTCAATACTTATTTGATTCTATAGGTTTGCTAAGTCTTCATGAATTTTCATTATGTTTTCTTGTGGAATACTGGCAACCATTGTATCAACACTTGTCACACTACTTGAAGGCAAAGAGTTGTTAAGGGTATGGTCTATACTTAGTGAACTAGTGTCAACACTAGTAGTGAAAGAGTTAGATAACCCAAGATCCATGATGATTGTGCTATCATGGGATGACATGAGTCACAAAATTTATCTCAATATAGTATTAGCAATAGGAAACCAAATTGAAAAGCTCATGCAAGGGACAAGCAAGGAAATGAAAGATGCAATGAACAAAATAAATGCGATGCTCTAATTGTGGTTCAAATGAAATTAAGCTAGGTGCAATGAAATAAAAGTAATAGAAACTTTGCTAACAGATAACTAGAAACAACAAACAGAAACATAGAAATATAGAGTTTAATGCTGGAAAATGCAATTTAAAATATGAAACGGGACTAAATCGCCCAGAGAGGCATATGAGACACAATTAGGGTTTTTTAGCGGTTTAAATGTTGAATAACAGTGACTACAAAATACCCAAAAATTAGGGAAAACCCACCTATACTAGGACTAAATTTCCCAGAGGGGTGTATGAGTCCCAGATTAGGGTGTTTGCACCATTTTTAGCAAATTCTGTGTAAATGTTATATTTTTTTTGGATGATGTCTAGACTAAGTGAAAGTGTAGATTTTAGATAAAATTCAATGATGTAAGAGGAAAAAATGCAACCTATATGAACTTTCACTAATGCAATATTTAGAAACCCTAGATGCAATTTTACTAATGCAAAGCCCTAATGTAAAGTTAATGCAAGCTTGATCTAAGATTATGATGCAATCCAAATCAAAAATAGGTGCTCTAAATGTAGGTTCACCAAAATGAAATGAAGGAAATAGGGAGAGATGAGGTTCTAGTCTTTTGGGAGATAGAACACTAGGACTAAGATCCTATTTAACTTAGTTTCACTCAAGGAAACCCTATAGATCTCAATCCATTGATGGAATGAAGGAAATAGATCTACTAAAGGTTGTCCTAGGGTATGATTAGAGACTAAAAAGGGGTTCACCACCAAGCTAGAGCTTGGAAAGACAATTAACATGAAAGTTATAATTATGAAACTCAATGCTTTGCCAACCTAAAGTAAATGACCTAGAAATGAATGCAAAATAAGACAAAAATTTGAGAAATCCGAGAAGTGCACTTGGAAACCTATAGCAACTTGAATGAAGAATTTAAATGCTGAAAATGTTGAAATTAATACACACTAGGACTCATACGCTAGGCTGGGCGATTTATTCCTAGATTAGGGTTTCTAGACAAGAACAAGAATCTCGTAGTGGTTGATCTGGACTTCTAAAATCTACAAAATTAATTGTATTGGGACTCATACACTAGAAGTGGTGTATCAGTCCTACTTGGCTTTTTCAAAGGGTCAAGATCTGAATCTACTCTTCCTTCCAATCCTGATTTTTAGATCTAAACTACTAAATTATGCTCTATGGGTGTCTTTTAGTGATCTTGTAAACAAGGTGACAAATTGGAGGGATTTGCAACCTTGATAACTTCTTTCCAATATTTCTCTTCAATATATATTCAACCTAGATCTACAAATCAAATGCTAAAGAGAGTGGAAAATGTTGTTTTGTTAGTGGAAAGGGGTTTGTCTTGGTCAAACATTGTTTTAGTAATCAAACCTCGTAATGAAATGAAATGGAAATCAAGGAATGATGAAAGAACAAAATGATATGTTGAAACTCACCAAACCCTAGGAACAAAAGGCTACAATCTTGTATGTAATGGCTAAAATAGATGTATATCTTTACTCTTGCTTGAATGATATGGATCTTGAATTGAATACTTGCTTGAATCATAAAACCTTACATCACAAATGTTATTTCAAAAAACCATAATGCTTGATACTTGAATAATGCTCCAAAATACTTGATAATCACTCTTGAATGCTCTTGAATCAAGATAGAATTCTTGAATGCCTAGATCACATGTGCTCATTAAAGTTGCTAGGTGAAAAATGAGTGAAATAACCTTGTATTTATACTTGTTTATGCCAAATTTCTCAAAATCACAACACAACAAGCTAACATCAGATTGAGGAGAATAGAATCTTGCCAAGAATTTGAATTTAATTTAGGTCTAATCTAAGCGAGAATAATATGTCAGTTGGGGCATATGAGTTGCAAACACTACAAGTTGGCATCAGATTGAGGAGAATAGAATCTTGCCAAGAATTTGAATTTAATTTAGGTCTAATCTAAGCGGGACTAATACACTAGTTGGGGAATATTAGTCGCATTAGGCTAAGCTTGGGACAATTTTTTTAAGAAATACCTAGATTCATGTGAAATCTGGATCAAGGCCACAAAACTTAGGTGGGACTCATATGCCCAAGGTGGCATATGAGTACCAAATCACTAAATCTGGGCCATACAATCCAAAAAGACATGAATTGTGATTAGATGTTAGTAGATGTCAAGATTATCCTCAAAAAGATGCATCAATTAAGGCTTGTGGATAAAAAATAAGGCCAATTAAAGCATAAAGAAGGCCAATTAATTAATAAAACCCTAGATTAGTTTGAAAGTGTAAGCCAACACTTTACAACACCTGAAATAAGGCACAATTAAGTCCATTTAGTTCATAAGGGCCTAAACAAGTGTGAAAGTGTAGAGGGATACATTTTTCTACATTGCATGCCCCTTATTCTATGTCTCACTTGATCTCTCATCAATAATTTGTTGATGATACAATCTGATTGGGGGAGGCTACCTTCATTGAGGCTAAAGGTTGGATGGACACTCTTTCTAAGTTTGCTTTGGCCTCTAAGCAATGTATTAATTTTAACAAAATTACTATTTTGTTCAGAATGTTGACCTTGCTCTTCAAGCTAGGATTTCTAGAATTCTTAAATATCAAACCCTCTCCCTCCCTTTGACTTATCTAGGTATGTCGCTTATGGTAAGTAAGGTGTATAATTTTGTCTTCTCTACTTTGCTGGAATGGGTTCAAAGAAAGCTTTCCATATGGAAAGGGGCCCTTCTCAACAATCTTGGTAAGCTCCTCCTTACAACCACACTTCAAAGCTTGACTGTGTACCTAATGTCTTTGTGCTTTATCCCCATGATGTGGTTGAAGAAACTTGAACAAATCCAATGTAGATTCTTGTGATCGAGGACTAAAGAAAAGAATAGGTTCTCCCTAGTGAACTAGGATACGTGTGCTCTAGAAAATGTTATGGAGGGTTGGGTTTGAGAAGAAAAAGATTGATGAATATGACTCTTATAACCAAAATTTCTTGGAAGCTTCTTAACAACTAGTCTGAATGGATTACTATCCTTAAGAATAAGTATCTGTAGGGATGTGATTTTCTTTCCTTGTTGGGCAGTGGTGTTCTTCCTATTGGCTCGGTGATCTGGAATAACCTTTTAAAAACTTGGAATCTTCTTTCTTCTGGGTCCTCTTGGCTAGTCAAATTGGGTACTTTGGTCTCCTTTCAGGATGATAATTGGTTGTCTTCTTATGCCCTTGGTATCCACCCTATTCTATTTTTTGTTCACTTGGACCTATGTACTTGGTTGGGTGATAAGGTCTCAAATTACATTTATTTTTCTTTCGATCCACCTAGATGGAAGATTGACCCTAACTGGTTTGATCCCTCCTTTGGGTGGTTGTTGAAGAACTTATTAGAACTGTCAAGAATCACAATTTATTCCCCTCTAACTTCTTGACTCATTGGTCTGGAAAAATTCTAATGATGGTACGTATTCTATCAAGACCGGGGTATGTGTAGGATCATCATGGAAAAAATAGGCCCTTAAGTGGCAAAAACTTCAAAAAAATCAATGTTAGGCAACTTGACGTAACAATTTGAATAAGTTATCTATATTATTTCAAAAATATGTAATAATAGAATCTATAGAAAATTGAATTTAGTTTCTAAACTACTAATTTTATTTTATTTTATTTTAAATCTATTTGGTGAAAATTTGAAATTTCAATGTAGTAGTACCTAAATTTCAGGGAAAAAATAAGAAGTAGGTGTCTATCTAACCACCCTAACCACAATAAAATGATAATATTTTTTTATAATATTTTAGATTTAAGTAGAGGACTCATGTCCTGATGTGATGCATATTTTTTTATAATTTTTTTCAAGTAAATAATTAATTATGATATTTTTAATTACAACTTTTAAAAAATATAAAAGCTCGTATGTTTGACCACCTTAACTTGATCAAAAATTCATGAAATTCAATTTTTTTTTTTTTAATCCTATAGTATCTGAAGCATAGAATGTGATGCATGTTTTGGATTCAAAAAATGTGATACTATTTAAAAGCTATAGATTTTTTTCAATCATTCTATCAATTAGGACTTTATTCATAATTTAAATGGAAAATTAATAATAATTATTTATTAAACTCAACATAAAGAATAATTTATATTGGTGGAAATCTAAGAATTTCCTTTATAAACCCTTTTCATTTCATCAATTTTGGGTAAAAAAAAGGTCATGAGCCACATACCCATCATATCGCCACTTTTTGGCCCATCATGACCTTACACATACCCACCAACTACAATCTCCTCTCTAGTTCTTGGAACCCCGTGTTTGATTTTATGTGGATCTAGCATAGAAATACCTTACCTAAAGTCAACTTTTTATGTTGGATTGTTTGTCACAAAAGGATCCTCACTCTAGATAATTTTTAAAAAGGCATTTAACACGTGAATTGATGTCTTTTGTGTGAGAATGAAACCGAGTCCATTCCTCACTTGCTTTTCTATTTTTCTTAGTCTTGGAAGGTTAGACAAAAAATCCAATCTCTTTTCAAAATTTGTTGGGTCGAGCAAAAGGATTTCCATGAGATTTTGGACTATTGGTCCCCTTCAGTGTCTCAGCCTCTACTCGTTGAGCTTTAGTGGCAATCATTGTTCTTAACAAGGTGGGAACTATGGAAGGAGCATAATAATAGAGTGTTCAGAAACAAAAGTTCTCCATGGTAGGTAGTAGCCAACACAATTATCAGTCGGGTTGTTGAGTTGACTTCTTCTACCCCTTGCAAGTCTAAAAGAAATCCTAATGATCTAGAGGTCCTGATTGCTTATGCTTGAAATCTTTCTAGGACCCTCAACTCCTTGAGCTCTCATATCCCTCTAGACTGAAAAAGTATGTTGTGGTCCCCTCCCAAACCTGGATAGTTGAAGCTCAATTTTGATAGCTTGACCAAACACAACCCAAGTCGAGTGGGTGGGGGTGGGTTCATCTATGACCACAAGGGGAAGTTAGTTCTGACTTATGCAATTAACTAGTTTTATTGAGGTGGTGGTGGCCTTCCACAAAATTAAAATTTCCACACAAATTAGGCTCTCTAACTTAATCATTCAAGGGGACTCATGGAACATGGTTCTTATGTTGACTAGGCTTGCCTCTCTCTGTGAGACTCTTAAGGACCCCATGTCTTTGGCTCACAATATCATGAAAGCCCTTGGGAATTACAATGTGAATCACATGTATAGGAGTGGCAATAAATTTGTTGATGCCTTAGCAAATCTTGGACATTTTACTCCAAAGTTAGTAAAATATGATAATATCCTCCAAATCCCAAGTTTGGTGCTTAAATTAATTCAAAATGATGTCAAAGTACTATCCAAATGAGATCAATCTAGATTTTTTGTCAACTCATTTTGATGGTTGCCATGCTTGTCATTTATGGCAACTTAACCTTTCTAATCATTCAATGCATTTTTATTATTACTTGTGGCTTTGGTTTTTGTATAGCCATTTCTATTTTTAATGTTTCTTCACTTTGAAGCTTGTGGGTTTCAAGATGGGAGGGGATTTAGTCTAGGATGAACCTACTAATGGTGATGGTTGGAAGCAAGATAAGGAGGTCTAGGATATTCTTGAATGGGGCAAGATGGCATCGTATATGGAAGGAATATAGGGTGTTAACCCCAAAATTTCTTTTGAATTTTCCAACTCTTAGATGGAAAAGACTGTCATTGCTGGTGGGGTTTCTTTTATGGTGACCCCTGAGATTATAACGAAGGCTACGAGGCTTTTACTGGAAGGGATTTTCTTTCCTTGCAAATTGAAAATTTGTTACTAGGATGACAAGAAATGGTTCCTGAAAGAGGGTGAGAAGGTGAACAGTTTGTAGAATGGTTTTAACCACCTAGACCTTACTAGTGTTTGGAGTGTCATTGCTAAAATTCTCATGAGGTATGTCACTCTTGAAGGGCAGTTTCACTACTTTCATGCCCACCTTTTCCCCATGCTCAATCATCTTAGGTATAATATTAAGATGAATTTTACTTTTTGGCTCATGTCTTCACTTGAGTAGTCTATTAGAAATGTCTAGGCCAAATGCAAGAAATTACCCATTCACCAGTGCCTTATTTTACGCTTATACAAATTTCACTCTGCACTGCTTCCCTCCCATGCTACTGTGCACAAGAACACCTTGACTATCCTTGACCCCATCAGCCACCTAGGGACCCCAGCCCCTCTATCTCTACCGACGAAACACCTCCTACCAATCATCTTAGCACTCGAGCTTGAGGAAAATCCCCTGTTAATGATAATACCCCTCCCCTCATCCCTATCAAATGCACTCCTCTGATAAATCCTATGGTCATGCCCATTTCTTGTAGGTCAAAGGATTCTGATAAATCTAATGATGATGATGATTTGTGGAATTTGACCTTGGATAACTCCCCTATCCACTCCTCAGCTCAAAGCCATGACTCGGAGGTTCCCAACATCCACCGTGTTTCTAACCCTAACCCACAAAATTCTCCCAACCTATGCATCAATCTAGAGGAACCTGGTACTGAACCTAGTACTGAACCCAGGTTGATTCACCTCCCTGTCGACCCCCTAAGCAAAAAGTTGAATGAAATTTTAGAGACTATTAATGTTCTGAAGGATATTATGAAATGGCTCTTAGGTCAATTGGCCATGACTTAAGAAAGAATACAAATTATGGAAGGAAAGGTTTTGGAACAACAAATCCTCTAGTTTGGGGAGGTGGAGAATAAGACACATTGGTACATGATTACCTCCTTGGCTAGGTCTTTTGAGAGGTGGGAAAGGTGGGTAAAATAGCTAGATGATCTTCAGGCCATCGTTAGTGCTGAGGAAGAAAGGAAGAATTTACTAACTGAGATTGATTCTATCCATCGAAACTAGGAGAAGACCATGTAATGCTTGAGGGTTATCACCAACTACAACAAAGCAACCATGAAGAATACTATCCTCACCCTTCAAGTTTTTAGGATGATTTAAGGAAGAGCTAAGGGAAGCGGATTACAAAAGGTGTGGATGATGGTCTCACATAGAAGAAGGGAAGGAAGGTGGACACCTTGGCTTGTGGCATTACAGTGGATACCCAAGTCATGCAACAAGGTCCTATGACTTTTTAAAAGAAGCTCTAGCTCCTATCCCAAGAATAGAATGTGATCATTGATCTCAAGCTATTAGGAGACCTATAGGTGTTTGGTAGTTTAGTGTTGGTCCTTCCTTTGTTAGTTTCCTTTTGTTTTTATTAATGTTGGTCAAACCGTTTAAGCTGTAGTTTCCATTTACTTTTTTGGTTTTCTCACTACTCATGAGTTCCTGGTTCGCTTCTATGGTTGTTTTGTAAATGGGTACTAGACCTTCTAGTTTTAATCTAATCAAAACAAAAGGTGATACCTTAATTAAGAACTACAAAAGATTTCCTTTCAAAATGTGCATGCAAACTAGGCTTTACACATACATTTAGAAAAGCAATAAGTACTTCAAAAATATTAAGCGAGTCTACTTAGTAATTGATGATCATACTCATTTTTTAATTTTATTATGCTACAAAGATTCCTTAAAAGGGTTTTGCAAGAGTTCTATAGTCATTTAGTTGAAAATTTGAACACACATCCAAAAAAGTATACCATACTCAAGGATCTAGTACACTCAACTTAAGGTTGATTATACATATTATAGTTTGATCAATATGTAGTAACAAAAAAAGTATCCCTTTTTCCTTAGTCTGGGAATGAATGATAAACTTAATTGTGCCTTGATTTAGTATTGTAATGTGTTTCACATATTCACATTAAGTTTAAGACCCTTCCTAATAGAATGGACTTAATGGTGTCTTATTTAGGGTGTTGTAAAGTGTATCTATACATTTTCACACTAATCTATGGCTTTATTAATTAATTGAAGTTAATTTGAGGTTAATTGGCCCCTTTAATTCAAATCAAAGCCTAATTAATTAAAAATTCAGAAGGATAAATCTCAACATTCATAAAGAATATTACAAAACACTTAATTTTACAAGCTATGTGTCCAAGGATAGTGACCTAGGACCCATTCACCACCTAGTGAATGGGTTATCACTATGTTCGAGGACCCCCTTTTCACATAAAATTTCACAATCCCTGAAGTGTGTCCTAGCTAATTATGCTAGGACCCATTCGCCACATGGTGAATGGGTCTTCACTTAACCTTAGGACCGCCCCTTGGAATATTTTTTTGGTGGTATTTTAATGATTTCAAATCCTAGATCTTATGTTGGCTTGTGTTATTTGAATTTCGGGAATTAAGAGTAAGATAAGTATAAATACAAGGTTATTTCACTACGTTTTCACGTAGAATTTTTATGCAAGCATACTAATATTTCACAAGAGCATTATTGAGAATTAAAGAGCATTCAAGGGAATATTATTAAATTTAATTACAGAAATCAAGGATCCATTTCATCGTGTCAAAGTCATGTATGTTGTTTACCTAATGTGATGATGTAGCATTGGTGATCAAGTTCAAGTGTTCAAATCCATTATCTTATATCATGTTCATTATCAAGATATACACTCATTGAAGCCATTTCATGCTAATTTTCATATTTGCAATCCAAGGTTCAATTGAGGATTGGTGAGTTGTGAAATTACATTATCCATTCATCTTTCTTTTTATGCATTGTTTCAATTCAAGGTTTAATTAACAAAATGGGGTTTGACCAAGGAAAACCCCTATTCTCTAACAAATCAACATTTTTCTTCTCCTTTGATGTGTGATTGGAGGTTTTAGGTTGAAGATCAATTGGAGAACAAAAGTTGTCAAAGTTGCAAAAGATGCCAAAATTATCACCTCTCTTGCAAAATCATGGAAATTATTCTACAAAATTAATTTCCGAGTTTCAGGAATTGAACACCTGGAGTTTGTAGTTGCAAATATTGAAGAACAAAACCCAGAAATGGATTTTCCAAAACCCTAGTAGGGACCCATTCGCCACAGGGCGAATGAGTCATTAGTCAGGCCTGAAAAAACACTTTTGATAATAGGTACACAACATTTTACCCTCTTAAAACTTGCCTTTTTATTTCTATATTGGTTAGGTTTGATTTCTAATTCTTATTTGTGCATTATACCCCTCATAAATGAGTGAAAGAACATAGCAAAAATAGGGCAAACCCATTTAGGGATCTCTTCCCCTATTTTTCTTTGTTTTATTTTGGTGAACCCCACACTTTTGAATATTGTAGTTTTCTGATTTTAGGAGTCCTTGTAATCCTAGATTTAGATCTTTCATTCATTTGCATTGCATTAGATCTCATTTATGGTGTCTAGTTTGCATTCGAATTTGCATCTCATCTAGGGTTTTAGGATTGCAATATTTGCATTCATTAAATTTGAAAAAGATGAAAAAATTAATCATCTTGCATATCACATACATTACATTAAATTTTATTTGAAAATTGAAACAAATATCATATTAAATTAGTTCTTTTAAGTCATCTTTTTGTCATAATTTGCACTTGTATTTCACATTGCATTTATAAAAAAATAAAACTAAAACTTACTATAGCAAGCCTGAATCTGAAAATCTTTAGAAAAAACCTTAAAATATGTAAAATTCAGCTTCTAAACCCTAATCTAGGACCCATTCGCCCTAGGGTGAATGAGTCCCTAATCAAGTCTTGATCTGCATTTTTCTAAATTGAAATCTTCAGTTTTGTGCTTTTGTTTGCTACTTTCAAATCTCTGTTGTAGTTTCCTGATTTTCTTTTTCATTCATTTCATTAGATCTAGCTTAATTTGGTACATTTAGTGCATTGTGTGATTTCAACATTGTATTTACAAGATTTCATTTTTAGCTTCTTCCATATAGTGTAATTAGAAAATTGCCTAGTTTCAAGTTGAAAAATATGAAAATGGACAATTGTTTTAGCAATGTGTGGAAGTCCTTTTTCTCCTTGGTTGATGTTTTAAGTTGAGTTTTTGGCAATGATCCTAATTCAATTGAACCTAATCATGCTCATCCAGCTCCTAATGAGTGTCCTCATCAACTTGGCATCATTAGAGAAGATGATCCTAGCATGCATGATTTCATAAATAATTTCGTTAACAATCTTGAGAATAATGCATCTTTCTATCCCTCCACAAAACAACTAAGACAACTTGAGATGTTTTATCTTTTACATCTTGAAATTGAGTCACAAACTAAGCCTAAACTTCCAAAAATGAGTGAACCTAATTACTCTAAATCAAGTGCACACTCAACCATCTTATGTTAATAAAGTGACCAACATTCCCATTAATCTAGAAGAGACTTATGACCAAGGATTTAAGATTTTAACCAACCAAGGATGTGATATAACTAATGAGCATGAAATTCATAAAATTTTAGAGAAAAATCGTATTGAACAAACAAAAGGGATAGGATATCAAGATCCTCCTCCCAACATAAGTTTCCTCCTTCCTAAAGAACAACCAATGCCTCACAAGAATGATAGGATCATCTCAGGTCTTCCTTCTCAATATCCACCTCAACAAGAAGGTGAATCAAGCAAGCAACAAAAGACTTACAAGCTCAAGAAACTCAAATTTCCATATCCCATGTTTGAAAATGAAAGATTCTTACATACACTTCTACAACAAGGACTTATAACATTACCACCCATTAGAGAAAATCCACATCTAAATCCTAAGAATACAAACAAGTCTCATTGTCAATATCATAGAAGCATTGGGCATTGGATTAATGAGCATCATGC
>CM021102.1:665095632-665191403 GCA_007115665.2 Sequoiadendron giganteum
GAGTGATACATTTCGCCATATAGTTGTAGTTACTCACTGGTCTTTCATCTACCAATTACAGTAGCGTAAAACTTTCTGAAGGCCATTTATTAGGAAGTTAAGATAGCATGGACTTAAAGCAAAGTGATGGGATGTTTTACAGACAAGCTCGATGCAGTAGGCTGCCCAGTGAACCTAAATCTCCCTCATCCGAATGCAACATAATGAAGTCGGTGGACCAAGATGCCTCTTCAAATTTATTTTATCCAGTTAACCAACTTACCACGCTGCTACTATAGAATGCCATTTATTATGCGTACATCCATTTCTCACTTAAATCATTTTGCAGATTCACACGGAATATCCTTTTTCTTTGATCATTTGGAAAGCGCTCTTAGTCTTCATCACCATGCCTTAAGATCAAAATTAGATCTTTATTAGAAGTCTTGGTCTTTAATAAAGTTTCTGAACTTGGTGATCTTTATTTTCGGTATGAAGAGGGGAGGGGCAGGTATTGTCTGGTTTTAAGACATTATTGCACTATTTAGAATAAATTGATGTCAATTTAAAAAAAATCTTGAATGGTATCTTGTATTTTTAATTCACATAAAAGGAAATTTGTGATTATTGCTAACATAGTTTGAATTAGAATAGATTACAAAGGAAACATGTGCTATGGGATATGAAATGGCTATTTATGATATTGTTAAAAAGGAAATTTTTTGGCTTGTAGGTTAACATTGGGGCTGGACATCAAATTCAAACTTAGAAAAGAAGGCCATATTCCCAATTGACACCATCTTTTCTTAGGACTATTTTAGTCCTTAAATGATAAACAAATTCAGGGTTTTCAATTCATTTCTTTATGATTACAAGCTTTATGGGGGGTGATTGAAAAAGAGAATGCCTTTTGAAGTATGGAATTTTTTTTTTTTATTAGTGATAATACTCTTAGATTTTGAGGTCACAATCCTATATCACTAAGCTTAGGGGTTGTCATATGATGGAAAAAGGAAACAATGGAAAAGTCATTTGCATTAACTACTATTTGAGCTTAGCTTATGTTTTATGTTACTCATTGTACATAACTTTGTGTTATAGGTTGAAATCAAAGTGGACATTTGAAGACAAGTATTTAAATTGAATGAAGGTTGACATTGGAGGTTGACATCAAGATTGAAGTTGAAGGTTGAAACAAAAGTGAAGGCGAAAAGAGTGGAATTGAAGATTCTTGAAAACAAAACTTGGAAAATAGCATTTTTTAATGCTTGATTTGACAATCTTAGAGCTTCCATTTACTACCCTTTTTTTTTGTTTTTAGCTAACTCACCTTTCAATTTGGGCTTAAAATCAATCAATGGCTTGATCTTTTCAAAGTTGGTTAAAATTGAACCTTAGACACTTACTAGATTTCAATTTGGGATTAAAATTGAACGAGGCAACTTCACATTTCAATTGGTGCTTTTAAAACGAACTCATAATTGCTTTGAGGAATTTAAAATTGAACATGTGTACTTTGTGTTTTGTAAACTTTTTTGCAAAGTAGTGTCATTTAAAAAGGCGTATGCGCTTCTCTCGCACTTCACGGCGATCTTGAGAATCAAAAGTCTTTTTGGTGACCCTAAGTTGCATAAAAGATTTCCTCCACACTTTAATTTGGGCATTTTAAAATTGAACAAAACATGCGAGTGTGAGCACGATATATTGCAGAGGTTCTCCCCTTTTTTTTTCAATGAAGGTTGTGTGAACGATGGGATATGTTAGCTCGCTATTGTTTAACTTAGAGGGCCTGCCTTGTGGGAAAAAGTAATCACCCAAGGGAACGACCCAACTGGGAACACGCTAAAGCCAAGCGACTTCCACCCGGGATATAAGTGTGGATATTGGAAAAAAGGCTAATATCACGAGGATTATTCCGACGAGATGGACAGCAATGGACTCTCACCAACGTTGGATAATCCCCCACGAACGAAATGCCCAAATTGGAATCCTTGTTTAGAAATTGGCCAAAACCTTATCTATCTTGTTGGTGCAAGAGGTCATGTCCTCTGAAGCCGCCCCACATAACATGTGGTCTTGTTGTGGAAATGGAAATTATGCCATGGGAGATTTATGGGTACTAATGCTTGGCTGACCCGAATAAGTGAGTGTCGTGGAGGGGAGCCAGTGTGGTCAAGCATTTAGCCATTCGCACAAGATATGCGCAGCTAGATTTATCCAAGTGGGAACCCAACAAGGTATTGTCTCATCAACCTAAGAGTGTGAAAGTGCTTGGAAAAAAACACATTGCTTGATCTTGAAAACATTTGGAAAACAAACATACACAAAAACCTTGAAATTTCAAAACACCTTGTGGGGAACAAATACCTATTGACGAACTTGCCCACTCTTGCTTTCCCTAGGAATCACATTCCTAGAGGTTTCTAAGTGTGCAAATTCTATCATCATTTGTTTCCAATAAGGATAAACATAAGGAACTTTTGCCCTCTTTTCCTCGATTTCCACACAAAGGACATTGTGGGATGAGTTAGAGAATGGGACATTAGACATATAGTTTGAAAACCTAAGCAAGCAAGTGTCTTGGATAAAAAGAACCTCATTTAACCAAGATAAAGAGACAAATTGGATTACACATGTGTTGTCTAACATGATTTCCCGCAAGATCAAAATCCCAAAACCAAAGTTCAAGAAGCTTAGTCTAAAAGCTCATGAGGAGCATCTTGAGAGACTTTTCGAATTCAGTGAAAGATTGGTTTATAACTTTTACAGAAAAGCCTCAAGGAACAATCCAGCATTATATGCATTTTATTGTCAACAAAATCCTGAATTGTTTCAAAGGTTTGCATTTCTCCTATAGGAAGTCAAGCGTGTTCTTCAACACCGAGGTTTTGTAGAAAGAGAGTCACATCTAGGTTAAGGTTCAAGATCAAAGTTATCATTCCCATTCATTCATCCATCAAATCAAAGTCTCATTTCATCATCAAACCTTTTTGAGAACTCTAGAATCAAACATCACACTAAACTTAGAGGGCTAAATCAACATCATCATATCTTGGCTTAACACACTTAGCCAACATAGTCTCAAATAATTGAACAAATTTTCTTTGAGATAACACAACTTCTTAAAGTCTATTAGTTCTCCAAAACATTGGCATAACACACTTTGTCAATTCATCCATTTTTGTGCAAGTTCCCTTAGGATAACACAACTTCCTAGGGAAAACAACTTCACAACCAATCTTATTTGACTTAACGCATCTAGTCAAATTATCACATTCAAATCAAATCAAAAGCCCTTTCAAAGTTTAGCACATACATTCAAAAAGTTTTCCAAAGGTTTCATTCACTCATCTCATCCATTTTAACCCATCATCATCATCACCATCTTTGATCTTTTAGCTACCCTAGTTCTTCTCTTTTTGGACTTAAAGGATTAGGATCGAACAAATCCCTATTTTTATGGTCCAAACAAGATCTCAACACAAGAAGGACATGGAGAATATTAGAGACATATCAACTTCTATGGACATGAGTCATCTAAATATCGAAGTGAACCTAGCAAGATCAAGCAATCCCCCAAGCAACTCTCCCTTATCATCACAAAATCTTCAAGAGGAGAGTCATCAAGAGGATGACATAAATGAAGACATAGGGATGACACCGGAGGAAATCATGGAAATGATTCAAAATCCTAAGAACCATAAAATTGTTAGTGCTATGTTCAAATGCATAAATTCAATAGAAAGAGGAGGGGACATGCCCCCTCCCAACCTTAACACAAGCACTAGTGCAGTTGCATCCCCGTTGTCAAACATCAATCAAGAAGTACTTTGCATCACCTCAATCATCACACCAACCTCCCCGATTGTGAACAAGGGGAGTGCCATGTTCCAAGAATTGCAAGAACACCGCCTTGTGGCTAATGAAGAAGCAATCATCACCCCTACATTTATTCTGGAAAACTCATTTCACCCTTACATCCCACTCACATTTCATAATCCCGCTGGTTCATCCTCATTTCACGCCACACCAGCTTATCAATTGAACATACCAACTCCCCCACCGCTTGAGGAAATTGGTTTGCTTGGAACGACAAAAGCTATCAACCCTTTCTCTTTCCAAAGTGGTGCATCATCCCTTCCCCCGCTTCCTTTCACATCTGCATCGCCTCCTGGAATAGGTCTTCTACCTTTAACCATCGAAAATTTTGCTAATCCAAGCAATCTAACCACCACTTTGAACCTGCTTCTTTTTCCCATATCCTCACAACAAATCGCAACCATTCCTGTCACCATGGTTAATGCATCTATTGGTCCTCAAGTCTCCCAAAGCATGCCTCATCAAGGACCAATTGTCTCAACCACCCTGCCCACAACCCAAATCATAGTCACAACCACAATCCCTCCACCCGCCACGACAGTTGGCATGATTCCTGCTCCACCACCAATCCCACCGCCAAAACACAACATGACCAATTCATTCTCCATCATGTTGCAAAATGCACAACAAGCTGCCCACCAAAAGGCACTCCAAAAACAACAAGCCGCACAAGCGCAAGCGCAAGGTCAATCTCAAGCACAAGCCGCACAAGCTCAAGCTCAAGCACAAGCCGCACAAGCGCAAGCACAAGCTCAAGCTCAAGCACAAACCGCACAAGTGCAAGCACAAGCTCAAGCTCAAGCACAAGCCGCACAGCGTGAGCACAAGCACAAGCTCAAGCTCAAGCACAAGCCGCACAAGCACAAGCACAAGCGCAAGCGCAAGCTCAAGCCCAAGCTCAAGCTCAAGCCCAACAAAAGACACAAGCTCAATACCAAGCACAATTACAAGCAATCCATCTGCAAGCCTACCACCAAGCCCTACAAGACTTTCAGGCACAACACCAAGCTAAACAACAAGCTTTATTGGCACAACAGTAGCTCGACCAACAACAAGCATTGTTGGCAAAACAGCAGCTAGACCAACAACAAGCGTTACTAGCTCAGCAACAACTTGACCAACAGCAGGCTTCATGGGAACAACAGCAGATGGACCAACAACAAGCGCTATTGGAACAACAACAGCAAGATCAACAACAAGCGTTGTTGGCACAAATGCAAGCTTACCAACAAGCCCTAAACGCACAACCAAGCTCGCAGCAAACGTCGACCAGTACGCTCCCCACCCATCAAACACCTCCAACACCTCACCACTCATTCATCCCACCCCCCGACCCAAGCAAGGATGTCGCAACACAGATCAAATTGCTTTCGCAGCAGGTGTTGGACTTGCAAGCAGGAAAAACCACAAGGACACCAGGAAACTTGTGCCCTTATCCATTCGATAGAAGTCTCACCATGGTACCGTTTCCAAAGGGATTCGAGATCCCCAAATTTGATAAGTACAATGGAACGGGCAACCCTGAAAACCACGTCAGGGAATTTCAGGTGCACTGCATGGAAGTCGCATATGATGACACGTATCTAATGCGGCTCTTCCCCCGAAGCCTGACTGGTCCAGCTATGGAATGGTTTTCTCGCCTACCCACGGGCATTAAAACATTCGAGGAAATTGTGGAGGCTTTCCTTAAAAATTACGCTTTTAATATGGGTGCGGATGTCAGTTTAGAAGAACTATCTGCACTCAAACAAAGAAGAGGAGAGTTATTTGCATCCTTCTTGCAAAGATGGCGATCCAAGGCCAATCAGAGCAAGTGGGCCATGCCAGAGGAACAACAAGTTTGCACCATCATAGCCAACTTAGATGAAAACCTGGCGTTCTACCTAAAAATGCAGTGCATCACATCTTACGATCAACTAATTCCAAAGGCGCTCAACATCGAAAGAGCCCTTACTGCGCGAGGAGGCGCACCTACATTCACTCCACCACAGGATAACCGCCCGTCCAACAACTACAATGATAAACCTCGAACATGGTCGAGGAACAAAAATATCACGAACGACGGCGTGGTTGATGCTAAGGTAGTCATCAGTGCTCCTAAGCAAAATACCCAAAATCATCATCATCCGCAAACTCATAACCACAACAATATGCAGGCTAATGCGGTAGTAGCACAGTCACAACCACCTTCCACCAGCCAAGTCAACAATGTGGGTAATCAAGGAGGACCACCTCCCCGCAACAAGTTTCCCCCCAAGAGGAAGTTCACAGCCCTTGGCGAATCGATTGAGTCTGTCATGAAGAAATTGGTCAAAGAAAACCTAATCAAAATTTCTAACTCCGAACAATACACAGAGCCCATGACCAAACCACCGTGGTACAACGAGAATCTCCTGTGTGACTTCCACAAAGTTAAAGGACACACCACCGCCAACTGCATGAGACTCAAGAATATCATCCAAGACCTCATCGAGGATAAGGTCATCAACATCGAGCAACCGCCGGAAACCAAGACCTAAAAATCTACACGAATCCGATGCCGAATCATAATCAGGGAAATAACCAAGGGAATAATAAGGGTAAACAAAAGTATGCTAGTGCCAATCTAGTATACGAGGAGATAGTCGGATGTGTCGACGAGTTGGTCACTGTCATAAATATCAAGGGAACCAACAATGACTGTGGAGTCACCACACGAGGCGGAAAAGTTACCATTGCCGGGGCACCTGCTAAGACCCCCATTACCAACACAAAGGCCGTCCCCTATGATTACAATGTAATTGACCAACTGAAGAGAACACCCGCACAAATATCCATCATGGAATTACTAAAAATCTCCGCCGCTCATCGACAGATCCTGGATGAAGCACTAGCTGCCTCTACCGTCGCTGCTACCCTTGACACAGAGCAATTTCAGGCTATGGTAGGTAACATCGTTACCCCGAATCTCATCACATTTTCGGACCAAGATTTCCCCCCGCAGCCATCTCATAACCAGGCACTTCACCTCCAAATCCTAGTTCATAAAAAGAAAGTCAAGCGAGTCCTGGTAGATGGTGGTGCAGGTCTTAATATTTGTTCTCTGAAACTTATAAAGAAATTGGGATTCGTCGAGGATTCCATCAATAAAAACAAAAGTATCACCATAAGAGCATATGATGACCAAGAAAGAGTGTCTCAGGGCACTATCAAGATCCCCATCCAAGTGGGACCATTAACCATGGAAACAACTTGTCAAGTTCTTGACCTTGATTTGCCATACAACATTCTCCTGGGACGCCCATGGATACACGGAATGAAGGCAGTGGCCTCAACCTATCATCAGTGCATTAAGTTCTCATATCAAAATGAGGAGGTTACCATATATGGGGATCCCGAACCCTTCGCCTATTGCAAAAACTTGAAAGCCAAGTTTTACAAGATCCCTCAAGTACCTAAAAATGATGAAGGACCATCCACTTCATACATAGACCCAGCTAATCTCGCCTCCACTTCTGCAACAGAGACACCCGCCATCCCCGACATATCCGAGATCAAGAACATGATACAAGACAATGGATGCGGTGATTATAGAATGAAGAGAAATGCTTTTGTTGTAGGAGAGTTACCACAATCTCCTAGATCACATGGGCAACCACAATTGACTCAAACACCTGTCCGCACTAGAATAGAACCCTCTGGATTCCACAGTTGGGGGGATCTCAGTTAGGAAAATGTGGACGAGGAGGACATCACAAACACTCTATACCAAGATGAAAGACCCACTCCCACCCTACCCATGGAGGAAACAAACAGAGGGTTACAAATGATGTTCGGCATGGGCTATAATAGGAATGAAAGCCTAGGAAGAAATAGTGATGGACGGTTGGAGCTCATCATTGTAGAAAGAAGAACGCAGAACCTTGGCCTCGGCTGTACCCCTCCGAGTATAACTGTGCATGGCAGAAGTGTTCCTAATAGGGCAGTCAGGTCCTCTCCTCGGGTCTCGACAACTAATCTTAGATTACCCGTGTCCACAGGCCTACCTCTCGATAACTTCACATTTGACATAACTGACGTTTGTAGCAGCAGTGATGATGATGACACCATAGGTGGCCTACCTAGGCTCTTTGAAGATTCCACCTTACTGATGATTAGTGTCTCACCCGCTGAGCCAATCCAACAAACCCACCAAATCCACTTAGTATACCCCCAACTCATCGATCACGACCAACGGGGACCGCCGATTCTAGACTCATTCGAAAACGATGAGGCTCTCTCCGAATTCATGGGACTAAGGGATACTGTTCCATGTGGAGATCACAAGGCAGGATTTGATATCACTCTAGACACACAAGCATACTATGGGGAGACGATTGAGTCTTTCAGTCGCAAAAGAAAAAGAATAAGCTCAGAGTTATTGAGTGAAAACCACACTGTGGCACTCTCTAACCATAAAATAGTGAAAATAAAGGACGCATCCAATGGTGAAAACCTCTCTGAGGTTCCAGAGGATGAAGGATTCAATCTCCCCCCTACTGCTCTACACCAGGAGAAGTCAACAGTATTGGTAGAACAGTGCAACCCGGTCAACTTAGGAACATAATCAGAACCACAAATTACCTTCTATGCAGAATCCCTCCTAGAAGAAGAACAAAAACTACTAGTAGCTTTCCTAAAGGAGAGAAAGGTAAATTTTGCGTGGACCTATGCAGACATGCCAGGCCTAGATCCTGAAATAGTAGTACATCATTTGGCCGTTCACCCCGGAGCAAAACCAGTCAGACAGAAGCTAAGGAAGATGCACCCACAAATAGCCTTGCTTGTAAAGATTGAGCTTCAGAAACTTCTGGATGTTGGCTTCATACGCCCGATTGACTATCCAGAATGGGTATCTAACCTCGTACCAATCTCAAAACCGAAAGGGGGCATCCGCATCTGCACCGATTTCAGAGACCTAAACAAAGCATGTCCCAAGGATGACTTTCCACTACCCAACATTGACATGATAGTGGATATGACGGTCGGACATGAGATGCTTTCCCTAATGGATGGTTTCTCGGGGTACAATCAGATATTGATCGCAAAAGAAGACCAACACAAGACAGCATTCACATGTCCGTGGGGCACCTACTGCTGGAATGTAATGCCATTTGGGTTAAAGAATGCAGGAGCCACCTATCAAAGAGCCATGACATTAATCTTCCATGACATGATCCACAAAACAGTTGAAGATTATGTAGATGACATACTTGCTAAATCAAAGAAGAGACAAGACCATATAGCAACTCTAAGTGCTATCTTTGACAGGCTCGAACAATATAAGGTTAGACTCAACCCGAAGAAGTGTGTCTTTGGGGTGCAATCAGGGAAGCTGCTAGGATACATAGTTTCAATGAGAGGGATAGAGGTAGACCCTGCAAAGGTAAAAGCAATCCTTGAAATGAAAGCACCAAGAATGTTGAAACAACTAAGAGGATTGCAAGGAAGACTCCAGTCCATCCGAAGATTCATAGCACAATTGGCAGATAAACAGATTGCCTATTCACACCTACTTCACAAGGGAGTAGCTTTCAGATGGGATGACAAATGCGAGCAAGCATTCAACAAAATAAAAGAATATCTACTTACACCACCTGTATTGATGCCACCAATTGTGGGGAAATCACTAATCCTATATATCTCTGCAACAACAGCCGCCCTGGGGGCCCTTTTAGCCCAACATGATGAAAAGGGAACCGAGCGGGCTATCTACTACATCAGCAGAACAATGGTGGGACATGAGCTCAATTACATGTCAATAGAGAAAGCTTGCCTAGCATTGGTATTTGCGGCTCAGAAATTCAGACACTACATGCTAGCGCACCAAATCAAGTTGATTGCCAAAATAGACCCTCTAAAGTACCTATTGACAAAAGCAGCACTTACAGGTAGAATGGCTAAGTGGGTAATGATATTATCTGAACATGATATCGAGTATGTAGAACGAAAAGCCATAAAAGGACAAGTCATTGCGGATCAGCTGGCAGAAGCTCCCCTCTACACAGATAATCCACTCATATCAGAATTCCCAGATGAGTCCCTTTTTAACCTTGATGCAACAGACCACTGGAAGCTATACTTTGATGGCTCTCACACACAACATGGGTCAGGAGCTGGTGTGTTTTTCATCACGCCACAAGGAGACTGCATACCTAGATCATACAAGCTGGCATTCCCTTGTACGAACAATATAGCAGAATATGAGGCTTTGACCATAGGACTCAAGATTGCAGCACAATGGCGAATCATGGCACTAAAAGTCTATGGCGACTCGCAACTTATCATCAACCAAGTCAACGGCGAATACCAAACCAAGGATGATAAGCTCACACCATACAAGAAGGTGGTAGAAAGCCTCAAGGAATCTTTCATCGATATTACCTTTGAGCAGATACCAAGGACAAACAACAGAGCAGCTGATGCAATGGCGACAATTGGATCCTTACTCGACATCCCTCGTAACGTCTCGAAACATGAATTCCTCGTAGAGCAGCTTCTCGTACCCACATTCGAGGTACCAGAGTCAGAATACGCATGTGAACTCGTTGGTCCCGGTGATCTTTGGTATCATGATATATACACCTACCTAAAGTTAGGAATCCTCCCCACTGACATCACCCCGAACCTAAAATGCACTTTCATCAAAAGAACTTCACGATTCGTCATCCTAGGAGAGACCCTCTTCCGTAGGAGTACCGATGGAACCCTGTTACGTTGTTTAAAACCCGAGGAAGCCCTGACTGCTCTAACTGAGGTACACAATGGCACGTGTGGGTCACACTCAAGTGGTATGACCTTGGCTAAAAAGTTGCTAAGAACAGGGTACTACTGGCCGACGATGGAAAAAGAGGCACACAATTTTGTCAAAAAATGCTTGCAATGCCAACAGCATGGAGATCTTATTCATGCACCAGCTCAAGAACTGCATCCTATTGTTACACCTTGGCCCTTTTCACAATGGGGGCTTGATCTCATTGGTAAAATATCACCCACCTCATCCAATGGCCATAAATTCATTATCACCGCCACCGAATACTTCACTAAGTGGGTCGAAGCAATTCCCATGACCTACATCACCAGAAAGCAGATATCCAAGTTTATCCTGAATTACCTCATTTGTCGGTACGGTGTCCCCCAATCCATTATCTCTGATAATGGGACCCCTTCAAGAATCAGGATATTCGTGACTTGTGTGAAAAATTCAAAATCAAGCATCGCTTTTCCACTCCATATTATCCACAAGGCAATGGCCAAGCAGAAGCTACAAATAAAACCATTTTGAAAATCCTCAAGAAAACAGTCAATGACTCTGGTCGTGACTGGCATCTGCAGTTAAATCCCGCCTTATGGGCCTACCGCACCAGCATCCGCACACCAACAGGTGCCACCCCATTCTCTCTGGTCTACGGATCAGAGGCCATACTCCCCATTGAGATCGAGCTCCCATCACTAAGGATATCACTGCAAAACCTTATCACAGATGAGGAATACAGGGTCACAAGACTCAATGAGTTGGAATTACTAGATGAAAGGCACATGGATGCCCTTAATCATCTACAAGTGTACCAGAATCGCCTAAAAAGGAGCTACAACAAGAACATCAGACAACGCACTTTCCAAGTTGGTGACCTCGTGCTGAAAGAAAACCAAAAGAACGTGCCAAATCCAGATACAAAGGGAAAATTTGAGCCCAACTGGCTGGGACCTTTCATCATCACTGCAAGTTACACATCAGGGGCATATCAACTAGCAACACCATAAGGCGAGCCTCTGCAGGAGCCTCTGAATAGCTCTCATCTCAAAAAGTTTTATGCCTAAACATTGCAAGGTATAGAACCAGAAAATTACAAAAATAATCAGAAAAAGTCCTGAAAAAATGGTTACCTCGATGAAAACCTGGCAAACAGGCATCTTGGTGACAACAAAAAAAATCAAAAGATCAAAAAATCCAAAAAAAATCAGAAAAGGATTGAAAAATAGTAAAGAGAAAAAATCGTCCTCTAGTGAAAACCACTTCGGTGGCGCTTTGGGCAAATACCTTGGTGAAAACCTGGCAAACAGGCGTCAAGTGTAAATAAAGTACCTTCCCCATCTATCAGGATCTGCACAACTCATCCACTCCATCACATTCCACTTATCCGCTCGCATCCATACCATAGCCTGCGTTGGTATCTGTACTATATTCCACCATCGAAACTACTTGGCATTTCAAAGGTCAGTCTGTCCTGCCTTTATCTAAGTAGTCTATCGCACCACACTGGGGGCACATTCTCATAACATCAGATCGGATTCGTGTATATTCTCGTGATCTTTTTCAAAATTCATCAAAAATTCCAAAAACATTCAGAAAACTCATTCAAAAAAACCAAAAACATTCAAAAAATCCATCAAAAATTTCTAAAACATCTAGAAAAATCATCAAAAATCCAAAAACATGTCGAAATATTAGAAAATCTTCAAAAATTTCATCATTAAGTCTTGTCAGTTTTTTCTACCTTGTCGAACTACGTCGTCTCTGAGCTTGAACGTAGGCAAGATTGATCTTTGATCATCCCCCGAGACGGTTGGGTCAGTCCTTTAGGTGTCCGTCGGATTGGCAATCCATTTGCCCATCTAGTCTGCATCTTAAGTCAGTCCTTTAGGCAATAAAATGGCAATCCATTTGTCCATATTATCATCAAGTCAGTCCACCACCCGTTGAACTACGTGGTCTCTGCGTATATAACGTAGGCAAGGCTAATCTATGGATCAGCTCCCGAGACCCCTAGGATAGGTCTTTAAGTTAGTCTGTTCGTTGTAAAATCTTGAAAATACCAAAAACATTGGAAAATCTTGAAAATACCAAAAACATTTGTAAAATTCCAAAAATACCAAAAACAGCCTCAAAACATTTGAAAAAAAACCAAAATGGTGCATCCATTTCATCTCGCTTTCACTCGTGATTGTCATCACTCATAATAAATCATCGTCGCTTTCACCCTTTGGTGAGTTAGTCAGAAGCAAGTTTAGCAGGTTCTAAAGTGAACACCTAATCGTCAAAGTCTCGAAGGTCTAAGTCAGTAAGTCAGCAAGTTGGTCAACTCGGAGTATCAATAGCTTATCACGCAATCAATCTCACCAAAACCCTGATCACTACATGTCCTAGGATGAAGCTTTCCTACGATGGACATAAGCATCAGGTACCCCATAGTAGTTTAGCCTTGGCTAGCGATACGAAGAACATTAGCTTGTTTGTTTACTTTATTTTGGTCTTTTTGACTTATCTTATTTTGCGCTCATTCCAAGGACCTCTCGATGATGCCTAAACAAAACAGGTTTAGAGAGAAAGGAATGGGGCAATGATCATTATCTTTTTATCTGCTGTGCTTGTTGGATATTCTTGTAAAATAACTTCATCATGCATACTTTGTTTTGTTTGTAGGAAGGATGTTTTAGGTATCTTGTTGACCACATAAGAAGGCTTGCCTTTTATATGTTTTGGCCCGAGATGTCTGGAATATTTGAACTGCATTCTGAATAAGGTTATGTTTGTCAAGTGTGAACAAGAGTACTCCTATCTGATTGTCGAGTCAAAGTCCATCACACTAGGCGCAACGCCATCCTGGTTCTTAATACCTTGATGCATCGCACCTACGTGTGTTATCAAACATAAAGAAAGGTATGCTCTTTTCCCATCCCTGGATAAGCAACACATCATCATCATTCATCGTCATATCCAATAAAGTCTTGATGACTAGGAGACTTATTGGACTTCTACATTCTTCTTAGATTTAAGGGTTTATCCCTCTCGTTCTTCTATCTTCTGTCACGCTAACAATGCATCCATCTTGCATCCGTATTCTCATTTCGCATAATCATGTCATACCATCATATCAGGACAACATCATCCATCTCATCCATCTCACATGCATTGCATAATCATTTAAAGTTGTTTACGATAATATAAATTTGTTATTCTAAGCATCTTCCAAACATCTCATCTACATCATCATTATCATATAGTCTAGCCATCCATACATCCATTTTGAACCTCTTTGTCGTGAGATCCACCTCAAATTGTATCTTTTCGCTTGATCTCTCGAGGGGGCAATGTACTAACGTACTTATTTCCACTGGGGCATCCGAAAAAACCAAAGAATTTTTTAATTTCGATGCCGACAACATCATTCTTTGAACCAATGCAACGAGTACATTGCTTCAAAGAGGGGCAAAATGTAGACATCCAAAAATAACATTATGCATTCCACTGTAACTAACATCATGCATTCGTTTCGTCTACTAATCAATTAAAGCAATTTATTGATTTAATCCTAAGGTTCATCAAGCTTAATTAAATAAATCAAATTATTTAATTAAGTTCCTAAGGTTCTTCTTATTTGATTTAATAAATTAAACTGATTTAAAATCAAATATCAAATCCCTAAAATCCCCTAAGTTAATTAATCTAAATTAATTAACTTCTAATCATGATTAGCATTCTCTAGCTTTTGACTCAACTAGAGTCAAATCTAAACTCCTAACTAACCCACCCACTTGCATCAATAAATCAATTTATTGATTTATTAAAAAGAGTTATTTTCCCTCAATAACTCTCATCTTTGACTTTTTTGAACAAAGATTATTCCCCCCAAAACCCTCAACAACATGCATTTATTGACATTTTTCAAATTTGAATGGGCACATTGGCCAAAACTTGCACAAGCTTTGACCAATCCCATCATGCCAAGTGTCTCTATTCTATTGGAGGGGATTTAGTCCCACATTGGCTAAACTTGGCCTCTCTTCTCTCAACTTCTTCTATAAAAGCAATGCATCTTCTCTCATTTTACAACACACTTTGAAGGTATCTAAACTATAGGCAACTTGAGCTCATAGCAACTCATTGTCTATCTCATTTGGCTTAGAAAGGGATTGGGAAAGGGCTCTCTCACATCTTCATGGAGGGCACCAATCCATCATAGAATAGGTTGTATTTCCTTTTCTCCATGCATGTTTGGTTTAGCTTTAGCATTTTGTTTGGAGTAAATGAACTATATTATTCTATGAGGATGGCTGAATCTACACAATCAATGTGTAAGATTTCACCATCCTACACATATATATTGATTGATATTGAGATGTAGATGACTTGCTATACATTGCTCGCATGTGCCTTACTATTATTTTGATTTGTTTTCTTTTTCATGTTCATTATGTGATTGCATGTGCATAATGTGATCCCCCATGTTGTCTTGTTTGATGTATATCACTCTCTTTTTTTGCAATCCATTATTTGTATCTACATTCTTCTATATGTCAAACATTTTACCTTTTCATTTGTCTTGTGTTTTCCTTTTGGGGATGATACAAGGTGTCGAGACATTTAGGTCTCTTCCATGTTGACCCAAAAGGATTTTTCTTTGTTTTCTCTCTCTATGTGTCATTCTTCTAGTTCTATGAGTATTCGGGGAATGATGACATTCATGAGCTCTATGACAACATTGTAGTGAAGACATATTGACCCCAAATCCATTAATCTCGTATGTATTTCTAGGGGCAACCCCTCCCTCATTTTTCATGACGTAGATTTATTTTAGAAATGTATGACTTGGCATAGGGTTTTCCAAGGGAAGCTCTCATGTATTAGGAGTAAGCATTGGCTACTTTAAATAAATTTCTCATAGTAATGGTGTTAGCATCTAATTTAAAGTGGGGGCATACATCGATAACATCTTTTGGCTTTTTTCCTATTTCATGGTGTGATTTTCTTTTCCTTGTGATGCGTCCTTTTCATGGTGGTGTCATTGGGTTTGATGTGTGATATTTCTAAGCATAAAAATTTATCTTAGTGGCTTGATGTGATGTGAGGCATCCCCTAAGTTTCAATCTATTACTCTTCATTTGTCCTCTCTTGGACACATTAGGCACAATGTTCCCTAAGATGACCTTACACGAGTGAAGCGAAATCGCTCTGAACAAAAAATTTTACTAGCATTTTTGTTCATAATTGTTTGGCATAACACAACTTGCCAACCTTGTGAAGCTTGAAACCCTAATTCAAGGCCACCTAGCATAACACAGCTTGCTTTCCTGTGGAGCCTTTCCATGTGCATAGGTGCTTAGCATAATACAACTTGTTAAGCATAAAGCAAGAATATGAGTGGTGCCTTATTAGAGCTATCAAAGGGATAGCGTTTTTATGGTAAGTACAGTCAGAGCCAACACATAGGCATTAATTTCTCACTAAGCCACCTTCCTAGAGGGATACTCACCTAGTGGATAGCCTAAGTTTCCACTACCCTAGAGTGAGCATTAAATTGATAGTCTAGATATGTTCCACATTGCGTTGGACAATTTATGCTTGATCTCTTCTTGGACTTCGATGTTCTATGATTGTGCATATTTTTCATTGTTACATACATAAGTGTCTTTAATGTCTACTTTATTGCGAGTTTGACATGGGGTCATACTCTCACTAAAGTGGTGACAAAATGTAGTGTAGGAAAATTATCCCTTTTTCCTTAGCTTGGGAATGAATAATAAACTTAATTGTGCCTTGATTTAGTGTTGTAATGTGTTTGACACATTAACATTAATTTTAGGACCCTTCTTAATAAAAGTGACTTAATGGTGCCTTATTTAGGGTGTTGTAAAGTGTATCTTTACACTTTCACACTAATCGGGGGCTTTATTAATTAATTGAGGTTAATCAAAGCCTAATTAATTGTAAATTCTGGGGGATAAAGCCCGACATTAATAAATAATATTAAACAACACTTAGTTTTACAAGGTATGTGTCCTAGGATAGTTACCTATGACCCATTTGCCACCTGTCAAATGGGTTCTCACTAGGTCCTAGGATCCCCATTTCACATAACATTTCATAATCCATGAAGTGTGTCCTAGCTAAGTCTGCTAAGACCCATTTTCCACATGGCAAATGGGTCCTTACTTAACCCTAGGACCCCCTCTTGGAATATTTTTTTGGTGGTATTTTAATGATTTTAAATCTTAGATCTAATGTCATCTTGTGCTATTTGAATTTCACGAATTAGAGTAAGATAAGTATAAATACAAGGTATTTCACCGTGTTTTCACCTATAAATTTTATGTAAGCATCCTAAGATTTCACATGAGCATTATAGAGCATTCATAAAGGCATTCAAGGGTATATTATTAAAGTTGATTGCAGCAATCAAGGCTCGATTTCATCATGTCAAAGTCATGCATGTTGTTTAGCTAATATGATGATGTAGCATTAGTGATCACATTCAAGTGTTCAAAGCCATTATCCTAAATCAAGTTCATGATCAAGATCTACACTCATTGAGGGAATTTCATACTAAGTTTTAGATTTGTAATCCAAGGTTCAATTGAGGATTGGTAAGTTGTGACATTACATTGTTCATTCATATTTCCTTTTATGCATTGTTTCAATTCAAGGTTTAATTAACAAAATGAGGTTTGACCAAGGCAAACCCCTATTATCTAACAAATCAAAAAAATTATTCTCCTTTGATGTGTGATTGTAGGTTGTAGGTTGTAGATCAATTTGCGTACAAAATTTGTCAAAGTAGCAAAAGTTGTGAAAATTGTCACCTTTCTTGCAAAATCACAGAAAGTCTTCTAAAGAATTCATTTCCAACTTTCAAGAGCTAACACCTAGAGTTTGGAGTTGCAGACATTAAAGAACAAAACCCAAAAATTGATTTTCCAGAACCCTAGGAAGGACCCATTGACCATCGGGTGAATGAGTCCTTCGTGAGGCCCAAAAAGAGCACTTTTTGTAACATGTACACACCATTTGACCCTCTTAAAACCTACCTTTTGATTTCTATATTTTTTAGGTTTGATTTATTATTATTATTTGTACAATATACCCCTCCTAATTGAGTGAAACAACATAGCAAAAATAGGGTGAACCCATTTAGGGATCTCTTCCCCTATTTTTATTTGTTTCACTTTAAAGGTTAAAAATGTTCATTAGAACTTTCAGATGAACCTTGGTCATTGTAATACAAAATTACCTTTACCTAGAACTTGAAATTAAAACCCTAGGGATTCCTATGAATATCATATTTTTGTTGGTTTTGCAATTGCTCCACTTTTCTCCTCCCTTATTTTTATTTTTGTCTAATCTATAAAATATATATTTCAACACCATCTAGAGATATTGACGAAAGGACCATGGTTGTATTTAATTTTTTAAGCCTCTCATGTCTAGTTGCATCACCTTCATATGGTGATATACTTGAAGCCATTCCCTTTGAATAATAAACCATATAATTGTGTACACTATATATTTCTTAGAGGGGTCCAAAGGTACCATGTCTTAGAGGGTTCCAAAGGTACCAAGAGGAATATAAGAGTCCTCATTTTTTTAATCATATTCTTTTTAGGTCATTAATGACATCCCGAGTCATGTAGGAAGCTAGGTAGGGAATCTTTTTAGATATTAGAGTTTTGATACTTTGCATGCCAAAGGGGGGAGAGGGAGGAAAATACCCCAAAGGTTTGATGGCAATGATAGTATGAGAAACTAATAAAATTCCAGTATGACAATATGAATAACTAAGCATTGTGAACCATTGCTCCTTTACAAGGGTTGTATTAATGGTTGGCACATATCCTTTCCCTTAGTGTAAAGTAGTTGAAAAATTTTCTTGTCAAGTTGTGATGTGATGATAACATGCCTTGCAATTATGGGGTGACACTTATAATTTCATCAAAATTATTCTTCATTTACTTATAAGCAAGCTAGGTTACACTAGATAAATTTCATTGCACCCTAGCCTTGCTACCATGGTAGACACTCATCAACATAACACATTATTGCAATCTTAGGTGAGGAATGATAACATGAAATTTTAGTATGAATGACATGCCTAGTACAATGGGAAGCATCCATGTGTACCAACAATCATCATAGATATAGAAAAATAATTTTATGATGCTAAGTGCAGATAAGGACAATGAGCTTGGGTTCAAGATTATGTTACAATAGGAAATTGCCAATTGTCACATTGTTACAAAACTTTATCAACCTCTACCTACATAGAGGACCACTAAGGATATTATGAACCAATGTAAAGGTGCCAACAATATATTGGATGTATACACATAGCAGGGTCCACTCATATTTAAAGCAAACAATGAGGACACATGCCATCATTCATGAGAGCACAACATTATGAATATATGCATAGCAAGAAATTACATCATGAAGCATAAGCACATTGCAATAAAATTTCAACATGTGGATATCAAGAGGGGGACACCAAGAATAATAAGAATATTAATTGTAAGGTATACATATGGTTTATCAAGGCAAAGGGATCAACTGGTAACCCAAATTAGAGGATGATGAAACAACAACACTGGAGAAATTAGTCACAAGCTAAATAAGTCACCACTGGATTAAAGAATTAAATCACACAATCATGAAATGAATGCCAATGATTTTAGGAATTTGAACAAATCCTACATAACATGAACACTAAAACCCTTATAAATTTACAAGGCCTAAAATTACCCACCCTAATTTCAAAGTTTTGGGTGCCCTCCAATAAACATACCTCATAATGTTAAATATCTAACATGCTAGATCTGAAATCCATGTGTGGAATAAATATTTGATAGTTTCATAAACACCTTTATCTTCCTTTCATCATTATGAGTTAAGAAGTCTATTTTATCTAATTGTATTAATGACAAAAAAAATTATACAAACAATTTTCATCAAGCTCTTCTTTATTATACCATATTTATTAAATAAAAAACCATTAATGTAAAATATCATATAGTGGGACAAAAGAAAACATTGGGTTTTTCGCACGTACTCTATCTTAGAGCTTAACAATTTTCATCAAGCTCTTCTTTATTATACCATATTTATTAAATAAAAAACCATTAATGTAATATCATATAGTGGGACAAAAGAAAACATAGAGTTTTCCGCACGTACTTTATTTTAGAGCTTGCCCTTTGTGTGATTAAAGTATCTTCCTTATCAATGCTTAGTTCTTCATGAAATTGTTATTCATTGGAGGGATATATTGAGAGTAAACTAATGAAGTTGTGGAAGTTTTATAGTTTCCATCTTTTCAATCACTACCTAGCCAAACTATTGATCTTGGTCATTCCCTACATGTAGATGTTGAATAATGCTCCTCTTTTAGTGTTGCACCATACATTTATTGTGATTAATAATATTTTCTAGGGTTCTTTTCATTTTTTATTTTTGTTTTATGCCTTCTAGCATTTTTATTGATTCAATCTAATCTCTAAGATTATATTTTTTATTTATTTAATATCATAATCTTGTGATTGGTTCAGCTGCTAGAACTTTTTTTTCTTCCTAATTATATATTGTTGATCGTTGTATTACTGGGTTTGATAATAAATCTTCGAGCATAGTTGAGAAATATTATGATTCTCCCTTTATTGTCATTATAATGGGATATCCATGGTTCTTGTGTGGAAAAGATTTCTTAAGGGCAGCCTTCTTAAACAAAGAAGAGAACAACTTAAATTTTCATCTAACCCATTGTTTATACCTAGATCACTAGATGACTGATTTTTATTTTAGACAGGAGATACATTCTTATATGTCACTTTGGATAAGATTCCCCTTTCTTCCTTTGTGGTTAGGGACTGAACAAACTCTCAAATTAGTAGGTAATTCTCTTGAAAATATGTGTAAAAATTGATCTTTTAAAAACATCTAAAATCCATTCACTTCCCAAAAAAAAACTTCTGAAATCCATGAATTTGAAGTTAGAAAGATTTGAATGCAATAAAAATTGACTATAAATATATCCTCTTCAAATATAACTTTCAACATAAACATGGTCACTTCCCAGAAAAAAAATTTCTATCCTAAAAATCTTCAATCCTTCAACTGTAAAACAAAAGATTTCTAGTAAAATAGATAGAAAGAAAATCAAGGCAAATCTATTAATGGTCCCTCTTTATCAAATCCTCTTTTGATCTATCTCTTGATGTGGCTCTATAGAAGATAGAGGTGCTTCTGCGGATACGTTTTCCAGGGAGGGATTTCTAGAAGTGATTAGTCTAGGATGAGCCTAAACCCCAAATACCAGGAAAATAGAATTGCAGTGCTAAGGCACTTGCCTTAGATGATGGTCTTGTCACGATGTAGGATGCCTTTGTCTCTCCCGTCAGTGGCCCAGAATTGGTCCTGGCTGAGACCGCACAGATGCCTTGGATTTAAACTCCAGAACTGCTCGTCTGAAACTGTGTTGTACACAAGCAGAAAAAATAGAAGTGAATGATTAAACTACTCATATCTGGTTATAGATAAGCAATGCCTTCTAAGACCTCGCATCATTAATGATAAACCGTAAGTAAAGAAAATTAACAATTACGCATTTAATTGGAGTCTTACTGCAAATAACTACACGGATGAGGAAAATTATCCACACTGTCGAACTAAATCTTATAATGTCAAACTTATTAGGATGAAGAATTGCAACACTTTGTTTATAGAAGTGGATAAGAGCCTACTAGGGTGGGCGACCGAGTAATGAGTATCTCATATGGAGTCACTGAATTCGATAAGTGTAGCGATTCACATGAATCAGACATTATAGACAAAATCATTTAATCTACAAAACATAAGGAATCTGCTGACATAAAAAAAATACAGTCACAGTAACCGTCATATAACATCGATAATTCTATAACTAGCACTTGCAGCGGGGGGAGCTGCAAGGAATACGCCGATAGTTTTTAATAATTTCCTGAACATTATTAACTCTGTGTTTGCAGTGAAAGTAAATCTAGAAATATCGGAGTTTTAAAGCTTCTGGATAAAATATATGCAATTTCTTAAGTTAAAATTAATTATGGTTAGTGAAATGGTTAGCAATAAATGAAGTTATTTTGATTTTTTTAAATAAAATAATCAGATATGCAAGACAAGTATAGTCACTTTTATGAATGAACGTTTTATCAAAGGTTTTTGGATACGATAAAATCATCTATATAAATTCTTGACCACCAATTTTGTATGGTCATCAAAATTTTGTTTGGAATCTTTTGATCATAATACACTTTTATAAACAAACGTTTTACCAAAGGCTTTTGGATACGATAAAATCATCTATATAAATCCTTGCCGACCAATTTTGTATGGTCATCAAAATTTTGTTTGGAATCTTTTGATCGTAATACATTTTTATGAATGGACGTTTTACCAAAGGCTTTTGGATACGATAAAATCATCTATATAAATCCTTAACAACCAATTTTGTATGGTCATCAAAATTTTGTTTGGAATCTTTTGATCGTAATACACTTTTATGAATGGACGTTTTACCAAATAGAGAATGATGACGGGACCTTTCATATTTCCGGGCATATCTTTCAAAATATAAAATAATTTCCATTTACAATTTAAGAGAAGAAATATTTACTAGCATATATATCTTATATATAATCTATATAATATACACGAGAGATATCATTTTCGAGGTATTTTTTAATTTCGAAAATGATATCTCTCTGTGTATATTATATAGATTATATATAAGGTATATATGCTAGTTTTAGTGGTCGCGCTACACAGTCAATAATATTATATTAAAATATTATTAAATGATAATATTATATTATTAATATTAGTATTATATTATTATTATTTTATTAATATGCGTATTATACTATTATAATTTCTAAAATATTATTATATTCTCAATTTGATTACATTATTATTAATATTGGTACTATTTGATTATTAATATATAATATTACTATTATATTAATATTAAAATTATCTTATAATTATTATAAAGTAAATATTATATGTTTTTTAATTATTTTATTATTAGGTTTAGGGTTAGTATTAGGGGTAGGCATAGGATTATATTTAGGGTTATGATTATGGTTAATGTAGGTGATTAATGAAAGATAAATATTTGAATTGGGTCCTGCAAAGTTGCCCCTCTAAAAAGTGAATTTCATTAAAATTTCTTCCTATGCCAAAAATCAAATGGTGAAACTTTTGCGCTAAAACAAAAGGGAAAGTTGAACTTTCTATAACATTCTAGGGCAATTATTGGGATAAAATAAAAAGGGTTAGGTGGGGGTTGTAGAAGGTGGCTCCATTACTGCATATTGTGGCTCTGAATAATATATTTTATTTTTAGAGTTAATTTTGTTATAATGAATCAAGCCCAAGAGGTTGTAGCATGTAAGTTTTGAATCTGTAATTTCATTTTTTGGAAATAATTGAAAGTGGGTTTTCTTTTTTGTCTTGCATCTTTTGTGTTGGTATCTATTGTTGTAATTTATGTGGGTTTTAGGTTGTGTAGCCCTCATCACCTTAACCATAACCCAAACCATTTTTATCACAACCCTAAACATAAACATAAATGTAACCCTAAACCCTAAACTCTAACCCATGATCTTAATTGTAACCCTCAACATAAATATAACCCTAATCCTAAACCCTAAACCATGATCCTAATTATAATATAACCCTAACACTAACCTTAACTCACACCCTAACCTTAACCCTAATTGTAACCCTAAATTGAAGACAAACGCTACACCCTAAACTATAATCCAAATTTTAAACCTAACCCTTTTTCTCGAAACTGTATCCTTGACCCTGACCCTCGCCTTTATCCTATCCTTATAACCCTAACCACGAATAGAAGCCTAACCCCAACCCTAACCCTAATTACCTAACCCTAAATATTTTTTCTTTAATTAATTAGTTGCATTCACTCTAATAGCTTTGACACTAAACCTAGACCTAACCCTTGTTGAACCTCTCTTTTGTTATTTGTCCTTGATGACAATATTTGTTTCAATTTGGCATCTTGGTGGTTGATCACTCAGTTGAACTATTTCCATTCTATCATTGGCATACTTACTTCATTCATGATATTATCTTTGGTGGCACTCATCACTTGACTCCATGTGCAGATCATAAGGCATCTTGGTTACAAGTTAATGTTCCCTTGTTCAGGTGACATGTTTTTGATTTGAAATTATGTGCTATAGTGATTCACTTGTTTTTGGCTTATTCAGTTTTCTATGAAACACTTGATTGTATGACGTTGGCTTATTCAGTTATTCTACCATTATGACATTGGGGTATGTGCAAGATCATGATGGGCCAAAAAGTGGTGATATGTAAGCCATATGATGGCCCATGTGGCTAATGACTTTTTTTTACCTAAAATTGATGAAACGAAAAAGGTTTTTAGAGGAGATTCTCAGCTTTCCACCAATATAAATTATGCTTTACTTTGAATTTAATAAATAATTATTATTCATTTTCTATTAGAATTACGAATAGAGTCATGATTGATAGGTTGATTGAAAAACATCTATAACTTTCAAATAGTATCACATTTTTTTGAATCTGAAATATGTGTCACATTCTATGATTTGCATACTATAGGAATAAAAATAAATAAAAATTGAATTTCATGAATTTTTGACCAAGTTAAGGTGGTTAGACAGACGAACTTTTAAATTTTTTAAAAGTTGTATCAAAAAAATCATAATTAATTAAATTTACTTGGAAACAAATTATTAAAAAATATGCATCACATCAGGACATGAGTCCTCTACTTATATTTAAAAGATTATAAAAAAATATTGCTATTTTATTGTGGTTAGGGTGGTCAGATAGACACCTACGTCTTATTTTTACCCTGAAATTTAATTGCTACTAGATTGAAATTTCAAATTTTCACCAAATATATATTTTTTTAAATAAAGGTCTAGTAGTTTAGAAACTATATTTAATTTTCTACAGATTCTATTTTTACATTTTTTTGAAATAATATAGATAACTTATTCAAATTTTTACGTCAAGTTGTCTAACTCTGATTTTTTGTCTTTTTGTTGCCACTTGAGGACCTATTTTTTTCCATGATGATCCTGCACATACCCATTGATACAATTTATTCTAAATAGTATCGGAGGTGGGCTTCTCTGTCAGGTATTACTTTCAGTTGGCTCTTTGTCTTAAGGAAACCCTATCGGGTTTCCTTAAATATTTGTTAATGGCTTAAGCATTCAGTATACTGAATTTGGCATGGGTGAATGGCATATTGAACTTAGCATGAATATTAGCCTTTATTATATTTCATAAGGCATTGGGTATATATGGCATTGTGGTGGCAATCGATTTTGAACATTGGCAAACATTTGATCATTCTTATGCATGTGATTCGGTTTCTTGGTCAACACATTACTTGGCCTTAAGGCCGACAGGAGGTATAAGGTTATGATGTTCTAAAATGTCACCATGGAAGTGACTTGGATTTGATTACTAGGAAAAAAAAAATTCTAAGGTAATCGACATTTGATGTGCATAGTGGTCATGTCAAATAATTCAAGGCATTATGTGGTCAGCATTTCACTTATTCAATAATTGTTAAATGGAAATGTTGTCAGGTCAACATGCAAATCATTGAACAATTCGTGGATTTCAAAATGCATCATGAGTTTTTGCATTATTAATTTAGTCCTTTCAGACTTCAAAATCTATCAAGTTTGGTAAAGGGTATCGGCTTTTTTGGTTTGGAAAGAATAGAGAATTTTTTTTGTTTCATTGTTTGTGGGTTTCAAACCCTACTTTGGCCACCACCATGGAAATCTCCTCACAACCGTTTCACTGTATTTGCTAGCTTTCTGACTTTCTTGGATAGCGTATGGGGAAATATGAAAGACCATCACCATGGTCGATTCTTCTGTCAATCTCCTATCATTGGATGAGAGCTCAAAACTGGAAGTAGCTCATGTTGCTTTGTTGCTCTGTCAGTCTAGTAATTTGCTACATGTCAAAATCTCTTCTAGTCTTCTCAGGTATTCATCTCTTTAACTGATTTGTAGAACCGAACTACTTATACTAGAAAAGATAACAGGAAAATATGTGCTTACTTCTGTATGGAAGATGGAAAATGGGTTCACTCACTTCATGGTCAGAATTAAATGCATGAATTCACTTAATCTAAACTGCATTTCACTATAGTTTACAATATCAGAATTATGGGTTGGTGTTTTTGGCTTGTGGATAATCATGAAGACTTTGAATATTTTTTGGTTCTTACTTGGATTCACTGATAACTATTCTTGGATGCATCATTATCTGATTTTGGTTACGCTGCATTGTGGTTTCAGTTACATTGTTGTTGCAGTTTGTTTATGAGGGTATTGTTCATGATTTACATACATGCTTTAATGTTGTTTGGATAAGCATTGCATGTGCAAGTTGCTTGTAAGGACAAGGGTTCAGTCTGCTTTCTTATTTTGCATGTTGCTTGGGTATTCCTGTCAGAAGAAATTCTACATGTTGATCTTTCTCTCAAGAACACTGTAACATCTCGTATTGTTGCTTGACAGAAAATGAGTATTTTGATAATCACCTTTTTTTTTTTCTTTGAAAAAGAAAAATGAACTATTGTTACAATATCTAAAATTATAATGATGAAATTTGTTTAAGTAGGAAAATAGAGAGATTAGGGCTTTTCAATTCTTATTTTGGAAATTAAGTGAAAAATAAGGGTTATTATTAGTTAGAACCAAAAACCACTAAAATTCTAAGTTCTTTGCTCATTTGAACTCGTTCATGTGCTATCTTTTCCATTAAAATATCATTTTTTCCATTCATATATACCTTATACATTATATCATGGCCTTAACATTCACTTGGTATGTTATTCACCACTTTACCGCAACCTTTTGCAAAGTGGTTCGTGGTATAGCGGTGATGGTTAAGCATAGTCACGGTAAACGCTTACCGTTTTACCACTGGTAGCTAAGGTGATGACCATGGTGACTGCGGTAAACATTTAATGGACAGTCAAAATGGGTATAAAATTCTTACCGTGCCACCATGCGCGGTCAAACCATAGACCACAGTGGTGTGGTGAATAGTTAGCAAGCAATGAAGGCTTACCACCACACCACACACAATTTAAGCACACACCACGATAGCATGGTGAATAGTTGGTAAGCAGTGAGGCAGTAGTCGAGGGTGGTTGTCGCGGTACTGCTGAAGATCAAGCCAGTAACCGTGGTAGTGCAGTAAACGACAAGGTAGCGACAAAGACAGAGCCTACCGCAATACCGTTGGCAGTCAAGCTAGTAATTGTAGTAGGGCGATGGGCGATCAAATGGCAACATGGCGGTCAGTAAGCGGTTACCACTATACCACAATCGGCTAGGATGAAGACCACGGTAGAGGTAGCGATGAAGGAAGCGGTTAAATGAAGACACCGATATACCACTGATAGTCATTAGGTTGACTGTGGTAGAGCGGTAAAACTAAAAGCTATGAGAAATATAAAAAATATAGGTGGGAAAAGGTATTAAATAAAAATCAAACATTGGTCTATAGTTTAAAAATTTAATTTTTCGATAAGGCAATGCAATCAAATGTTTTAATTTCTGCCATGGAATGTAAACAGTTATACTAGAACAAATGAAGGGTCATGACCCTTGGATTTCATGCTATAATTTTTTTGTAAATTCGGTTAACTGGGAGAGATTTCTTGAGAAAGAATAAGAGAATTGGGATGAAAAAATGACAAACAGTCCTTCTTGAAACAGGGTGTAATGGAGAAAATATATATACATTGGTGAAATCTTTTTTGAATTCGGTTGTTAAGATGATATAATTTTTTGAATTTCCTATCTGATTGTCTCCAGTTAGAATTTTTTAAATCATTTAAATAAGGATAACAAGTATATTTCTGGTTTATCATGGTGCAATTTTCACTTTGTGTGGTTTGATTAATAGGTGTCTGCAAAGTCAGAACTAAATTATTTTAAGCAAGTCACAGTGATTTTAGGATTTTTGTTAGATGATTAAAGAACCTGGTAGGGAAACATTCAACCATAATTTATGCAAGTTATAAATTGGGTAGAATAATATGTTGGTCATAGAATTTCATACTTTAAATATTCCTAACAACTTGAATTAAGTTGGAGAGGGAAACACCTTGAATTCTTGTTATTTTTTGATTATATTGCCCAATAGATAGAAGGCACTAATCTGCCATATCCCAGAGGATAGAATTCATAACAAATAATATATTCAAATATTTTCTTTTGTGTAGTAGGTGTAGTTGCAGTCATTTTGTCTATCCACTCTTATTTGCCATTGTGGGTAGATTGCTTAGTAGGAAATCTATTTTGAATCTGCATGTTTCACATAGGTTCACCCACCTAGGTCTAGCAGAACCTAAAGAGTAGAAGGTTTAATTGAGTAATTGGCCTTGTATGTTGTCCAAAAATGTTGTAAGGGCCTGGAAAACTCTTATGGTTAAAACCTGCATTTTTGACAACCAACATTATTTTTTCTAGAAAACATTAAAAAGGGTGGGTTAACTAGTTTTTGAAGAAAAATGAGAAATGTACGAAATAGAAAGTGAAAAACTAGTGTGACAATATCACTGTGAATTTATTGAGGAGAATTTGTGAATTGAAATTGAAAATAAAAATTTGTGTGCTATTTCATCAAGTTGTCTTAAGGCTTGACAATGATTAGAATTCAGAAGGGTTATGCTTGAACCTTGAGGATTGTAAAAATTGTCCATCAAGAGGCACTTGACAGAAACTAGAGAAGCAAAGAGATCCTTTGTATCATTGTATGACTTACTGAAAACAAAAAAGGTGTTGGTGCTCCTTGAAATTGATGTTTCTAAAAGAGGGGTTGGTGCTCAGAAATCAGTCTATGAGGCATGGTCAAAAATGATTATTGAAATGAAATCCTAAAAAGGCAGTAGTTTAGGAGTGGTTTTTCTACCCTAGGAGGGTTTTCCACTCGGCATATCTTGTGTCTACTTGCTTATTTGTGGTTCATCTGATTCATTGGATGAATTCTTTAATATGTTATGTTTCACTATTATAATTCTCATTTCAATTTATGTGATTGCATTAAATACATGAATGATTTTTCACTGATAAATGAGAGAATACATCTGATTTATTTCAATTTTATTAAAATTGTGAAAACAGTTAAAATCACTAATTCACCCCCCCTCTAAGTGTCTTTTTTCACTCCAACAACCCTAACCCTATCCTAGACCCTAATCCTAACCCCAACTCTAAGAAAAATATAAAAACAACCCTTAACCATAATAATAACCCTAAAACCTAATTATAAATCTAACCCTAACATTATCCTCAATGTGATCCCTAACCTTAGCCCTAACAATTTGGCTTAGGGTTTAATTGTGGTTATAGTTAAGGATCTATGATAAATCATTGGGTTAGAGTAAGGGTTAGGATTAGAGTTAGGGTGGATAAAGCTTGGAGTTATAGTTATATTAATGAGTAGGACTAGGGTTATGTTAGGTTTAGGGTTAGAAAATTAGGGTTCAAAACCCTAACTCTAATAGCAACCATAACCCTAACCCTAACACTAACCCTAAAAAATCCCTAACTATAATCATAATTCTAATACTAATGCTAACCATAACCATAACCCTAACCCTAATCAAAACTCTAACGTAACCCTAACCCTAAATCTATTTGTACCATAGCCCTTTGTAATTGAACCCTAATTTTATTGTAACCATAATTGAAATGTAGCCTTAACCCTAACCTTGATCCTAACTATAACTCTAACCCTAACCCTTTTAACGCTAACCTATATTAAACCTATTTCTCATAACTCTAACTTGTACCCTAAATCTAAAACTATTTCGTATAACCCTACCCTAACCTTAACCCTAAGAAAATCCCTAATCATAACCCAAAACCCTAACCCTAACCATAAATCTAACCCTAACCACAACCCTAACTCTAACCCTAATCAAATTTTTAACCATAACCTTAACACTAACACTAACCTTAACCCTTTACATGAATTAAATCGTAATCCCAAGCTTTATTGTTGAACCCTAAAATTTCTAAAAAAACTAAGCCTAATGCTAACCCTAACCTGACCATTAACCATAATTGTAACCCTAACCATTAATCATAATTTTAACCTTAACTTTACCCTAACCCTAACCATAAACCATATCCTTACCCTTATTCTAACCAAATCCCTAACTGTAACCCTATACCCTAACCCTAATCTCATATTTTATCCCAACCATAACCAAAACTCTAAATCTAACCCTAAATCATAAACTGTAAACCCTAATCCTAACACTATTTTTCCTAACCCTAACCCTAACCTAAACACTATACCATAACCCTAATTGCATGTATAATCCCAACCATACCAAAACTCTAAATCTAACTCTAACTATAAACCATAAACCCTAATCCTAACACTATTTTTCCTAACCCTAACCCTAACTCTACACCTAACCCTAACCTGAAAACTAAATCCTAACCCTAATTAAATACCCAATCATAACCCTAAACAATAATCCAACCCAACTCTAATCCCATTCATAATTGTACCTCTAAACCTAACCCTAAACCCAAGTTTAATTTTATTATATCATATATTATATATTAATATCTACATTTTACCATATATAATATTAATTGTATTACTATATATTTTGATATATAGTATATTATATTATCTATATTTTTATTTATTCTATTTTTTAAGATTCCTTAATTTTTTTATTTTTTTGTTAATATCTACATTATATAATATATAATATTAATAATATTACTATATAAAAAATAATATATAATATATTACATTATCTACATTATATATTTTAATATACAATATATTATATTATCTATATTAATATATAGTATGTATAATATAATAATATATATTATATTGTCTATTTTAATATATAATATGCATTGTATTATTATCTAATATAATATATTATTACAAATATATCTTTGTTTTTAGATTTTACATTTATTATTTTAAAAAAATTACTTTTAAAAAAGAATTTTGTAGAGATATTCTTCTTTTTAAGGTTTCTTAATTATTATAACATATAATATGTGTTATATTATTATCTAATATAATTTCTTTTATTTATTTATTTATTTTTAGAAAAATAATTTTGAAGACATATTTTTTTTAGATTTCTTAATTATTATAATATATAATATGTATTATATTATATTATATTATATCTTTTTCTGATTTTTAGAAAAAAATCTGATTTCTAAATTTTCAAATATGTATTATATTAAATTATATTAAAAAAATTTATTATTTTAAAAAAAGAATTTTGAAGAGAAATATTTTGGTTTTTAAGATTCTTAAATTGTTGAATTTTTTGTTTTTTTTTTTTGTGATGGATGTGCTGACCTCCAATAGGAGGCCATGTTGTCATTGTAGGGTTACTTGGCATAACTCTCAATAATTATAACTATGTAATCTTATTATTATTATTCAATTATTTCAAAGTATATATTTTTAAATATAATTATTCATTAGACACAACTATATATTTGTAATAATAAAATATAGGAGTTTTGTCTGTTTTTATTATTAATTATATCATTTTATATTATATAATTTATAATAATTTTATTTATTTATTTTAATTTTAAGCATAGTGTTAAAATTTATGATATTACAATTTATATTTATTTTTTATGCATAGGTTGCAAGTACAAAGGTAGTGGAATATATATTTTTATAATATTATTAATAAATCTTATAACATATCTAATTGGATCTATATGCGATTATTATCAAAGTAATATTTACTTAATATTAATTGTTACAAGTTATCTTACAAAAGATATTATCATGCATTATTATTTTTTGGAATACCTTTTTATTTTATTATTCAAAAAAATAGTCAAAAGTTATACTTATTATATTATCTTCTCATTTTGAAAATGATTGTGTACCATTTTTTTTAAAATTAAACAAGTGTCACGTAGTGGCTAGTACTTCTCTTTATGGTATTGTAATTATAGTTTTGTAGGCTTGAATATATATATATATATAAGTTTAATTAATGAATAAAAATAAATCTAAGTTTTGTTAATTATATTATTGTAGTTTTGCTAATTAGTTCTTTGCATGAGCTAAACCTAACTCGAACATTATCAGGGCTATCCCTTACCCTAACCCTAACAATAAATCATAAAGCATTCTCCTAACCGTTAACCTATCTCTAATGCTAACCATAGTCATTTAACACTAAACATAACTATAAACATAACTTTAAACCTTAAATTGTTAACCATAATTGTAACTTTAACAATAAATCACAAACCATTTTCTTAACCCTAAACCTATCTCTAACCCTAACCTTAGTCATAACACTAACCATGACTATAAACCTCAATTTAAACACTAAATTTTTAACAATAATTGTATACCTAACCTTGCCCTAAACCTAATGATGTCCCTAATTATAATCAGAAACCCTAACCCTAATTCCATCTGTAATTTGATCCATAATTGTAACTCTAAACCTAACCCTAAACCCTAATCCTAATCCTATCTATCATAACCCTAATTACCCTAACTCTAAACCTAACCCTAACCCTAACACAAACAATAAACCCTAAACCATAATCTTAAACCCTGTAGAGGAGGGGGAGCAACCACTCAGGACCCTAGGTCATGGGAGGGTCTAGAATGATTAGTTGCCCTGATCTACCTCAAGCTAATGATTGGTTTAAGGTAAGTTGAATTTTTCAAGAGGGTGAAAAGGAAGGGAAATTGACCTACCAGATCATTTTGTCAATCCAAGAGGTTTAGGAACCCATGTGAGAAAATCGTCGAGTCTAATCTCTAAACTCAACAACTCTCTACCATAGGACTCTAGTGCAAAATACGAATGACAACTCGATGTGTTGGTATCTTGGTGGGGCGCTGGCATCTGTATGGACAAAAAGTGAAAAATATAGTTAAGACTAATAGCAAGTTTACTAATCTACCTGATAAGTATAATTTATGCAATAACAAAAAGATAGAAATAACTAGATAGCTAAAACAACAAGGAGAATACTTTAACTTAAGGAATGAAAGTTGATGAGAGCAAAGGTGGTAGAAATATAACTCTTAATTTTTTCGGCCTCCTGCAAGTTCTACATAAGCGCAATCACTCTACATTGGCGTCTCGATGGGGCATTGGCATTCGTACAGAGAAAAAGTGCAAAATATAGTTAAGATTGATAGGGAGTTTACTAATCTACCTCATAAGTACATATTTATGCAATAAAAAAAAATAGAAATAAATAGATAGCTAAAACAACAAGGAGAATGGTGTAGAAGATTGAATGGATGAAGAATGAGATGTTTTGAGATGAATAGAAGCCCAAAAGAGTCGTTCGAGGTCAGTCAAGGGTGAAAGGGTGTTACTCTTTGTCAGCAATGGAGAAGTGTAACACCTCTGTAGATTCCAAAGGTAGGAATCCTATTAGGATGGCAACACACTATGCATATGTATGCATGTTGCTCTAGCATCACCCAAAAGAATTCCCCGACTGGCACTAGAGATAGTCATCAAGTGGGTGGAAGTGGAATGGATGAAGCAGAAAAGAATTATCGGGTTTAATTCTTCTAAGGTGATGGAATTTAAATGGGGAATTTTCTAGGGGTACAACTCCATTAATTTTTTCCCCCACTTTAGTGAGTATATGTGCTACCAAATGTGAGGTAAAGTAGATCGAAAGAGTTCAAAGAGAGTATACCTAAATTGTTGAGTAAGTAGACCGCAATCTGACCCACCCAAAAGCACAAGAAGATAAGCTTGAACCATAGGTCCTTGGACCCAAGGAGAGTTGAAAAAATGTATCGCAGGTCCGCAGACCTACGAAAGGGTTAACAAAGATGCTCTGTAAGTCCGAAAAACTTACAGAGTCGAACAAAGAGATCCCACAGGTTGTAAGAGCATCACAGGTCCTCAAACTTACAAAGAAGGCACCCGCAAGTTCTCAATCTTGAAGGGAGCTAGATGTGAGAGGCTTCACAGAGTTTGATGGGGCCTTATAGGTACTAGGTCCTACAAGGTCTATTGAAAAGCAGCTTCATAGGCATAGTTGCAAAGCAACATGTTAATCTATAGACAAAATATGTTAGATATAAAAAAGAATCCATGCAGGAAGACAAGTAGATAGTCACGTAGACAATTAACAATTGAAGGAAGAGCTTTCAATTTTTTCCATTGGGAGCCCTTTGAAAGAGAGGGGGTCCACTCAATGGATGCTCATTTTGATGGTGATAATGTTTTTGAAGAGAAACCACATTTTTCACCAATGATTCTAGCATCAAGGATTCCTTCTGAAAGATTCGTTTCATCAAGGAAATTGAATGTAAGAATGTTCCCTCTAAAGGGAAAGTTCGGATTGCATCTTACGAATTAGAGATGAAAGAAAAAATTTTCTAGGAATTTTCATGTTAAAGAATGCAATTTTTGAAAAAAATAAATTAAAAGTCAGAGATTTCCAAGAAGATATTTGTCGGCCACCAAATGCATCTTTTGAAAATCGAAGCAATATAATAGCCCCCCCTTAGGATGGTGCATGCTAAGCACAAAGGCACCTTTCATCCTAAGGAGAGAAAAGAAAGAATGAAAGTGATGTTGTGGCCTACAGAGCAGGACGAGATGTAACTATGGTAATGTTGTCACACACGTGAGGGACAAAACATAAGAACCATAGCATCATGAAGCAATGAAAGAAGAGAAAGGATAAATAATGATATAATGAACAAGAGACATGGAGATCTGATATTTTGGGGTCAAAGTTTATCATAAATATAGATAGATAGATAATAATATATAAATGAACTATCATCAACCCCCTACTATATTAGACCATGTGAAGAAGGGTACATGAAAATAAAATGAAGATAAAAATTTGGGTCAACATGGAAGGGAGGCCTAAATGCCCCCAACACTTTTCATCATCCCTAATTGTTGAAAATCAAAGCATAACAAATAGAAGAAGTTTTACAGCACAAAACATTCTTGTATCAAACCACCTACAAGGGTGATAAGGGTGCTCCAGGAACACATAAAACAAGTACAAGGGAACAAAACACGCACACAATCTAATCTACAGATAAAGAAGAGGTGCCCCCTAGTGCTCATCAACCAAGAGGTCATTGTTATCCCAATCTAGATCATTGTGAGGGGAGGGAGGATGAGCCTGCAAGGGCGAGATAGAAAGGGGGTATCCTCCGACTCTCTTGAAACAAGATCCAAGGAAGAGGGCGCCTCGAGGTCCTCTTCACTTAGTTCTTGTGAGGTAAACATTAGTGATCTCAAAAAAAATTCCAACAAAGCTAGGACATCATCTACAGAGTTGAAAATGCACTTTACGAGAGTGCCATGTGTCAACTGAGTGGGAAATGAAGGAGGTTCTCGAGATCCACTGCTAGCCTCACCGAAGGACTCAGGGGTAGTGACAAACTTTGGGGATGTTGAGGCTACCTCTGTAACTAAGATGATGCAAGCTAATGTAGAACCAGCCCCCAAAGAAGGTGAACCCTTCTTCTGACCCCCAATGCAAGCAAGGTCATCCTCCATATTTCGCTTCATCAAAGGATGTGAGATCCCCACATATAAAGTAGAGGGGGAGGAGGAAGAAGAGAAAACCATGGCAGACACCACTGAGATATTCGACATTTCCACCCGAGTTTTGAAAAAGGTGGGATGTCTGGAAGGGACATCAAAAGAGGAGGTTGAGCTGAAGGAGCAATGAATACCTAGACCCTCTTTGCATGAGGATTTTTCATGCCCACAGGGTGAGCCAGAAGCAATATTGAGGCAAAGGAAACTAAAGAATAAGGGGTGTAAGGGTTCGACACAATAGAAGATGCTAAAGTAAGAGTTGTTGGTTCCCCTTCCTTCTTCTACAAGGCACCCTTCTCAGCAGCTAAATCCTTCCTCCAATGCTTGCACTCATGTGTAAGATGGTTTCGATGACTCCGAGAGCTAGAGGCTATAGCCTAAGAATGAGCAGAAGGCTCCTATGCAACCATTGGAGTATCCATCATAGCCATTTCTAGTGGAGGGAGTGACTCCTAGATGGGAACAAGAGGAAGAGATGGGGAGGAAGATGCAATAGAAAATAGCATATGGGGGAGTAGACTTGAGCACCTTAGTGGTGGGCCTCTTCCCATTAACTACCTTAGAGGTAGGAGCAGTAGGAGGCCATGGAGGCTGAGAAAAAAAAGATGCTCCACAAGGACCCTTCCCCTTATCATACAAAATGGGGTGAGGAACCATGGATAAGACAGGAATTTCAAATGCCTAACACTTAGCCTTTCCCCAAACAGGCACCATCAAACTCCCCAAAAGATGTGCATAGGGGTGGAAATCGATGATGTCATAGCTGGATAGGAGGAAGCAATAGGTGGCACTATAGAGGAAGAAGAAGAAGGGTCTTGAGAGAATTTCTCCTCCTTTTTTCAAGTGATAGAGACAACCTTATGTTGCACCATCATGGAAGCCTTGTGTGAAATAGCATAAGGAAAAGGAGGGTAGGTCACCTTTTGTGTTATGCCCCCATTTTTGTACTTCACATAAGTTTGATACATCAGGTTCATCCTAGGAGGGAGCAAATCAATAAGGGCAGGCCAAAAGTGATCATGTGAGTAGCCCCCACATGAAAAAATTAGTTTATAACTGGTGTCATCGACTACATTCACAAAACCATCATGAGAAAGCTTCAAGCACTTATGGGTTACCGAGGGAACAACATTCATAGAAACTAGCCAGGGAATACCCAGTTTCGCTATGAACAATTTAGACACTAGGATAATGTCAAAGAGAGCATTCAAAGTCCTAGGCCCAACTAGAACTGACAAGGTGATAGAATCGATGGGAGAGATAGAAATCCCATCATGTATAGTACATATAGTTCTTCTAGACTCATCATATCCATCCTTATGTAAAAAATTTATCAACATGATATCCTTTATGATGACATTCACTCAGCATATAGGGTCAATGAGGAGATTAGTTATAGTGTTCCCATTGATATTTGTGGGAATGTACAAAGGGGATGATTCTCTATTAGTGTTCATCAACAAATCCTGCGAGGTAATTTTTATAGAAGAGGATCCGCTCACAGGTTGTGCAGATGGGATGGGTAGATGCATAAAGGAAGCCATCTCTACATACACTAGAAAGAACTCTCCCAGAAGCCCCCAAGGGTTCAATAATTAGATGGTGACCTATTCAAGGTTTCACTATCCAACACTTAGGAATCCATCTAGCTATGCCACTAGGGGTCATAGGTTGGGTTACAAGGCTAAGCGCCCTACAATGCACACACCCACAACACTCCTAGAACATGAGGGATGAGTCTTTCATCACTACCGAATGAAACTAAAACAATTCATGCCATGTTCACCAAAATGTAGATGAGGGGGATCGATCGCTCAGGACCCTCGGTCAGGGAGGGTCTAGAACAATCAATTACCTTAATCTACCTCATGCTCAAGATTTTTTTAAGGTAAGTTTAATATTTTAAGAGGGTGAAAAGGAAGATAAATTGACTTGCCACTATCCTTATGTCAACCTGAGAGGTTTAGGAACCTAGGTGAGAAAATCCTTGAGACTAATCTATAAACTTGACAGCTCTCTGCTAGAGGACTCCAACATAGAAGATGGATGACAATGTGGCGTACTGGCATCCTAGTCAGGCCTTGGCATCTGTATGAATAGAAAGTGAGAAATATAGTTAAGATTGATAGGGAGTTTACTAATCTACCTGATAAGCATAGATTTATGCAATAACAAAAAGCTATAAACAACTAGATAGATAAAACAACAAGGAGAATACTTTAACTTAAAGAATTAAAGTTTATGAGAACAAAGGTAGTAAAAATACAACTCACGAAATTGTTCCAACCTCCTGCAAGCTCCACACAAATGTGATCACCTACACACAACAAAATAGGGAAAATTTTGGGGTTGTTTTGGGGCTTTCCGCAATCAAACCACTGTTTTGGTGTTCCCACCTCCATGGATAGCTATAATAGCAACGAGATAGAAAATGTGATAAATAAAGTATGGAAAGAAAGTACTACCAATATGTTGTAACAACAAATATGCTACGTAATCAAATGACAATACTAAATGAAAATGGATATCACCTCCCAAACAAAGTGCCCTCAAGAACATGAAGGGAGATGCAAGCTTGCAAGCTTATGAGTACCACCATTGTCACAACAATGTGAATGAAAAAATTGGCAGAGTAACACCTTGGAGCTTCTACAATGGAGAATGTTATGAAAATAAAGCTCCTAAAGCTCAAGCAGTGTGTAGAATGAATGCATGAAGAATGAGATCTTTTGAGATGGATAGAAGCCCAAAAGAGTCATTTGAGGTCGTTCAAGGGTGTAGGGGCATTACTCTTTGTTTCCAATGGAGAAGTGTAACACCTCTGCAGATTCTAGAGGTGAGAATCATGTTAGGATGGCGGTGCATCGTGTAGACATCCACGCGTCGTGCTAGTGTCCTCAACAAAAAAACCCCCACCAACACTATAGACAGCTGCCAAGTGGGTGGAAGTAGAATGGATGAAGTGAAAATCCCTATTGGGTTTAATTCTTCTAAGGTGAGGGGATGTGAATAGGCAATTTTCAAGGGGTGAAAATCCACTCCGTTACAAACCCTAACTCAAACCATAATATAAAATAAAATTATTTAAATATCTAATCTAGAAATATTAAAAACTTTAAAAACTATTTCTATTATTTTAATTTAAATATTGAAATTTCATATCTTTTATATAAGTTAATTTTATGCATTTGGGTACCTAAACAATAGATTTTACTTTCTAAATTTTTAATTTTAATAAAAAAAATCAAAAAATTGATGAAAATAATATTATATATTAAATAATAACCTATTAAAATTTATATTAAATCTAATATATTAAATTGAGGTGGTGGGCCTAACTTGATTGGTTAAAGCATCTTGTTGCAGGCAAGAGGTCACAAGGTCTAGTCTCCCCACCATCCATGTGGTACTAGAGAGCGTGTCGTGCCAGCATCACCAGTCACGTGAAAACAGTTTATAGGGGGGCCGCTCCCTGATTCTAATTCTTGTAGTCTAGAAAAAAACTAATATATTAAATCTTATCAATATTATATTAAATTAAATTATAATATGATAACATTATATTACTATTATTTTTATCATTCTCTAAGGAGATGGAGAAGGCGTAGAAGGTGCACATGAGAGGGACATTTGAAACTAGCGATGGAGAAGGTGCATAAGATGGTGGAGATGACCCAGATGGTGGTATCTTGGAGGCTGAGCAGTCTTCGGTTGTTGATATTGCTGCTTGGAGTTGATGGTTCACATATTCTAGAATGGAGGGAACCGTTGTGGGAAGGAACATAGTTTGGTTTTTTCTCGATGCTTCCTCTTGGCCTGAATGCAAGGCCTTTTCTCTTGGTCTATGCTTGTGAGGTTGGTGTATGGGTTCTAGAGGAGAGTGGGGTTTCTACTTACCCCTGATTTTCTAGTTGGTGATGGCGTTGCTCTAGGAGAGCATGGTTTCTTGCACTCTCCTCCCTCTATAGGGCTTCTTACTTTGTTGTGGGTGTGCATTGGCCTCTTGGAGGTTCTCTGGTTGCAGAATGGGATGCTCTTTGCTCCTATTCGATGTAATAGGAAGGCTTGGTGGTTCCTCATGTTGGTCTATTTTTTTTCTAGCTTCTTCTTGGGTTTTCTTCACTTCTGCCTATCGTTTGTTGGGTGGCTTTGTTTTGGGGTTTTTTGTTCTTGGTGTGTGTTGGGTTATTCTTTTCTCCTCTCTGTGCAGTGGTGGTGTTTCCCTCTGGCTAGGTGTTTGGAGTTTTGGTTTATCTCTGGCTCTAACTGGCATGTTGGGGTTGCTTGGTTCTCTTTCATGTTGGCCTTACTCCTTATTTCCATCCCAATTGGGGGGGCCTGTTCCTATTGGGGTTTGGTTGTCCTTGTTCATTACGAGAATGGGAATCTATCTTTGGTGGCATTTCGACCTATCTTTATTTTTCTTGATGTGCTCTTTGTGGCCTTGCTCTCTCTGCCTGTGGTCTTGTTATGGGCTAAGATGTTGGGGTTTGTGGTCTACTTATGGGCTAAGATGCTTCATGTTTATTCTTTGATGGCTCAGGTTTTTTGGTTTATTGTGAAAGCTCTGAAGTGTTGAGTGAATGGCTTCTTGTTGGGTTAATGTTCAAGTTTTCTTTAGATACCCAGATGAGTTCTTATTTGAAAGTTGATAAGGTGGACCTATGTTGTTTATTTGAGACTATTTTCCTCGTCCACATATTATTTTTTGTGCAGTGCTTCATGAAGGATGCTACAGATGTGTGTTGGGTGATTGTGTTGGCTTTCTCCTCGGGTCCTATGGAGGTGGACCTCCCTTAGCTATTCTTATTGAGGTGGGTAGTTCTCCTATGGAGGTGGAGGTGGAGGGTGTTGGTGATTCTCGGTTGTGGTGGCCTTGTTGTTTGTTTCATCCTTTTCAAAAGTGGGGAGCTCATGGTTTCAGAGATGGCTTCTTGGTTCGAGCAGTGGCTTTGTGCCCAGTGGTTTGTTGTGCTATCCATCTCCCCTATTGAGGTGGGGTTTTTGGATCTACTCAATTTTTTGGTAGGGTTCTAATGGTGTCTTACACCATCATGTAGATTAAATTTCTTGGCTCAATGGTTTCTCTCATGAGTGGTTGGTTAGCTGATGCCTGGTAGATCTAGGCGAGTTCTATTTGTTTCTAATTAGGTTTCTAGTCCCAGTTAAAACCAAGTTGTTAAAGGATCTTTGGCCCTTGCTTGTTTGTAAGAAGTAGTGTGTGTAGTCTTGTTAATCTTTAGAGGTTGTTGTGGGGCTGATGTTGGTTTATGATGTATTTTAATTGCAGCTTGCATTTTTTTGTAATGGGTTTCGGGCCCCATCAAAACCGATTTTTTTACCTCTAATCAAAAACATTATATTAAATATATTAATATTAGGAGTATTTTATACATGAAAAAATTCTTAATAAATATTAGAAATCTATATTAATGTTATTATGTTGATATTATATTGTTATTATATTATTCTTATTGTACAATAATATTTTTATATTAAATTATTGTTATTATTTTTTTATTAATATTAATATTATAATATTATAATTACTAAAATATTATTACTCTTTTATCATTATAATTAATTTTATTTTTTGTTTCAAGTTAAATATTAATTTAATTACCAGCTTTAAATAAATTATATATTTAATAAATTTTATATTACTAAATTTTATACATTAAATAAATTTAATTAATAAAATAAATATCATATATATTTAAAATAAATCTATTACATGTTGGCATCCATTTTTATAGAATTGTGTTATGATTGTTCACATATATTATTATATTATATAATTTAATAGTTATATTATATGATATATTTACAACACTAATTTTATTATTGTAATAAATTTTAATGGTTTATATGGGGTTGAACCAATAGTGCAATGGTGTGTTGCTCGATAGTGGAAAAACTACCTCTTATGGGCCAATCCCACAGAGTGTGGGAGGTAGATTGAATGCTAGTATTTGTGTCAGCAGTTGTAGTGGAGTTCACGATAGTAGCTACGATCGGGTAGAGGCTAGTGAATGTTGGTGGAGGTTGTGGCTTCGGTGATGGAGGAAAATTCTACTGCAGATTCAAAGGTGGAGGAAGGTTGGTGACAATAGTGTAGTTGGATGAGTTTCGTCGGTAGGATGGTGGCAGAGACCGTTGTCAATAGGATGGTGCAGCGGTTGTAATTTTGTGAAAAAGTGTCAATGGTTGGTAGCTAAAGGTGACAAAGGAATCAAAGGTGTGGAGGACTATTGGTGTTAAGGAGGGAGCAACTGTAGGGAGGTGGAGGTGACATAGTAGGGTCGGTCAAGAGGAGAAGGAGGAAAATGAAGTGCAGAAGAGTCGAGAGGAGGAAGGAGGAGAGGTACCTGAGGTGACGAGGAATATAGAGGAATAAGGAGGAGAGAAGGAGAAGAGAAGGAAGAGGAGAAGAGGAGGGGAGGAGGAGTAAGGAGATGGAGGAGACGGAGGAGTGACATGAGATACGAAGTAGAGGCAAAGAGGAGGTGACAAGAGGAGGAAGGAGAGGAGTAAGGAGGAAAAATGGAGCAGATATGGAGAGAATATCGGAGATGAGGTCCCTTGAATGTGGCCTCACTAGTTCATAGCTCCAGTCAAAAGCGTTCACCTGTCAAAAATAAAATATTAAAATTAATGGTCTATATTGTATCATTTACAGTATCTTTAAATTTATTTTATTTGATTATCTTATGATTGTATTTTATATTAGATTTATATTTTATAGTATTATTACTATTATTATGTTTCTATAATATTAGATTTATGTTTCTATAATATCATAAAAGCTAGAAAATAAAAAATATAACTGAAAGTATCCCTTTCTTGCAATCCTAAACCAATGTGCAATGTTGTCAACATGTAATGTTGCCCCTTTTTCTAGCACACTAAATGAAGGTGTAATTATAATAAAATTTATATTAATTTTAAGGTATTATTATATTATAATATTATGTTTCTATAATATTATTATTTGTATACTTTTATTATAATATATTTAATATTATAATTATTGCATTATAATTAAGTTTGATTTATAATATCATATTATTATATATTTTTAATCTTCCAATTATTATATTATAATATTTATAAGATTATTATTATGTTATGTTTTATATTTTAGAATGAACATTGTTATTGTATTTTTTTATACTAGTTTATTTTTAAAAATTATTAAATATAATATTGTTATAAATTAAAATGATTATTTATTACAAGTTTCTTATTGTTAAGTTAATATTGTTTAAGATATAAATATTAAAGAAATTAAATACATTATATATATATCTTATTAAACTATGAAACATTGTATTGATAAATGCAAAAATAATAACCTTCATTTTCATAAAAATTTTCCCATAACATCCCAAACTCTTTAGGCAATCATGTTTAAAGAAATAATTTTTACAATTTCTAAAGTTAAATATTTTACATATTCACATTAGAAAAATTAAATTTTATTTGAAGAGGATAAACATTTTAGATTTTAATTGGTTAAAAAGAAACTTATGAATAACTAATTAAAAAAAATCATTGCAATAGTATTTCCTAATGATAAATACTAATAACTAAAATTTAATCAAATCATATTTCTTATGTAACCCCTCATCTTCAAAAATTGAAATTGGATAAACTTTAGTAAATTAAATAAACATTGTAGTTTAAAATTTTGCATGTCATCTTTGGATTTACCAATCATGAAATGGCCATCCATTCAAGATCTAGTGGCATAATATTTGTTACCCTTGATGTTACTTGTGAGACTTCTTATCCAACACTTTTTTGTCACCATATGAAGACATCATATATTTTCCCCAATTTACCATATATAGATCTATATATACTAAGTTAGTTATAAGTTGTATTCTAAATTACTAGAGGAAAATAATGGTGTTAAAAATAGTATAAAAGCATGACTATATAAACTAGTTAAATTATAGTAGAATAGATAAATATGCAGAGAGAGAAAAATAGACTGAGTAAAAGAGATATAGAGTTAGAGAGATAAAAATGGATGGAAACATATATAGAAAGTCAAAGATATAGATAGAGACAAATATTCAAAGAGAATAATAGAGAAAGGGAGATAGAGCATGCAAGAGAAATATAAGAGATAGAAAGAGAAAGAGAGATAGCTAAAATAAAAAGTAACTTTTGATTAGTTGTTTCATGCCAAAAATCCATTGGCATGTGTCCTTAGGGATTTATGGTCAAGGTAGCATATCATTTGATATAGAGAGACAAACATATATAGAGAGAGACATAAAATAGAGAGGAAGAGAAAATGGAGAGGGAGATAGAGATAAGATATAGAAAGGTGGAGAGAGAAAAAAACTAAATTCCTATAATAACTTTTATTACAAATATATAATTTTATTTAATGAATAATTATATTTAAAAAACATATATTTAAATTATTGAATAATCATAGTAAGATTAAACATAATTATAATAAATATTTATTCTTATAATTTTTAAATAGAAATTATTTTATACTTGAGTGTCTTTACTCCTCCCTATCTCTAACTCTATCTCACAACTGAATTTGACCCGAATTTTTGACAGATGTTCATCAAAATTTCGACGATCTATTGTCGGTCAACCGACAAATCACAAAACTTAGCATCGTCGCTCACTTTTTGTCTACATCCCGATGGACTATAAAATGTCGAACTCACGATGAAATCTTGTCAGAACCGCGACGCCCCCTTCATCGATCGCATGATGAACAGTGGTTGGAACACGAGAGGCATACTGTCGCTGAAGAATCAGATTAGTGACATACATTCATCAAAACCGAGATGACAATTTTGTTGCTCTAGTGATGAATAGTACCCGGAGCGTGCGCGGCATACCATCGCTGAAGATTCAGATCAACGACATACATTCATCAGAACCAAGACAGCAGGTTCATCACTCTAGTGATGAATAGTACTCAAAGCGCGTGCAGCATACCATTGATGAACCATCGGATCAGCGACATACATTCATCAGAACTAAGACGACAAGTTCATCACTCTAGCGATGAATAGTATCTGGAGCACGGGCAGCATACTGTGGATGAAGCGTCGGAGCAACGACATACATTCATCAAAACTAAGATGATAGTTTCTTCACTTTCGCGATGAACAATACCAGGAGCACGTGCAGCATACCGTCGATGAAATGTCAGAGCAGCGACATACATTCGTCAAAATCACGATGATAGTTTCATCACTTTAGCGACGAACAGTGCGCAGACCATGGGTGACATACCTTTTCCAAACCATCAGATTAACAACATAATTTTGTCAAACTCGTGACAAAATAGGGAAGTCATCACGGTGAAATTTTGTTGGATACATTGGAGATTCGTTAGACACTTTTTGGGGTTCGTCGCAATTTCGATGGAACAATGCAATTTTTAAAAAAAAAACTAATCGTTGAAATGTAGGCATAACGGTGAAAGATCAAGACTATTACAACAATCAAAATTGCCTGAGAAGATATATCGGGAGGACTAGATTTTGGTCTCAACAATGACGTTTCATCGGCGAGATACACATCTTGTCTCATCGACGAATCATGAGGGAAGCATATCGGCAAGACATATACCATGGGAGTAAGTTATGAATGTCTACCTGACCCACTCTATGATGCTGATAAGATTACATCGGTAGGAACCTTGGTGACATAGTTGAGATCGAAAGAATAATCATCGAGGAGACTCACCACGTCGGGGAAACTATAGAATATCCTAGCGATACATGATCTCTTTTCGATGAAGATACAAATGGATCAAAATACTTATCGGGGTGACTTTGGGAGATATATAAAAGTAGTAGGAGGCTCCAAAGTGCATCCATAGGGATAATGACAAGATATAAGGATAGGTCAATCAAAGAGTGAAAGTTGATGTGCCAAGACCAAGAGCATTTAATAGGGGTAGTAAAAGACAAGATGGATTGTCATCAATGCTCAGATTTAAAGGACAGACTGGAAGACTTCATTATGAAAATTTAGATCACAATATGATTAACCCTATTTGGACAAATGCAATGACATTAGTGTCAAGAGTTAAGAGGCCATTCAACTTTGCATTTCAATAAATTATTGTATGCATTGAGTAAGTGTTTATAAGGTAGAGAAAGGATAGTCATATGACTATTTAAAATATCAAACAACATGTCAGTTGTTGTGTTTAATTAGGCTTACAGAGGCAGGGATTTATCATTTTTTGCATACATGTGTAGTCCAAGCTCTAGGCCTGCATTATTTGGTTACTATGTATGAGAAATGAGAAATAAATAATTGTAGAATATGGAGGCTATGGATGATATTATGATGGCCACATTTGATGTTGATCAACAATTGGAGCAAAATATAAAACCTATGATGAGTCATGAGATGAAGGGGACTGTCATGGATAACAAGCACAACCTATGAACTGGATTTTAATTTTGCTAAAAAAGAAAAAATCAAACTAGTGAATTTTAAACTACACACTAGAATCTAAACTTGTGGAAAATGAACAATTTGATGAGAAAAAGTACCTGTAGTGCATCTTGGATACTTAGCTAGTGTACTAAAAAATAGGATTGCAAACCCAAAATTATTCTCACTCTAGAAATTCAATAGAAAAATACAGAATGTTATCCTGGATACTTAGCTCTTAGACAGTAAATAAAAAAATATGAGCATGATTATGAATGGTTTTACCTAGTCCCGCTCTTGATCTCCATGTTTGAGAGCCTTATCTTTAAGACCCCATGAATCCACTATGATCCGTTGCTACCAAAAGAGATATTAATGTGTAAATAAGGAGAAACATTTAGACAAATTGGTTGTTGGTTTCTTCTAAGAAATTTAGAGACTACAAAAAGAAGATACCTGATGGGGATCATGTGGACTTCCTAGAGAAAGCACTGCAATATGGCCTCAAGCAACAATGAAAAACTTTGGATTAGCTTCACAGTAAATCCTAACAGCATGACATTGAAAGTTGCTTAGGTACTAGGTCCTCTCCCCTAGATTAAATTAAGGAAAACATTATTGTAAACACAATACGTATAGAAGAATATGAATGTAAAGGAAAATGGATATTAGAAAAACATAAATGTAAATAAAAGTAGTGTGAGCAGAAAATGAATCAAAATTGGTCTTGAGCAAATAAAATCATACCCCATTAGCATTAAGTTATACTGACCTTGTACTCATTGCCATTGTCAATCTTGAAGGTTACTTTGATGCCTTCTGCAGAAAGATGTGTAATGCTATATTTGAAATTATGAAGATTATTTTTTTAATTCTTCTCCATTTTGATATTTTCTTTCAAAAATTCATAGAGAGATATGTAATGCCATATTTGAAACTTACATATTTTAATTTTACTAGCTCTATAATTATAGGATATGATTCCAACAATTATGAAACACATTGGCAATATGATGTATGAATGAAGTAAAGTATGTAATTGGTAGGTGTAAAGCCAAATTCCTTAACCCTTGCCAGCATCCTTCTTGCCTATTTTAAAACATGTGCTTTGGAACAGAGCATGAAAATCCATCTAAGTATAATGAAAAGGAGATTTTTGTCAGATATTATATTACAGTAAGTTGAATGAATGTAAGTAGAGATATTCTAGCATACCTGTAGATGGTACAAAATTTCATGGTTAAGTGGAAGCCTCCCATCAACAACAAGATCCAAATATCCATGTATCTATCTCAATCGAGCCTCTAAACCCTTCAAAGCTTTCAAATTTTCCACTAACCTGTTATGCACAAAAGTCAAATTTTAGAGACCACTAAAATAAAAATAAAAAACAAAGCTTGGAAACCAAATCCACACACAACACAATGTTCATAGTGAAAATTTAGCACTTTCTTTCATCTTTGCATATTGGTTTGATGCTTCAAACGATGCATTTCTTATATTGAAAAGTGCATTACTTACCTTATTGAGCTTCTCTTTATTTTGAGAATAGTTTAATATTCTCTACTTAACAAATCCAACCACATGAAGGTGGTAGCTCATTTGGCCCCTCCCCCCCCTCACATCACTCTCAATTCCCCATACCCGATCATATAACATTAATCATTCATTCATCCATTAATAACATATAACATTCATTCATTTATCCTGCATTAATAACATATAACATTCATTCATTAAGATATTCACATTCATTCATTCATCCATTAATAACATATAACATTCATTCATTAACATCTAACATTTATTCATTAACATATTCACATTCATTCATTAACATATTTCATTTTTTCAGTTTTTATATATTATCAAAAATATGGCTATCATAATATGATTACAATCACTTTTTTTTTTTCCTTTTTTGCAGCTAAAAAAATTTGAAGTGGAGTATCGTTTTCAAAATCATATGTCCCCCCTTGATTTGTTTTGATATCTGCTCATGATCTTAATGTATTCCTAGTCATGTACTCACAACGCAAACGCGACTGTAAGGGGGGGTCTACTGCAATAGAAAAGAAATGTTAAATTGATATGTTCTATTATTATTGTTACACATATTTCATTAATTAAAAGAACATCAGAGTGGTGCTCTTTACCTAATTGGGCCACATCATGTTCCTAATATTGTCTTATAGCCTCATGCTCAACATGTTGAACACTCTCTAAATCCTGATCTGGAGTTGAAAAATGAAAGATTGCATTAATTAATACACCAATTGCAATTAAATATGTTTAAAAGAACATTAGAGTGGTCCTCTTTACCTGATGGAGCCGCATCATGTTCTTGATCTTGTCTAGCCTGATCATGTTCAACATGTTGATCATGCTCTACATGCTCTAAAGTTGAAACATGAAATACACCAAATGCAATTAAAGATGTTTAACTGTATTAATCATATTGCATTTTGTATAGCACATGAATACATCTAGTACTGAGATGCACACCATGGCCTTCATCAACAAGTTGTGCTCCACCCTCACCAGGCTGCATTCCAATGTCATGTGCAATATTATCATTGCTAATCTGTGTAAAAAATATAGGCACATTGTTATGGTGGAAATTAACATTGAATAGATTGCAAAAGTATTCAATTTGAAATAAACTTTATTGAGTTTATTTACTTGCATGTTGGATGCAGTGGAGGATTGTGTTTTCCCAATCGAGACTCACAGCCCTGCATTTTTGCATGCGATCATGAATTTTTCTTCTATGGTGTGATAAAACCAAAATTGTTTGTAATTGATTATTTGGATGCAATATTTCATTTATTGATACTTACAAATCATGCAGCTAATTTCATATAATCACCAAAGCCAAGTTTGTGATGCCCATATTTTTCTAGTCTTTCCTTTGTTGCCTTTGATGTATCGGGTAGCCTATGAAAAATTTGAAATACATTAATTATGTAAAAATAAAGAGTAATTAGTATATATTTAAATTGTTGATAGTATCACATACCTTCCTTGGCCCAGTGGTGTCTTTCCTTTTTTATTTTCAGCCTTCTCCTTTCCATCTGACACCAATTCCTTCCACTCCCTCTCTGGAATCATAAGGGGATGCTCGTACTTTTTGTTCTTCTGTAAATGTGACCTATATTGGTCCCTCACATACTTTAGATAAGTACCAACTTTCTTAAGGACCTTGGTTCAGTTGAATGTTTTATCACTGAACAACAAAACTAAATGATTAATGAGCTCATCTTTTAAATCTTGATTTTGGGCATTCCACTATGTACGTATGGTGGGCCCGAAGAGCTCCAATGTAAGATCACTTAGATGTTTATAATAAAACATCATTTCCTACAAAATGATCATGAGATCATTTTCTATAAAGAGTGATCAATAATTAAATTTCAATTGGATTATATATAATAATAATTAAAACATTTTAAAGTACCTGGGACCTTCTCTATCTTTATGGGAAGGAAATCCTCGGTCACCACAAATGTGACCAGCAATGTTCCCGTACTAGTAATACGGGAAGATCCAAGAAATGCTACTAAAACATCACCAGTACTAGCAGCCTCTGTATCCACAGGTACTGACACATGTAGTGGCATGTGTTCGCTGCAAGACGGTGCACTACCGAATGCTAGCATGGTATGTGTTGCCAAAATTTCAGTCAACAATATAGGCACGGATGATGGGGTTTGATGATGTGTTGTATGCGCAAGAAGATCAAGATTGACACTTGTACTGACCCCTACTTCTCGGGCAACACTTGTAGTACCTTGATCATGGCTAGCAACATGATGAGGACGCAAATAATCCTATAAAAACAACACATATTTTAGTTCATGATATAAAAGAGTACAAAATATAAAACCATGAATGAACTTATGTTATAATTAAAGATCTCATGACAGCTTAATTGCAATTTTTATGCTCTCTCAGACAATATTTTGACCCTTTCTCTTATCTCATCTGTTTGAGGCACTATGAATACCAACTTAAGGATTTCTTCATTGCATTTTTTTTGGGCCTTCCTCATCATATCCATAGGGTTTACGAAAAATGCAATTTCATCAATGCATAATAGTGACTGCACCTCCATATGGATGTTCTCCTGTACTGCTAGTACCTTTCCCCAATCAGCCAACTGCAACAAGAATATTAAAAACATTATCGAAATTAACCCAATAAACTGATGAAAAAAACATAATAATAAAACATTTTGCTCGTATCTAATTTATTCAATTACAATGAGGTAAACCTGTCAGATAGAAGCACCTGAAGATGGATCGCAATCTACGGTCTGGGTTGGAGCCTTCCTCATATGATCAATGTCCTGCTATGACAAAAATTAAATATAAAAAGCATTATCGAAATGAAACCAATAGACGTATGAAAAAAAACATAATAATAAAATGGTGTATTGGAGTCATTAATTGGAGGTTGGGTGAAATGGCATATAGTACATACCATCCTCATATTAATTGTGTTTGTATCTAAGCGATTCAAATTGTAATTGATTAGAAACTCTTCCCCTGTAGTTATTGATTTTATCGCACATACAAATACACGATTTCCCTCTCACACATCAAATATACAATTGGGTTGCGTATTTGTTGAACCAAGTCGTGTACTATTTATAAACCATACAATATTCCCTGATGCTTTTGGCCTCCCATCAATGTACCTAGCCACTCCTTTATTTTGATCCTTATCTTTTAGTTGTATATAATTTGCTGATAGTGCATACCTACGCATACTTCGTGCATATCGAACCAATTGCATCCAATCTTTGTAACTGTAACAGGGTCCAACATACTCCATCAACTCAGTAACTTTGTCATAATAGGCCTTTATGCCCTCCATGCAAAATAGGCCCAAACCATGTAATGACGATGGTGCTATGCGATATATCCTCTCATTGACACAAAGATCAGTGTTTATTGGAGGAAGTTCCTTGGGTACCCATTGTTTCCATAGATGTTTTTACCTCAAGGGCACCTCGATGTCACCTATGCTCTCATCATCATAAGAACATGACCCCCCTTCAGCAAGAAAAAATTCCATGCTGTTACAGAATTTTATTCTAATATTTTGACTTGTAGTTGATCTCCCTCTTTTAGACCTACTACATGTCTCGCTTTCCTCTTCTCTTCCTGAATTTCCCTCTCTCAAGGAAGACAAATCTGAAAAATACCTATTTGGTGGTACCTACACTCATAAGGATGTTGGATGAAGTTCTTTCATGGTAATGTGATCCAAAGGTGACATTATGATTAATCTATCATTTCATCGCTAGAATTTGACAGGTTATAAGGTAATCAAGTCTTGATAGATTGCAAGTTATTGTTACTAATGTCCAAATGTGTCCATCACAAATCAAATCCACTTAACATTTTAACTCCCAAACTTTGTAACAAGTGTTAAATGTGACTATGGTCCACCAGTTACATAACCAAGGCATCAAATATATTCTCTAATTGTAATCAAAGGACTTTTTCTCTTCATTCAAGTAAATAAACTTGAAGGGAAACACTACCAAATGGTTTGTTGGACACCTACATGTCTAAAAATAGCAGAAAATTTACACTTAATTTCTATATGTCTAAGTGGTTAATGGGGAGGGAGTGTGTACTAGTCCTGGTAAAATCATCATAAGTTTATGCTTCGGCAATAAAAAATGTTTAAGTCATCTTAAATCTTCCTATGTCTAATTGCTAGGATACTTTTGGTATGTTTTAAGATAGGATGAGTGGTCACATCAATGTTCTAATTCTCTATGAAAAGGTTTCAACATCTTCAAATAGTGAAAGTTAGTGCTCATAGTCATTTGAAACAACAACATTTTTATTATGTATGATGGTAGGATTTGATAACTTAAAAGAATTGGCTACCCAACAAACTTAAAGTTAAAAGAAACTTTTTTAGTTTAAGGGGTTAGCACTTTCTTTCATCTTTGCATATTGGTTTGATGCTTCAAACGATGCATTTTTTATCCCACTTCTATCATATTTTATTCCCATCCCATTGCAATTTTTGGAGGAGTTGATACCAAAATTTCATATCAGATACCACATTCTTGAAGTAATTTTCTGTGTTTTTACAATTTTTCTGAAGTTATTTTGTGTTATATGGATCCATACAAGCTTGAAATGCTATGAGATCATTGGTGTAGATAAATATATGTGCTCCCTTTCATTTTCATTTGTTTTGAAGTTCTCAATCACTATTTTGTGGGATTAAACAATCAAATATAGGGACTTCCATGTTGTGCCTATGTAAGGGTTTGAGGGCTAAATAGAAATGACTTCCACCAATCCACCCACTGTCTTAGAACTGTAACTTGGTAGATTGGTGTGAATCATAGTGGATTTGATGGAGTTTCAAATCTTGTTCTTTGAATTCCATTTATGTTTTGCCCTTGTCTTGGCTTGTTACATTGTTTGGGAGGAACCTAAGGTTGGGTTTTACCTTGGCTTTCATAAAAATCCTAATGTTCCATGTAAAACCTTGGGTGAGATATATTCGGTTGTTACCTTTTTGGAGTGGGTATTAAAATTACTTATGTCTCATTGTTTCGTCTAGGCGGTGCCCCTTTTTATAAATTGAGTTAAATATTTTTCCTGACTTTGTTACTTCCTAAGTTTAGGTTGGCTCATGCCCTATGTTACTGATATTATCCCAAACCTAAGGGGAGGGTTAATATTCAAAATAACTTCATAAAATTCAACTATAGAAGCTACAAACTTGACTGTAAATGTGGCTAAATTGGCCCAAAAGACAGCTGAAAGAGAAGAAGTTGAGACGAAAAGTTTGATGGAGAAGTATAACATCATTATTGGAGAGTAGAGTAGAATGCATCAAAGGAATGTTGAGCTACAAACTGAGGTAGAAAGGTTGAAGTACATACATTTGGGGGAGTCTTCTAGTGCTTCTAGTACCCTAGCCATACCTTCTACATCAAGATCAGTACTTCCAACTTCTCCATTGTTTTCTACTCTTGGGTCCCCCATCCAAACTCCTGCTCCTAGTCCTTCATTAGAGCCAGTTGAAAGGAGGTTGAGTACTCTGTAGATCCCACCAAAAATAAGATGCTTAATAAGATTAGAGAGCTACAAGTAGCTCTAAAAGCAAGTGAGAAGGGAGCAGTTGCCAAGAAAAATGAAGTTGTAGACATAGTTTTTAGGCATTTGAATTAGGGATTTGATGGTAGATTACCATCAATTTATTCTATTCTTATATTCAATAAGAAACATTACTAGGGATTAGGAATTAGTTTTTCCTTTAGTTGAGAGTTGGATCCCTAGGGTCAGTGACCTAGATGTTATGTATAAGGCCTCTAGATTTGATGCAAACAACATGCCCCAATCATTAAAGCCTGCTCCTTTTTTTGTAAAGTCACTGCAAGGTTTTCAAGCCTTACCTGATGATTTGACCAGGAAGATTAAGGAATTGGTAAAGAATTTTGATGACTAGAGTGGCACATCTTTACCAAATTTATAGGGACTACCATATTTTTCCTATGTAAGGGTTTGAGGGCTAAATAGAAATGACATCCACCAATCCACCCACTGTCTTGGAACTATAACTCAGTTGATTGGTGTGCATCATGGTATGATAGAGGTTCATTGCATTTAGGGGTCTTTTAAAGCAAGAAACTTGATGGAAATCTTGGTAGAGTCATGGTGACATTGTTTGATGGTCCAATCTCTACTTCGAAACAAAAATATCTCTAAAAAATCTAAGAGCTATAATGGGATGGCATTAAAGGAACCTTTATATGAAGGATCTTCTAATGAAGTACCTTTGAATTAAGGTCTTCATTTGAAGGTCCTTCATGCCAAGGTTCCTTTTATAAAGCATTTTGGACTTGAAATATTTAAAATAAAAAATACCTTCATTTGAAATTCTTGACATGGCATCATTTTTGAATGAAGGTTCTTCATTCAGAGGTCATGGCGACATCACCTTCAAATGAAAGTTCTTCATTAACTGGTATTTTGTAATTTTGAATGTGTGATAATAATTTAGGGTTGAAAATAAATCCATTTGAGCCTTTTATAAATGAAAGGATATTTGATGCAATCATATGCCTTTTCAAAATTTTAACTTAATATTAAGGGCATCATGAGTAGTTTGTTGGGCCCATTCAACAATCTCCGATGCAAGGATTGAATTGTCTAGAATGTATCTACTATCAAGAAATACAATTTGTTTACCTCTATGACTATATCTCAAGCAATGGGTTTAATTGTGATGGTAATGATATTGATAAGGATTTTGTAATCTAGGTGTTGAGAATCATAATTGGCCACCATCCTAGGAAAGATGGGTTTGTGTAGGATCATGATGGGCCAAAAAGTGGTGATATGTAAGCCATATGATGGTCCATGTGGCTGACGACTTTATTTTTACCCAAAATTGATGAAACGAAGAGGATTTTTAGAGGAGATTCTCAACTTTCCACCAATATAAATTATGCTTTACTTTGATTTCAATAAATAATTATTATTAATTTTCTATTAGAATTACGAATAAAGTCCTAATTGATAGGCTGATTGAAAAACATCTATAACTTTCAAATGGTATCACACTTTTTTGAATCTGAAACATGCATCACATTTTATGCTTTGCATACTATAGGATTAGAAAATAAAAAATTGAATTTCATGAATTTTTGACCAAGTTAAGGTGGTTAGACAGATGAGCTTTTATATTTTTTAAAAGTTATAATAAAAATTTCATAATTAATTATTTACTTGGAAAAAAATTTTAAAAAAATATGCATCACATCGGGACATGAGTCCTCTACTTATATCTAAAATATTATCATTTTATTGTGGTTAGGGTGGTCAGACAGACACCTACTTCTTATTTTTACCTTGAAATTTAAATACTACTGCATTGAAATTTCAAATTTTCACCAAATAGATTTTTTTTTAAAAATAAAGGTCTAGTAGTTTAGAAATTACATTTAATTTTCTACGGATTCTATTTTTACATTTTTTTGAAATAATATAGATAACTTATTCAAATTTTTACATCAAGTTGTCTAACTCTAATTTTTTGTCTTTTTATTGCCACTTAAGGGCCTGTTTTGTCCATGATGATCCTGCACATACCCAAATTCTTCATTCTCACTTTTAGGTGTTAAAATTTAACAATACGTAGATTGATGAAAGAGCCCAAAGAGCCTTTCTCCATGTTATCCAAGTACACATAGCAGAGGTCTTCTCTTATATGGTTGGACATGATTTCAAGAACTTAGCTAGGAATTATTCATTTAACCTAAGGTTTTCTCATAATGCCATCATTGGAAAAGTATGATCAAATTCTTCTATTATGAAGAATTGGTCTATGTGCCTCTAGTAATCACTATAAAAATGTGAAAGACTAAGCTATTTTATTTTTTCTGTCTTATCTTATACCATTTTACGAGAATGGGGGGGCCAATGTACGAGAAGATCTTTGGAAACTAGGCATGAAAATTGCAGGTTAAAGAGAATGGGGATGCCAAAATTATAGTTCTCATTGTCCCTTGGTCATTGATTTTCCCTAAGTGCCCTCAACCTCATCCTCGGCGCTAGTATTGACCTTGTTTAATCTCTAAAATATTCATCAGCGCTATTATTGACCTTGTTTTCACTCCTCCAAACTCTTCCTCAACGCTGGTATTGGCTTTTCATTTGTCCAATTTGACGAGCTACAACTTGGTTTGGTTAGGTTTTAGAGTATGTTAATTAAATTTAAAATTATGCCACCATTTAGAGTAGTGAATATAAAGCAAGCAAAGCATATTATGGCGCCATTTAGAGTAGTGAATATAAAGTAATCCAAGCCTATTATAGTCATGAGGGAAATAATAAAACTCCTAAGATACTTTGTGAAACCATTTTCCTTGGTTAAAGGGAGGCCATAAAATATACCTTTGGATTTTTTCAATCTTCAAATATGAATATTTGCAAGGTTCTTAGCCACATGAGTAATGGAAATGTGTGCAACAAGAATTTTTGAACACACACGGAATCTCCTTGCCAAAGAAAGGGGCTTCATAATTTAATATGATAATTTTTCTCAGCTCTAGAAATGATATGTTTCCTTAAAGAGGAAGGAGAAACCTAAAAGGTAAAAGAGATCCTTAGGAATCTAAACACTTCCTTATGATTAACCCCCTTCTATCCATAAGAATTGAACCAATTGGGCTTGGCTAAAAATGATTTTCTATAACATTGAGTTTTATGCCACTATATATTTGACCTTAAAGCTTTCTAGAAAATATCTAGGCATTGAATATCCTAAATAATGTCACGTTTGTCCTCCAAGAGAGTGAGAAAGGAGTCATTAGAAAAATGACCATTGAATAGTTGGGCTATAGAGTTACGAAAGCAACATCCAGTCGTCGATTGTGGGATTCACATCCTTAATGTTTATTCGAATTTGATGAAATATTTGTTGCTCTTCATTTTTTCCATCTTGTTGAAAACCACAACTTAATGTAATGACCATTTTGAATTCTTCCCATAGTAGCTTTTCTCACCTTTTGCTTTCATATGGAGCCATGTCATTTATCGTAGGTAATTGTGCAAGTCTCCAACTAAAATCATGTAGATATGCCTGAATATAAAATATTTAATTAAATTGATAAGTATGAATTTGTATAGAAGGAACTATAATAGAATTGCATAAAAAATATTGTAATGTAAAGTTATCAAAGTTAACAATTTCAATCCAAAACTCACCTCCAAAACTTTGGTTACTATTTTTTGGGAATGCTTGTCGAAGCCTGGAATCTATGTTTTCAAGCAACCTCTCCCCAATGAAACTCATTTCATCTATCAATATGTATCTGACATGTGATATTTCTTCTTGGAAAGTTGTAAGTCTTGTCCCTTCTAGTTCATTGAAATCTCTTATTGGAATTCTTAGCTTTGAATGAATGGTTGAAGCACCAATGTTGAATGTTGCAACTCCAGTAGGCATGAATAGAAGTAGAGGAGATTGTTTGGGAGAAGAATTTTTTTCTAGTGCTAGGTTATGTGTTAGGTTATATAGGGTTAGGTTATATAGTGTTTGAGCCTAGCCTCAAACACTACAATTAGGGTTAGGTTATGTGTTTTCTTTAGGGTTAGGTTTGGGATTAGGTTTATGGTTATGGTTAGAGTTTAGGGTAATCTCTAAATTTAAGTTTAAGTCGTAGTTGATTATTTTCCCACAAAAGGAAATTAGATCTATTTTTTCTCATGTTCATTATAGTCAACTATGGCTTAATCTTAAATTTAGACCTTTTCTTGAAACCTAACATCATATCCCTAATCTAACCATAACCCTAACCCTAATCATAAGATTGACTCATACCCTGACCTTAACCCTAGCCCTGAAAATAAACCTAATCCTAACCCTTACTTGGAAAGTAAACCATCATTTTCTCATTAATGTAACCCTGGCCATAACTTTAACCCTAACACTATTTCTCAAAACCATAATCTTAACCATAACCCAAATCCTTTTTATCACAACCCTAAACATAAGCATAACTCTAACCCTAAATCCTAAACCATGATCTTAATTGTAACCCTAAACGTAAATAAAACCCTAACCCTAAACCCTAAACCATTATCCTAATTCTAATCTAACCCTAACACTAACATTAACTTACACCCTAACCCTAACCCTAATTGTAACCCTAAAATAAAGACAAATTCTCCACCCTAAACTATAATCCAAATCTTAAACCTAGCCCTAACCCTAATCATAACCTAGCCCTAACCCTAATCATAACCTGACCCTTTTTCTTGAAACCTTAACCTTGACACTAACCCTCACCTTTATCCTATCTTTATAACCCTAACCACAACCAAAACTCTAAGCCCAACCCTAACCCTAATTACCTAACCCTAAATGTTTTTTCTTTTATTAATTAGTTGCATTCACTCTAATAACCCCAAACCTATCCCTAAACCTAACCCTAGCCCTATCTTTGGCCCTAATCCTAACCCAACTCTAATCCAAATATGAAAACAACCCTTAATCATAACAATAACCCTAAAACTTAATTATGAATATAACACTAATACTATAATCCCTAATTGTAATCCTAAAATCTAACCCTAATTTCATATCTAATCCAAACCATAACCAAAACTCTAAATCTAACCCTAACCATAAAACATAAACCCTAATCTAAACCTAATCCTAACATTCTTTTTCCTAACCCTAACCCTAACTCTAAACCTAACACTAACCTAAACACTAAATCCTAACCCTAATTAAATACCCAATCATAACCCTAAATTTTAACATGATCCTTTGAATTGGATACTACATAAAAATTTATGGTATACAATCATTTCTTCCATTGTTGGCATTTTTACATTGGGATGAATATATTTTTAAAATCAACAAAATATTTTAATGTCTTGCCAAAATTAATATTATTAATTGTAATATCAAACTTATAAACATGTATGAAAAATACAAACATAAATAATAAATATATGGTAATAGTTTCTTCAAAAAACAAAGTGATGTGGACTACAAGGACTATAAGATATCCGCAAAAGAGATCTACATTGAAAATATTGTAGGGAAATTCAAGAAAATACAATTGGTAGATGCAAAGCCAAATAAATGTGAAATTGTGTACTATAATGATTTTAGAATATACACATAATGGATTTGTTGAAAAGGTTTTAGAAACTTTCAAACAAATGCAATTGGTAAATGCAAAGAAAAAGTCCACAACCTTCACCAAAATCCTTATTAGTTTCCTTAATATGGGAGATTTGGAACAAGGTATAGACATTCATGTCAAAGCATAATATGAAGATGAATTTTTCCAAATGATGTGGTTGTAGATACCCTTTTAAAATTTATAAAGAACATGGAAGGATAGAAAAAGCTTATGAACTATTTGACAAAATGTCTCAAAGAATTGTAATCTCTCAATTTATTTTAGTGTCAATTTTGCTATACCCCATGTCCCAAATTGGGTATAACACAATAGACACTAAAACAAATTGATAGATTCTTATGAGGGTAGTGATGAGACTTTTCTAATTAGAGTGTATTCCATGAGATTACAATTATTTGAGGCATTGTGTCAGTAGTTCATGAGCTTTGTCTATCCTCCCATATTTTTCATAGATTTCAAAAGGGCATCTACAACCACAATATTTGAGAAAATTCATCTTCACATTATGTTTTCCTTATGATTGGTTGACTCTTATCCTAAATCTGAGTGTTATTTGTGTTTTGACAAGAGTAGATTAATATTTTTTTTATTTTCTCTATCAAGATAAAAATTACATGCACATAGAATGAACCATAGTTTAGTTACAGCACTTCGTCTCTTTAAAATAATCAGAGAAGATCTGAGAGAGGAAGGAATGCACCCCAAACTACAAAATAGGGGTAATGGCACTCTCAAATTTTACAAATTTGAGATGCCTATTTCAAAATTTTGCTTATGCACTTTCAGAGTACACCTGATGAATCAGTCCCGACGAACCCGCTTTGGAGGCTTGTATTTTGAAGCCTGTTAGTTATCATGCAAAACCCATTTGCAGACATACTCAGTTGACTTATGTAAGTAGAAATGCCAAATTTTAGCTTCCCATGATAAGTTCTGATAGTGTTTCCAAAAGTGAAGCTGGAAGGTTTTTGCATTGTTCTACTATTTGCAGATTGTCAGTTTGCGAAACAGCTTCTTGTTTGAGCTTGGTTTTTGCAACAAGTTCACCTTCATGTCAGAACGAATGTTGTTGCATATTATCCATACCTAAAGGATCTTGGGTGTCAGTTATCAGAACCTCATGATCTGATTTTCTATTTTTAGCAGATCGAAACCAAATGTAGTTTGTTATGTTTTGTAGCTGCATTTTTTGACAGCCTTTCTGAGTGGTCAATTTCGATCGTTAGTATCTTTTCATCTGTGATGTTTCAAAGCAATTCCTTTTGCACACATGCTCGGGGTACCTAAATGTTTCACTGTGTCTGATGGAAGCTCGTCAAGGGTTGATTTGCTATGTTTACAAATTAGCAGTCGGGTGTGGTCTGATTGGTTCAGAACAGCTACTATTTTGGAAAGGTTCAACTAAGAAAATTCGAGGATTAATATCTTTCACCTCGTGACTGATTTCTCTAAGTCGTCTTTTGCACTATACTTTTGGGTCAAATGACTATGTGCTTGCAAGTTTTTATGGTTTCATGAGGTTGTTTGCCCAATTTTCAAGATGGATTCCTAAGTCAACCTAGCCTATTTTGACCATTTTCCAAATGTGCCAGAAAACAGTTTCTGATGAAGACCCAGTTCATGTTTTCACTTCATGTATATTCAAAAGGCAGTATCAAACCATTTGAGGGTAAAACTTGTTTGAAAACAAAAAAAAATTAGCCGGGCCCACATGGGACCCGACATGCTTTGCACAGTTGTGATGATGCAAGTTTTTGCAATATTGTAGCTGCTTCAGAATAAATTGTTTTGATGGGCTAGACATGGTATTAGGTGCTCTTAAGTATAATGACAAAAATGATGATCTTCATAATGTTGATCACACTTTCTAATGGCCCTATATGAGTCACACAATGATGCAAAAAGGAGGTTGTCAACAAGTTTCCAACACTGGTTTTCACTTCTTGAAAGAGGAGGATGTATCAGAGACTAACTTTGAGCATAATGTTGTAAATTAGTTTTTGACTGTCAGTAATGTTCAGGGGAGCACCTATTATAAGATAGAGTAATAGAGGGTATATTGGCAATAGTTCTACTCAAGTCAAATTTTTCTATCTAATCTTATTAAATTGTTGGAACATGCTGCCACTGGGAGGTTTAAGACAAAGTATAATGCTTTTGATCTAAGGCATAGAGAGTGCAGATATTACTTCACTTGGTTATTGTTTCAAATACTCTGAAATAGCCTAAATGTGAATGTTTTAATGATTAAGAGGATGGTGTGTCCTTCATTGAACAGGGGAAGGAGGTTTTGGGTTCTCAGATCAAATCCTTTGCAAATAAAGTCATGAATGTTTACAAGTCATCCGTGATTTGTAGATATTCAGGCCACAGTTATCAGAAAGTATCTTCATCTATGATGAGAATGTTAAGGGGCTTCATCATACAACGAATAATAAACACACCAAATGTTTGGTGTAAATACAAAAAAAGCTTTCAGATTCATTAGGTGTAATTGGCAGAGGAAGCATCAATGCTATGTTTGTAGGTTATGTTCGAAATTGATTTGTTGAAGAGATCTTATAAACTATCAGGCCATCATCTTGAAGCATCTGATAATTAAGAGGGTCCAAGTTTTCTAAGATGCCATGTCAATGTGCGCTAGGGGAATCTATGCCTGGCAGGACACAAGGTCGAAACTGCAAATTATCCCACGCTCAGCAATGAGAGGAGGCACACAGGGAGGTAACCAAGTAGGGATGGCAATGCGGGAGTAAACTGAGGCACATGCCAGGAAAAGAGTGAAGGAGATAGCCCGCAGCTAGAGAGGGAGATACAATCCACACACAGCAATGAGGGAAGGTGTGGAGAGCCCGCAACTAGTGAAGGTAACCTACGCAGCCCACCAAAAACTAGCAGGAGATCCACGGCCTATTGCAAGAGAGATGCTAACACTGTAGTGAGGAAGAGACCCGCGGGTGAGAAGAGGATCTCTCGGCCTATGGAAGATAGAACCACGAGCCAGTCAGCAAAGGGAAGGCCAATGGAAATGTGTAGAGGCTCGCGCCAGTCAGAGAAGAGCCCGAGCAAAGCAAGAGGGAAGAGTGTGGAGTGGGAAGACCAATGGAGCAAGGCTTGTGGCCAGCACAAGATAGAGACCACCACACATGGCCAGTAGCCTACGGATAGAATGAGAGAGCCCACGCATAATGAAGACCAACATGTAAAGAGGCCCGCAACAGGCTCGAACTAGAAGTGAAGAGAATGGAGCCCACACCAGTGAATGAAGAGGCACGGCCATAAAAAATGCACGAGAACACTCCCAAAACCAAGATTAGGGCATTCTCGCACACCTCGCGAGAATGCTAATGATGAGAGCAAAAATGGTGCGGGGTGTGCAAGAATGGGGAGCCCATTTAAAAAAAATTAAAATTTAATAGTTGCATAGTTTGATTTAAAAACGGAGGTGGGTCTTGGGAGAAATTTCAAGGGTATGTGGGGGTAAAATTTTAAGTATTTACTCCATGGTGTAACCAGGTGAATATTTAACTGGGAATTTGCATTTAGAGGTAAATAATTCACCCGAGGGTGTAAAATGTAAAATATTTCAAAAATGAAATATTTAAATGAAGCGTGGGTGAAGTTTAATTTATCCCATCAAATAGTAAGGGTTTTAAATATTTAAAGGCAATGCTTTTAAATACAGTTGAATGTGGGTATTATATAAAGTGAATTTTATTCACTTTATAATGAAATATGTTTGCTGAATATGCAAAATGTAAACTGCAGTTAAGTGAAGATATAATATTTTATTCATTAAAGATGAATAAAATAGTAAAAACAATAATGCGGCATTATAAAGTATGTAGCATGTTTTTGCAAAGGGGAAAAGAGTAAAAAAGGGCTGAAAAAGTTTGTGCGCGGGAATGAAATTTTGAGCAGCTGGATGAAATTAGAAGAATCTCCACATGGGCATATTTTTTGTTGGTAGGCAATGATGGGCAAAGGTAGTTTTAAGAGGTAGAGTTTGTGGAAGGAAAAGAAGAGAAGATATTATTTTCAATTTGATCAACGGGAATGGAGCTGCCATGTGTCTACAAGAGATTCAAATTTAGGGCTTCTTCTATTTCCTCCATTCTTCTATATCTTCTCTTCTCTTCTCATGGTATAGGGTTCTGTGTTTTTTGGTATTGGGCTGGGTAGATAGAGGTTTGTTAACTCTGAGTTATTTTGAGTCTAGAAGCTATAATTTTTGATTTTATGAGCAAATACAGCCAGTTTTTCCAAATAAATCATGAAATGTGTTTGCATTTTCATGAATATCTTCAATTTGTCTCCATACTTGTACAGTTAAATCATATGAATTCAATAACAAAAAGTATTTTGAGTTTATCATCTCAAATTTCATGAGATTGTGTTATTTTTTTGTGGGTCTCTTTCAAAGAAATGGTTAAATACTATGAGCAGATAATAGTGATTTTAAGTGTGTAGGTTGGATTTGATAAGGAGAAGTTGATTGATAATAGGAGTGGGATTGCTGGTGTAAGACACTAACATTTGATGCAAAGCATCGAAAATTTCAGATCCACTAGTTGAATGCCATTAGTTGATAAAGTTGTCTTATGTATTTGACTCCATCGCCCAGAATTGGCACTGAATTATCTTGCAGCTTAATGCATCTCATAAACAAAATTTTAAATGTAAAATCATTCTTGTTCTTATTGTTTGGACAGTTGTGTCTGCCATGTTCTCCTTGATGATTAGTGAAATTCATTCAATAGTTTGCCAATATTGAGTGATATTTTAGGATTCTCAGCATATTTCTGTGAGAACATAATTTGTTAAGCAATATCCTGTTACTTGTTTGTTTAGATTGTTTGATGTTGCTAAAGGGTTACCCTCTAGGTCTTACAGAGCCTGAAGTGTAGGGGAAATGTGTATCCATTCCATTTCCTGTCAGTTGGCCACTAGGATTTGTGGTTCTTCATAATGGAGATTGGCTACCTCTTAGAGAATTGCAAAACCTAGCTGGGTTGCATTTTAAAACACCAACAAGGGGTAGTTGTGGATTTGTTAGTTTTCTTTATATACTCTAGTTTTTTCCTATAGGGATAAAATAATCACTATAAAAATGAAAGATGGTTGGTTATTTACTGAATATTATTTTGTGTGTTTTGAAATCGAAGATATCTACGTTGGAAAACACGGATAGACAACTGAGAGGGGGAGTGAATCAGTTGTTACAAAATTGAAACTTATTTAACCTTATTAACCTTTAATCTCTAATCTAATAATTAACAGTCAAAGCATGAATCAACAACACATCAAAAACACACATAACTCCAAGATTTTTGTGTACAAACCCTGTTAGGGGAAAAACCACGGTGGAGGTTAATCCACAATTTATACCCTGTTAAAAGTATTAAAAAATGAATAAGGAATGCACATGCATTCAGGAACACTTCTGAGAGCTCACTGCTCAAAGGGAAGGCTCACTGCCTTACATAAGATAATCAAATTAAATCCATCTGATGAGGTTGAACTAAGATATTAGCTTCTTCAAAATCCTGATGACAGTTTCAGTTAGGAACATAAATACTTCTTCATACTTTGGTTAAAATTCTTCACACTCTGCTCTGCATTCGAATGATCTAATCTTTATTCACACATATCTCACATAAACTTCACATACATTCTCTCTAAATGAATAAAACAATCGCTCTTATATATCCACTTCATGAATTTACATTAACAACTATGTCATCCAAAAATAAATAATAGATGAATTCAAACTGTTGGCCCAATTCATGAACAAATCTCAATGCGCACCAACCTAAATTGGTCACAACATAATGAAGACCTGAATAAACATCCTTGAACATGCCAAGCATTCAAAAATTAATCCACAAGGATCTACAACATGCTACCACCATCATGTCAACCAAGAACATGAAAAATCGAACATGCAAAGGAAAAATCTTTGATCACAAACACACTGATCAATGTGGACGTACCACAATGATAGAGTATGAGATCAAGAAACATCAATGAACATATCAAGAGCATACACAACAATTCAACTCACCAGAATTAAATTCTCTTCTTTTAGAAACACCAACTATAGCAACAAAATAACTGTAGGAACACAAAAACTCATAACTCGCTCGAATCTTGATGCACACCTCTAAAAATTCTAGAGGATATACTAGATAGGCTCACAAAAAAACCCTTTAATACACAACTTCATAATACCAACATACAAAAATTTCCACTATTCTGATCTCCACAACTTCATAGACTATCTACAACATATTTATTCTAATTTTCTCAATATTCTCGACATATACAACCTTTAAGACATTAATGCTAATAGTGTTGACATCAATGACAACCACATATCATGAGAAACACAACCACAACATCCAACAATCTAAATCTCTATGAAAATTGGTATATTCTAATAGTCAACTTATTATCTTATTTATAGCATCTCCTTATATTTTTATACTAAAAAATTCAAGACAGAGGGTAACATGATTCTTTGAATTGGGTACTACATAAAAAATTATGTGTTATAGTCATTGCTTCCATTGTTTGCATTTTCCAATTAGGATGCATATTTTTTACAATCAACACTCTTTTAGTGTCTTTCCAAAACTAATATTATTAATAATTCCAAACCTTTATAAACATGTATGGAAAATAAGTACATAAATAAGAAATATATTGTAGTATTTTCTTCAACAAAGGATAAAAAAATTATGTGGACCATACAAGGTTTGTGGTGGGACTTGAAATTTACATGGATGGAGGCTAGGGTTTTGGGGTTTAAGGTGGGTTTTTTCTACCCGTGGGGTATTAACGAGGGAGATCAATGATAATCCTTCCTCACAGATCTTGCATGATCAGATTAAAGGCCCCTGAGGGTACTGCAAGGTCTGTGAAGAGGCGACACGTGGCCTACCTCTTGAAGCGATAGGGCTAGGTGGGACTCACTGTCCAGTTGCAACCTCTTGTTTTCTTGGATTGTGATTGGGCACGGTTCTCCCAGGGCACTAATGTGGATTTTCAAACAATTGTTGACTCGATCTAATTCATCTAACTTGCCATGGTTGATCTACATTAATGGTTTGATTATTGTTGGATTCCTGTTCATCCGCATTGGGAGTTCTTGCTCTCTGCAAGTTGTTCTCATTAATGGCGTAGGTTTTTTCAATGGATCCTCACCTGATTTTCCTATGTGCAAACAATGTTCTCCTAATAAATGCAATGATCGATTGTACACCATGCCTTCGCAAGCCAAGACTAACTTGTGGTGGCCACATCAGCCACTAAAATGCTTGAATGCTCGTGTTGCATTCGAGCAATTAATATTCTCGCACCAATTAACTCTATAAATTCTCATTGTGTTATCTAGTATTATCATCACATTTTGAGTTGTCTTGTTTGCAGTTGGTTGAGTCTCTCCTGTATTTTGCGAGGTGTTCTTTGCAATGGACCATTCGGCTATACGCAAAAGTACCAGACTCAGGGTGAGAAATTTGTAGCCTGACGGGGTACAACCTGTCCTTAGCAAGCCCGAGGTTGTCCATGATACTTATAAAGGGACGGGGAGCTCCAAGTCCCCACTAGTGTTGTCTTATTGTTTTGATGGTGATGGGTCTGAAACTGACTCAGACTACCAATGTTACTTGGCATCCATGACCAAGTTGTTGGGGGTCAATAAAGAGCCCCTCGCAGTTGCCCCAACAACTACGATGGCACCATGCCATGCTACCAAATCAAGTGTTAAAGCGAATAAAAGGAAGCTGGTATCACTTCTTACTGAAGCAAGGACCAGGAGCGGTTGTCTCTACCAGGGCCATGTGTCTTGCAATTAGTTGCAGTTTTTGGGTGTGTTACTTTTGGGTGGTGTGTTGATGTGGATGTATGTGTGCCTACCACACTCTTTTGTCTTTAGCTCCAGTTGGTTACAATGGTATAACTGTATTGATTCCTCGAACTGATTATGGTTTTTTCTAATGATGAGGAATGTGAATTTGAATTTCATTCTAAATGAAATTCAATTTTGGAATGAACAATGTAGCCTATTCCTTTGTTGCTCTCCTATCCTATAAAGGAGATTTGATGACTCATTGTTAAGGGTTGTTTTTTTTGGTTCCGAAGGCTTAGAATAGGTACAGTTAGTGGTAATGCAGGAGTTTGAAGGTATTATGTAGAAAATAATGTTGGGTTGGGAATAGTATGAAATAAGTATACTATGCTTTTGTAATTACTGATATCGAAAGAAATCTAAAAAAATTAAGACATTTTTCTCTCTTGTGTATGGGCCATGGATTATGAATGGATTTATCAAGGGTTTGTTCATTCAGTTTCAATGGTGTAGTTGAAAGTGTAATTTTTTCTCTTTCTTTAACTCAATGAGTTAATCAAATACTTGAACACAAATTGCATGTTTATGGTTATATGCTCAGGATTCACTAAGGAGTATTATTTTAATATACTGACAAATCTCATGGTAGCAAAGCACTATGGTGATAGGTTCATTTTCATCTGAATTACGTTTTATATGACTCCCATGCAATGGATGAGGCATTGGATAGTATTGGTAAATTCCTTTTAGGTATAGGACCGTGACTCTAAGCACGATGATTCAATACCCGAACATTTTAACAAATATCAACTGCTATCTCTTTTTGGGATATAGATCTTATGATAATTTTTAGTCTCCTTGCTTTGGGATATCTGTTATTATTCTTTGGTTTTGCCACAACCAGGGTAATGACTATCTATTAGTGTTAGTGTGGACTGCATATGTAAGAGGAAGTGTTCTTACCAATCATGAAACATTCTTATGAACACACTTGGGTTTACCCACCTTGGTTTCACAGAGCCAAAAGTGTAGGAGATGTCAGTCTTTGACTAACTCTTGTTAGTTGGCCACTAGTCTTTGTAGTTCTTTATAATGGAGGTTGGCTACCTCTTAGAGAATTGTGAATCCTATATGGGAAAAATCACCAACAGATTGTAAGATATACACAAAATGGATCTACATTCAAAATTCGGTAGGAAAATTCAAGAAAATACAATTGGTAGATGCAAAAGAAAATAAATGTGAAATTTTGGACTATAATAATTGTAGAATATACATAATGGACTTTTTAAAAAGGTTTTAGAAACTTTCAATCAAATACAATTGGTAGATGCATAGACAAATTTCACAACCTTCAGCAAAATCCTTGTCGATTTCCTTAATATGGGAGATTTGGAACAAGGTATGGACATCCATCAAAGCATAATATGAAGATGAATTTTCTCAAATGTTGTGGTTGTATACTCCATTTTCAAATCTATGTAAAATGTGGGAGGATAGACAAATCTTGTGAACTATTTGACAAAATATCTCAAAGAAATGTAATCTCATGGAGAAAATTTGCATCACTACCCTCATAACAATCTCTCAATCTATTTTAGTTTCTATTGTGTTACTCAATCTGAAACTTAATAGTGATACATTAAGTTCATTGTCAAATTTTCATTTGTGTGTCAAGTTTGTCAAAATCCAAAATGATCAATTATTAATAAAATCATGGATAATGTAATATTGGGATGGGTGACCTCCTAGGAAGGCCTAGTGCTTCATCACTTTGAGAATCATTTAGATGCAATGAGTGCTAAGTGGACCATTCATTATCATGAGAGATGGGTTCTTGTGAAACACTACTCATGAAACATGGGTCAATGAGTTTGACTTGTAAAACTACATAATTGAATCCTGATAACAATATCAAAATTTGACACAATGTGAAAAATACTTCCTACTTGTCAATAGATCATGTTGTCAAAATCTAGAATTTCAAATTATGAATTCTTTGTAATTACTCAATAGATCATGTTGTCAATTGAACCTTTTTTTTTTACTACAACCCACATGTGTTTCCTAGAAGCTCCTATGAACTCACCACATTCAATAATCAAAGACTAGGAATAGTATGGCCAACTTAATGAGAATAGCAATAAGGCTAATTCTCCTACACTTCAGACTCTGTAAAATCCAGGAGGGTATTCCCTAACATGTGCTCTTAACATACAAAATTTAAACAATTCATTTGCACACAGGTAAGCAACAAATAGATCCCCAATTAATGTTAAAGGATGAAATCCTTCAAGAAATTGGCTATTCCTTAAAAAAGACTCATGTCCATTTAACAAAGAATCACAAACTTCACATAAATTAAATTGATAGGAAATGTTTGAGTAAAATATCCTGATGCCATAACACAAAACATATGAGAATAAAACGTAATCAGAATTCCAGTGCCATATCCTAGTGCACGGAGTCAAAAGAGAAAACTAAACTACAGGGTAAATTTCATTTTGAACACTTATGATCTATTATGAATTGCATACAACCCATATATCTATACCTAAGTTTATTACTCCTTTATGAATCCTATTTGTTATATTGCATGAATTTACTAGTTAACTGGGGCATTTAACCAATCCTTTGAACCAAAGTTGTAGTTAAACATAATTCACATTAAAGAACAAATGAAAATCAATCTCTTTGATCGATATTTCATTAATAATCCATGTAACATAACACAATAGGAGATAAAATAAACTCCAAATATTCATTATTTGATACAAACATGCTCAAAAACCCCATGATTAACAAAGTTCTCCAATCTACTCAAAACATTTTAAAACCTGGACTTACAATTCATACTCTCTATATTACTAGACTCTTATTTCTCATATTTTGGATATTTCAACTGACCACTCTCTTGGCCCAGAATTCCCTTTTATAAAACAAGGGAGCCAAAAAGCTTCAGGTCGGAGAGTACACATGTCCATTTGTAATTGGACCGCTAACTCCCGATTCAGTTACAATTCTATTATGCGAGTGGAGAGCATAAGACAAAGATCATCATTAGTTGATAAGGAGGAAAGAAAACATTGTCCAAAGGTCGCTCCCCATACATCGAAGGCATGCTTAGCCTTATAGTATTAACTCCACCTCAACACCCTGTACTTGGAGTCAAAAGGAGAATGCAATTTTAGAATATAATATCTAAGGCCAGACCTGTATTATACATGACCAAGTTGCAATTCTCAACTATAACACTCATAATTCCAATTCATTAATGAACACCTTTTTCCATAATTCAAACTCCTCCTCGGAAGGCCACTGGAAAGCCACAACCTGATCAACCTTGTTTCAATAGGGAGCATACTTTACCATTATCGATGTGGCCTTTTTATCAAAGTTCTCTAAGAAACTTATAACAAAAGACAACTTTTCCAATGTATTATCTAGCATGTGAATGTTAGGATTTTTGCATAACTCATGTGTTTGATACATCATTATATTGTTCATTTTCTCCTTCCAAACCTACAAGGGTTTGACTTCATCCTAACTATGTAAAATATGAGGTAATGGGAATAGGTCCTTTCCATCATACACATCTTCCAACAATTTAATCTTGGATTTCATTGGGGCAGAAAATCCCTAAAACTTTTGCACAACAATTCCCTTGACCAATTGATATGTTACAATAATAGTAGGATATTTATCGCCATGCTGTTTTTCCCCTACTGCCATGAATTTCAACTTCTCCATTCTAGGGCTCCATTTGTTTAGCAATGGGATGGCCAATTCTTTGTCCCTTGGAAAAATATTTAGTGCTTGCAACATTAGGACATAATTTTTATGAACTCTATTTAGCTTACTCTGGACCCTTCTATTTAAATGTTTCAAAATAGTGTCCACTATCACTACATTGCTTCTCCCTGCTGCATCCTGGATTTGCTTTACCATCTCCTTATATTCTTCAACCTGATGAATAAATTTCTCCATAGAAAGTCCCCCTCCAGGGCTAGTAGCCCTCTCAATAGCAATAGGCACTTGTCCCATATTATATGGAACAATAGCCAAAGACTGTGCTTGCAGAGGAGGTTGAGACTTTTCTACTGGTGGGTCGGGAACAATGTGGCTACAACTGGATTTCTTTTGAGATCTCATGGTATCCATTTGTTGCCTCAATAAAGCCAATTCAATTTCTAATTCTACTACCTTTTGTTGACTCTTATTATATTCAATAATAATGTCATTATATTGGCCTCTTAGAGTATCCTGGTCCTTGGACAAATATTCAACAGTTGCTCTGGTGAATTTGGCAACATTACGACCAAATCAGTGACTTCTAATGAAGTTAGAAGGTTTTACAACAATTGGCTTTTTAGAGCCAATGGATAGGGACCAAATTGCCAATGCATCCCATTCCTCACTAAAGTCCAATCCCTTGAGTGCCAATTTAGCCTCATCTTCAGTAGCAAGAAGTGGCTTATTATCCCTTCTTATTGTGTCAAACACCACAGCATCAATCATATCCCATTCAAAGAGTAGCAATACTCCACTTTTTTGTACCAATTCCTAGCCTTGTTTTGGTGTTATTGCTTTGAATTTATCTCTCATCTACTCCTTGACCTTAGCTTGAATTACCTTCTCTAGGAGCTCTAGATGCAGACTTCTCTCATGTGCAACCTTCTCAACATATAATGCAGAATGTGCTCTCCACACAAAATCTTTAAAAGCACCGGTTTGAATAAAAGAGTCATCCATCATGAACTCTTTGTAGGCTTCTATTGTCAAGTCATCATTGCTTGTTATTCCTTTGAATTCATCTTTTCCTAACCTCAAATAAACTGTACCTAAACCTATTGCAATGTCAACTGGTTCCAATGGAATCTCAGGATGCATTTCATTCAGAGTGACAATAATGTCATCATCCTCATCACCATCACAATCAACAATATTTACTCTTTCAACCCTCTACCTCTTTGGTGATGGTGGGCAAGCCTGTTCTGAAAAAATTGGAGGAGAATCCAAATAAACAACATTTGGTATAGACTAATTTGAAGAATATGGTGCAATATTTTTAGCAACATCTTCAGCCCTACTTCCCTTTCTTCTAGAAAAAACCCTTATCTTCTTTTGGGGTTTATAAATATGCCTCTCCTCTTCCTTTAACTCAGGGTACTCCTCGATGGTTTGTGATTTTCCCCTTTCTTCCACAACCCTTTCATCTTTCAAAACCCCAACCAAGCTCTCAAAATTATCAATAGCATACATTGCCCTGCTAAACTCATATTTAGCATTAGGTATGGGATTGAAACCAGGTATTTTATCCTGCTTACTTTTTACCATTTTAGAGTAGGCAATGTATAGTGTCTTTCTCTCATCTTGTAATTCCAAATCAAAAATATTCCTAATAGTGTCCTCAGGAAAGTAGAAGTTGTGGACAAAAGCTCTTGTCCAATGTTTTTTCTTCATTTGACAGATAAAACCCTCAGGATCATGATTCCTAGGGCGCACAATCCTTAGCCTATAAGGCCCAAGTAATTCATGCAAGTCCTTCCATCCTCCCTTTGCCATAACAAAATCGGCAAATGTTGTATATTCAGGGAAGAAAGAACCTTTCTACTGTTTAGCTGGCAAGTGTAGTTCATGAGCGCCCCCCAACTACCTCATGATTTCCAAAAATCTAATTCTAAGGGGCACCTCCCTTGACAGTACCATTGGATTGACATTAGTGCCAAAAACCCTAAAAATCGTGGTATTATGATAGGGGATAATGTCTCCCCAATTGTGCATTATGTTCAATTCAGGCCTTCTCTCCATCGACCTCAAGAAGTCATGAGTTTCTTTCAGGATCCTTGAGGGGTCACGAACCAGATCCTGCCTTAATTTAGATCCAAAGACATTATGGAAAGTTACATAATCAAACTTATGATCATGCATGTCAAGAATCCTAGTCCAATATCGGATAGGCATTTCAATGTTTCCTTCCTTCTTCTTTAATTCCATATCTTTTTCGAACATAGCCTGACCCCTATACAGAAACATGTGGATTAACAAGGAATACCATTTGAATCCAACCCAATTCTTCCCCTCCTTTAGGGATACCAGACCCGTGTGCATCTTCTCTGTCAAATAAGTGGTAAAATCATATATTACATTAAAACCTGGGTGCTGGAGATTTACTGTCATATACATGATATCGGTAGGAAAGGTTTTTCTTTAAGCTGACTCCCAAAACTTGACATAAAGCACAAACAATCTTCTTGAAATAACTAGAGAAATAGTCCACAGGAAAACGTTCAGGCTCATTCCTACCAATTACTACCTTCTTCTAATTTTTTCCTCTTCCTGAGACTGCCAAATGAGGTATTAAAAAGGATGTTCTGAACAAACCCCTAGTATTTCTATATTCTTGTTTGAAAACCTCCAATTCGACAAGAATCATATCCTTACTCCATTCGTGCAATTTGAAAATCTCTGCAATTTCTTCTTTGGTTATCTTAATCATCTGAACACCAGCATGTGTTCTCACAATTCGGGCCACAAGGTCATATCTAGTAGCAATGTCCTTTAAAATATCTACATCCATATAAACATTAGGAACCACCAATTTACCCAGGTCTAACCTCCAGGGGTTACATAAAGGAACTGACAAATTCCTGTTCCCAAACCAATTGGAGAACAACTGCCACCCGGTGTATGGTAACTCGGTATCTTGAATTGCACATTGCTTTTCTATCAATCCTTCAAAGATTCGAGACCCATAGAACAAAACATTTCCCTCCTGCTTCTTGCTAGTAGAGGGTTGTAACAAATCAATAATATCTTGGGATAAAGACCTAGTAGTGTTTTCAAAACCAGAACTTTGGGCCTTGCGTGCCATTTATACTAGACTAATGATAATTCGAACTAGGGTTTGCTTATTTTTAGATAGAAAATAATTACAATTTTCTCCTTTAGCCTTTACAAAAAATTCTTCAATATTCAAAAAACCCTAGCAATTATCTAGACAAGCTCTAAAAGTGAATCTATTCAATCAATTCTTCAAGAATAGAAACAAGAAACAATCACAAATTTCCCAACAAGCAACTATAAAATCTTCTGAATTTACAAGAAATGGCGTACATGCTACTTACAGTTTCAATCGTAGAACATCAAGGGCAACGAAATTGAGAAATCGTAACCACAACTTGCTTCACTCAATACCAAGCAATTCTTCTTCAATGTAGAGATACAACACAAAAATAGTAATTCACAAATTTTAGCATTTAATTATGCAGGTAGAGTCGAACTCAACCATTACTATTCACTTGCACGAGATAAAATGGCTATAGTACAATACCAATTTATTTTTAAATATGATTCGTTGATCAATCGCAACATTGGCCAAGAGAATGGCTCAGGTTTAGTCAAAATAGTTTGAAAATGCCACGTTCTCCCTCCACTCCCCAAATGGATAGGATATTCACCTACCGGGCACCACATCAACACGGAAATGGGCCCCATATTTGTTATCAGTGCATAGCATCGGAGTCCACATGTCACCAAATCACACACCTCACAACATTATTGAAACTGCAGTTTTAATTGCGCGAGGTCAATGAGGAATGATCATGATGCGTCTGTATGGAAACAACTGTCATCTTTAGCCTTCATCATCAATCAATGAGAAAAACTATTCCCTACCATCAAATGTGACAAATGGCAACATCTTGCACACCTCGCACCATATTTGTGACATTAGCAGAAAGGTTGCGAGGTCAGCGAGCAATAGTCAAGATTGAAATCACTTCATCTGACAGCCACATAATCTGTACATGCAAAAAGGTTATTCTTTCTAACTTTATTATTTCTTAAGTCCGGGTCAGTCCGTACCCCATGCTTTAAGAACAACTTCGACCCATCGTTTCCTGTTCTCTTGGGCAATTTCCCCTTCTCCCTTATAATAGCTCTTTTATTTTCTAGGGGGTGTTTATAATGACAGTTGATCTTGATTGATCCTGACTACTCCCCGCGATCTCGCAATGACATCACTGTTGGTTGTTTGGTGATTGTGATATCATGAGCGAGCACCATGTGTCCCAAGTTGTCGATGCCAAAAAGGGATTAATAAAGAATTTAATATTTTTATCGGACTTAAATATGTTATAAAGTGGGTTACTAAAACAACTGGGAGATGCACATTCTCGAGATCGATGGTGATGTTATAATCTTGGTAAAGAGTTGCTCGACAGTTATGTTTGGTGCTGCTAACTGTTGTGTTTTTAATGACCGTTGATCTTCCTATAATTTATCTTGATCACTCCCCGTAATCTCGCAATGACATCACCACTGGTTGTTTGGTGATTGCGATATCATGGGTGAGCACCACATGTCCCAAGCCGCCGATGCCCAAAAGGGATTAATAAATCGTTTAATATTTGTGTCACACTTAAATACATTATAAAGTGGGTTACTAAAACAACTGTGAGATGCACGTGCTCAAGATCGATGGTGATGTTATAATCGTGGTAAAAAGCTGCTTGACGGTTATGTTTGGTGTTGTTGACTGTTGTGTTTTTAATGACAGTCGATCTTCCTATGATTGATCCTAACCACTCCCCATGATCTTGTGATTGTAATATCATGGGCGAGCACCACGTGTCCCAAGCCACCGATGCCAAAAAGGGATTAATAAAGTGTTTAATATTTGTGTTGGACTTAAATACATTATAAAGTGGGTTACTAAAACAACTACGAGATACACATGCTCGAGCTCGACAGTGATCTTATAATCTTGGTAAAAAGTTGTTTGATGGTTATGTTTTGTGTTCCTAACTGCTGTGAGTGAACACTATCGCTAATGGTAGGAATCAACGGTTTCCCACCATCACGTCATCCAAAGATGTGGGATGTTTAGTGATCGCGATATCACTGATAGGTGCCACATGTATTTTTTTGGCACTGCTTCTATGGTGGGCCCTCGATGCTGACATGGAGATTTCATCAGCCCTTTTGAAGATGGTCATTTGATGATTTGACAAAAATAAAAGATCAATGACTAAACTTTAAATTTGTATCAAATGAGATTGGAGTCATTGGCACAACATGCAAATGAGATTTAATGGTGGATGAAATGACTACTGGCTAGTTTCAATTGACATAAAGTATCTTCTCTTTTTCTATCTTCATCTCAAAAGCATTCAAGTATTTTCCAAGCAGTTTAGAGCTAAAGATAAAGTTTTTCGAGCGATCACCGTGAAGTTTGGTTCTTTGCAAGGTGCGAAATCCCATGAATTATTTTCTAAACTGCTAGGTTAATTTGACTATGTCTTTGCAAATGGTTCTATTGTTTCTCTCAAGGGGTTTTGTTATTATTTTACTAGTTCATTTGAATTATTGGAATTGCATAGTTGTGTTGTATTTTTGTGTTCTAGGTACCCCTAGTTTCTTCGAGGATTTGATTTTTTAAGAGAATCCCTAGGTGTTTAAGATGGAACCATCAAAGCAACACTCTACCCATGTTGATTATTTGAAGAGGAATTTGTATGATGACTTCCTAGAACAACTCTCATTGTCAACAATTGACAGGAAGAGTGGTTTGGTTTTAATGAATGGAAAGACCCTAGGCGAAGGTCTAGTGTGCATAAATTATAATATTGTAGATGCCAGGATTCCTGTGACTGGTCTTGAAATGTTTAGGCTATGGTATGGACAATGAAACTTACCTCACCCCTTCTCTAATGCTTAGAGATACGACATGGGGAAACTAACAGTGCCAAATGTGTTCCCTGATGTTGACTTTCTCAGAGCAGTGGTAGCATGGTATGATCCTGTGACAAGGGTCATAAGGGATAATGATGGTGGAATTCTACTAGGCATAAATGTAGATGAGATTCAGTAAATTTTTTATTTGACTGAGTATAGCCCTTTCTTAGTCCCAATAGATTTTGAGGAGATGAAGGACGAGTACAAAAGGTTAAAGCCTCTTTTCAAATTGAGGTTGCTTCCTCCTCACCTGGCCAGGGCGAGTAGTTCAACAATTCTCATCAGCCCAAATGACCAGGAGCCTTTCAGGCTGAGCTGTTTTGCTAGTCACTTCTTAGCAAAATTTTATTTATTGTGCCAAATTTTAGGGTTCAGCCCTAATACAGTGATGCCAATTGCGTACATGTTTATGGGAGCCCAGATTCAACATCCCAACTTCTCTATGGTATATAACTTTGCATAATTCCTGTCAGAGAAGATGCATGAGGGTTTGATGAAACTGCATGTGGGGGATACTAGCACTCATTTTTTTTTGTACTCCCTATTGATGCATATGTTCCTGTACAAGAATGTTGTTTTCTTCTCATAAAAATGGAGTTGAGGCAGGAGGTGAATGGAGAAAGGTTACCAGTACAGGTGTGGAGTACATATTTGTCTTACAACAAGGGAGGTGCCAGCTTCATGCAATTTGATAACTGCTTTTCCTCTAGACTCAGGGCTTGGTTGGTGGTAAATGTGCTAATATTCCCTGAAGATTTGCATGACTTCCTCCAACCAAAGGTGAGGAAGCCTAATTTAAAAGTGTGTCACAATTGGGGTGATATCATCTTGTACCCTATAAGCATTGTCTTGAGGGTGTATGGTTTCCAAGGAACCCCTCATATCCTCCCCTTTAATGTACCATCAAGGATGGGGTTTTCCAAAGTTACGTGGCAACTAGGTTGTATTCATGAGGACAACCTAACAAAGAAAGGAAAAGGGACTTTCTTCCCTAACTACACTGTTGTTTTTTATTTTGTCTATTCCAAGGGAAGATGGGTCCACTTCGGAAGGTTTTTTGATGACTTCAATTTGAGGAATTGTCCTAGGAGACATCATGACCCTGAGGGATTCTTTGCATTGTTCAGACAATGAATTAAAGGTGGAAAATTTGCTCATGAATTCAAAATTCCTGAGGACCTAATCAGAAATGAGTTTGATTTGAATAGGCAGGAGTTGAATAAAGAAAAATGGATTGCATATGAAAAGATGATGGCTATAATACATAAAATGGATCCAAAATATGATCCATTAATGGATTTCACTCCATTTCACAATAGAATAGACTTCTTAATGGCTAATTTCAAAAATATCATGGGCACCTTGATGACCAAGAGGGTCAGTTTGGAATTAGATTTTGGTATAGAAAGAACGAATGTAAGGCTTTAAGAAACAAGGCCAGCTTATCGGCCACTAGTTGACAGGCCTCTATACAAAAGAAAGAGGAATGTGAGCAATGATGAGGATGAAGGGGATAAGAAGGGAAAACAAGTCATGCAAGCATCATCACAGCTGGGTCCAAGGATCAGAGCACCTGGAGGGATAAGGATTGTGGATCTAGATTCACCACCAAGAGCTGATCTGCAGCGTTACCATCAGATCCAAGCCCTAAGAGGCAGAGAGTTGAGGAAACGCAAGAAACTTTGATGGATGAGATAATTGTGACTGATCAAGGCATGCAGGTTGGTATCCCTTCCCCTCCTAGATCAACACAATTGGTTCTTTTTGACATGGATGTAAAAGGGCAATGTGTACAAGATGCTAGGATAGAGGCCTACAAGGCATTCTTAGACAATGATGCATTTGTAAAGACTCTTGTATTCTTGCAACTAGTTTGGAGGATGAAACTAGAAGAGTACTAGAACAAATGCAAGAGTAGGAGAGAGTCAAGACCTGATAGGTCTAAGCAGGAGAATGATGATGAGGTCAAGGCTGAATTAATGGAAGAATTCAAAGGCATCACTCCTGAGGAGGGAAGAAGACTTGTGACCCAGGTCGGTGTCTTACTTTTGTCTAAATGGGACATTGTTGATGTGGTTGCATTCAATGCTATCTTACAGTCCAAGCACCCTATACAAAATAGTGAAGAAGAGGTTAAGGCAGCTCTATAGGACTCTGCCTTCAGTGAGGAGTATGAAACTCTGACCATATGGGCATTGGCACCCTAGAGCAGAAAGCCAAATGTAACTGATATTAGCCCACACCTAAGGGGAGGGAAAATCATCAAGAGAGCTTCTGAAACTTCAACAACAGAAGCTACAAGCCTGGCAGTAAATGTGGCCAAATTGGCCCAAAAGACAGCTGAGAGAGAAGAGGTTGAAAAGAAGAGTCTAAACTAGAAATAAAATATGATAATTGTAGAATATAGTAGGGTGTAGCAAAGGAATGTTGAGCTGCAATTTGAAGTAGATAGGTTGAAATATGGGCAAGTGGGAGAATCCTCTAGTGCTCCTGGTATCAGAGAATTACCTTCTATTGCAGGATCGGTCCCCCCTACTACTCCAATTGTTTCAACTTCGGGGTCCCCCATCCAGGCACCTGCTCTCAGTCCTACACCAAGGCCAACTAAAGAAGAAGTTGAATATTCTGTGGATCTCACCAAGAAGCAAATGTTGAATAGGATCACAAAATTGCAGGTTGCCTTAAAGGAAAGTGAGGTGGTTGACACAGTTTCGAGGCATTTTAATGAAAAAGTTCATGGTAAATTACCATATGTACATTCTTTGTATTCTTTATTCTTGGATGGAATCAAAATTATCAATAGAGATCAGGAAATAGTTTTGCCTTTGGTTGAGAAATAGATCCCTAGGGCCAATGATCTGGATATTATGTACAAAGCGTCTAGGTTTGATGTGGACAACAGGCCCCAGTCATTGAAGCCTACTCAAATCTTTGTAAAATCATTGAATGGATTCCAGGCCCTACCTGATGATTTGAGTAGAAGAATTAGGGAGTTGATAAAGAGCTTTGATGACTAGAATGATACATTTTTGCCAAACATTATTGATGCACAAGGAAATGTTAAGACATTGCAATAGTGGCAAGATGGGGCAGAAGAAGTTATCAATGCACAAATCAAATTGATTTGTGATGATTCAAACTATGATTTGTTTGTAAATAGTATGAATAAGATAATTAACACCAGCACATTCTTAGAGTTTTTTGAAAGGGAAGCCAATCAGGTTGTAGTGAAGTACACACCTTACAATACTAAGGTGAATGAGGTGGTGAATTTCGGCTGGCCAATGGATGAATAGTATCAGAGATGGGTGGACAATTACTTAACCGAAGAGGAGTAAAACAATGTCTATTACCACAGGATGGATGAAGGAATGTGAGACAATAACGCAAACAATTCTAGTGATAGCCACAAGAAATGATTTAATAATGGATAGGGTATGTGAATAGAATGAGAAGATGTTCGAAATGGAGATAGCCATAAGGAATGCAATGGAGGATGTTGATACACACAAGCGGTCAGCTTACCGAGATTACCTGTCAAACATCTATTTATGGCTTAATAGAGCATAATTTCTAGTTTTTATTGTTGTTAAGCAAAAGACATTTCTCAAAGGATGCGCCCTTTCACAATTTTGATATATTTATATTTGTTTCATAATGTAAAACAGATATAGGTGGATAGGAGAAAGATACAGTAGATAGTTTGCAATGAAAATTTCCTTTAAAAGACTTAGATGCATGTATGAATTTTAACGAAGTTAATGAATATGTTTGAACTTGTGGCTTAATCTTGGTATCATTTGTTTGTGGAATTATACAGTTATCTGGTTGTCTCCATTTTGATGCTTTTCTATTTTTTAAGTTGATATATCAAGCATATATATATATTCAGTTTACTGATACTCATTTCCTATATTTGTGTGATGTGATAATTTGGTTCTTTAAAGTAAAGATTAAACCATTCTAGTCAATCATAGTAACTGAAGAGTATTAATTAGATCAATGAGAAGAATCACATAACTAGGATTCTCATTCTATCTCAAGTAGAGTTTGTCGGTCATTTACTTGCACATTTATACAAGTTATAAACTACATCTATGTGCCAAAAAAATTGAATTATTGCCATCATAGATTACACTTTTATAGATCTTCATTAGATTCCATACACCCAACAAGGCAGTGGTCTCATGCTTTCATCTTTTGGTTTATCCATTTTATTTTTTGCATCTGTTAATTGAACATATTCTAATATAATTCAAATATTATTAAAATTAAAAACATAGTAAATTAATTATGTAACCACATAAGTCGAATTTAATTCTATCAAGAAATTAATATCAAATAGATAATACAATCACATAACTCATACATTTCAATGTCATTGATTTTCTTCTTCATCCAATTCTTTGTTTGTATCATCCGATCCAGATTCAACATTGTATGGATTGGTCATATCATCATCATCGTCATTGATATTAGTTTTGATAATGTCATCATTCACATGGATATCATCTTCATGAACATTAACTCCTACATCACCATGATCTAGTTCCTCCTCTTTGACATCTTCATCAAGCACATCATCAACTAACTTTTGATCTTAATCATCATCTACATCATCTTCTATTTCTTTAGTATCTTCTTCCTCCACCACATTATACTTTACCGGCCTTCCTCTTGGATCATGTCTAAAAACATATGCCCAACCCACTTTACTTGGAACCTCTAAGTAAAATACCTGCTCACATTTGCTTGGAAGAACATAGGGCTCATTTCTAGCTCGTTCAAAATACCTTGTATTAACCATGGTAAATCCATTATCATGTTCAATAACAGTTCTCTCAGGATCATTTTCATTCAATCGTAGCCTATACCATAGAATGACAAACATAACTAATTCAAAGGACTTAAAGTCACACTCAAGTATATCATCCAAAACCCCATAGTATTGATTTTCTGAGACTTCTCGATGTATGTCACTTCTAGATGAAACATTAGTCACCTGGAAGACTACAGTTATCCCAGGATCACAAGTTTTCTTCGTGTCATCCAAATTTTTGATTCAAAATTTATGACCATTGCACCGCATAGCCTTGTGGTGTTTCACCTGCAATATGTCAAATATGTAAAACTTATTGCAATATCGTCAGTTGATAAACATATTTATTCTTGGCCGAATGTATGCAAAGAAAAAAATCTCAACATACATATACACCAATATAATTGAAAATAATTAAATAATATGGGTGATTAATATATTTATACATACATGTTTATCTCTTAAACCATATGTTAAATCAATTTCCCTTGGTGTAACATTTGAATCTCCATTATGATGAGCTTGTGTAACAAATGAAGCCACACCTTCCCATGTTGATGCATGACAAGATTGTTGACATTGTTGAATCCATACTGTCATCCAATCAAGATTTTTTGCGATGTACAAATTTAGTACATCCCACTCTCAACCAAATGTATCAAAAAAATTTGAAATTACCACAGTATATGACCTTAATTTATAATTGATGAATATTGAAGATTAATAATTAAATAAGTACAATATATATAAAAACCAAATGTAAAATGTATTATAATTAATCTCCATGACCATCTTATAATTACCTGTCACTTTCCTCAATCTACCTTTCCCCATCAGGTATTTCCCTTCGAATTTGTTAATCGAGTTGGGATCCCAAATGTGATCTACATGGATATTTTCTACAAACTTAGGGAGATATTCAGTAATGTACACCATGGTCTTGTATACCATGTATCCCTCCACCATAGAACCCTCAGGATGTGCACTTTGTCTAACCAAAGCCTTCAAAAATTTCAAATGCCTCTCAGCCATCCACATTGACCTTGTGTGTATAGGTCCACACAATTCAATCTCCTCAACTTGATGTATGAGGTAGTGTTCTTGTGCATTGAAAAATTTTGAAGGTAGACACTTTTTCATTCAACACATTAGACGGGGAATTTTTCTCTTCCAATAATTTATATCTTCTTTATGGATTTCTTTAGATGACAACCATCTACAAGTGATTCAAGGCACAAATATATTTGTGAGATTTAACAAAAATATACAATGAATTGAACAAATATCGCTACTTACCTCATGTATTTTCCAAGATCATATATAAATTTTTTGACATTGTTGTCGAAGGTGTCTGGGAGAGATAGAGGTAGAACGTACTGCAACAATTATAAAATGATCTTTTCATTAATATTTTTCCAAAAGTAGTAAACATAATACACTGAAAAGTACATTTTGTATAAAAATATATATAAAATATACCAAAATAATTACCTTAATGAATGTATGCCAATCATGCATTTTCATCCCTAACCCAAATTCACCTTTCTTTGTTATGATATTATTTAAGTTCGTAGCAAATCCTATGGGAAATCGAATTTTTTCGTATGACTTGTTTTATAGAATTGCTTTGCTGCTCTGTTAATAACCAAGGAAGGGAACTTATATTAATTTGGTCTCCATCACTATTTAATTGAATGACATTTTTTATTGCATGACTGGCTTCATGAATGTCACTACAAATTTTGACAATTTTTTCTTTGTCATGCCTTCCATCCATTATTTTCCATAAAATTTTTGTCATATTCTTTCCGATATGCATTGTATCAAACAAATGCACAATTTGTAGCTTCTCATAGTAGGGAAACCTACTAAATTGTCTAGGATAACTTTTTAGTCCCTATGGAAGCCGACCATTAATGCCTTGATGACCTTCATGAAGCATATAAGTTAAACAAATTAATAGCGAAAATCATTGTCAATTATAGCATGAGTAAACACAACACAATATAAAAATATAAATTCAAAACATATCATAAATGATAGATAAACAATTTGATCTGATGTATAACCTTGATGACTAATTAAAGTGTGGCCATTTTTCCTCCATGTCCCTAAATGCAGAACAATCCACAGGCATTTGAAGAATCTCATCTCCACTTCTATTTCATGCATGGTAATCCATAAATTACGCTAAGCTTTCACACATAAATAATTGTTGCATATGTGGAATAATGGGAATATAACGAAGAACCTTGTGAGGACCTTTTTTTTAGTTGATCTGTTTGATATCTACTAATATGGCATTCTGGGCATTCTATTGCAAATTCATGTTGTTTATGATATATAATATGATCATTGGGACATGCATCTATTGCTTGATACTCCATTCCAATATGGTTGATAATTCTAGATAAATTTCAATATGAGCAAGGTAAAATATTTGATGGTGGTAACAAAAATTCACAAATCAATCTATAAAAATAAAAATAAAATTAATATAAAGAATATTAGTGGTACATACTACATCCTTTGTTTACTAGTGATGAACTAACAAAAATTAAAATAGATGAAAAAAGATGACATATATGACATACCTTAACATCCGTGAGATTGCTATGTTGGATAAACCATTCATAACCTTCAAGTTCACCAACAACAATACAACAAAGAGAAGAGTTGTTTGGGATCCTTCATAAAGGAGCTTGTATGCCTTCTCAAGTACAGGTAAATCATGAACATCATCAAATTCATCTCGATCAACATGATCATATGTGTCACTACATGTGTCATGGATCAATTTATTTGTACCATCATCTTCAATTGTGTTTTCTGGCTCATGATCATCTTCTTCCATAGGATCATTAACTTCATCTTCCATATTCACAGCTCCATGTTCCTCCACTTGTAAAACCACATTCTCTGGGTCGTGATAATCCATATTATGTGCCCTAGGATGCCCCACCTTTATAATAATGACAAGCAAAAATAAACCATGATTATGATCAAGTTATATTATATATATATATCAAATGTTAAAACAATATAAACATTTACAAATTCAATCAATATAAACACATATAATAAGGGTATGTGCAGGATCATGATGGGCCAAAAAGTGGCGATATGTAAGTGATATGATGGCCCATGTGGCTGATGACTTTTTTTTTTACCCAAAATTGATGAAACGAAAAGGGTTTTTAAAGGAGGTTCTCAACTTTCCACCAATATAAATTATGCTTTACTTTGAATTTAATAAATAATAATTATTTATTTTCTATTTGAATTACGACTAAAGGCCTGATTGATAGGATGATTGAAAAAAATATATAGCTTTCAAATGGTATCACATTTTTTGAATCCAAAACATGCGCCACATTCTATGCTTCACATACTATATGATTAAAAAAAGAAAATTGAATTTCATGAATTTTTGACCAAGTTAAGGTGGTTAGACATATGAGTTTTTATATTTTTAAAAGTTGTAATACAAAATTCATAATTAATTATTTATTTGGAAAAAGATTATAAAAAAATATGCATCACATCAGGACATGAGTCCTCTACTTATATCTAAAGTATTATAAGAAAAATATTATCATTTTATTGTGGTTAGGATGGTTAGAAAAACAACTACTTCTTATTTTTTCCCTAAATTTTAAGTACTACTGCATTGAAATTTGAAATTTTCACCAAATAGATTTTAAAAATCAAAATCAAAATCTAGTAGTTTAGAAACTACATTCAATTTTCTACAGATTCTAGTCTTACATATTTTTGAAATAATATAGATAACTTATTCAAATTTTTACGTCAAGTTTCCTAACTCTGATTTTTTGAATTTTCATTGCCACTTAAGGGCCTATTTTTTCCATGATGATCCTGCACATACCCATAAACAACTTACCAATGGACGATAACCATGCCCACCTTCAACGTAACCATGCTGCCTACAATGTTTCTCGGTTGTTGTGATTAAAATTCTTCTCGTCTTTAAGCCCTTGCAATTATTGCGAGGACAATAACATTTCCCATCACCCTTTCTTTTGTTAGTGTAATTAATATTGCATAACTTTACTTAATTAATAAGCAAGCTTTATTTAGTTGAGTTATTTTTAGGTCAACATTAGGGTTGCATACATTGATTTTATAAAGTAATTCTCTTATTGTAATTTCTTAATTCTAAATATTATCAATTTGCACATTTCATGCAATGCTTTGCTTTTTGTTTTTCTCTTTTGTGGAAGGTGTTTAGGTTTGCATGTCTGATCTTGGTTTCTAACATGGTATCAAATGGGGGGGTGCTTTTTTTCCATGATGGTCAGATGGCCGTCAAATTTATGATCATGAACCGTTGATGTCAGCATGACGTTAGTGTCCGTACAACGTTTTTGGCCCCCTCCTAACCCTAGTTTGCCCTAAAAGAGCAATTTTATTCTTTTTGGCATAACCTGGGCATACAGTATCAAAATCGAGCGAACGAGATATCATTGGAAATATGGTTTCGAGCACTTTCCTATGGTGTAGTTTATTTTACAGTATTTTTCTATTTTACTACATTTATTGCTGCTTGAAGTCAGATGTTTATTTTATGCTTTCGAGCTCATAAATTTTTGCCATGATGTTCGATTTTTGCTATCTTTGCAGCGTTGGAAAGGTATTGAGGAGCTCCATGTTGCTATCCATACACTTTTTTCTTTATCTGCCCTAGGTTTATCATTAATACAGATTTGGCCCGATGAGTGTTTTAGAGATTACTTGGATATTTTGGCAGTTGGGAGAGTGCACCTTGCATCTTTGCACTTCGTTTTTAGTAATACATCATTCAATAATCGACTGATGCTTCATAGATTCTAGGGTTGTTCCCATTTGGAGTTTTTGAGTGTTCCATGGCAGCGGGTTTGTTGTTGCATCATTGTGATTCCGATATGGTTTCTTGTAGATAGAAGTATCTTTCCTTGCTTTCCAAATTGCGGTTCTAATGTTACTCTACAATGTTCTTCCAATGCTTCTTTGCAGTAGTCAACTCATTGTAGGGGGGGTTGTCCCACTGGGTTTTCCTTCTCTGCCTCATTATTGCATTTGTACATGGGTACCTGATCAGGCCTAGTTGTCGGAACCCATCCTTGCTTGCATGCATCTTCTTCTAGTGTTTTAGCTTCTTCCTAAGCTCATCTTAAGGGGGGTGTTAGAGTAATAAGTTATTATACTTAATTAATTATATCATACTGGTTAATTAATTCACTTATTCCTTTAGTTGCTTAAGCTAAACTTAGGCACATTAATAATTGATAAATTATTAAGTGTGCACACTAGGGTTTCATTTAGGGTTTCCCTTTTAGGATTTCTTGATCTCCTTCATAAGGATTGATCTTTTTGTAATAATTGATTATGTTTTACTGCATTTATTGCTGTTTAAAGTTAGATGTTTATTTTATGCTTCTGAGCTCATAAATTTTTGCCACAATGTCTAATTTTTGCTATCTTTGCGGCATTGGAAAGGTATTGAGGAGCTCTATGTTGTTGACCATGCACTTTTTTTTTGTATCTATCCTAGGTTTATCATTAATCTAAATTTGTCCTGATGGTTGTTTTGGAGATTACTTGGATGTTTTGGTAGTTGGGAGAGTGCACCTTGCATCTTTGCACTTCATTTTCAGTAATACATCATTCAATAATCGACTATTGCTTCATAGATTCCAGGGTTCTTCCTATTTGGAGTTTTTGAGTGTTTTGTGGCATCGGGTTTGTTGTTGCATCATTATGATTCCGATATGGTTTCTTGTAGACAAAATTATCTTTCCTTGCTTTCCATATTGTGGTTCTAGTGTTACTCTACAGTGCTCTTCCAGTGCTTCTTTGCAACAGTTATCTCATTGTAGGGGGGTTGTCCCACTGGGTTTTCCTTCTCTACCTCATTATTACATTTGTACATGGGTACCTGATCAGGCCCAGTTGTCAGGACCCATTCATGTTTTCTTGCATTCATCTTAGTTTTAGGTGCATGCTTATTTAGTCTCCCTAAGTTGCACTTATGGGGGGGTGTTAGTGTAATTAATATCTAATTACACTTGCATAACTTTACTTAGGTTTTACTTAGGTAATAATTAGTTTACTTAATTAATAAGTAAGCTTTATTTAGTTGAGTTGTTTTTAGGTCAACATTAGGGTTGCATACATTGCTTTTATAAAGAAATTCCCTTATTATAATTTCTTAATTCTAAATATTATCAAATTGCACATTTCATGTAAAGCTTTTCTTTTTCATTGTTTTTCTCTTCTGTGGAAGGTGTTTAGGTTTGCATGTCTGATCTTGGTTTCTAACATCTTTTGAATCTAGCCCACTATCAAGTGACTCTTTATTTTGCTCTCGACTAATATTATCTGACATGATTTTTCTTTACCAAGCTTGAATATTTAGATCTTCAAAAAATATCAAAATCACACTCCAATAATTTTTAATTATACACAGGTAGCACAATATAATAATTATGATATTTTACACCAAAAAAATTCAGCATGCAACCACCCCTGCAAAAAAGAAGATAGTCTAAAGTCAATGACCCCAAAAAACATTTTCAAATGCTAATTCTCAAAAATTAACTAATAGGCCTCAACAATTAAGGCCTACTCAAGACTTTGTAAAGTCACTGCAAGGTTTCCAGGCCTTACCTAATGATTTCAGCAGGAGGATTAGAGAGTTGGTAAAGAGTGTTGATGACTGGAGTGACACATCTTTACAAGATATTGTAGATGCCCAAGGAAATGTTAGATCACTACAGAAATGGCAAGATAGGGTAGATGAAATCATCAATGCACAAATCAAATTGATTTGTGATGACTCGGATTATGACATGTTGATGAGTAGTATGGATAAAATCAGTAACACTAGCACAATTTTGGAATCTTTTGAAAGGGAGGCGAATCAAGTAGCAGTAAAGTATAAACCTTACAGTTCCAAGGTAAATGAGGTGGTAAATGTTAATTGGCCAGCGGATGAGGAATATCAAGGATGGGTAGATAAGTACTTAACTAAACAAGAATAGGATAGAGTCCACAATCGGCAGTTAACAACTCAGCGTTTATGGTTATAAAATATTTTAGCTATGTCTTGGTGGCATTTTTGGTGCAAGTTTTTGAAGTTTGGCAAATGCAACAATTATTCTCCAGTGGATGGGATGAACAAGAAGATTCTCTAGAGACTCAGTTGTTGCAACCAATTTTTGAAATGTCATAAGGCGGTCCAAGTGACCAATGATAGTTCTACTTCTGGTCAGATGCTTGTTGCTCCTTCATTTTCCCTATAAGAAGGATTTCAGGACCAGAAATACGGGTTAGCAAGTTAGATATCTTTAGGTCGAGTCTAAGTGAAGTTACAGAGTGAATTTGTAAAGAGCCATATATTATAGTGAAGATACTATTCTTAGGTTTGGTGTCATTTTGTTGTAGGTTTTAGTTTCACGAGTACTTAATTTTCAAGACAGTACTAGCATCTGAATGAAAATTACTCATTTCAAGGTCATGTATCTCCATTGTATGAATATATTATTATCTTGAATAAAATGATCAAGGGTTATTTTGTTCATCTCACTATTATGGTGTGTATAATTCTCATTTTGTCTTTAATTCAAGGAATTAATTAAAATTTTTGAGTGAGGTTATAGGTGACTATGTTCATATAAGGATTTGATAAGTAGTATTGGGTTAGAATATAGATTGATGGTATTGTTAGGTAGTATTATCTGAGATTTTATATGCTATGTGTCTAGAAGATAAACTTGGTTACAGTAAAAAACAACCAACACCTTTGATATTATCTAGCTATGGCTCCCAAATCTATTGAAAATTGATCATTAGGGTTAATATTGAAACCTTGCAAATATAATCTTTGTCCAAATCCATCAAGAATTTTCCATCAGTTATAAAAAATTACCTTATAAAGAATTTGTGAAGTCAGGTCTAAAATCTGCAAATGAAAATTCTGAAAATGCACAAGACTAAAAATGAAATCTAATGAGATGTTGCTTTAAAATATGATTTTCAAACCTGGAAGTACAAATCTGACTTCACAAATGAATTATGGAAAAAGACAATGACTACCCTCAACCTAGCAATATCTTCTTGAGTTTCTTCTGATTTTCCCCAAGAAAACCATCGAGCAAAACATTGTCGCAATAAATAGTCGAGCTCATTTTTATTTATGCCTGCCACAATTTAACTCTATAGTTCTGTCAAAATTTCGGTGAAAGATCTTCATCGAAACATAGATGAAAAAATGGATTTTTGAAATTCCGACAAACATTGGGGATAAATTTTTTAAAAAAAAGAAAATTTGCACAAGTGTCTGATGATACATCTGATTATATAGCTTTCATCGTAAGGTTTCATTAGATTTTGCAATCAAATGAGTTAGTGTCTCTTTATATTCTACCTCTCTATACCTCTCTCTTTATTACTTATCTTTATCACCTTTTTTCTCACTCTTTCCCCCTCTATCTCTATCTTTCTATCCCTCATCCCCCTCTTTTTCTATATCTCATTATCTCCACCTCTTTATTACTCACTCCATCTCTCCTGCTCTCTCTTCTCTATCTTTCTATTCATATATCTCTATCTCTCTCCCTCTTGATCCTCTCTCTATCTATTTCTATCCATATATCTCTCTCCATCTATCCATCTCTCTCCTAGTCTATATCTCCATCTCTTGATCTTCTTCTTACTACTCTCTATCATTTTCTATCTATATATTCCTCTACCTCTATCTCCATATCTCTAAATCTTCATCCATATCTCAGGTGATCCCACAATAATGGTTTACACTTTTTAGCCAAACTTGACATTGAATTAATTTTTGTTAATTAAATATTCACTTTTGGGCACCTATAGCAGCTAAACCATGAGGAATCTGAAGATGATGTGAACTAGTGATTTGTCACATTTTTCTTGTAGATTCTAAATATATATTTTTTAAAAATTTGGAATTAGATTGCTTTCTTTTTCCATCTCCTTCAAAAACTAATTTTAATGGTAAACACCATTTTTAAAGAGTGATGTTCATTGTAAACAACTTAAATATTTTTCTATGAAGGATAAGATTCATTTTTTTGAATTTAGATTTGTAACTATGATATCTAGCATGTTCAATTGGTTTCATAGTGTTCTATTGAATATTTTTTTCTTAATTAAGTTTTGAAGTCACACAAATTACAATTTAGAAAAAGGAAGACCGTATACAACATAACTTTTCTAATGTATCGAAACTCTTTCTTTTTTGCTAGATCAAGGACATCAATACCTAACACTGACATATTTTTCAGATTTTTTTTTATAATATACTAATTTTCCACATGTACAAAATAGAGAGCTTAATTTTTGGCAAAAAACCTATATTCAAAAGAAATAAAAATTAAATATATTTAAAGTTATACTTTTTGGGAAGCTTATAATAAGGACTACATACTTACAAAATTTTAATTTTAATTGAATTCATTTGAACCCTGAAAAGGTAAATCAAAAGTGGTTTTTTATTAGCATTTTGGTTGATGTAGAGGAGACTCCATTATAGGTATGGTTTAAAACTAGTGGGGTTCTATACAAGGGGGTTTTATCTAAGGGGTTTGATCAAACCCTCTTCAATTAGAATCCTTTAAATGGAACCTATCAATGCTTAAATCATTATATTTTAAAAAAATATGTGATGTCAACAAAAATCAGGATGTCCCAAAAAGAGTAAACCACTATTGTGGGATCAAACTCTCCATATCTCTTTCCCTATCTCTCTTTATATCTCTATATCGCTTTTTATCTATCCATACATCTCCCTCACTCTCTCTCTCTTTCACTCTTCCTAGACCTCTATATCTATATTTATTTTCCTCTCTATCTCTATCTCTCCACATTTCTTCTTCCATCTCTCCCTCCAATTCTATCTTGTTGTCCATTCATCTCTCTCTACCAATATATCTCTACCTCTCTATATATCTACATTATTATATTTATCTTTGTGTTTCTCTCTCTCTATCTACCCCTATCTCCTCTCTCTATATGCTTGTCCTCCATCTCCTTCTCCATCTCCATCTCCATCTTCCTCTCTATCTCTATCTCTTTACCTTGTCTCTCTCTCACTCTTCCCCCCTCTCTCTCTTTCTATCCACATATCTTCCTCTCTCCTTATTGGAAAAGTAAAATGAGGCTATTGGTAATGAGCCCTAATTATCTTCCTTATTTAAAGGTTTTATTTTAGTGATGTTTGGATCCCTATAAGTCTATGCATAGTTTATTTGAATCTAGATCACTTTTCTATTGAGACCTTTGTTTCACAAACAACATAATTTTATAAATGGCCTACCAATTGACCTCATGTGCTACATAAATATAGGAAAAAGACCAAATTTTTCTCTAATTGGCATTCCACACCTCTTCGACATACCCATTGCACACCAAGGTGTGATTTCAAGTTTTATTGTTATTCTAGAAAAAGGATGTAGTACTACATAATTATTATAGAAGTATTTATGTGATTGAAGATTATTATTTTATTATAAATTTTAATTTCTTGCAAATTAATTTATGTGAAATCTCTTTGTGACTCAATGACAATCATTTAAGGTATTTTAGATAGTATTGCTTCCCCTATGTATTTCAGATTAATACCTAGAGAATAAATCAAATATGATATGATAAATTGAATAACTAAGACCAACAAAATATAATGACAAGTCCATTATTGTGTATTATTTCTAGATTTTTGACACATCCCTATAAATATTGGACATAAATTTTTTATTCTAAGATGATCACTAGCCTAATATACATTATTCATAACCCTCAAACTCACTAGATAAAAATATTTATCAATATTTTTATAATTATCAATCATTAATCATTACATTATTCCATGCTCAAGGAGTCAAATAGCAATGATAGGCTTGACTCTCATTGATCAAATCTATTTCTTGGAATGTTCAAGGTCTCACTAACCTCCAAATAAGTTATTTTTTATGAGATATTAGTAAAAAATAATCTAGTTTATGCATTCTCTTCTTACAAGAAATGAAGATCTCTAGTTTCATGATTTTGGTAGTAGATCATGTTATTTGTCTTTCTAGTACCATTTTTTGCACCTCTCATGACACAACTCATGGAGTGGTTGCCACATTTATCTCTCCTATGTGGCTCACATTTATATTTTATCTTTTTCTTACCCCAAAAACTATTTGATTTGGCTTCTCTTGAATGTTGATAATTATTCTTTTGGGATCTAAACATTTATGTTTCTAAAATTTATTGTGTCGAGATATCTCTTTTTTAGTGATGGCCTTTTTATTCAATGCTAGTTGTCACTTAGGTTTTATGTTGGGAATTTAATATGGTTGAGATAGAATATGACAAATATGGGATGTTTTTTTCTCTCTAGATAACTACCAAGAGGGAGGTTTCGTATTACATGTATAGTAAATTGGGCCTTTATAACCTTAATTTGGGTCAGCAACACACATAACTGTTTTTATATGTGGTGAAATTTTTGAGTTGGATATAATAGAGTCTTTGAATGCCTCAATTTTTTGATGGTATCTATATAATCTTTCTTCTCCTTTTATAATTTATTTTCTCTTCTAATTGAACCCTTACTAAGTGTTACTTTTTTAGATCACTTTCCAATTAGGTTCAATATTGAGTGGAATATTGGAATGCCCTAGTCTTGTAATTCCTTTTTTAAATTAAATATTTCCTTGTTGAGAAATAAAACAATGTTGGCTCACATTAGGAACATATGGAATCTATAAGGTCATCCCACTTAACCAACTGACTAGATTATATGGTGAGAAAAATAAAATTGATACATTCCTCTGTTATCCACATCTATGGGTGTCATTTGGAATTATTTGTAAGTTGTGTATATGAGACTAACACTTTAGATCTTTACAAAGATATGAAGGTGATTGAATCCAACCCATTCTCGCTTTCTTTCCAAGTTCTAGTTGTAGAGAAAAGGTAACATATGGAATCTATAAGGTCATCACACTTAACCAACTGACTAGATTGTATGGTGAGAAAAAGCAATTCAATGCATGCCTCTTTTATCCACATCTATGGGTGCCATTTGGAATTCTTTTTAAGTTGTGCATATGAGGCTACCACTTTATATCTTTACAAAGATATGAAGGTGCTTGAATCCAACCCATTCTCCCTTTCTTTCAAGTTCTAGTTGTAGAGAAAAGGTAACATAAGCAAATAACTAACAACCATTATGTTAGAGGTGTCCAAATTTAAGCTAGACTGCACTGGCTTAAGTTTTATGATACAACTTCTAAGGATTTTTTTCATGCTCTCATAATTCTTCATACCTATCATGGCATAAAAAAAATCAAGGATGGTGAAAAGCTACTCAATTAGTTGTCAGATATTCTTTGGGATTTTTTCAATAACTATGACCAAGTCTTCATTGCATAGGAGAATTATCTTGAATGAGAGAGTGAGCTTCAAGAGTGTCTTCAATTTTTTACCTACTAACTCTCTTCCAAAAAATAATAATTTAATGATCAATTGCTCTTCATTCTAGTGATCTCAAGAAAGCTATGCACATAATGACCTTGTGATGAGAAGGACCTTATGTGCAATGGGTTTCCTTGTGAATTTTACAAGGGCCTCTAATATTTTGTTGAAGAGGACCTATGTAGAGTCTATCTAGAATATTTTTATTCCAAATTATTAAGGCAACTCACTAATAAAGGAAATATCAAATTCATACCTAAAGTTGGCGATCCTAAAGATATCTACAATTGGATGCCTATCACCTTGCTCAATTTTTTCTCTAAGATCGTCGCCAAATCATTCTCTTTGAAGGTGAATCATTTTCTCCTTCAAAAATTTCATCCTAAGAAAATAGACTTAATCAAATCCACATATATTATAAATAATTTTATTGTTGTTTGGGAAGGTATGGAATGGGTTTGATCCTCCTAGTAGAAGGCACTTTTTCTGAAAATTTATTTCACATATCTTATTATTATATTGAATGGAATTTTATTCTATCCATACTTCAAGCTCTAGGATACGAACCTCACTTCATTCAATCTATCAACACGCTCTTTTCTAATGATTTTTATTGTATTGCCATTAATGGTTGCCAATCCAACACTTTTGAGATCTTTCAATCCATTCACCAAGGCCACCCTTTGGTCACCTCTCTCTATATTCTCATTGCTAAAGGATTTGGATATTTACTACCCTATTTTATTTCCCAAGGGATAGTCTTCTTAGCATTACCTCACCTGATTCATCTACCTAGCTTGTTAATGGCAACTTTGTTGATGATTCCTTTCTCATTCTAATTGGAAAGGAAATAAATATCAAGAATACCTTTAAATGTTTGGAAATATTCCATTAGGACTCTATTTTATCCATTTAATGGAACAAGACTATGTGCTACCAATAATCAATCTTTTCTATGCCTAATTGGCTTCAATATTTTGGCTAGAAGTGAATTAGTTTTTAAAAAATCTTCAAACTTTTGGGTGTTCCCTTTTCTTTCTAGGATTCTTAGGGAACCTTATGGCATGGATTCATTTCTAGAATTGAAAATAAGCTTGCTTAATATATCACAGAGCTCCTTTCCCTAGCAAGAAAATTTAAAGTTTTCTAGAAACTCCTTGTCATAACTCATGTTAATTATTCCTTGTATTGGTATCCCTTGAAAACTCTTACATGAAATTAGAGAAGCTCCTCTAATAATTTATGTGGGCTTCACTTGAATATCATAAATGTTTTCAGTGGGTTTCCCGCGACTTTTCTTGTCTCCCTCATGAGTTTGGAGGGTTGGGGATGTTATCCACCCAGCATCAAGGGTTGGATCTTTGTGTCAAATGGATCATTCATGCCTTCACTGGAAATAAATATTGCAAATTTCTTCTTCTAAATTACATTTTTTCAGCTACCTAGTTAATTATCCTTAGGGGTAGTTCATTCAAAATGAAGGATACAATTCACATTCAGGGCACTTTTATGGCTAAACTTATATTGTGAGTTTGGGAGGTTGAGACTTGGCTTGTTTAGAATTGTTTTAATTTCTAGAATGACATTTTTTCTTAATCAATAGAACATTGTTTGTACCCTCTTTTGCAAAATTAGGGTCATACCTTGGATTTATTTCCATGGGCTAGGCCCTTGTGGTTTCACAAAAATAGTATCCAATGATCTCATGGTATTTACTCTCTAGAACTTCTATGAGTTTCATGTCATGGTGAAATACTAACGATAAGTTTTTTTACCTTTCTAATTAGGATCATGAGGCTTTTGACATTTCTATAGGGGCTATTCTAGTTGATATGGTTCACACAATTATCATTTAGTATTCTAGACCATGATGGGAATATTAGAAGTGGGATATAAACCCCATATTAGATACCACTTAATTTCTCCATGTTTACCCATGGTTCCTAGTTTAAACTAGAGATGGCATTTCTAATTGCTTGTCTTGATTAGACAACATAAATTTCTCACCACTTGGTTTTCTATTGTATAGCCAAAAATTCCTGACTTTGCATGGTATATTCTTTTCCAAGGTTTAATGACGGGGTCATGTTTAGTTCATATTAGAATCCAAGGCTATCATTTCCCATTCTATGGATAGTTGGATTCTTGTAAGAATCTCTTGTAGTTTATCCCTTGAGCCTAAAATCTCTAGAATTTGATTCATGAATTATTTTCACCTTTTCGGCTAGAGAATTTTCCTAGAATATAATTATTTTGGGAGTTTTGCCTTACATTCCCATTAAATCCAGTCAAATATAGAATTATTTCATCATTTGGAAAGTTAAAATTCCCTATTTTTTTCTCATTTCTCAACTAACCATAATTTTTTTCATTTTCTAAAGAAATTATTTGTTCTAATGTATAATTATA
>CM021102.1:665191503-665235073 GCA_007115665.2 Sequoiadendron giganteum
AGAGGTGGATACCCTTTGTAAAATGGAAAGAGATCCTCCATCTCCTTCTCATCCCAAGGTCACTCACCTCCTCATGGATTTTAGAGAGGTAGGAGCCTCTCGACTTATAGCAATCAAGTTTCTTGGCCCTAGGTTTCTCCTCTGACTAGTTGAAGGGATCATGGTTATAAGAGTACATTGTAACCTATTCAATGGCGCTTGACCTCTCTATCCCCTTAGGTTTCTACTTCTAGGTGGCCTTCTAGTGGTGTTCCTAGTTGGTCTTCTGATGGAGCTACTGGGTGGCCTTCTAGTGGTCCTTCCAGCTAGTTTGATTCCAACAAGTTTACTTGGCTAGAATTAGTTATTTCTTCAGCCCATAATGACTAAGGTAAAGATAAATATTAATAAAGGGTGTGACCCTCTTGTGAACACTCTATATTCGACTAATATATGGGGTAAGCTAGAGGATTGAGACCCTCTACCTCCTTCTTTTGCTACCACTCTTACCACTTAGACATTATGTGATATATTTTGATCAAGGTTGCAACCTCATTTTGACTATTGGATTGTGATTTTGAATCCACTCACATTTTTTGTGAATATTTGTAATATTATTTATTTATAAATGATAATTATAACACTTATTCAAATAATTAAATTAATTCAACTCCATACCCAATTATCTAAATTAATCATACTTATATAATTATCTTTAAAACAAATAATTATTAAGAAATTTTAAAATAAATTAAAAAAAAATCCTTAGACTCTTAAGAATAAAGAAACCAAATATCCTTAGAATATTTGAAAATAAAACAATAAAGCATCCTCAAAGAATTTAAATTTTTCTAGATAGTTTGGTTTGAGTATAGGTCATATAATGTTAACAATAATTATCATGAGTTTTATCACTTTCATTAGGGAAAAGCTAGCATAAGACAATGAAAATAACTATTTAATTTATAATGGTATCATACTATAAGGAATTTATGTAGAAAAATTCTTGAGTGCAAGAGAAGAATAATGATCAATCATTATCAATAATGTCATGTTTTATGGTATATTATTAATGGGAAATTGGGTCAATAATTGATAATTATTTTCTTGTGTTGTGATGTGTTATCAGTGGGAAATGTGGTTAGTAATCAATAATGATCATTGTATGTTACAATGTGTTATTGATAAAAAATTGAGTTTGTAATTGATGAGGACGTGAAAGCTTTTCTTATTTTTGTGTAGTGTCTTGTAATAAAATAATTAAGTTAATTAGAGCTTGAAAAAACTTAATTTATTATATTTTATTCAAAATTATTTTAAAATTAAAAATAGAATTTATAATTTATAATTTATATTTTAATAAAAAAAATTAATATATTTCTATTTAAATTAAAATTATTATTTAAATTTAGAAAAATTAAGATGGGAGTTTTTAAGGGTCCAAACCCTTTACAAAGCTACCAATTTAATTTAATCCTCAAAAAAGTTGTAGCTAAGATAAAAAACAATAACAACAAAGTAGATATAGAAAAGAGAAAAATAAGGGGTGAAGTCCTTTTACAACATTGTTGGCAACCATCAATCAACAAAACACACCCTTAATCTAACCATTAGAATATAATGAATTATTTGGAAGATATTTCTTTTTTTGAATAATAATGCAAGAAAACCCATTATGTTCATCAATAGAGAAAGGAGGGGGAAAGAGAACTCATATCTTAAGTATTAGATGGAGAAAATCCATAAAAGGGGAGTCAAATCATAGATGTAGACTACTAAAGAGAAATTATTATGTTGAAAGGTTAATGGCATTAAAAATTGTCACGTGGTAACTGCATTTAAAATAATATTTAGAGTTAACATTTTCTTTTAAAAATGGAATTATACAATTAAGTTGCATTTAAGATATTTATATTAATTAATAAATAAAGTAAATAAAAAATAAAAATAAAAAAATTAAATTGTATTTCTTTAAAGTTTGATCTACTGGATTTGGACATTAATTTTTAAATTTTTCTCGGCCTAATTCCATTGGCAATATTATGGATGTTATGGCCATTGTTAATATTGGCATTACTACTTACCTTTGGATTAATTTATATTTTCTAACCACTATTATTTTATTGAATTATATATCAATTTACCATTCAATAGCGAAAACCTAATCTAACAGTACCCACAACATTAATGTTATTACATTCTTTCAACATATATAGTGAATAGCAATTTGTAATATACTTTACACATACCAATGTAATATGTATTATATAGTCAAAGTATTTTATTATAACCGCTTAAATTCATAATAAACCAATAATAACATAATCCACACTTTGGTAACTCAAATAGGATGAAATTTATTTATTTAATTTTATTTTTAGATTTAAAGCTAAACTGCCAATTTAACTCATTGATTGTGGTAATTTTATAATTATTTGAAACTGTTAAGCTGAGTGGTTGTCAGATCTACATAGTTCAACGTTGCAGCAATATATACACATTGAAAAACACTATTATCATTGATTTTTAAAATAAATGAATGATACCACAATATTATACAAATATTTCACTTTAATATTATTAATTTTCATATATCAACTTTATTGACTATTTTTTTTCTCTGTAAGTTTTACCATTGCTTTCCCCCTTATAGCCATGATTGCAGTTTGCTTCAGCTCGCACCTGACCAAAATTAATACCTGAGTTTGACTGGTAACTCACTATTTCTTTCTGACATGCCACCGACCTACCAAATTTTAAATCTAATTAATACAAAAAGATGGACATCATTCTATGTAGGCACGCCACTTTTACTACTATAGCCCAACATTAAGTGTAGCCTTTTGGGTAGATCCTTACCCATCGTTCTTGGTGGATTACCTATCAACATTTAATTGTTCTTATTCTCTGAATGTGGAAATCGCCCTAATGGCTGAGCTCGAGCTGCAACCACTTGGGTATTTTGCTCACAACCTCCTATTGCAGTTTAAACTACAGTAATTTCTTACTAGGAATTTTTAAATCGTAATGTTTGTTGCACCTATCAGATGATTTCTTCATCTAAAACAATTTCTTTTTTTTAGTTTCAAGCCTCTGTTGGTCGCGCCATGGAAATGCCACTACAAAAATTGATGCTGCAAGATCCTCTTCTATAATAGATGAAGTGGGGGTTTTGGGAGGGGGTGTGTGTAGACCATTACTGGGAATGACCAACAAGGACTGCACTCTACTTCTAACTGGGGTATTTCCTTTTGAGATTCAATTGGTTGCCACTTTCCCCCTTTTATTTTAGGCATTTGTTACTTCATTTATTATTACTATTGTTGATTTATTTATTTATTTAGTTAGTTATTTTTATTTCACTCTGGTTCTCTATGATGCAGATCTTTAGATCTACAGTTTACAGAGATAGAGCCGAGGTTTATTGTGGATTTTAAACCAATGCAGATCTTGCGCTCTATTCTCCCTTATCTATTTTTTTCTTACATCCTTAACATTTCATCTTGTAGTTTGGAGTATTCGATCTCATATTACTACAGGTTATAAAGGTCGCAATAATACTCATAGCATTGCATTTTTAATGGCATGCTTATGTTTTGTTTAGGTGACTGCAACTTTGTATGACTGTATACTCTATTCATGATCAAATTTCCTATGTATTTACGATCAGTAATTTTATAGGTGCTGACACATGCATATTTTATTTAACTGAAATATCGTTGCCCCAAGTTTGCATGGCTGGCATTTTAGTGTGCCTCAAGCTGGCTCGTTGATAGATTTTGAGACAACAAGCGATAAAATATTCTCTCAATGTAAATATATTATGACAGGTAGTCCAACATTGAATAGATACAGACATATAATAAGAAAGGACATACATTACACACCACTTTGTAGTGCAATCTTTCCTACTAAACCATGTGTGGAATTAATATACTATTTGTTTATTACTCTCATCTTGCTGATTTAAACTTTGCTTCCTGGTTTACCCATTGCACTGCCTGCTATTGAAGGTGTAGGGAATTTATTTCGTGCCTATTCCAAAGCCAAGATAGGTACAGTGTATTAATGTTGAAAACAAGTAAAATAACTATACAGGAATGAACTATTTTGTTAGAGCTGATAACATTTACAAAGAAATTAATATCATATCTTTATGGTATGCATGTATTGGTTTCCTGAACATAATTATTACAAAACAATAAGTCATTTTTTTATTTTTTCTGCATAAAACCATTTTATATCAATTTGTGTATAATATAATCTATTCTCTCATATAATAAAAAATAAAACTATCATGCTTTATTCTTTTCATCTTTTTATTGGATAGGAGTTTTAAACCTACAACATTGCCAATATTATATAAACAAAATAAGCAATGAATCTACATGCAAAGGAGTTTTAGGCTTTCTCTTTTCCATTCTCTTTCATGCTACATCAAAACATCATATTTCCATGTTACAACCCAATTTAAAGAAATGCAATGAAGAGCACAAACCTAATTAAGGCTTGCTCTCCACCCTACTGTAATGGCATCATGGAGCCTCATGGGCTCTAGCCATACCCCTGAGCAAGAAATTCTTTTAGCTCCAAGATGATAAATGGAGTCTTTTCTCATTTTTACAAAGGGATAGACTAATCATAGTGCAAATTTCATGCATCTAGGTTCTCTACATTCTACTTTCAACTATGATCCATACACTATGTCTCCTTCTTTCAACCATTAAACAAGAGTAAATGGAAATAAGAACTTATCTCTTTTCTTTTAGATGAAGGGATTGAACTCTTTTATCCATATTTTCTCTTCAAGCCAAACCACCTTGAGCACTATCTTCCCAAAGAAGTGGAATCCTCTCCTCTTCTCATTCTTCCTACCATATCCCCTAAAGTTCTCCAAGAGGAGAAGTGGGTAACACCCCACTCATTCTTCTTCTTCAAAATATATAGAATTTTCAACTTGAAACTCTTGCATGGGGATGTGTGGAGTGTAATTTCCTTCATAAATGAGGGTATTTTCCTTATCAAATAAAATACATGCATTTGGACAACCCCTCCATCTTTCCACCCCATCCTCTCTTCAAAATTCACCACTCATCATTATGAGGACTTTTCAGGGGTCAAATCATGTCTTTGGAGCACTATTGTATACCTACTTGACCCCTACCACTATGGTATAGACCCTAGGGGTTTATTTTTGCACCCTAACCCAAACATTTGACCAACAACTCTCATTAAAAGCCTACTCAAGGTTCCATCCGAGTTTCAAACTTAGCTAGGGGTTTCCAAGACCTAATCCCCACTTACACCTCACATGAATCCCAACTAAATGCCCTAACATGATTAGTCCTCCAATACATAAACTCCACTTGTTTCTAGGCCCTGACAAGACTAAATTATAAAAGGAATTGAAACTTGATTTATAAATAATTATGCACTGAAAATTTACTAGATTGCTATTGTGAGATTCTTGAATATAATTAATGGTTAGTTTTATATTTTTTATCTAATGAATTGATGGTAGATAATTTTCTTTCCCAATCTATCTTTAATGGGATAACGTAGAATTTTTAAATGGTTTTAATTATAAAGGGTTCAAAGCCAGTTTTGCAACTTAAAAAAAAATAAAAATTGTTAGGTAAATCTATTATCATTTCCATTTTTGTTCCAAATGTATGTTTGTTGTTTTGATTACCTATATATATAGATCTATTTAATGCATATATATATATATATATTGAAAAGATTGTACTTTAAATTTATATATATATATTTGTTTTAGTTTTGAAATTTGATTTAAATTCAAGTTTAATGTATGTGTTGTTCATGTATATATTTTTTTTAATGATATGTATATCTCTAGATTTACATTTACATCTATATATATCATGGTCGATGAGGGATCTCACCATTCCCCTCATTCTAATAATGAGGCTCAAAATATATCAAATTTATATCAGGATAGTATTGTTAGATTAAATAATGCTCTAAAATGTTTAGAGCAAACAATTCACAACTCCCTAATTTGGCTAATCGAGATATATTAGTCACTATTAGAGATGAGATTCATAGAATGATTGAGACATTTCAATCATTCAACCCTTATGATGAGATCAACATTGAGCAATTTTAGTTGTCTCTTGCTAGAAGTGTTACTGGCACAACGAATTATAGAGAAGTTTCCAAATTAGTTTCAGTTGAAAATGTGTTAACCATGTTCCCTCATTATAGATGACAAAATAGAATTAGAGGATATGTGGTTACGAGGTGTGTAAATCCTTTTGTTTCTTCATTCATATACCCTAGATGGTTGGCAGTGTATCATAGATGGCCTCACAATGATGAGCTACCAACATATTTTGTGAAATAATTATATGTAGAATTTCATTTACAAATAGATGTGGAATACACATCTCATCTTGAGCATGTTGTCCAAGGTAGAGGCTATTTTTCTGATAAACCACAGGTTTGATGTCTAGTTTTTCCACCGCCTATGGAAAAGAGGGCACTAGTTGTCCCAAACCTTTTGGTTTTACAAAAATATGTGGAATTGGTAGCAACAAGGGAGTCAACAACATGCTCCACTCGATCCTAGATTATTGATAACATTGTCTCTATTACGACATAGATTGATCAAATTTCATCTAATTGAGTTGGTAGATACTTATTACACCTACGGATCAGCCTTCCTCCCATAGGCTATATCAACATCTTGTGATCCATTTATTCATGTCGATCTACCTACTCCTTTAGATATTGAGCATATGAACCACACAAATTTGTGTAATGTGTGTAGATTCTCAGTTTTAGATTTACTAGTAGCATATCGGGTGATCAGTGAGGACCATGGGATCTCTCTTGACCATGTATAGGAATTTATTAAATAGTGATATCTGGGTACACATTCAAGAAACGAGGTGGCAACTCGAGGGGATATTTTAGAGCAGCTTATAGGATCCCATGCACAGCTCAGGTTACTATTGCATCTGATGTTGTCCATAGTGTATATACTCAGCTTCTTTTTGGCACTAATACTATACATGCTAAAAACCCCCCTATCGTGTCCTTGCATTCTCATGATCTTAGTGACATTGGTAGAGCCATCGATCAGGCACAACAAGTACTTGAATAATTTATATATGCATTTAATTGTGTTCTAAAAAAATATGTATGATACATGTTTAACTCTTGATTGAAATTGTATACTTGAAATTTTTTAAGTAGTATTTTGATTTTTCAGAGTTTGAAAATTTGGCACATGATGGTGATCCCATGTAGCACACAACTAAGGTACATTTATAGAAATTTTTACATATATACATACTGTACACACACACACACTTAAATTAAATTAAATTTTAAAAGTTCATGTGTGCATGTACTTGAACACGTGCAGGGCTTAGGGCATAGATCCAAAGAGCTTGGATCAGGACATGGATCCACACATGATGGTGATCCCATACAACACATGTAGCATAGGTACATTTAAATATTTTATAATTTATAATTTAATTACTTGATTTGTAAGTTTGAACACATTGAAATTTTGTACACACACAAGTTTAGATAATTTCATGTGTGTACTTGAACACATGCAAGGTTTGGGACGAGGCTCAGGACACACATCCAAAGAGCTTGGATCGAGACATGGATCCACACATCTTGGATTGGGAGAGGGATCCATCCATGGATCGAGGGAGAGATTGGGCCATGGATCGAGGGAGAGATCGAACCAGAGATCTGATGATTCTATTAATAGTAGATATCCCTCTCTTTGAGATCAGCTTATTATGTTGTCTAGACACTTTTTATGATTTATACATACATCACATTATGTGTACATGTTTATGTTTTATGGTATATATGTGTACACTTGTTAAACATCTATTTACATCCTGCAAATTAAATTATGGTTTTATTTATTTATCAAGTTTGAATAGGTTTAAATTTAAATTTAAATTACATGGTTTGTTCACACTTGTTACCTACTTAAACTTGACTAAGTTAGATCATGTATAACTATGACACACCATTTGTATTCAATTATCATGATATATAGTTGTATGACCTAATCTCTAGCTAATCATATCAAGCAACCATGCATAATCAACTTCCATTGCACTTTCCTAGAATTAACTTATAAAAATCTTTATATTGGAACTATAATACAAAAATAGGCATTATCATACCACACTCTAAATTAAACTAATCAAATTTTAAAAAGACACGTGTAAGAAAATATTGGCAAAAAAATTTAATATGATTAATCATAAAAATATCTTCATTAGATAATTATCCATCGTAATATTCTATCCACTAAATACAAAGAAATTATGTTATACAAGGGTTAAGCTTGTTGTCTAGTACATAAGATTTCCCTATAAATTTTTATCATCTTCTAAAAGTTAGTTATGGTTTGATAAAACCAATATAGAATAAATTTATCTTTAATAATACATTTATATCCTTTATTCAAAATCCAAAAAATAACACTTTAGTAAAATAGGCCTAACAATCTTATCTAGAGCTAATGAAAATATGAAAATCTACCCAAAGAGATTTCACCCAATATTCTTTGTAGATAATAATTTAAAATTAATTTTAATCTAATAGAATTTGCAACATCAAATAATTAGATCAAAATGATCTTATAGCTATATAAATACCATATTACAAACTCTAGGCACTTTGCTTAAAATGGAAGACCACTATTAACTTTTTATTAATTTTGAATGTTCTCTAGCTTCCATCATAATAGGAATGAGCAAATATTTTATAGAGATTCAAAACTAAATAAAATAAATTTTACTATACATATTGAACTATACTTCATCTTAAAATAGCTACAAACTTTACACAAATTTAATACTATCTTCTAAAAAACATTGTTGGGATAAAAATAATTCCTACATGTTGCATTCCAAATCCTTTCTACACAAGTATTGAACTTGTAAAAAGAGGGGTAATTGTTTTTGATTAATTATCATTATAAAGGATCAAAAACTATAAGGGCTAGTGAGGTGGATGAAAAATGAATAGATGAAACCATAAAAAAATATTTTTAAATATAGTTAAAATCTACACTATACCTTTTCTATTATTTCTAACATTCAGGTACTGACCTAGCACCATTTGGTAGTAGTTGTACCAATATGCAACACCATACTCTAGAATCTACTTTGTTGGACTTATGCATCATAGTGTGATCAATATTTTAACTATATGATTTTTCACATTTTATTAGACACAACCTTCTCTCTATAGATGCCTGCATAATCCTATTGTTGACTAAAACACATGGTACACCATCACTATTTCATTGGAACCATCTCATACATGCACACCTTAGAAATATGAGCCCCAAGTTTAACTAGGCAAGTTTCCTCTCTCAAATATGTACCACCTAAACAACCTATCTAATGTTTCCATTCCTTTGTATTCAATTCATAAAACCAACTTTCTCTACCCTTTTATAATTTTTATCAAATCAAATATCAATAAAGCTAATTTTTATACAAGGGTTAAATCAAATATTATAAAAGCTAATAAGGTATATTTAAGTACTTACATTATCATGGATTGGCTTATATATCCTATTAAGATAGCCAATCAATATCATAACCTTTAAGAGTGTGAAAATATATCCCTAAGGAAGGGGAAATTATAACCAATCAATATAACACAACCTAAATAAGAGTGTGTAAAAATGGATTTATTTTGATTGTAATTTTTGTCAACCTATCACATTTAGAGAAAATTGTATGAACATGATTAGGATTAGAATGGTGATTATTCTTGAACATGTGATCTAATGAATGATTAGGATGAAGGGGGATGCTTAGGAGGAAAATACCAATTTTCTAGGATGTGACATATATTAGGATATGAAAATGGATGATCAAAAACTTGAAGGTGAATAGGTAAGGTCATATTAAAGTTCAAAAATTTGAAGGTGAAATTTTTTAAGGTCATTCCATGTCAAACATAAAATTATACAATCAAGGACTAGACATGATTTAAAGGAATTTCTAGGCAAAATGTGAAATTTATAATTTAGGAATTGCATATTATACATATGTACATGTGTACATGTTCTAAGATTCAACAAATGAAATCAAAGATTCAAGTGAACTTAAAAAATATTCTTGAACTAAATTAAGAATACCACATGAAATATTTATGATCAAGCCTTTGAATAAACCCAGTCTAAATCATGCCACATGTCCAATCAATATATAAATATATAGATATAGATATCTATTAAAATTTGGAGTACACAAATGTGCATATCCAAAAAACAACTTAAAGCTCCTTGTACATAAAATATCGATCCTCTCTATCTTTAATTACCTCTAAAAAAAATTCATGATCTTCAATAGGAAACCTCCACTTTTGTTTGGCACATCCTTTCTTAGGTAAAGTTGCTAAATTTATTTTTGTTTCTATAACTAGGTGACTGTAATGTAGAACTTTTTGTCCTAGCATATAATCAACAAAATAAATACCATTTTTATCTATTTTTATCTATCTTTATTTGTTGATAATATGTGCCTTCAATAATGACTGATCGAATGGGATACTCTTGTCCATCACCATCTGTCATCGATTCCTCCAATTTTATTTTTGGTTTTGTACATCTTAGTAGATAGTAACTTACACCTTCTGCATTATCAGGATCTGCAACAACAACAAAAATATCTCATGTACACACACCATATATTTTTAATCAATTTTAACTAAATTAAACACATGCTTAAAAATTAATTAAACATAGAATATATTTAAATCAAATTTAACTAAATTAAGATCAATTTCCATACTTGTAACAATTAAATTAGATACACACTCGTAATTAACTAAATATAGAGGATTGTAGACATTGACATTGTCATCTTCAGCAAGAGGAGGCATTAATATTAATTATTTCATTTCCGATTTTGAAACATACCCATCTCTAATATTCTCACATTGAACAATATTTGCATTGTTCTCAATGCAATCAACACAAAAACATGATTTTTCTCTAACATTAATTGCATAAGGCTTACTACTTCCTGTTGTCATTATTTGATGCAAACTTCTAATACCATGAATTGCTTGACATTTATAAGGATTTGGTTGATCAATATCTATAAATTCAAATTTGAAAATTTAATTAAAAATCATGTACGTGTTTGAACTTTGAAATTACTTTTTTTAACAAATTTTGACTAGATGTACCTTTAACTTCCCAAAAATACTATGTGTTGTATGTTGAGTCGCAAGTGAAAAATTGAATTTTACACATTCAACAATTTCATTTGCATTTCGTATGGAATTACCTGCAAGTACAAATGTGTTGGCACAATTTTTCACCTATTACTTGAACAAGAAACTTAAAAGAATTTTTAATCTAATTTAAATATATATCTAATCTTTTCAAAAATATATCTACATGTTCCATATATATATATATATATATATATATATATATATATATATATATATGGTGAAAGTTACTAGAAATTTCATGTTGACGAAATGCTTGCTTCACACATGCTCTTGTTCCATCGTGCTCTCCTTTTCCATGTCCACTCTCATAAAAATTCCACAAAAATTGGTTTTTACATCTAGCATGTTGATGGCTTAACCAAACAAAAGCTTTTGAAGACTTAAATTGTCTTGCACAAAGTTACAAATAATTACACTAAAACCAAATTAGCTCAAGTCAAAAAAGTAATTGTATATATAGTTCAATTAGACTTGATTTAAGTCTCAAAATTAAAAGTAAATATAAATAGATAATTTTTTAAAAAATAATGTACACTTACCAGCACATCCAGTAGACCATATCCAGTGTTGTTCTTTATTTATGCCACATCATCTCAGGTCTTCAAAAAAAAATTGAAAAAATGAGCTACATAGCTTTTATCATGATTTGTATCATCACTGATATAAAAGTGAAACTCTTTGATGATAATTCGGTCATCTTTGCTACTTTGTATTCCATCGACCTCTAATTCAGCATGCCTATAGAAAACTTGCACAAAGATTGCAACTTGCTCAGAATGATAATATTGACTTTGAATCTCAATTTGAGGACTAAATGTATAGTTCTCAAAGAAATTTACCATCAAGAGAATACAACCTAGTGGAAATGAATTCTTTGAATCATAAAATTATTTAGCTTGCCATCTTGCACAATGACAATGTTGGATATGTGGATATATGATATTGCAAAATTTACTCATGAATTCATTGTAAGGAAATCCACTCTCTTTGATTACAATTTTTTTGGCCTCAACTCCTGACTTCATTAAGTATGTCTCATATTCAAATCTCTTCCAAACAACTTGCATTTCATTATTATAAAAATGGAAAAAATCCTTCAAATCTCCACAATCATTACATACATTTTGTATACACTGAACATTGAATTCTTCCTAATCTTTTGATTTTTTGCATACAAGAGACTTCACAAATTATTTTTTACTTTATTTATATGTACAAATGATGGTCATAGTGTCTCAAACATCCTTTGACAAATCCTCGCATTTGAAAAATCTTGCTTGAATTCTTCAAAAAGTTTACTTTGTGTTGTATCTATAAAATGTTTTGGATGAGAAATTTTTGTACCATCGTCACTTATTATTTGTATAGTATCCCTTCTATTGGATGAAACATGAGAATGAGTAGTCCAATATTCAACCACCTGTTTCTTTGCATCTTCCAAAATTCTATCTTTTCAGGGAACCCTACAAATATTTACCCAATTTTTCTCAATTTTTTCATCTATTTGATTTCTCTTTTCAATATACCTTTGAAAAATTCTCCTAGAAAAAATTATTAATTTAGAAATTTCTTGAACTTGTCTTCTATGTGATAATTTAGAAGTTTACTAGAAATTATAGTGATCAATTCTCTACGTGCAACACTTAAATCACTAGGTCGACTCTTTTTTTAAATACATTCTAATGCTTCTTGCAAGTTTTCAAAAATTTTGCATTTTAAATATGATGAATTTTTCCTATTATCAACCCCTAACAACTCCAAACCAGGGGTCATTTATTCTTATCTAAATAACTTTGCAACTAACTGTGCTCTTCGAATTAGAGATTTTTCTTCAAAAAATCATCCCATATTCTTTTTGAGTGTAATTTTAATGTGCTTTCAGATAACATATCTTCAAATGAAATATTATTAAAAAAGAGAATCCTCATCCATCTTCATCAGATTTTCCATGCCATAGTCCAAAAAAATCTATTATTAGGTTCAGTTTGTTCTTTTACCTATACGTCACCTTGGTCATTGATATTTTACATGGGTTGTTCTTCATAAGATGTTCCTTCACCCTCTCTTCTCTTCTTGTGTCTTATTCATGTTCGATCATACTTCCTTGATCTATTGCTTTTACACGCCATCACAAATTGCACTCAAATTTGAATTCACCTCCATACAAATTTGTACACACATGAGCTTTCAATGAAACATGTACAATTAATATTACATAAATATCTAACACTTGAAAAAACAATGGAATAGTTCATAAAATTGGTGATCAATAATAACAAAATCTAAGAATATAAATAACGAAAACAAATTTCAAAGGCATTAATGAAAATAAAAACATAATCAATTAAATAAGCTCAAGATCCATGTACCTTCAAATATAGCTCTCCTATTGTTTAAATACGCTTTCTTTTATCGAAACAAGTCTTTTAAATTGTCGAAATAAACCTTCTTTTGTCAGAATAATCTTCTAACTTGTTGAAATAAACCTTATTTTGTTAAAAAAAGCTTTCCTCAGTCGAAATCATACTTCCTTGGTTAAAATATATTTTACTAAATCTACTTGAATTGAAAAAAGTAAACAAAAAAATATATATTTTATATCAACCATTTTCGATCGAGTCACTTTAAGCTGACACATGTTCGGCTGAGCATGGCTCAGCTGAGTGGGTTTCGGCCGAAACCCATTCGACTGAAATATGCTTGGCTAAACATGTCTAGGTGGAATCCTACATGGTAGCCAACTCACCCTTTTTCAGAATTTTCTAAAACATTCAACTTTGGTAGAGTGTTTCTCCTCTCAAAATTATTGTTCTAGAAGAAAAAAAAAACCCTTTCGTAAAGCTCAGAGTGGTGAATCCAAATATATACTTTTTTAATGTTTTGATTAGGGTAAACCCATAATAGTGGTTTACAATTTTGATGAGGAAGGAAATTTGTAAAAATTCTCACACATTCTGTTGGTTCTCAAAAACGCTGGTTTGAATGAACCACGAGATGTTGCCACACTCTCACTACGTTATTGGTCAACTAACAAGGCCAACCAATATGCTTGAACCCTCTACTCTTAAGGCTGTGCTAAACCTAGGTGGGTGCACCTATATGAGCAAAAAAAATTTTGAATTATGTTTCCTACTTGACCTATCCACAAATGGCAATTTGATAGTGGAAAGATATGGTCCTAATTTGGTATAAATTGTATATGCAATATCAAGGTGTGAATTAATATATGTTCAATTAAGAGATGTCAAGTGAAATGAATAAAACTAATGTAATGAAAATAAGGGAGACCAGTGCCTTAGTGGGTAAAACGAAGTCAAATGGGAGCCTTTGATGAGTGGTTTCTATCTAGCAAGTTCTTAATTGTTTGGCATACAATTATGAGTCTATAACTGGTATAAACATGCAAGGATGTAATTGATAAACCCTACTTAAACCAGAATATCAAATCTAATTATCTGATTCTTCTTAGTGATCCAAATAATATTCCTAGATTGTTGTAATTGATTGAAAGGAATTTAATTCTTCATTAAAGAATCCAATAAATTGAATCACACAAAAACAACAAATGTGCACTAATAAATCGAACATATACTTGGTACTTCAATCTTAACAATCAAGAAACATCATATTGGAGACAATCAAATAATCGTAGGAATCTAACAAACAATTGATACCAGAATGAAGCCACTAAATCAACAGTCTTTCATTATCTTCCTCAAAATTCATATATGCAACATAGTCTCCTTGAATGTCATCATTCTAAAAATATAGTGCTTACAGCAGTCTATCCTATTCTAATTCTATCTTCTAACTTTTCTATCTATCCCAACAATGGATATTTATACATTTAGTTTGCAAAAGGACGTGTCCTTTCAAAAAAAATTAAGCATAAAATGCTAAAAAGTTTATCATTAACTACTTTCTGTTAAGCCACAAATGAACTACAAACATGTGCTCTGTATAATCCTGGCGCTTATGTGTGTTTTCATCTCCTAACACATCAGGGATCACGATCTTCGTCATCATCATTTGTTCATTTTTCTCACATGCTTCATCTAACGTTATGTCTTTTGCAGTGGTTGTCTTCAATATCTCTTGGAGTATTGAATCACATTCGCCTTTCCATGTAGTCACTTCTTTTAGTTTTCCTTCATCATCATAGAACTTAGTCAATCTGTCATCAGAAGCTTCTATCAATCCCTGCACATCCCCTTGTAATTCCCTAAAGAATTCCTTGTGCTTATCTATGATATGATTAGCATTTTCAATTCTTGCAGCATTAGGAGTACCCCTTTTCATCTCCTCAATTCTCTCTTGGATCCTATCATCCACTCTTCTATGTTCTATTATAGCATCCACATATTGTGAATGTTTTCCCCAAAGTTTATTTAACCAAGTGTTTAAAACAACCTGCCTCTTTTTTATTATTGCAGTGAGTGTGTCCACTTTCCCTTGTGAGTATGCACTTGATCCTTCCCAATGGTCCCTTTCCTATGAACTTTCACCTTGGGTGAGCATTTTTGTTGGCCCTATTACAGCACCTACCAAGTCCTTTAAATTTTCATTCTCTCTTAGCATTCTCTCATTACTGGTTTTTTACATTTTTCTCTCTCTGATCAATGCTTGAATCTAGGCTTTATTCAACTTTTCTATATTGATCCCAATTTATGCAGTTGCAACAGGATCATCCTCTCCAACCTTTAGAGTCATGACATGTTTAAATTCCTTCTCAATATCAATGGCAATTGAATTCTTGTGAGGGGGATACAAAGCCCAAATAATCCATGTTTCATCATCAGGATTGTATCTTGATACTGTATACACTTTTGTCACCTTCTCTATGCTGAGCTTGTGGGTAGCATTGTTGTCCTTCAGGAAACTGTCAAAAACTAATGCAAAATTCAAATCCAAACCTGGGAAAATCATAACACCATCCTTTTCTAACATCTCTCTTCCTTTCTCAAGGGTCATGTTTTTCATCTCTTTGTCCACCTCATCCCTTAATCTTTTTAACAACTGGTCCTCATTTCCCGGTGTGACATTGTCAACCAGTCCTCTTATTTCTTTTCTATTTTGTTTGTATAAAAACATTTTAGACTCTGAGGTTTTCACAAATTCATCATTTTCTATAAAAGATCTATAATCTTCATGTCTCGTATCCACATCCATAATTTCCTCAAAATTTGTTTCTCTGGCAGCATAGGTATAATCTTGAGTCCTTATTGTCGATACCTTCCCCGATGGGCCTTGTGGCCTGTCAGCTTCCAATACTCCTTTAATGGAGTATAACAACTCAACATCTACCAAATCTTGATCATGCTTCTCAATCACCATTTCTGCTTCTTTTTCCTCCAATTTTCTGATTATGTCATCAGATTGATAGGGCACATGCTGGTACCCTCTAGAATTTATTCTTTATCTGGCAGAATGGATATATCCCTCTGGATCAAAGTTTTTTTCTTTATGGTGCTCTTCTCATGTTGTAATGCAATAACTTATCCAGTATTAAATTATAGCCCTCATTTTCTAACACAGTAAAATCACCAAAACACAGTGTACTTGGCATAAAAGCCTACTTCCCATAGGAACTTAAGTTCATGACACCAGAGAAATCCATTTTCCTAACAATCTCTAAGTATGCAATTCTATTTGGAACTGTTCTAGTCAAAATGAATTGTGTATCCTCAAAACCATAAACCATAATCATAGTGGCATTTTCTAAACAATACCAATCCCCCCAGTTGTGGTTGATTGGTCCATTATAATCCTTAGGCCTAAGAAACCTCTTTACTTCATTAGATAAGGAATAATCACAAGGATGATTATAAAATATATGCAAAGGCTTCACAAAGTATTCTTGAAAATGCAAGAAATTAGAATTAGCAAACCTGTTGTCACAAACAGCAATCCACAACTGAACAGGGAATGGCTTACCTTCTTTATCAGATTTTGAAATCCTCAGCTCCTGGTGGCACAATCCTAACTCCTATCCAAAATAAAGCATCAAGTGCATCAACAATGAATAATTTATGAGGTGCAGGATAGAGGCTCCATTCTTTATTTCTATTAACCCTACATCCAACTCCTTAAACACATGTGAAGCATAATCAAAAGACCTAGAATTATGATATCTAATATCCACAACAATCATCATGGGCACAACTGTCATATGCTATGGGACTTCCATCCCCAATACATGTCCTACTGAAAAATAGGTATACTTTAGGTAGGTTTCAAAAAGATCCACATGAAATGGTGGTCCGTCATTGTCTTCCATCGGAGTAGGTTTTCCATGACACCTAATTCTATTCAAGGGTAATCTCCAGCCTTTGTAAATGGTGTCCATTCTTCTGAATTCACTATCGAGCTCCTCACTTATTATCTTCTCACTACATATTCCTTCCAATTTGAAAACCTCACTTATTGCATTCTCAGATACATGTATCAATGGAGTCCCAGATAGATCACATATAGCTTTACTTTTTGGATTATAATGACTAGCCAGAAATTTTACCAGTTTGACATCAACAAAGACATTAGGGTACACCAATTTTCCCAAATTGAGCCTCCATAGATTGCATACTAGCTCGAAGCGATTTCCTCTATGGTAGTGGAAACTGAACAATTCATACCCTATAATTGGGGTCCAAATATCCCCTATGAATTTGCATTTGTCATCCAATTTATCAATTTCCACTTTGAGCTACGTAGAACGCCTAGCTTTAGGCCCTGAACTAGGTAACTGGTCTATGAGATCTTGATTTAACTTCCTCTCAGTGGCCTCTGGTTGTAGTTCATTTTTTTTGTTTTTTGCCTTTGGTTAACTACCCTCCCCATGTTTTCTTCCTTTCATCTTTTCTGAACTAGTGCCTTCCATTTTTAAAATTCATAAATTTTCAGAGCATGAGAAACTGATTGTATTTTTCCTTCAAATCCAAGTGAGATGAATTCCCTAATTGTTCTACTGGTGCCCCTGCTCTCTTTAATTGCCAATTCCATGAAATAATGATTTCAATTGAGCACACCTTGATATGCAAAATATTTTATGCTTCGTGGCACCATTAATGTCTTTACTGAGATATGAATGCTACAAGTTTTTCAAAATTCTCACTGTCACAATAGTAATCATATCGGCAAGACATTTCAAATCTTTGGATGATCCATCTATTCTACATTCACCCATCTGCTAAGACGTCTTGTAGTTTCCTTGACATCACAAGTCTCCCTAATAGTTTTTTCCTTTTTCTTTTTATATCACCATGACCTTCACTGAAGCAAACTATCTGCCAGAGTTAACGAATTGGGCCAACGATTCTTCACCTCACTCTGAAAGCTCTATGTCTCACCGAGATGCTCACTTTGTCAACTTAAGTCACCGAGACCAAGTAATTGTTCTGCCGATAGAATGAAACTCGGCGTGATGTCTCTTAGATCTCTCCATTAAGATATATCTCACCGATACACTTTTTCTTCGGTGAGACCATGCGCATTGTCTTCTCGATAACCTTTATCTCTACATGCTTAGTTTTTTCGGTGTAACCCAAGGAGTCGATAAGACTCCTTGAACTCTCCCTGACATCATTTGTCTTACCGAATGAGTCTTCCCTTTGATATACCGGCAAGACTAGTAACGCTTCGGGTAGTACCTTGAAATCTCACTCCGTTGACCATAGTCTCTTTGATAGACTTTATTATATTCTAGTCGGCAAAAGGAAACCTAGCTCGATATGACTTCACATTGTCACACCAATACCTTTTTTCTGCCGATAAAAAATGTAAACCCGCATTCTCTTGGTTAATAACTTTATCGGTATGACCCCTCTGATGTCTTGCTGATATATTGATGAAATGTATATTATCATCGGTGAGACCTACATCAACTTATGCCGATATTTTCAAATGTTAAAGATTTAATGTTAGATGAAATTTATGGGGCTATATGAAAAAATTGAATTCGAAATTTGGTAAAAAAATGCTATGTGAGGAATTTAATGTCTATATTATGAACCTTTTTGGGAAACTAATAAGAATGAATGGTTAATGAGGTTGTCAAGATTTCACAATTCCAACACATTCAAAATTTCATGTTTTAAAGGGTTTGCTCGAACTAGGGGGTTCACACGAACTCAAAAGAGGGGTTCAGTCGAACCCCTAGTTCGAGCAAACCCCCTTTTGCATGGTGGGTTTGCTCGAACCCTACGATGTCATGTTTCTTCATAGAAACGAATGGAAAATTCAAAAAATAGGGGGTTCATGTGAACCCCTCTTCGAACGAGCCCCCCTTCACCCTTTTGAGTGAAGGGGGGTTCACTTGAACCCCCCTTTTTTACCCTTTGCCCCCTCTTCCACCAAATTTTAGCAGATTTATGCCCTTCGAAGCTCAGGTTGAGGATTAAAATGGAGGAGACTTCATAGACCCAACTAGAATATGGTAGTCCTCAAAACGAGCTATCCAACGAATATAATTTTAATCTATTTTGGTTTTATTATGTATGTGTTTTTCTAGTTTTATTGAACATAGGTTTTTCACCAAAAATCAAGCTCTTTGTTTTGCACATGTGGAAATATAAAAAATTATCAAAAAAAAAAATTAAAAATATGTTTGTGCTTGGTATTGATATCCTTGATTCATTAAATAAAATAAAATTTAATTTTAATACATACAAAAAAAATTATGTTGTATACAGTCCACCTATGTTTGAATTGCAATTGGTTTGACTTCGAAATTTGATTAAGGAAAAAATATTCAATAAAAAACTATGAGACCAAATGAAAGTGCTAGATATCGTAGCTACAAATCTAAATTCAAAAAAATTAGAATTTAATCCTTCATACAAAAAAGGTTATGTTGTATACGGTGAGCGTCACTTTTTTAAAATGTTGTTTTCTGAAAAAACTAGTTTTCGTGGGAGATGGAAAAAAAAAAGCAATTTGATTCCAAAAAAATTGTAAAAAATATTTTTAGAATCTATAGACAAAATGTGATGAGACTCTAGTTTACATCATCTTCAAATTCCTCATGGTTTAACTGATATAGGTGCCCAAATGTGAAGATTTAGTTAAAAATAATAATTTCAATGTCTAGTTTGGCCAAAAATTGTAAACCACTATTGTGGCATCACCCATCAATTTTAATATATGTTATTTTTAAAATAATGAAAGTAGGTTGTTAAAATGAAAAAAAAAGTTGATTATAAATTTTAAAAAATATAGTAAAACTTATTAAAAAAAATTAAAACTTATATGGTGTAGTAGAGGAGAGAGTCTTCTTCAAAATGGTATAGTTTATTTTCTGAAAATAATTTAAAAAATTGAAAATAGTTGGCAACTCGTGAAAACTATCAAATTCTGACATTTTTGACTTTAAAATGTTATTAAACAAGAAAAATATACATCAAATTTTGATTTTTTTTTCCATGCAGTAGATATTGAAATTACCGATTTGGAAAAAAAAAATGTTATTTTCAATTTGTTTCTTGATGGTCTGTGAAGTCACTCTTTTTTGAAATTTTCAGCATTCCAAAATTTGTCCTTAAATTGAAAAAACATAATGAAAACGATTTTTATTAAAAATTTAAAATTTAAAAAAAATTATAGGAATAATCTTCATCAAAATTTCTACATTTCATTAGTTTACACCATTTTGAAATTCAAAACATAAAGACCACTTTTATGTGGCCGAAGTTCAAAAAAATAAATTTGTTGGTCGATTCCTCTATAAAGTGTGACATAGGTTTGTGCTTTTACCCTTTCATTTTGGGATTTAGCCCCACGACCTGATTTATGTAGTGGATTGAGGGAAAAATCACTTTGTCGCCTTGAGTTCTCCAACACAGAATGTGTCTCAAAGGCAAGCCTGATCTAAATGTGATGCTTGAAATCAAACAAATGCAAAACCCAAAGTGTTTTTTGTCACTCAAGATCATCAAAAGACGCAAGGGAAGAGGATACACACTTGGTTTTCCAAGCATGATGAACACGGTATATAATTCAACACAATTTCTTTTTTAGTCCAAAAAATTGAAGTGTGAAGATATCATAACATTTTTTATGTGCAACAAATCCAAAGAATTTGAGACTTCAGTAAAATATAGCAGTGTGCAAATAAAAATGGATTTGTTCAATTTTGAGCACCAATTTTGAGTGTTTCTAATGGCCTCATTTGTCTTAATGTGGTCAAAAAATAAAAAGCATTCATTCGTGAACAAAATAAAAGGCGTTGGTCAAAACAAAGAACATTCAATTTTAGAAGCACGAAAGTGAAATGTTGTTTAACTATGAATTCTTCGAAGGTTCGGTTTTAAGAACACCAATTTGAAGTGTGCAAGTTGTGGGTTCAGTTTTACAACACCAAATTGAAATATTCTTTAAACTAAGAAAGCTTTCAAGGTTCGGTTTTAAGAATAGCAATTTGAAGTGTGCAAGTCGTGGGTTTAGTTTTACAAACACCAAATTGAAAGATTCTTTAAACTAAGAAAGCTTTGAAAGTTTTGTTTTAAGAACACCAATTTGAAGTGTGCAAGTTGTGGGTTTAGTTTTACAATACCAAATTGAAAGATTCCTTAAACTAAGAAAGCTTTGAAAGTTTAGTTTTAAAATTGAAGTGTCCTTGGACCGTTTACCAACCCTTCAATGAAACCATTAGTTTTTCTTATGGAAAAACATGTCATACTCTTGCAAGGGTTGCACGATCACTATTAGAAATTTTCCAAAACACCAAACAGTCAAATGTTAGCATTAGAAATTAGGAAAAATTCATGTAGATTTAAGATAGAAAGAAACAGAGAAATAGCTCTAGTATTCTAGATAGTAGTAGACTTTCTATCTAAAGCAATAGTGATCGACTTTTTCAATAGCAGCCCAAAAAAAGGAAACTGCAGACCTATTACAAACAACTGCATTTAGAATGTCAAAAGCAGCCCTATTTAGTGCTGTAGAATCTGGGAAAAGTGAAATTGTAGTAGAAGCAAAAAAATGACCCAATGAAAATCCTATAGCTTTCATGTAAATATTTTCAACTATGTTTCAAAAAAACTGTCTTCATTCTAGAACCTGCAATATGCTCAAAATAAACTCATGAAACCGTTAATGTCAAGGATCGAGGTCCCACTAAGCATGCCAAATACCATAATAGGGGAATGAATCATGCATAAGAAAATTAATTAATCTAATCCAAACAAAATTAAGAATCCTTATGTTGTTCTCTCATTTGTTGTCCCTAATGACAAATACACAAACTCACATGTTTGTGGCATTGTAAGTTGATCTTGGTAGTATGGATAGACATGGTACTTAGGTTTGTGGAATTGTAAGTTGATCTTCGTAGTATGGGCAGGCATGGTATGGCATTAAATAGGTATGGTATGGCATTAATTGTTTCAGATATATTCTTGGCCTATAGATCATTGTTTTTTAGTTATTGTGACACACTGGTACAATGTCAAATATGTGTGCTAGGTTTCGTGGTGACATATTGGTACTAATGTGATTTTTTAAAAGGAATGTTTATTGGTTTTCAATGCTAGGCTTTTAGCCATAGCAATTCTTTATGAGGCATTTGATTAAGGTGGTTTATCATATCTCATTGCAATCTAAACTGTCAAATAAATTGACATTATACAAATCACTTGAGAAATTTATTCAAGATAGGTTTTATTATTAAAGTTCTTTTTGAACAAGGTGAAATTCTTTTTAAACAAGGTGTTTTTGGTTTTGATTGGACTCATTTTATTAAGGTTTTGAGCTTTAAACGAAGTCATATTATTATCGGCATGTGAAGTTTGGGAAGGTATTTATACCTTTTTTTACATGGTCGGCATCTCTTGTTAAAGGAATTTGTTTACTTTATACTTCTAATGTGGTATCGGGTAGGTTAATATGGTTAGCCTTTTGATTGGCATTTTGATCACAATAAAAATGTGATAACAGGTATCAAATTTTCTTAGAGTCACATGATGGTGACAACATTATTCTATTTGATACTTGTGACTGGGCTAAAAAGTGACATCGACAACAATCGTGGACTTCGACAACTCATTTTGACTTAATGATTCAATATTATTATGATGTCGATGGTTTTGATAAAAGGAATTATAATGTTTTGTCTGGATCTCAAATTATTATGTTGTTTTGAAAAGTCTTCAAAAGCTCTTGTAGCTTGATTAGGGAAAATGCATTATTGTTGTTTCACTTTTGAAGTCCTAGCCGCCATGGTTATTCCGGTGAGAGCAACGGCGTTTAGATTTGCAGCTAATGGGTATGTGCGGGATCATGATGGGCCAAAAAGTGGCGATCTGTAAGTGATATGATGGCCCATGTGGCTGACGACCTTTTTTTTACCCAAAATTGATGAAATGAAAAGGATTTTTAAAGGATATTCTCAGCTTTCCACCAATATAAATTATGCTTTACTTTGAATTTAATAAATTATTATTATTTATTTTCTATTTGAATTACGACTAAAGTCCTGATTGATAGGCTGATTGAAAGACATCTATATCTTTCAAATGGTATCACATTTTTTGAATCCAAAACATTTTTCACATTCTACATGATTCACATACTATAGGATTAAAAATAAAAGAATTGAATTTCATGAAGTTTTGACCAAGTTAAGGTGGTTAGACATATGATTTTTTATATTTTTTAAAAGTTGTAATAAAAAAATCATAATTAATTATTTACTTGGAAAAAAATTACAAAAAAATATACATCACATCGGGACATGAGTCCTCTACTTATATATAAAATCTTATAAACAAATATCATAATTTTATTGTGGTTAGGGTGGTTAGACAGACACGTACTTCTTATATTTTCCCTAAAATTTAAGTACTACTCCATTGGAATTTCAAATTTTCACCAAATAGATTTTTTTTTTTTTAAATAAACCTAGTATTTTAGAAACTAAATTCAATTTCTATAGATTCTATTCTTACATATTTTTGAAATAATATACATAACTTATTCAAATTTTTATGTCAAGTTTCCTAACGCTGATTTTCTGAATTTTTATTGCCACTTAAGGGCCTATTTTTCAATGATGATCCCGCACATACCCTAATATGCAATTGTTTTCTGAGCTATGTTCACAGTATGAGCTCAGATGAGATTATATACAAAATGGTCTTGAATATTCAGTGATTGTGGGTGTTGAACCGACTGTGAAAGTTGACTTGTGTCACTCAATTGAACGGTTATGAAATTGTTTCAGGTATTTCTTTAGTTGACTCATTTCACCGAGAGCAAGGTAAGAAATTTTTGTTATGGGTTCTTGAAATGTTTTTCGACGGAGCAAGGTGTAAATTTTTTTAAGGTAATAAATTGTTTGAACTTGTTATTGTTAATATGTGTAAACTGTTTAACCTTGTGGTGATTATATTTAAAACCTCTTTAGGGTTTCTGGGTATCTATCTCGTGTAATAGAATTTAGGGTTTCTTAACCCTAATCCAAGTTGGTTTCCAGTCTTTGTAATCAGTTCTATAAGATATATCTAAGAGATTTGATGAGAGACAAATGCCAACATATGTGAATTTTTGAATACTTATATAAACAGTGGTTGATCACTGTTTTGTGTTTGGCATTTCTAATAGAGTTATTATGTTGAATGTGAATACAAAATTATGTAATTAATGTTTGCAAGTATGATGCAAAATAGAGTATATATCTTATATATTTGGTATTTTAGAGCTTTCAAAATGAATCTTTAAGATATTAAATGTATTAAAATGAGAGTAATATGCGAACTAAATGGAAAAAGGGTAACCCTCTGATATATTATTGTTTTGAGTTTTTGTATAAGGATTGGTGCTCCTTGGAATGGGTGTTCCTAAATGTATAAGGGTTTGGTGCTCCTAGAGTGGGTGCTCTAAAATTTTCCAATAAGGCATTGTAAATAGTGGTTTTTGAAGTTAAGCTAGTGAGGCATCATTTTTTGGAGTGGTTTTTCTACCTCAAGAGAGTTTTCCACTTGTCACATTATTTGTCTTGTGGTCTCATTTGTGGTTTCATTGCTTTAAAGTAATAATGCTTCAAGATTGTAAAGATCTTGGATTTTCTTATTTCACTTCTTTAATGGTTGCATTCAATTCATGAATGTATCTATCATTGAAATATTTAAAGCATAAATTGATTAAATTTTTTGGTGACAAAAGTTAAAATTTGTTCAAAACATTGATTCACCGCCCCCCCCCCTCTTAGTTTTTGTTGACTCTAACAATTGGTATCAGAGTATAGGGTCCGTATATAGGTCTAAACCACCTAGGATTGATTATGGTTTTAGAGTCTTTCAAACATTTTACAAGTTCACTAAGGTACTTCTGTAACTAGAGCTCCACTATTTGATGGTATAGACTATGTGTTCTAGAAAATCGAAATGGAAACTTATCTGGTTTCAACTGATCTTGATGTTTGGAGAATAGTTGAAAATGGGTATACTATTCCAACCATAATACACAGAGATTCTATTCAAAAGGAGAAGTATGAAACTAATTCTATAGCCAAACATGCTCTTCAGTGTGGTTTAACTAAAGATGTTTTTGTTAAAGTCATGCATTGCAAATCTGCTAAGGATATTTGGGTAAAACTTGAAAATATCTATCAAGGAAATGAAAATTCAAACAATCAAAAATTATTAGTCTCAAAACATAGTATTAAGAAATGAGAATGAAGGATGATGAAAAAGTAGCTACGTACTTCTTGAGAATAGATGAAGTTCTTAATGTAATGAGAGGATTAGGAGAAGATGTAGAAGAGTTTGATGTAGTCAAGAGGGTTATTAGAACCTTGCATCCTATGTATGAAACTAAGGTATCAGCCCTTTAAGAAAATAAACATTTTGACCAGCTTACCTTAGATAATTTACAAGGAACTCTTGCTGATTTTGAAATGAGAACAAGCAAAACTAATTCAACAGTAAAAGAAACTACTTTTAAAACTAAGAAAAAGGAAACTGTAGAAGAAAGTGAGTCAGAATAATCAGATTCAAAAGAGGCTCACTTTGTTAGAAAACTTAAAAAGGAATCAGGAAAATACAAAAGAAAACTTCCCTTGAAATGTTCCAACTACGGAAAATTTGGACATTTTGTAGCTAACTACCCCTATGGTGATCAAAATAGTGATGATTAAAAATCTGACAAACAATCTAAGAAGAAGGTCTATAAACCTAAAAGGAAATTCACTTTCAAAAGGAAAAAAGTATGTTCAGTAAAGATAAAACATACATTGAAACAAAAGAATCTTCAATGGAAGGAGATGAAACACTATTTATGATTGTTACAAATATAATTCAAGGTCTTAATAAGGAGATTGATAATGTTATGAACAACGGCTCAAAAATAGATGATTTTTTTGTAGTTAGTATACCTCAGTTTGAAGGCACATCAGGAAGTAGAGATGTTAATCTTGAGAGAGAAGCAAACAGTGCCTTAAGAGGCATTTAGAAACTTAAAGAGAAAGTTGTAGTAAAGAAGAATAATATTGAGAAACAAATTACTGATCTAAAACTTCAAATTGAAATACTAGAAATTGCAAAGGTGTAGTTAGATATCAAATAAAAATAATGTTGCACTTTAGCAACAAATATTGATGACCTGAGAAAAGATCTTGATATGTGTAACAACAATAATAAACTAGCTGAAATTTTAGGTAAACAAAGAAATTATAATGATAAAAGAGGTCTTGGGTTTATGGAAGGTCAATTCTCTCATTCTAATAGGTTTCAACATAACAAGGTGGAAAAGAAAACTGGGTTGATTTTGAAACCAAAGAAAATTAGTGAGAAGACAGAAGGTACATTTAGTCAAGCAATTTTACATTCTAAGGTGAATAGTTAATGGATTCTGGATATTGGGTGTTCACACCATATGATACGTGAAAAAATTAGCTTTATCAGTTTTGAATATTGTGATGGCAGTTTAGTTTGGTTTGGAAATGATGATTGTATTCAGATCATTGGGAAAGGAACAGTTTCTTTGAATGGTAACTTGTTTTTGTAGGATGTGCATTATGTAGAAAAAGTCAAGCATAATCTTTTGAGCATAACTCAAATCTGTGATCAAGATTTTTATGTTCTTTTTAATGCTCTAGGGTGTGTAATTGGAAAGAAAATAGGTGAAATTGTTGGTGTAGGTTCAATAACTCAAGGGAATGTTTATAATCTGCAAGAAACAAGATGTGTGAAAATGAGTTCTCAGTTGAGGGAGACTAGTATATGATCTTCCTCATATTTCTCATCACTAAATCATCTATATTGCAGTTTCAGGGTGCATTTCAAGTATTTTTACATATCCCTATGATTAGTTGTTTCATTGAACTCTATTAGTGCATTTCTAAAAGTGATGATTCTATCATTGAATTTTTTGGGAAAACTCAAAGGATAGTTTTGTTTTGACAGTTTTGTTTGGATAAGATAGCATTTGTTTTTGGGTTGTGTTATGTCAGCATAATGAGTAAAAGATGACAATTTTGTTTTATGTTACAACTTCAAGTGACAGTGAGTTTACACATTTGATTATACACTGCTTAGCCATGCTTCTTAATCTATATGAAAGTGGTGCTAATTTATGTTGAAGATGGTGTTACTTGAACTCAATAGTTTAGTATTTCATATTGTTCTATACAATGGTTATATACATATGATTCATTCTTGGATTATGTATTCAGTGCCTATACTCAATCCATGCTGGTAGATATGTTTGAAAATCTTTATCATTGGTGACAAAGGTATGGAAAATTTGGGCAAATCATTTGATATCAGTTTTTGTAGTTGCATTATAGCAGGGTTGAATTATGAAAGTATAGTATAGTGAATGTTGCTTTGAGGAGACTCTTATTGTTAAAATGACAATAAAAGCTATAATAATTTTGATTGTTTATTTGTAAGGCTTCAAGGCTTCTTGAAACAGTCTTTTCTAAATGCTCTTAAAAGTATGCATGGTCTAAGGGGGAGACTTTATGTCTATTTTACACCCTCGATTCAACTATTCTTATGTATGCTTCTATGAATTTATGATGTATAGTGATATTATGATGATACACTACTATTGTTTTACCAGTGTATAGTCACTCTTATCTGTTTGCACCATTTATTTCCTTAAGCATTGGCTCAGATCATGGCTGCATCTGGTTCTTCTTAGTATTATCAGTGTTCATCTTTGATATGTTCAGTGAATGGTGTTACATGCATTTTGGTATTGCATTATTGTTTGGATTGCATACTGATTGGTATAACAATTTTTTAATGATTCATATTGTCAGTTCAAATTGTTTCAAGTTTCATGAGATAGTTAAGTTTAAGATAGGATAACATCAGTGATAGCAACATATGTTGCTTGGACACATGTCAAGTAATATGCAGTGATAATTGTGAGCAGTGATTGAACAATGCTATATCATAGGGAGATGTTTCTTTCATATTTCATTCCCATGGTACATAATACTTTTGGTGATTGGTTATAATACAGTTTGGTGATTTGTACATTATCAGCTTGTCATTGATGTATGGTAGTGGTATTTATTACATTCTCAGTTCGTTCTTATGGTGGGGCGGGTGCATGGAAATGGTGAGCAATTTCGTGGACACCCTAAAAAGAAAAAGTTGAAAAGCATAACACGAGCACGTTATAACGCACTCATGGTATGGCTTTCGTTAAACCTAGGCAAGTTCCCTTCGACCACAAATACAAAGACATAACGTGAGCGCATTATAACGCTCTCACGTTATCTTTTGTTAAAAGCCAAAAAACAAATGCAATTCTCTCATTTGCATTTCGACTGGTTTTTTTGCTCCACCCACGGACAAAAACCCCAAATATCGTGCTCGTGCTCTAGGAGAAGAATTTCTTCACCAAGAATCTGAATTTCTTCACAACAATGGTGCCACGATGATGAGGAGCTGTAAGAGGTAAGGATTCTATGCTTTTTGTTTTGAATTTGTTAGTTTTAAGTTGAATTTGATATCTATTTGTTCGATTTTTTAGGAGATGCAAATCAACCTGCAATCTCTCAAAATCCTCAACAAGAGGACCAACCAAATCTTCAAGATCAAAATCAACCACAACATCAACCTCCTCCACCAATCACTCAACCCCCTCCTGGCACTCAACAAAATTTAATGAGTGCAATTGAGAACAACAAAAAACAAATTGAGGATTTGATCAATAGGTTGAGTGATCCAAATGGTTCAACCACAAAAAGAATGACCCTAGAAAATTCATTGAAAGATATGTTAACAAACGTAGATTCAATTAGCAAACAAATAACTGGATGAGAAGATAGGAGGTAGGCAGCTAGAGAGTATTATGCAAACAAACTATCATACAAGGATGTGAAAGATTTAAAAATAACAAAAGGTTATTTGTGTTCATTATTCACCGACCCACTCACAAATCAAAATAGTACCCTCAATGCGAAGAGGTTTCCTATCCATTGGTGCCACCACCAACAAATGAAGGAGCGGTTTTATGATAGGTGGTACATGGTCTTCGATTACCCACTGTGCAACAATTGTGAGGTCCCGCAATATTTCCTTAGGAAACTATATAGTAAGTTCATATTGAACAAAATCCCAAATTATTTTGATATGAAGGATTTCCAAGGGAGAGGTGGGGGGTCAGCTCGGGATAGACTTGGTGCACATCCGGATCCTACAAGGCAAGGTAGACGAGCTCTCGCTAGGCCACCTCATGAGCACATTGTTATGCCTTCCATCATGAAGGAAAGTGCTGACATAGAGACATTGCAGGAAATCAGCACTTTGACCTTGAGTGTCATCCATCATACTAGCCCTATTCTATAGTGCCATCCAAGGGAGTCTTCTAGTGGTGGTCTTCGAACACATGTGTGTCAATCTTGTGGGGCTACTTGTTCACATGACCCCACCGACCCCTAGGAGAATGGTACGCAAGATCCATCTACAGCTATGGAGATCGAGAGGGCAATTGACATTTTGCATGAGGCATATTACATTGATAGTCAGGTAAAAATTAGTGCATGTGTTCATTGAATTTAATTTATTAAATTTTGATTTTGAAATGCAAGATTAACTAAAAATTTTTTATGATTTTAATAAAATTGCAGGGTCACAATGTTGAGACTGGATACACCACCCCCCCACCAACCTATTTTTGTAGTACACCTATCGCTAGGGTATGTAACTATTAAACAACTATAAGTTTATTGCATATTAATGGCATTGTTTTACGAATGGTAATTTAATATGCAATTTTGGATGTTGAACAGACTAATATTGGAGGTTTTGATGAAACACTTCCCAGTGGCGGTGGATTTACTCAAACCTTCACGTAGGTAATAGAATAAAGAGTTTAACTAATGAATCAAGTACTTAATAGATTTGTGTAGTTTATGCATGCACATCATTGATTACGTTGAATAATTTGTTGTTTTATTTCAGTTGTTGTGATATGATACACCTCTAAATGTGACAAGGGCAATGGATATTGGTGTGACATCTGCTATACAATCCTTGATGGCTCTGAAAGAAGAAGTATGAGGCAAATTAGTAAATTTTAATTTACATTTGTTGTTATAGATGTTAGTTAGTGAGAAATCAAACCATTATTGATTCACGTATTTTTTTTGTCTATTTGCATGGTTTATATAGGGCTTGAGCACACCTGAGCATGGGCATGAGGATATTTCCCTCGTGGAAAGAGATCGTGAGATGGATATAAGTGATTATTTTGTCAAATATATTATTTTTTATAATGTAATTTCTATATATTCATGTCTTTACTTCTTATTGTAACAGTTAAAACTTCACCATGAACTAAACCCTAGGAGGAGTAGCAGGAGCACTCCACGAGTGCAGCAAAAATGAGTGAAAGACCTATCGCCATCCGAGCGAAAAAGAAAGGGAAATATTTTATTTCATGGAGAGCAATGACTTTTGATTCTAGAGTCCTTTATTGTATGCCTGCATGACAGTTTTGTACATATTTTTTATTGGACATATTTGACATTGTATGCCTAGATGGCATTCTTGTAAGCCTACATGGCTATTTTGTACATATATTTCATACTTATATCGACATATATTTATGTATGCCTACATGGCTATATGGTTAATACAAATATCTTCTTTCAATGCCTGTCCATATTTGCATTCTAAATTGATGGTTCAATAGATATGAGTTACGTATATTCAAGTGTATACTTTGTGACTTACGTGCATTCGAGTGTATACTTTGTGGCTTACATGTTTTCATGCATATACCTTGTATTCGTGCATATACTTTGTTTTAATTTGTGTATTCTATGTATTCATGTGTATACTTTTTGAGGCTTACGTGTTTATGAGTACTTGTAGTTCCCTTATTGACATGTACATGTTTGACTTATTCACGTGTATAATTATTAATTGGTTAGCCCTAGCATTGATCTATGTCATCCTCAATGCATGATCCTTGAGATGGAGTAAGTACACCCTCAAGGTCAAAAGGAGTTTCACATGCATTCTTCATAGGCTCATTTTGGTAGTGAAACCAAAAACCTCTTGCATCATTGAAACGAAAAAAAAAATCCTTTATAGCAGGTATGAAGCCATTATCATTCTCCATGAGTTCTTCATGTATCCACTCCCCATTAATGGTTGTCTCATGACCTTCATGAAACCAAGCACTTATCTCATTTGTGTTAGAAGAAATGTATGAAGATTTATCTTCCTCCTTATGATCCATTCATTATCATGAGAGATTGGTTCTTGTGAACCACTACTAATTAATCATGGGTCAATGAGTTCGACTTGTAAAACTACATGATTGAATCCTGATAGCAATATCACAATATTTATATATCTAAATGTGTTATTTCCTTCAGCTAAAATTTGTGCTTATACTTATGTGATTGATGTATGTTTTTGTATGGGATCATAGTAATTTCTATTTGATGATGCTATTGTGTCTTTAAGGTTTATTTATTAAAGGGTGCATGAAACAAGTTTTAAATCCTTACAAATATTTGAATTTCTTAGGTTTTTCTATTTGTCGAGTCTAGGCTCCGAGCCCGAGTCAAAGTCAAAAAATGGCTTGTTAAGTCCGAGGCGAATCCTAGTCTTGTAACACTGGTGTGAACACATCGAGGAATAATGTATATGCCGATGAAGAGAGAACCCATCCTTGTTTCCAAAAAAATCATTTATCCCTCAAGAGCACTCTTGCTCTTCCCAAGACTTATTATCTAGTCTTCCTAGGGTATTCCTCTCTACCCTACTAAGGGATCACTCCTAAACCCCTCTCACCACATAAGACTCTCCACCAATTTCAAATTCTTCTCCATCACTCCCAATCCACCACTAAGCTTTTGTGGGCTCCACACTGACCCAAAGTGTCCTAACCACTCTAGGGCTAGGGAAGGGTATCCTAGTTGTCCCTTTGTTGATTTTTCTCCTCACTAATCCATCTTATTGGATTCTTTCACTTTTTACCCATCGCTTTCTTGAAAAACTCAATTTTAGGCCTTGTAGCCTTCTGCCCCAATTTGGCCTCCTAGAACCCGTTTTCTTGACTTTTCTCACAAATAGTCTTAACAACCCCCAAATGTTTTTGTAAATTCATTCTTTTGACCATAAAGGCTCCAATATTTACCAGGCCTTAGGTCCTACAAGTGTCTGTACATATGATTGTCCTCAAACCCCCTATTTTCAAGGGTTCCTAGAGTTTTTGGCTCTGTTTCCTTCTTTGACGGCTTCAACGACCTCATCAACTCTCCTCCTGGCACACAAATGACTGAGATACATGTGCCTACACTTCCATACTCTTGATTGGCACAAACCAATCCATTTAGCAACTCTCCTTGTTGTTGTCCTCTCCAAGCTACTAGCCAGAATGCACTTGCACTCGCCTAGTGCTTGATGATTTCATCACCTTCCCTGTAAAACAAGACCCCAAAACCTATATGTACAATATTTACACAGTCCCCAACTTGATTCCAAGTGGCCATGAGAGGAAATCCATGAGAAGTCAAGTGGGACTCATTATTCAAAAAATTGGCCTGAACCAGCAATGAGATCAAGAACACCAAAAACTTGCAAAAAGATAACCAATCAATCTAAATGAATAATCTAATGCTACATAAGGTAATTAAGTGACACAAATGGAAGTCTCAAAGCATCAGATAAGTCCTTTCAATCCATTCTTGACTGGATGAAGGCTCAAACACAGAAATTCAATGAAAACTTGCTCTCTTCTAATCACAAAAATGTACTCTCCAAGTCTCAATTCATGAAAACAATCCTCCAACCCAGGTATTAGGATTTTTCGACCTTATATACCTTTCTCCCATGTGCTAGTACCCTTGGGTCAGGCTTAGAGCATCATTAATGCCATTTCCCAACTTTTTGGACAAATAACCAAGGCAACATTGCTCAAAATGCTCACAGTGTCCAAGACTTACCCAAACCGCAAGCCCCTAACAAACCTATTTCCAATTCACTCATCAAAAAAACTCTTGGGACTTTACATCATAGTCCTTATTCCCTTGGTGGTTGGCTAGAACCACCTACAAGCCAAAATTGCAAAGATCTCTCCAAAAGACCTTAAGGTGCTCCTGCACCATTCTCCCCCCTACAACAAAGAAGTTAAGGAACATGTGGTGTCAAGAGCTCCTCACTAATTCCATGCTTCTTAAAGTCACTTTCTGCTATCCAAGTAGCCTCTAACTCTGGTTGATGTCTCCATTTCACTAGGTGCTCCATGTATGTCTTGTGCCTAGTCTTCTTCTTCATCCTTCAGTCTAGAATCTTGTCCACTTGTGGTTTGATCTGATCAGGTACCTTGAGTTCATCCACATCCTTACTCACCTTAGCACTATACTGTTCCTCATCCATTTTTGTTCCTTTATACTTCACCAAGTCCTTCACATTGAAGATAGGTGAAATGGACATCTACTTGGGTAACTCCACCTTGTATGCATTGGATCCATACTTAGCCAACACTTTGCATGGCCCTATCCTTTTCATCTACAGCATTACTAACCACTCATATAACCCCTTTGTGGTTTTAAAAGCTTACTTCCATTCATCTCCCTCTTTCATCCTAATCTGATAGTAGCCACTTTTCAAATCAATCATAGAGTAGTACTTAGCACCCCTTAAAAAATCCATTAAGTCTTCTATCCTAGGAATAGGAAACCTATATCTAATGGTTATCCTATTTATGGCCCTAGAATCAGTACACATTCTCCACTTATCTCCCTTCTTAGGTGCCAACACCACTGGAACAACACATGGGCTTATGCTTTTCCTGATCAACCCTTGGTCCAAAGTTCTTGAACTTGCCTTGCTATCTCCTTGTTCTACTCTAGTGTTATTTTGTATGTAGCCTTGTTAGGTAATGTTGCTCTTGGTACAAAGTCAATTTGATGACTAATTGCCCTCTTACATGGTAGTGTAGCTGGTGTGCCTTCACAAATGATATCCCTGAACTAATCCAACAATTGCTTCACCTCTGCTGTCATAGGTAGCCAACTAGGTGACTCCTCCTCCTTTGGTTTCAACATGATTGCATAGACAACTCCTTCTTCCTCCTTCATGTCTCTTAGGAATTCCTTTCCACTCATCAAAAGTACAGTGGATTCTGCCTTTTCCACTGTGCCTTCTTGGGGAAAAAACTTTGTGGTTAAGCGCTTGAGCTGAAGTATACTAGAATGGGTGACCTCCCGAGAAGGCCTAGTGCCTCACCTCTATGAGCATCACTTAGATGCAATGAGTGCTAAGTGGGCCATTCAATATCATTTCAAATTTGTTGCTTTAAGCAACTTACAAATTTGCAACTTAAGACTCCTCCAACCTAAGGGATCGATCTGGTGGAACATAGCTCAGATTGATTCCACATGTTTTGGTGCAAAAGACGACCATGCCTAGTGTAAACATATGTATTTGGAAATGTTGGAACAGTCCGCTTGGTCACACAAGTTGCAGAATGAAAGTTGCACCACTCTGCAACTTTCCACTGCTTGCATTTGATGCTTTTTCCATCAAGTCAAAATCCGCCACCACTGGAAAACCACTTCGAGATAGCCAAAACCGAGAGAGGTTTTTGTAGATAGGATCAATGCAATCCTATAGGATTAGATGAGAAGTTTCTAAGAATCACAACATTTGATTAATAGCATGCTGAAGTTTGTAGCCATTTTGCACTTTAGACCCTTAAGGGATCGATCTGGTGGAACATAGCTTGGAGTGATTCCACGTGTTTCGATGTGAAAGAGGATTGTGTTTAGTGTAAAAATACCTATTCGGGCATGTTGGAATAGTCCACTTGGTCACATGAGTTGCAAACCAAAAGTTGCACCACTTTGCAACTTTGCACTGCTTGAATTTGACACCTTTTCCATCAAGTGAAAATCCGCCGCCATGAGAAAACCACTCCAAGATAGCCAAAACCGAGATATTTTTTCTAGAGGGGCCCAATTCCTTTCTATAGGATCAGATGAGAAGTTTCTAAGTGTCACGGTATCCGAGTACTAACATGCTGAAGTTTGTAGCCATTTTGCACTTTGGACCCTTAAAGGATTGATCTGGTGGAACATAGCTCGGAGCGATTCCACATGTTTCGGTGTGAAAGAGGACCATTCCTAGCATAAAAATACCTATTCGAACATGTTGGAATAGTCCGCTTGGTCACACGAGTTGCAGAGCAAAAGTTGCACCACTTTGCAACTTTGCACAGCTTGAATTTGACACCTTTTCCATCAAGTGAAAATCCGCCGCCATAAAAAAACCACTCCAAGATAGCCAAAACCGAGAGAGGTTTTTCTAGAGGGGCCCAACACCCTTCTCTAGGATCACATGAAAATTTTCTAAGTGTCATGGTATCTGAGTACTAGCATACTAAAGTTTGCAGCCATTTTGCACTTTGGACCCTTGAGGGATCGATCCAGTGGAACATAGCTCGAAGCAATTCCACATGTTTCAGTGTGAAAGAGGACAATGCCTAGTGTAAAAATATCTATTCTGACATTTTGGAACAGTCTGCTTGGTCACACGAGTTGCATAGCGAAAGTTGCACCACTTTGCAACTTTGCACTGCTTGAATTTGACACCTTTTCCATCAAGTGAAAATCCGCCGTCATGAGAAAACCACTCGAAGATAGCCAAAACCGAGAGAGGTTTTTCGAGAGGGGCCCAATGCATTTCTGTAGGATTAGATGAGAATTTTCTAAGTGTCATGGTATGCGATTACTAGCATGCTGAAGTTTGCAGCCATTTTGCACTTTGGACCCTTAAGGGATCGATCTGGTGGAACATAGCTCAGAGCGATTCCATGTGTTTCGGTGTGAAAGACGACCATACCTAGCGTAAAAATACATATTCAAATGTGTTGGAATAGTCTGCTTGGTCACACGAGTTGCAGAGAGAAAGTTGTACCACTTTGCAACTTTGCACTGCTTGAATTTGACACCTTTTCCATCAAGTGAAAATCCACCGCCATGAGAGAACCACTCCAAGATAGCCAAAACCAAGAGAGGTTTTTCAAGAGGGGCGCAACACCTTTCTATAAGATCATACGAGAAGTTTCTAAGTGTCACGGTATCTGAGTACTAGCATGCTAAAGTTTGCAGTCATTTTGCACTTTGGACCCTTAAGGGATCGATCCGGTGGAACATAGCTCGGAGCGATTATATGTGTTTTGGTGTGAAAAGAGACCATTCCTAGTGTAAATATACCTATTCAGACATATTGGAATAATCTGCTTGGTCACACGAGTTGCAAAAAAATGTGTACAAATTGTTTACATGACCTTTATATGACCTTTTTCACATTGTTTACATTTTAAAATTCAAAGTTTGCAAATTTTCCTACTCAAGGCATTTACAGAACAAGGTGCTACTACACCAAACATGATCTTCAACCTTAAAATATTTGAGTATATCTCATTATGTAATTAAATCTTATTACAATTCCTTTGGCACTTCGTTCTCTCAGATCTTTTACAATGTCACTCATACATTCAAGATTCTCTTTAAATGTCTACATCATAGGTGCTCATCACGAGGTTAACTTCAACTGAGTAACTTGAGATTCCCTCGCTAAGCTTCACATGCTCTCTTACAATGGCTTGAAATCAAAATTGAGATTTGTCAAAATCATCAAAATAAGTATGTTGCATTGCTTTTTTGGCTGAGATTTTCTTTGATGGCTCTTAAATCAGCATTTTTGCAACGAAAGATCAATCAACCCTTAGTAGTTTACTTACAAATACGCAAAGTAAAAGAGAAAAATAAGGAGCATCCAAAATGGAAATGAAATAAAAATAGATGGAAGGAACTTACAGATGTTGCATGCAGGCATCAAAATAAGGATGTTGCATTGCTTTTCTGGTTGACATTCTCTTGGATGGCTCATATATCTGCATTTTTTGCAAGGGGACACCAATCACTGTAAAAGAAGATGATAGCATTGGAATCAAACAAATTAATGTGCATACAAGTATAAATTAATAAGAACCAATGTGCATATACTTACAAATTAATCCAACGAACCATCCGGGTCTGCTATATTCTTTATTGTGTCAAGTATTGCCTCATGGTCAGACTCACGGACCTTCCATAAGGTCTACCCCCATATTTGGTCAAATGATTATTGGATGCCACGACAAGGTTCGATTAATGAAGAATCTTACGATGCATGTCAAAGTCGTGAAATAGCCAATGTTTGACACTTGAATGTGGGTACCTTCTAAGCCATGTTCCAATAACCACAACTGACCTTGTAGGGTATTCGATGTTTTCTCCATCTATAACTGGGGCCTCCAATTTATTTTTTGTCTCAACACAATGACACAAGTAATAGTTTGTTCCCTCTTCATTGTCTTCATCTGCAATAACTGCATAAACATGCCCTACATTGATATGTGCAAAACATCTCTTGAAATTTGTCAACATTACGAATATAGTACAAAGTAAGATCTAATGATATGAAATTTCAACAACTAAGAAAGTAGATATATCACCTCATTGAACTAGATCTGATATGTGGTCAAATTCCACTGATGATTCTATCTGTGTTAGTTCCAATGCCTTCGGAGGGCGATACGTGTGAAGTGGGCTAAGATAACTTGTGAACCATTTGTCAACCCACTCCCCTGACTCACAAGCATTCTAGTCTTGCATTGTACATGAAGAACAAAAGCATGCCATCTTTTGTGTATCGATACTCCATGAACCTGTATTTGAGCTAAGGAAAAAGTGTACCTCACTCGATCCTATTAGTGTACAATAGTCTTCATATGGTGCAATGTTAGTATCATCCATCAACCAAAAAAATCTATGAACTGAAGATGTGCCTTCATTACTTGGACCCATCAAAGCATTACACCACTCGACGATTGATTTTGCATCTATCAACTTTGCACTGTCTTTATACTTTAACTCTTCACGTGCTAATGCTCTTTTCACGCATGCTCCTGCACCATCATGCTCCCCCTTTCCATGTATAGCCTCACAAAATTTTCACATATGTTGAACACTTGTAATGACATGCATCCTACACAACCAGTAGAACATGCGCAAGTTCTTGAATTGTGTTGCATAGTTATCAGATCATATTATATGTTGATCATATTCTATGCCCCTCTGAGCCAAACCACTGTAGAACATCTAGAAGCAACCTTGCATGAACTCTAGAGAATGTGTGTGATCATCACTAATGTAAAAGTGGTACTCCCTCAATACTGTCCTTTGCTCATCTGTACTATCAGATGCATGAATGAATGCTATGTGCACAAATATTGAAACTTGTGTGGAGTTGTAATACTGTCACTGCACCTCATGTTGTGGTTGTAGAGTGTAGTTCTCTACAAAGTCAACCACGAATACTATGCTTCCAACTGGAAAGGTGTCCTTGCATAGCTTGAACTATGTGTCCAACCATCGGGCTCTATGGGTATGCATTGCATACTCAGACAGTATACTGTCACGAAATGTGGTCATAAATTCGTACACTGGAATCTTCTTAATAACCAAATCACACCTTTTTGCTTGAGACCCATCTTTTGTAGCATATGCCACTATTTTATACTTCCCAAACTCTACTAGTTTTTGACCCACCTCATATGTGCTTTCCATATGTTGACATATTGGCATACGCTGGAAGCCACCGCAATGCTCGCATGAACCATCCAAGCATTATGTCCTATAGAATATATGGCCATCCTCTATTTCACATAAAAAAAATTATAAGAACTCTCTTGAAGATTTTGGTGGGGCTTCTATGCCACAATCCTACAAAACATCGTTAGTATGCAAATCTAAACATATAGAACGATAAACATCATAATGGCTAGAAAATTCAATATGTAGTCTACAACAACAAGTAGTGCATGTGTGATTTATCTTGACATAAAAAGGTTTAAGCAGTTCAAAAAATCTTTGAGAAATACTAATTTGAGGATAATCATTTTCAAATTTTTGAAAAAATTGGGTTTGAGTCATATCCAAAAAATGCTTTGGATGTGGCTCACGATTCACACTACCAATTCTCCTTCTTCCCACATCCCTTTGATTCAGAGATCGACTTGTGTTATTCTTCCAATACTCTTCAATTAGTGTTCTCAAGGCTTTGACAACTTCTTTATATTTCATGACAGTCTGCCCGAGAATGCCCATAATTCATTTGTTTTACAACTTACCAAAGTCGATGTAATGACACGTCAAGTGAAATTACTATCCTTTGAGCGTGAGGTCTTACCCACACTCTCATAAGCATCCATTAGATTCTTCACAATAGTGTCTTCACTCAATGCATTCGATGTTCTCAACCCAAGAGTCTTCATGATGTTCCTATACTTTACACCCCACATTATTTCAACAAATACTTGACATCTTCCAGTCTCATTTAGCCTTTCAAAGAATCGTTCCCAAATCTTATCAGCATATCTTCTACAAGTGCGTGTTGAAATCTTACCTTCCATGTGCTTCAAAATATCATCATCAATATTAATCAAATACTTTGGTTTTCTATGCAAAATTCTTGGTGGTGTTCTCCTAGGTACATACATCTCAACATTAGGAACTTCATCAATATTTAATTCAGATGGGCTAGATTACATACCTTCGATCAAGGGTGGAGAAGAAGACATACCTTGAGGTTCACATGGGAATGATGGCATACCTTCTTCATCAATTTAGAGTGATGATGTACTCTCAACTTGAAATTTGTTGGATGGTGTCCAACAATATTCACCTGCAGTAAATGGTGTCCCTCCATATTCACTTGCAGTAGATGGTGTTCATCCATATTCATTTGTGCTAGATGGTGTCCCTCCATATTCACTTGTGCTTAATGGTTTCCCTTCATATTCACTTTTCGTAGAGGGTGTGTGTCCAACTACGCTATCTAAATCTGTCTTACGACGATGCTTTTGCATTCGTGCCTTTTGTGTTGCCAATTCTTGTTCTCTTTTTGACGGTTGAGGTTCCTCTACAATCGGGTTGTTTTCATCAATCATTTCCAATTTATTCTTTTCACGATATTCCGCCACCCAAACTCTCTCCTTTTCTTTCAAGGTTTCATTCTCTTCATCTATTAGTTTCCTCTTTGTCTTTTTCTTCGGCATGGCAGATAATTTTATCTGTACCATGGTAATGAGATGAATATTAGTTCCTAAAAAATGTATCCATTCAAGATAATTGAAAAATATATGTCATTGAAGGCTTCATTTATGTGTGAGTTAAGGCAAACTTAGGGTAGTCTAGAGACTTGAATTTTGGAGAAGCCTGAATGATGAAATTAGGCAAATTAGTACATGTAGACTTGGCAATTTGTCCTAAAAGTGGGAAAAGGGAATTAATTATGCTCTAAGCCTGACCGAAGGGTCCTAGAACATGGGAGTAAGGTATATAAGGTCAGAAAAATCCTAATTGAGCATGTGGGAAATCTATTGTACGATTTGGAGTTTTAGAAGGGGAATTTATGAGTTGGAAGAGTGCAAATTTCATTGAATTTCTGGGTTTGTGCCTTCATCCAGTCAAGAATGGATTGAAAATACATGTCTAATGCTTTGATTCTTTCAATTGTGTCACTTAATTACTGTTTGAAGAATTATATTAATCATTTAGTTCAACTGCTTTCTATTTTGCAAGTTTTTAGAGTTTTTGGTCTCATAGCCGGTTAAGGCCAGTTTTTGGAAATAATGATCCCCACTTGAATTCCCGTGGAAAGGCTACCATGGCCACTTGGAATAAAGTAGGGGACTGTTTTTAAAGTGTACATATGGTGTGTGGTGTCTTGGTTTGAAGGGGATATGGTGAATTCATCAAGAACTAGGCGAGTGCGAGTGCATTCTCACTAGTGGCTTGGAGAGGACAGCAGTAAAGAAATTTGCTGAATGGATTGGTTTGTGCCAATCAAGAGAAATAGAGTGTGGGAACATGTATTCTAGACATGTGTGTGCAAGGAGGAGAGTTGAGGAGGTCATTGAAGCCCTCAAAGTTGGAAAAAGAAGCCAAAACCCTAGAAACCCCTGAAAATAGGGGGTATGAGGAAAGTCCTATGTACGGATGCCGAAGGGACTAAAAACCTGGTAAATCTTGAAGCCTAGGGTACCGCTAGAAAGAATATATAAAAATATTTGGGGATTGTTAAGACCATTTTTCAGAAAAGCCAAGAAAACGGGTTCTAGGAGGCTCAATTGGGCAAAAGGCTACAAGGCCTAAAATTAGGTTTTTCAAGAAAGCGATGGGTACAAGGTGAAAGAATCATATGAGTTGGATCATTTAGGAGTCAAATCAACAAGGGGATAGTGATAATACCCTTTCCTTGCCCCTGGAGTGGTTAGGACACTTTGGGTCAATGTGGAGCCCATGGAAGCTTAGTGGTGAATTGAGAGCAATGGTGAAGAATTTAAAATTGGTGGAGAGTCTTATGAGGTGAGAGGGGTTTAGGAGGGATCCCTAAGTAGTGTAGAGAGTAATACCCTAGGAAGACTAGAGAATAGGTCTTGGGAAGAGCAAGATTGCTCTTGAAAGATAAGACTCCCCATCAATTGTTGAAGGAGTGGTCTATGTAATGAACTTTTGACCTTATGCAAGGTATTTTGAAGATGTTTGATGCTTTGGAATGGTCTAGGAAGGCCCAGGTATAGGATTTTATATAAACCCTCCCTCTTTGCTTTGAAAAATGTGGGTTTTTGTATTGGAAGCCTAGTTGAGCGGGTAAGGTCCTAAGACTTAGAAATTATCTTGTTTTGAGACCTAGAACTAAACAACTTGTGAATGACATAATCATTGGTTGATGTTTTGAGGAACCTAGTTGATTATAATCAGTTATTTTCAAGATTTTTGAAGGTTTTTTGAAGGTCCTTAAGGAATTGGGAACTCTTAATGCTAATTTGATTATGCGAACCAAATGTTTTGTGAAGGGAAATATAGCTGAATAAGTGTGTCAAGAAAGGTGTTGATTTCTTCCTTTGTACTACATCAGCTTGTGTAGAGGTATTGGAAGGTGTTTGGACCCTTCAGATGAATGGGAGAGGCTTGGATTTGTCTTAAAGGATGAATTTTGGTGAATTGTTCTGAATTTCTATAATTAGCAAGTGTAAGATGGTAATCGGCAAGTGTAAATAATTGTGTATATAATTTGGTAATTTAAAATGTGCATTGACAACCTAAGGTTATAGTGACAAACAAAAAATGCAAGCAAGCCATAATAGAATGAAAGAAAATTTGTAAAGACTTCACATACCTTAAAAACCAGACTTTCAAATGGAGGAGTTCAACCCAATTACGTAGCCTTAGCTTCTTCTTTCTTCAAACTCCACAACAATTTGACTTGTTCAAAAGCTTGTTCCCTTCCACACTTCAATTGTATATTAGTTTTCAATGGAATTCAAACTTCAATTGATATTATATGTCTTTCAACGTGGAAACTCTACTATTTCATGCAAAGGTGGTAAAAAGATCATGGAAAAGGTGATGGAATGTGAAAAAGATGCTTGCACACTTCACAACATCATCAAAAATACATTTTTTGTCGGAGCACGTGTCGAACTAGGGGAATATGCAGACTGTGGGCCTTCAAATCATGGGTATATAGATTTTTTTACCATTTTAGTGGACTACAAAATGCGCTCACGTTATAACGCGTGCGCGTTATGTGAAATTTCATTTTCTTAGTGTATTTTTTTAGAGTATAGGAGTTTTTGAGAGAGTGGGAGTGAGACAAGGGGAGAGTGGAAGATAGAAAGGGAGGGAGAAGGAGAGAGTGGAAGAAAGAGAGAGGGAGAGAGTGGGAGATAGAGTGGAGGGAGAGAGGGGGAGAGTGGGAGAAAGAGAGATGGAGAGAGTAGGAGATAGAGTGGGAGGGAG
>CM021102.1:665235173-665345766 GCA_007115665.2 Sequoiadendron giganteum
CCTCTCTATCTTCCACTCCCCCCCTCTCTCCCTCCCACTGTCTCTTTCTCCCACTCTCAAAAATATACTAAGAAAACCAAATTTCACATAAGGTGCTCGCGTTATAACTTGAATGCATTTTTTAATCCACTAAAAATGTAAAAAACTCTATATACCCATGATTTGAAGGCCCACAGTCTGCATATTCCCCTGGTTTTGTGCGTGCTCTGACAAAAAATAGCTTTTTGATGATGTTGTGAAGTGTGCAAGCATCTTTTTCACATTCCATCACCTTTTCCATGATCCTTTTACCACCTTTGCATGAAATAGCAGAGTTTCCATGTTGAAATACATATAATATCGATTGAAGTTTGAATTCCATTGAAAACTGATATACAGTTTAGGTGTGGAAGGGAACAAGCTTTTGAACAAGTCAAATTGTTGTGGAGTTTGAAGAAACAAGAAGCTAAGGCTACATAATTGGGTTGATCTCCTCCATTTGAAAGTCTGGTTTTTAAGGTATGTGAAGTCTTTACACATTTTCTTTCATTCTATTATGGCTTGCTTTCATTTTTGTTTGTCATTATAACCTTAGGTTGTCAATGCACATTTTAAATTACCATTATATACACAATTATATACACTTGCCAATTACCATTTTAATCTTGATGCAGAGCATCTACCAAGATCCACAAATCATCAAGGATACTTCTGACCCTAACTTAAATTGAAGAAGATCAACAAAAAAACTCAATCATATTTTCATCAAAACATTAGAACTTGGTTTCAACTTTTTTTCAGACTCAAAAAAATAGATTAACCATCATAAAATTGATTGTAACATAGCATAAAGCTTATTAGAAACTCAGAACCATTCATGGAAATTCATCCTTTAATCCAAATCCAAGCCTCTCCCATTCCTCTGAAGGGTCCAAACACCCTCCAATACCTCTGCACAAACTGATGCAGTACAAAGGAATAAAGCAACACCTTTCTTGACACACTTATTCAACTATATTTCCCTTCACAAAACATTTGATTTGTATACTCAAATTAGCATTAAGAGTTCCCAATTCCTTATGGACCTTCAAAACACCTTGAAAATCTTGAAAATAACTGATTACAATCAACTAGGTTCCTCAAAACATCAACCAATGATTATTTCATTCACAAGTTGTCTTAAATCTTCCATAATGGCACCATTGTTTATAAACACAAACTATAATTCTTAAGGCACAACCAAACAATTATTTGCTTAATAAATCTTTGTTTGAGTTAGTACAACAAAAATGAAACCTTTCAGAAGTCTTCCCTTACACACAAACTTAGTTCCTTTGTTCACTGTCCACATTACTAGTAGCTAAGCATCTACAAATTTTCACATGTATCTCCCAAACCATGCACACACTTCAAACTGTGATACTCATTTTTGATGCAGAGTTAGAGGACCCAAAACCATTGAAGATGTCAACTTTCCTTCAAGAGGCATCTAAGAATATTAATAAGGCGTAATGGACCAATCCCAACACTCCTCCAAGCTAGACAACAAACAAAAACATTATTTCCCACATTTCACCCTTGGAATCTAGTTACTATGCAAAACTAGTTTTGGGCCCTTAACTCCAAAAATTTCCAAAACACCAGGAAAATAAAAGAATAATTGTAGCACCAATTTCAGAGTTGTAAGACATACCTTAGCCCATCACATGTCTCCTTTGGGACAACTTTAAGAAAACTAACCTTTTCACTATTTTAGGCCTCCAAGTAGGCCAATTTTACAAAGGAACTACCCTTAGATCTTCACACCAGACTTCCAAACCCAAAAACAGTCTTTAATTAGGTCTCAAAAGAAGATAATTTCTAGGTCTTAGGACCTTACCCGCTCAACTAGGCTTCCAATACAAAAGCCCCATTTTTCAATGCAAAGAGGGAGGGTTTATAGAAACTCCTATACCCGGGCCTTCCCAGACCATTCCAAAACATCAAACATATTGAAAATACCCTACACAAGGTCAAAAGTTCATTACATAGACCACTCCTTCAACTCTTTTTCAAAATCACTCCTTGGTTCCTCAAATTCTCATGGAAAAGTGCTTGTTTCAGCCTAAGAACCCCATAATATTGCCATTAGTTTCGTTCCAAGGCATGTTAAACAATAAAAGACCCTACTCTAACAATGTACATGCCATCCCACCAAGAAACAAGTCATAACAGTAGGCGGGATGGTCATTTCATAATTAAATCCTACTCAAACCCTTGACTGGCTTGTTAACTTTTGTACACTTTGATTGTAACTTTTGTACATGATGATTGTAAGTATTATTAAAATGAATCCTTCAATGACATATATTTTTCAATTAAATTGAATGGATACATTTTTTAGGAACTAATATTCATCTCATTACCATGGTATAGATAAAATTATCCACCATGCCGAAGAAAAAGACAAAGAGGAAACTAACAGACAAAGAGAACGAAACCTTGAAAGAAAAGGAGGGAGTTCGGGTGGTGGCATATCGTGAAAAGAAGAAATTGGAAACAATTGATGAAAACAACCCGATTTTAGAGGAACCTCAACTGTCAAAAAGAGAACGGGAATTGGTAGCACAAAAGGCACGAATGCGAAAGCATCGTCGTAAGACAGATTCAGATACCGTAGTTGGAGACACACCCTCTATGACAAGTGAATATGAAGGGACACCATTAAGCACAAGCGAATATGGAGGGACACCATCTAGCACAAGTGAATATGGATGGACACCATCTACTACAAGTGAATGTGGAGGGACACCATTTACCGCAAGTGAATATTGTTGGACACCATCCAACACATCTCAAGTTGAGAGTACATCATCACTCGAAATTGATGAAGAAGGTATGCCATCATTCCCATGTGAACCTCAAGGTATGCCTTCTTCTCCACCCTCGATTGAAGTATGCAATCTAGCCCACCTCAATTAAATATTGATGAAATTCATAATGTTGAGTTGTATGTACCTAGGAGAACACCACCAAGAATTTTGCATAGAAAACCAAAGTATTTGATTAATATTGATGATGAGATTTTGCAGCACATGGAAGGTAAGATTTCAACACGCACTTGTAGAAGATATGCTGATAAGATTTGGGAACGATTCTTTGAAAGGCTAAATGAGACTGCAAGATGTCAACTATTTGTTGAAATGATGCGGGGTGTAAAGTATAGGAACATCATGAAGACTCTTGGGTTGAGAACATCGAATGCATCGAGTGAAGACACTATTGTGAAGAATCTAATGGATGCTTATGAGAGTGTGGGTAAGACCTCACACTCAAAGGATAGTAATGTCACCTGACGTGTCATTACATCGACTTTGGTAAGTTGTCAAACAAAGAGAGCTCGCCTAATTAGAAAGACTAGTGAAAAAATAGGAATTAGTAGAAAAACTTTATCAAGATCCATTCAAAGGCGGAAAAGAATTGAGGGCAATGATACAAATGAATTATGGGCATTCTCGGGGAGACTATCACGAAAAGATAAAGAAGTTGTCCAAGCCTTGAGAACACTAATTGGAGAGTATTGGAAGAATAACAGAAGGCTATCTCTGAATCAAAGAGATGTGGTAAGAAGGAGAAACAATAGTTGGAATCGTGAGCCACATCCAAAGCATTTTTTGGATATGACTCAAACCCAATTTTTTTGGAAATTTGAAAATGATTATCCTCAAATTAGTATTTCTCAAATATTTTTTGAAATGCTTAAGCCTTTTTATGTCAAGATAAATCACACACACACTACTTGTTGTTGTATACTACATATTGAGTTTTCTAACCATTATGATGTTTATCGTTCTATATGTTTAGATTTGCATACTAACGATGTTTTGCAGGATTGTGGCATAGAAGCCCCACCAAAATCTTCAAGAGAGTTCTTATCAAAATTTTTATGTGAAATAGAGGATGGCTAGATATTCTGTAGGACAACATGCTTGGATGGTTCATGTGAGCGTTTCCGTGGCTTCCAGTGTATTCTAGTATGTCAACATATGGAAAGCATAGATGAGGTGGGACATAAACTAGTAGAGTTCGAGAAGTATAAAATAGTGGCATATGCTACAAAAGATGGGTCTCAAGCAAAAAGGTGTGATTTGGTTATTGAGAAGATCCCAGTGTACCAATTTATGACCACATTTCATGATAGTATATTGTTTGAGTATGCAATGCATACCCATAGAGCCTGATGGTTGGACATACTGTTGAAGTTATGCAAGAACAACTTTCCAGTTGGAAGCATAATATCCATGGTTGACTTTGCAGAGAACTACACTCTATAGCCACAACATGAGGTGCAGTCACAGTATTACAACTCAACACAAGCTTCGATATTTATGCACATAGCATTCATTCATGCATCTGATAGTACATACGAGCAAAGGAAGGTATTGAGGGAGTACCACTTTTACATTAGTGATGATCGCACACATTCTCCAGAGTTCGTGCAAGGTTACTTCCAGATGTTCTACAGTGGTTTGGCTCGGAGGGGCATAGAATATGATCAACATATAATATGGTCTGATAACTATGCAACACAGTTGAAGAACTTGCACATGTTCTACTGGTTGTGCAGGATGCATGTCATTATAGGTGTTCAAAATATGTGGAACTATTGTGAGGCCGGACATGGAAAGAGGGAGCATGATGGTGCAAGAGCATGCATGAAAAGAGCATTAGCACGAGAAGAGTTAAAGTATAAAGATAGTGCAAAGTTGACAGATGCAAAATCAATCGTCGAGTGGTGTAATGCTTGGATGGGTCCAGGTAATGAAGGTACATCTTCAGTTCATAGATTTTTTTGGTTGATGGATGATACTAACATTGCACCATATGAAGACTGTTGTACACTAATAGGATTGAGTGAGGTACACTCTTTCCTTAGCTCAAATGCAGGTTCATGGAGTATCGATACATGAAAGATGGCATGCTTTTGTTCTTCATGTACAATGCAAAATTGGAATGATTGTGAGTCAGGGGAGTGGGTTGGCAAATGGTTCATAAGTTATCTTAGCCCACTTCACACGTATCGCCCTCTAACGGCATTGGAATCGACACAAATAGAATCATCGGTCGACTTTGACCACATATCAGATCTAGTTCAATGAGGTGATATATCTACTTTCTTAGTTGTTGAAATTCCATATCGTTAGATGTTACTTTATATTGTATTCATAATGTTGACAAATTTCAAGAGATTTTTTGCACATATCAATGCAAGGAATGTTTATGCAGTTATTGCAGATGAAGACAATGAAGAGGGAACAGACTTTTACTTGTGTCATTGTGTTGAGACCAAAAATAAATTGGAGGCCCTAGTTATAGATGGAGAAAACATCGAATACCCTACAGGCTTAGTTGTGGTTACTGAAGCATGGCTTAGAAGGTACCCACATTCAAGTGTTAAACATTGGCTATTTCAAGATTTTGACATGCATCGTAAGATTCTTCATTACTCAAACCTTGTTGTGGCATCCAATGTTCATTTGACCAAATATGGGGGTAGACCTTTGAACAAGACATTGGAAGGTCCATGAGTCTGACCATGAGGCAATACTTGACACAATAAAGAGTAGAGCAGACCTAGATGGTTCATTGGATTAATTTGTAAGTATATGCACATTGGTTCTTATTAATTTATAATTGTATGCACATTAATTTGTTTGATGCCAATGCTATCATCTTCTTTTACAATGATTGGTGTCCCCTTGCAAAAAATGCAGATATATGAGCCATCCAAGATAATGTCAGCCAAAAAAGCAATGCAACATCTGTAAGTGTCTTCCATCTATTTTTATTTCATTTCCATTTTGGATGCTCTTTCTTTTTCTCTTTTACTTTGCGTATTTGTAAGTAAACTCCTAAAAATTGATTGATCTTTCGTTGCAGAAAACTTGATTTAAGAGTCATCAAAGAGAATCTCAGCCAAAAAAGCAATGAAACATACTTATTTTGATGATTTTGACAAATCTCAATTTTGATTTCAAGCCATTATAAGAGAGTGTGTGAAGCTTAGTGAGGGAATCTCAAGTTACTCATTTGAAGTTAATCTCATAATGAGCACCTATGATGTAGACATTTAAAGAGAATCTTGAATGTATGAGTGACATTGTAAAAGATCTGAGAAAATGAAGTGCCAGAGGCATTGTAATAAGATTTAATTACATAATGAGATATATTCAAATATTGTAAGGTTGGAGTTCATGTTTGGTGTAGTAGCACCATGTTCTGTAAATGCCTTGAGTAGGAAAATTTGCAAACTTTGAATTTTGAAATGTAAACAATTTGTACACATTTTTCTGCAACTCGTGTGACCAACCAGACTATTCCAACACATCCGAATAGGTATTTTTACAGTAGGCATGGTTGTCTTTCGCACTAAAACACATAGAATCGTTCCGAGCTATGTTTCACCGGATCGATCCCTTAAGGGTCCAAAGTGCAAAATGGCTGAAAAATTCAGCATGCTATTACTCAAATACCGTGACACTTAGAAAATTATTGTATTATCCTACAGAAAGGCATTGGGTCCCTCTAGAAAAACCTCTCTTGGTTTTGGCTATCTTGGAGTGGTTTTCTCGTGGTGGCGGATTTTCACTTGATGGAAAAAGCATCAAATGCAAGCAGTGCAAAGTGGTGCAACTTCTGTTCTGCAACTTGTGTGACCAAGCGGACTATTCCAACACATCTGAATAGGTATTTTTACGCTAGGCATGGTACTCTTTCACACCGAAACACTTGGAATCGCTCTGAGCTACGATCCACCAGATCGATCTCTTAAGGGTCCAAAGTGCAAAATGGCTGAAAAATTCAGCATGCTATTACTCGAATACCGTGACACTTAGAAAATTATTGTATTATCCTATAGAAAGGCATTGGGTCCCTCTAGAAAAAACTCTCTCGGTTTTGGCTATCTTGGAGTGGTTTTCTCGTGGTGGCGGATTTTCATTTGATGGGAAAAGTGTCAAATTCAAGTAGTGCAAATTTGAAAAGTGGTGCAACTCTCACTTTGTAACTCGTGTGACCAAACTAACTACTCCAATGCATCTGAATAGGTATGTTTATTCTAGGCATGGTCTTTTTTCACACTGAAACACATGGAATCGCTTCGAGCTACGTTCCACCAGATCGATCGCTTAAGGGTCCAAAGTGCAAAATGGCTGCAAACTTCAGCATGCTATTACTCAGATACTCTGACACTTAGAAAATTCTCATTTAATCCTATAGAAAGATTTTGAGCCCCTCTACAAAAACCTCTCTCATTTTTGGCTATCTCGGAGTAGTTTTCTTGTGGCGGCGGATTTTCACTTGATCGAAAAAGTGTCAAATTCAAGCAATGCAAAGTTGCAAAGTGGTGCAACTTTCGCTCTGCAAGTTGTGTGACCAAACTAACTGCTCCAATGCATATGAATAGGTATTTTTATGATAGGCATGGTATTTTCTCACACTGAAACATGTGGAATCACTTTGAGCTATGTTCCACTGAATCAATTCCTTAAGGGTCCATAGTGCAAAATGGCTGAAAACTTTAGCATGCTATTAATCGGATACCGTGATACTTAGAAAATTATGGTCTAATCCTATAGGATCGATTTGATCCCCTCTACAAAAACCTCTCTTGGTTTTGGCTATCTCAAAGTGGTTTTCTCGTGGTGGCGGATTTTAACTTGATGGAAAAAACATCAAATGCAAGCAGTTCAAAGTTGCAAAGTGGTGCAACTTTCATTCTGCAACTTGTGTGACTAAGTAGACTATTCCAACACATCTGAATAGGTATTTTTACACTAGGCATGGTCCTCTTTCACACCAAAACATGTGGAATCACTCTGAGCTATGTTCCACCGGATCGATCCCTTAAGGGTCCAAAGTGCAAAATGGCTGCAAACTTCAACATGCTATTACTTGGATACCATGACACCTAGAAAATTCTCATCTAATCCTATAGAAAGGAATTGGACCCTTCTAGAAAAACCTCTCTCGGTTTTGGCTATCTTGGAGTGGTTTTCTCGTGGCAGCGAATTTTCACTTGATAGAAGAAGTGTCAAATTGAAGCTGTGCAAAGTTGCAAAGTGGTGCAACTTTCGCTCTGCAACTCGTGTGACCAAGCAGACTATTCCAACACATCTGAATAGGTATGTTTACACTAGGCATGATCCTCTTTTTCAACGAAACATGTGGAATCGCTCCGAGCTATGTTCCGCCGGATCGATTGCTTAGGTTGGAGGAGTCTAAAGTTTCAAATTTGTAAGTTGCTTAAAGCAAAAAATTTGAAATGATATTGAATGGCCCACTTAGCACTCATTGCATCTAGGTGATGCTCAGAGAGGTGAGGCACTAGGCCTTCCTGAGAGGTCACCCATTCTAGTATACTCCAACTCAAGCGCTTAACCACGAAGTTTTTTCCCCAAGGTTAAGCCCACTTAGCTTGCAACCCGATTTGCAAAACCTTCAGCAAGTGTTGTGCCTTATGAAACATTCATTATAGAGCCCCTCTAGCTCATCAATTGATAAGTAGGAGGTATTTTCTACAATGTGTCAAATTGTGATATTGCTATCAAGATTCCATTGAGCAGTCATTTGTAGTATTAGATATAGCTCTAGCTTCTATAGTATTGCACATGATTGCAGACAGTTTCAAAGATCTAGATGACATCAATAGTTCACATTACTCAAGAAGGATGAACATCTTAAAAAATTTTGCGGAAATCAAGACAAGTAACCTTCTTGTGGAATTAGGGTTGCAATATTTGATCTACAACATGCTCCACCATTTCTTCAATAGGATCAAGAACACACATAATGAAGGTGTGTTTGTAGCCATGAAATATTATGGTTCAAACTATCTAGAAGAGTGATGTTTTATCTCAACCAACCATATCTATACCATGGTTTGTTTGGAAACAAGGATGGGTTCTCTCTTCATCGGCATATACATTATTCCTCAATGTGTTCACACTAGTGTTACAAGACTAGGACTCGCCTCGGACTTGACAAGCCATTTTTTGACTTGGACTCGGGCTCGGAGCCTAGACTCGACAAATAGAAAAACCTAATATATTCAAATATTTGTAAGGATTTAAAACTTGTTTCATGTACTTTTTAATAAATAAACCTTAAAGACACAATAGCATCATCAAATAGAAATTACTATGATCCCATACACTAACATACATCAATCACATAAGTATAAGCACAAATTTTAGTTGAAGGAAATAACACATTTAGATATATAAATATTGTGATATTGCTATCAGGATTCAATCATGTAGTTTTACAAGTCAAACTCATTGACCCATGATTCATCAGTAGTGGCTCACAAGAACCCATCTCTCATGATAAAGAATGGTTCATAAGGAGGAAGATAAATCTACATACATTTCTTCTATCAAAAATGATATAAGTGCTTGGTTTCATGGTGGTCATGAGACAACCATTAATGGGGAGTGGATACATGAAGAACTGATGGAGAATGATAATGGCTTCAGACCTGCTATAAAGGAAAAAAAAAATTGTTTCAATGATGCAAGAGGTTTTTGGTTTCACTACCAAAATGAGCCTATGAAGAATGGATGTGAAACTCCTTTTGACCTTGAGGGTGTTCTTACTCCATCTCAAGGATCATGCATTGAGGATGACATAGATCAATGCTAGGGCTAACCAATTAATAATTATACACGTGAATAAGTCAAACATGTACATGTCAATAAGGGAAGCACAAGTACTCAAAAACACGTAAGCCTCGAAAAATATACACACGAATACATAGTATACACAAATCAAAACAAAGTATATGCACAAATACAAGGTATATGCATGAAAACATGTAAGCCACAAAGTATACACTCGACTGCACGTAAGTCACAAATTATACACGTAACTCATATCTATTGAACCATCAATTTAGAATGCAAATATGGATAGGCATCGATAAAAGATATTTGTATTAACCAAATAGCCATGTAGGCATACATCAATATATGTCGATATAAGTATGAAATATATGTACAAAATAGCCATATAGGCTTACGAGAATGCAATCTAGGCATACAATGTCAAATATGTCCAATAAGAAATATGTACAAAACTGCCATGCACGCATAGAACAAAGGACTCTGGAATCAAAAGTCATTACTCTCCATGCCCTAGAAATAAAATATTTCCCTTTCCTTTTTTCTCGGATGGAAATAGGTCTGTCACTCTTTTTTTCTGTGCTCGTGGAGTGCTCCTGCTACTCCTCCTAGGGTTTAGTTCATGGTGAATTTTTAACTGTTACAATAAGAAGTAAAGACATGAATATATAGAAATTACATTATAAAAAATGATATATTTGACAAAATAATCAATTACAACCATCTCACGATCTCTCTCCATGAGGGAAATATTCTCACACCCATGCTCAGGCATGCTCAAACCCTGTATAAACCATACAAATAGAAATTAAACTACGTGAATGAATAATGGTTTGATTTTTCACTAGCTAACATCTATAACAACAAATGTAAATTTAAATTTACTAATTTGCCTCATACCTCTTCTATCAGAGCCATTGAGGATTGTATAGCAGATGTCACACCAATATCCATTGCTCTTGTCAAATTCAGAGATGTATTGTCTCGCAACAACTGAAAATAAAACAAAAAATTATTCAACGTAATCAATGATGTGCATGTATAAACTACACAAATCTATTAAGTACTTGATTCATTAGTTAAACTCTTTATTCTATTACCTGTGTGAAGGTTTGGGTCAATCCACCGCCACTGGGAAGTGTTCCATCAAAACCCCCAATATTAGTATGTTCAACATCCAAAATTGCATATTAAATTACCATTCGTAAAACAATGCCATTAACATGCAATAAATTTACAATTGTTTACTAGTTACATACCCTAGAGATAGGTGTATTGTAGAAATAGGTTGGTGGGGGACCGGTATATCCAGTCTCAACAATGTGACCCAACAATTTTATTAAAATCATAAAATATTTTTAGTTAATCTTGCATTTCAAAATTGAAATTTAATAAATTAAATTCAGTGAACACATGCACTAACTTTTACCTGACTATCAATGCCATATGCCTCATGAAAAATGTCAGCTGCCCTCTCCATCTCCATAGCTACAGACGGATCCTATATACCAATCTCCTGAGGGTTGGTGGGGTCATGTGAACAAGTAGCCCTGCAAGATTGACACACATGTGTTCGAAGGCCACCACTCGAAGACTCCCCTGGATGGCATTGTAGAATAGGGCTAGTATGATGGATGACACTCTGGGTCAAAGTGCTAATTGGTTGTAATGTCTCTACGTCAACACTTTCCTTCACGACAGAAGGCATAACAACGTGCTCACGAGGTGGCCTAGCGAGAGCTTGTCTACCTTGCCGCGTAGGATCCGACTGTGCACCAGGTCTATTCTGAGCTGACCCCCCACCTCTACCCTGGAAATCCCTCATATCAAAATAATTTGGGATTTTGTTCAATATGAACTCATTGTATAGTTTCCTAAGGAAATATTGCGGGACCTTGCAATTGTTGCATGGTGGGTAATCGAACACCATGTACCACCTATCATAAAACTGGTCCCTAATCTGTCGGTGGTCACACCAATGGATAGGAAACCTCTTTGCATTGAGGGTAATATTTTGATTTGTGTGTGGGTCGGTGAAGAATGAGCACAAATCACCTTTTGTATTCTTTAAATCCTTCACATCCTTGTATGATAGTTTATTTGCATAACAGTCCCTAGCCGCCTCCCTCCTATCTTCCCATCCAGTTATTTGTTTACTAATTGAATCTACGTTTTCTAACATATCTTTCAATGAATTTTCTACAGTGATTCTTTCTGTGGTTGAACAATTTGGATCACTCAACCTATTGATCAAATCCTCAATTTGTTTTTTGTTGTTCTCAATCTCACTCATTATATTTTGTTGAGTGCCAGGAGGGGGTTGAGTGATTGGTGGAGGAGGTTGATGTTGTGGTTGATTTTGATCTTGAGGATTTGGTTGGTCTTCTTGTTGAGGATTTTGAGGGTTTGCAGGTTGATTTGCATCTCCTAAAAATTCAAACAAATAGATATCAAATTCAACCTAAAACTAAAAAAATTCAAAACAAAAACCATAGAATCCTTACCTCTCATAGCTCCTCATTGTCGTGGCGCCATCATTGTGAAGAAATACGGACTGTTGGTGAAGAGATTCTCCTCCTAGAACGCGAGCACGATATTGTGGGGTTTTTGGCCACAGGTGCAACAAAAAAACCAATCAAAATGCAAATGAGAGATTTGCATTTGTTTTTTTTCTTTTAATAGTAAATAACGCGAGCACGGTATAATGCACTTGCATTATTTCTTTGTAGTTGCCGAGACTTAGCCTAGGCTTAACGAAGACATAACACGAGCGCGTTATAACGCGCTCGCGTTATGGTTTTCAATTTTTTTTTTGAGTGTGTCCACGAAATTTCTACCCATTTCCATGCACCCGCCCTGCTCCCAATCACCATCACCAAGTGATCCCAAGAATCTGGAAAAGAACATAAGAAGAGATACATCAATCTTCTTCTTCAATCTTCACACCAACATATGTTAATTGAGCAATCAACATATTAAAGGTATTTAAATGTTCAACAACAGATGTTCCTCCCTCCATCTTCAAAGAGTACAACTTCTTCCTCAAGGTCAACTTATTCACCAAGGACTTTCCCTAATAAATACCTCCCATTATTTTCCACAATGAAGAGGCGGTCTTCTCTTCATGAACGTTCAGGAGAACAAAGTTTTCCAAATAAAGTCTTATCAACCCTTTTTATTTTTGATCTGCGAGGTCCCAACCTTCTTGCTTCATGGTTGTAGGTTTCATTCCATACATAGCAATCCAAAGATCACGATCCACCAATAGTTCTTCCATTTTAAGTTTCCACAACTCAAAATTTTTGCCATTGAATTTCTCAATTTCAATCCTTCTAGACGTACTTTTCATTGCCATCTCAATCTATAATTAGACAAATTCAAGACTTCTACAAAACTCCCACTGAATAGAAATTGACACAAAAAACCAACCTACCCACAAGGATAAAACAACTGAATAGGCTCTAATGCCACTTGTTAGGAAAAATTTGATTGCGGAACAAATTTTCCTAATGCCAAGACTTAGAGGAGAAGAGAGATATTCTTTTTAATGTTTGCAATTATAGTTCATTAATACACACATGAAAGAATTAACAGAAAAGAGAAATAAACTCAAACACAATTAGACACCAAATTTATGTGGGAAACCCCTTACCGGAGAAAAAACCTCCACTCCAAAGAAAGATCCCTAGTATTACAGTAAAAATGGATTTCCATACAAGTTACAAAATCTTCTTTTTGAATGCCAATTTTACAGCGGCAAAACATTTCCCTGATCAACCTTGTACAAAAAATAACACTATTACAATGCCTCTTTTAGCATACAACTAAATTCACAAAATAATAGGAACTCTGAATTACTGAACCATCGAACCCATCACTATTCCTGATCATTACAATGTATAGAAACTCCTCGACCAATTCATTTTCCTTTGCAACCGGTTTAGTTCAACTTCCAACCATCGACCTACTCAGGAATCCAAACAACCTCTTCCCAGTCAGCAAATGACCACTGATCGATGTACACATCAGTAGTCAATGAGTCAATGTTTTTTTTCTTCATCCTATGCTACCACTTTGTATTCTTCAAGCATTCATGGTGTGGTGATTTACCTTGCTACCACTGGCCAGGATGACAATGCTCGTGGTGTAGCAGTAACCATGCTACCACTTTTTAGCTCACAAACCTCTATGGTATGGCAGTGACCACCCCACACAACCACTGACCATGCGATAACCTCCAGTGATTTGGTTGTAACACATCACTCTTTCAATCTATGTTGTCAACGGTATGACGATAAACTGTCAAACAGACTGCAAACGTTCTCCATGTAACTGCTCTTTAGCCATTGATCGCCTATGGTATGGTGGTGACCGTGCCACTACAACTCAAGGGACAAGCTTCCGTAGTGTGGCGGTAACCTCTCTACCGCTCCATGACTTGGATGTCCTCACAGTGTGGCAGTTCCACCGCTTAACTATTGCGACCAATGAGAGGCTCCGTAGTATAGTGGTAACCATGCTAATGCACCTAAGTGAATGGTCACTTGCATTATGGTGGTGACCCTGTACTACTGCACCTTCCCTATACATGCCTTGTGGTATGGTGGTATGGGCTTAGTCTGAAATCGTGAGTGACTTTGCTATCCGAAGACAATATTAGGGCCACTTTTAGTGAGTTTGAGGCATGTTTCTCAACATATTTGAGGTTTGCATCCCATTTACATTACTTGTATATTCAGTTTCAATGGTGTAGGGTTTCTAGGGATAGAGTCTGACATTATTTCAAATCCTTCACATACATCTTATTCTAGCACAATAGAATAGGGTTTTGCTTTGTTTCAGGTTTTCCTAATTCTAGACACACTTAGGGATATTTTTTATGCATATTTTCTATTCCATTACAAGTTTAAATATAAACTTGGGGTTTGCCTTGGGAAAACCCCACATTAGAAACCCAAATTTCTTCTGTTTTGCAAGTTATTTTTTAGATTTGTATCCAGATTCCTGTGAAGAAGCAAAACATAGACTAGAGGCCTTCATGTCCAGTTTCAATTTCTGAGAAAATATGAAAGGGAATAGGTCACCCATAATGGCGACCTAGTCCCACTGAAGCTTTCTAACATTGAAAGTTGAAGATTTGCAGACACAGTTGAAAGAAATGGCTTTTGGAGCAGTTTTCCCGAAAAGGGACTAGGTCGCCCATCTTGGCATAAGTGTCCTAGGTGACTCAAAATCCCAATTTTTGAAATTTCTAGTGACTTCCATAATCTTTGCTTCAGTCCTCTTTGGTTCCCAAGTACACTTATTTTATTTTTTAGATTAATTTGCTTACATTTCTTTTATTTTATTAGTATTGCATTACATCATTTGTTTTCCAGCCACATAGATTCCCCTTAGTTTAGATTAATAGTTAGACTTACTTATTCCCCTTTTGCACTTTACATATTCTATTTCATATTTGATACCCTCGATATTGAATGAATCACAGGGTTTAATTCCCATGATTAGCAAAGGAAACCCCTCTTCCTCCTAGGTGGAAACCCTAGAAAGTTTTAGAGGATCCCATCCTTTCTCATCTCCAAAGCATTAATTTTTTTGGTTCAATACTACATCTCATTGCACCCACAAGGTATTCCTACATCTTATTTATTGAATCCATTTTATTTCACATGCATTGCATATTATTTGTTATAAATAATAGGACTCTTTATATTTCCTAATTTACATATCGTCTACCAATGAAACATGTTTATTGCACTAAAATTCACATTTTCCTTTGATTTTTGTAGAACATACTCAACAAAAAAAATAATGTCTCACATAATATAGTAATGTCTTAGTTATGGATCTTTCATCTCATTTTATATTCAAGAGTGTTCTAGATCTTTTCACAACATTATATATTCTATTAAGTTAGCCTTGTCACAAGGCTTTTAGCTAGGCTCTATCAACTATTCTTATTTTTGGTTTTCATGAGTCCCAACATTCATAATGGTTTTGGTTTTTGTGATGATCTTGAATTTTTTGATTTTTCAAATTGCACAATGAGGATTTTGAGGAAGTAATGTCTTATAAATGACATTTGAGAATAATCAATGACTGCAAAATTGGTCAGAATGATTAGAAATAAAATAAAAATACATAATTTAAACATTTGGTATCAATCTTCAACAAAATTATATGAATGCAATTATCTCTTTAATCTTAAGTGCATGAGTTATGTAAATACACTTATTTGACATTTCAATTATATTTTAAGCTTCCACATAATTTTATTATCCTTTTGAGATAATGTATATCTATTTCAACGTCATCTATGCTCTAATGTCTTAGTGTAATGGTATCATAAAAGGATTATTAAAAGACTATGTTGAAAAGGCTATATGGTTTCAATTTTGTTTACTATGTTGTTGAAAAAAGACTATATTTTGGCATACGTTTGTTACTGTGAATTTTTGTATTTTATGGGTTTTTCCATATGGCTTGTTGTTGAAACCAAAATTGTTTGATTTATAGCTTCCATTTTGTGGCTATGCTTGTAATGCAATAAAATAGTTAATTTTATACAGTTTACATTGATTTGGGTAAGGAATTTTTTATTTGTGTTCTCTAGCTTAGGCTATATTGTTCCATTTTTGATAAGCTACTATTGAAAATTCTATATTGTTTTAATCTTCGATAAGGTGTTGTTCAGAAAAGACTAGATTGTTTGTCAAAATTGATTAATGGTTGCATCAATGTTCCATGTAACACATAGGGATCAGTATGTAACAATGGTGTTTGCATCTACTATGGCATGCATACATATCTAGGCAGATAGTGAAAACACATTTTCTATCACTACAAACAATGGTGGGGTATATGCAGGATCACGATGGGCCAAAAAGTGGAAATATGTAAGTGATATGATTACCCATGTGGTTGATCACTTTTTTTCCCCCCAAAATTGATGAAATGAAAAGGGTTTTCAAGGGAGATTCTTATCTTTCCACCAATAAAAATTATGCTTTACTTTGAATTTGATAAATAAATATTATTCATTTTCTATTTGAATTATGACTAAAGTCTTGATTGATAGGCAGATTGAAAAACATCTATAGCTTTCAAACGATATCACATTTTTTGAATTTGAAACATGTGTCACATTCTATGCTTTGCATACTATAGGATTAAAAAAAAAGTGAATTTCATGAAGTTTTGACCAAGTTAATGTGGTTAGACATGAAAGTTTTTATTATTTTAAAATTTGTAATAAAAAATTCATAATTAATTATTTTCTTGTAAAAAAATTACAAAACAATATGCATCACATCAGGTCATGAGTCCTCTACTCATATCTAAAATATTATCATTTTGTTGTGGTTAGGGTGGTCAGACAAACACCTACTTTTTTTTTTCCTTGAAATTTAAGTACTATTGCATTAAAATTTCAAATTGTCACGAAATAGATTTTTTTTATAAATAAACCTAGTAGTTTAGAAAGTAAATTCAATTTGCTACATATTCTATTGTTACATATTTTTGAAATAATATAGATAACTTATTCAAACTTTTATGTCAAGTTGCCTAACTCTAATTTTTTGAATGTTCATCACCACTTAAGGGCCTATTTTTTCCATGATGATCCTACACATACCTGGTGACATCAATGTTCCATATAACACTGAAAATACAACTTATCATTCCAAGAATGTGTCAGTATATTGTTTCAATTTTCATTATCGTGCTATTGAAAAAAAACTATATTTTTGTATACATTTCTTACTGTGAATTCTTGAGTTTTATGGGTTTTTCCATCTAGACCACTGTTAAAACAAATATTGTTTGATTTATGGCTTCCATTTAGTGGCTATTCTTGCAATACAATAAAATAGTTAATATTATATAGTTTATGTTGGTTTCCATAAGGCATTGTTGATTGGTGTTCTCTAGCTTAGGTTGTATTGTTCCATTTTCAATAAGGTGTTGTTGGAAAGGTTATATTGTTTCAATCTTTGATAAGGTGTTATTCATAAAATACTATATTGTTTGTTAAAACCGATTAATGGTTGCATCAATGTTCCATATGACACATAGGGATTAGTATGTATGAATTGTGTTTGTATCTACTATGACATACATACATATTTATACATACAAAAAATACATTCTCCATCACTGTGAACAATGTTGACATCAATGTTCCATATAACACTCAAAATACAAGTTATGATTCCAAGAATGTGTCAGTATATATCAATGTTGTTTTTGAATGGCATTCTTAGTCATTGCGATCAATGGTGAGATCAATGTTCCATATAATAGTTAAAATAAAACTTATCCTTCCTTGTGTGTAGATATGTATGTGTCCTATTTTTAATTCCTTCTATGTGTGTACACATCCCTACCATTTGGACTTCCCCTCCACCTATAGGCTCATCATTGCATGTCACTACATGCAACTACTAGCTATTTTTATTAAATGTGTCACAAAAAAGTGTAGCCTTTAACACTTTTTCACTCATTTAGGCCCTTTCCCTTGGATTTTAGCCTTGTTTAGCCTTGATCTAGTCTTGATTTCTTTCAAATCAACAATAACCTAATGGTTTTTTACAAAGGTGTTTTGAAGTATTGTAACACATCTTCCCACTTTTCTAAGACCCTATTACTTCTAAAAAATGCAGGTTTGAACAACAAGAGGTTGCCAAGATCTCACAACGTTATTGGCTAACGTACAAGGCCAAATAGTGAATTTGAACCTTCTACTCTTTAGGCTATGCTTAACCTAGGTGGGTATACCTATGCGAATGATGCATATTTAAACTATGTTTCCTACTTGATAAATCTATCCACAATGGAAATTTTATAATGGAGAGATGTGATCTTAATTTGGTATAAATTGTATAAGAAATATCAAGGTAAAATCTATTATGTTCACCTAATAGATGTAGATGAAATGGATGAAACCTAAAAGAGAAATAAGACCAGTTCCTTGTTGGGTAAAACAGAGTCAAATGAAATTCTTAGATGAATGGCTTCTACCTGGTAGAAAATATAATTATTTGGCATACAATTATTAGTTTATAACTTGTATAAAGATGCAAGAATGTAATTAAAAAGTTCTTCGTAGTGATCCAAATGATACTTCCAAGTTACTGTGAATGACTTAAAGGATTTAATATTTAATTGAAAGAACCAACTAATCATACCACACAGATACAACAAATGTGCATTGATAAAATGAGTATATACTTGATATATCAATTTAAATAACAAAGAAATATCAACCTTGGAGACAACTTGATAATATTTTCAGTTAACTTAACAAATAATTGATACCAAAAAGGTGCTAGAAAATCAGAGTTCATTCATTGATCCCTCAAAAAATCATACATGCATCATGGTCCATTGGAATGTAAACATTTTGGATATATTCTATTTTTTCTATCTAGTTTTTTATATTTTATATTCTATTACTACCCCACTTTTGGTCTTTGTCTCTTTTATAATTTGTGAGAGGCAAAAAGCTTCATACCAAAAGACACATCATTTGATAACAAAGCATGAAATTAAATACATATGTAATTGAAGGATAACAACAATAACTAATCTGTCAATCTCTGAGTAAAATCCCGTGGTCAGTCAAGACCTGTTCAAAGCTTTTACTTTGTGATTCTTCTTTAATGTGACACCCAAAATCATTCTTCATCCAAACCCAAGTACTTCTCTTGCCATTTTCTAATTTTTAGATCATTGGGCCATTTGAACTGATGTGCACAAGTAAGGTTTACAAGGTGGCTCCTCCATTTGTTATCCAGTAGGTTCCTGGTGTCAACAACAAACTTTGTGTACCCATTATCTAAGGTGATAACTTCATCCAGTGAAGCATGAAACCTTTCCAAGATGATATCCCCATTATTCTACACATGTGTTAAGCATTTAGAAATCATTTGATCAAATTCAATCCCCCATTCCTCAGTACCCTTTGTTTGACCGTCATCTGTAGTAATTGAAGGACTGAAGAGAGATTTTATTGAATCAAATGCACTTGTATTTTCCATCTTCTTTTTTATGTCCATTACATATTTATGTTCTTCTATTAGTCATTTTATCATCTCCTAAGTGGGCTTAAGTTTTTTAGGGGCATCCGGATCTCATTTTTTTTCTTTACAAAGTGTGGTTAAAATGTGATAAGTTGGTTGCCACCTTTTCTGAAGTTCATCGATGATAGGGGAACTAACATTTATTTCTTCCAAAGCTTTAATCAGATTATTGAATCTCTCATGTAATCCACCTATTTTCTCTTTCAATACCCCCACTCTACATTACAATATCCTTCTTAGAGTATCTAGGATATGATTCTTGACATCTTCCATGTTGTGCTTATTTAATTTATCAACTTCATCCTTCAATTGTTGCACCTATGGATCTTCAATTCACATAGGTGGATGATAAATCACCATTTCATTTTCCCTAACTGTTGTATCCTATTGTAGTTTCTTTTTAATCTTTACATTATCGATGAATAACTTATTCACCTCATCACTCAACAATTTTATCCTTTTCTCGTACTCACAGGCCCTTTTTTCCATTTTTTCTACCACATCTTTAGCAAACATTGCATAATGCATGGTGATAGTAGTAGCCTCTATAGGAGTAGTTCTTTCATTGTTTTTGACCATGGCTGGTCCTCTCATCTCTTGTACCACATCCAAAATCCTAGGCTTCCTTGTATTCTTTTGTTTCGTCCACAAGGCAAGAGTCTGAGTTGTAGGGTTATACCCTATTCCTGATACCCCTTCTTCTAAATCAAACTCTACAATTAAGATCGGGTCATCTTGCGATCTAATTTGGTCCAAAAGGAATACCTTGGATAGCTCCATTCTTGGTATAATCAGCACATGACTATTCAAATCTAATTTTCTTGCTTCTTGGGGAGTGACATTAATGTCATCAACATTTAGATCAACATATGTTTGAGCTTGGACTTCAGCTTGCTTCATATTGTCAACCCCAATGAGATTTATCCTTAGCCTTTCATCATGTTTCTTCATCTTCAATTTAATATAGAAATATTTAAACTTAGAGGTATAAATGAAGTTATCATCCTCAATAAAAATTTGAGAAGAAACCACCCTCTTATCCTCTTGAACCTCCTCTGCAACTTGTTCTAATATTTTAATCTAAGCATCATGAGGTTTCTGAGATTTTTTTTGTTATGCTACTTCTCTAATTTCAGTTAGGGTAAGGACCGTATCTTCTTCCTCATCATCACTGTACTTTACTAATGATTCAACTTTCTATTTCTTGTCCCGTGACTCTTGAATGTGAGAGGAATGTGGAGGTGATGGATGTGGATGATCTAAAGTGGAAGCCTCCTGAGGTATAGGAATGGGGATCAATCCTTCAGCCTGAGTTGCCTCATACATTTCATCATATTTTTCCAGGGTTAGTTGTATTCTTTTTAAGAGATTAGGTTCTTCTGAAGAGAACCCTTTGAAATTATTATCCTTCTCCATTTTTTGTTTCTCCCATTTCATCATTGTTACCCATTTATTCCTTGTTTATGTGACATCTGTAGAATAGACCAAATTCCTTATAACATCCTCTTGGGAGTCAAATTCATGTGTAATGGCCCTTTTCATTACCAGAGTCCCCCTGATATTGTTAATGTGTCCCTCTGGATTACACACCCTTTCCTTTCTAGATTTGAGGGAGTAGTGGACCCTCATGAACCTTTGCAATTCTTTCAACATCTTTGATGCAATAGATAAGTCCTCATATATTTTTAAGTCGGGAAAGATTGTACCCTTCCTCTGATTCTTCATTAGGTCATGTTCCATCCACAAAATTTTCCACATGAATTCTACAAACCACAATCTTGCCGACACAAACTTAGGCAAGATGTGTGGCACCTGATTACACCCATAAACTCTAATAAGTGTATATGGTATCATGAAAAACCAGTCAGTGTAATTATGTGTGAAACCCTGGTCTGGCTTGCCCTGTACTGGTTTCATTATTCTCATTAGAGATTCAAGAAACCCAGATGTTGGGTGATCCAAAACCTGTATAAATCTTGCAAAAAAATCATCTCTAAATACCACAAAGTCACCTTCTTTACACTTGCTATCCCAGAGATAACACCAATTTTGTACGGGAAGCTTAATTTTGTTTTCATGTGTACACAATTTCATTCTTTCAGTCCATTTTGTTTTGTTTTGATATAAGATCAGATGGCATAGTAAGGAATATTTTCTGCACGTTTATTTGGGGGCCTTAGCCTCCTTGGCCTAAATCAAACCCTCATGAATTTTTTAGTTCAACTACTGATGCAAAGTCAAATTCTACATTCGATAAATAGTGTGTTGAATTATCATGGCCATCATCATTAACCCTAATGAAATTTTTTTCTTTGCATCCACTCCCAATATTTGACACATTGCAAAGTAAGTATTTTTGAAATATACTTGGATTTCATCAACTTGAAAGGGTTCAACCTTGCAAGCAGGGATCAAGATTTTTCTATTGTTATCTCCCCTTTTCATATGTAAGGGGAGCTCATCACTGTGATAAGTCCTTCTCAACCTCTTGTATTCTTTCTCCAATTTTACTAAGTTTACCTTTGTCACTTCTTGTTTGTTAAGATTAAAACACTCTATGATGGCCTCCCTGTTAATATCCACTAAATACCCACCTTTTAGAAGTCTGATGGTTTTGGTTAGAGCATGGTAATTTAGAGCCAAGGCTTTGATTAGCTTAGTGTCTATGAAAATATTGGGCATAATCAGCTTCACCATATCCAAGGTCCAAGGGTTTGAAACAAGAACCTTATCATTTCTCTTTTGGTAAAAATACCAGTAGAGGTTCCATCCTGACTGTGGTACAAGTGGGTCTCTACAACCCTGGACCAAATCCTTGAAAACTCCTTTTGACCCTTTGTTCACTGACCCAGGAAGAAGAGCAAATAATGGTGACTATAGAGGGGGATTATTCGGCTTGGATTCATATTTTTTAGCTTCTACTTCCATTTTCTTAGTTTCCATTATGAATTTCATAGCTAAAAGGAGAGCTAAACTTACCTGATGATGCGAATTGATGAAAATTTCTCTTTGCCTTCACCCTCTATGCTTGCTCGTGATTTAATTTTAGCTATCGTGAATGAAAAATAAATAACCCATTTCATGTTGTTTTCCCCAACCCGCATTTACTCCCAACCCATAAATTCACATGATTCAAAACTTTGCATCAAGCTCAATTCATAATTTGAAGCTAACTGATGTGAGATACATGCCTTAAATGCTTCAACGACAGCTTTACCATGCTACTATGTAACATCATTCTTTTCTAGTAGTACCACGGTGTTTCTTTATGTTTATATCAATATATCATCTTACTGTAGTCTATATTTCGCCTCATGGTATTACGGTATCCTACTCACTCACTTGTTTATTATCACTTTACCACTTATCACCTTGGGCCTCCCTATGGTACTGTGGTGTCTTCCCCTTTTATATTCTTACCGCCCTACCACACATTCAAATATGACCCTTTGCAGTGTTACGGTGTGTCTTCTACATTCTTCTTAATGTATTGTTCATTGCGTACCACTCTACCATAGGCTACATTTCTTTTTTAGGTGGCATGGCAGTATTTAGATTTTATGGTACTTATACCACTCTACCATGGGTATTGACTTAACCCTGTGTGGTGTAGTGGTTTCCCCTTATCAACGCTCTTCATTTCACCGCTCTACCATGAGTTAAGCTCTTACCTTTCATGGTATAGCGGTATATGATATATTGTTTACTATCTTGATCGTAACACCAGAAGTCCTTTTTCAATAGGTTGTAGTATGGAGGTATGAGGTAAAGGTTTATAAGGGTGGAAATTTTGGTATCGGTATGGCGGTAAAAGGAGTATTTGGTATTGTGGTGGAAATCAGGGTAATTTTTATTAAAATAATAAGATAAATATCGGGTATTAATTGATGAAATATTTAGGATATTTTGTGAAAATTCCAATTCTAACAGAGGCTCTAGTTAGGGATGAGTGATTTGTTGATTACTACAAGAATCTAGAATATCTTTGGGAGCAGACAAGAAACCTCAAAGGATATGAAAATTAAGGGAGGTGAAAAATGAAAAGGGGATGATCTTATACTACTATATGTATGGAAATAAAAAAAATTTAAATGACGAAAATATAGGAATGTTCACGTACCAACAAGTCCTAGTCCCTTATGAATTCCTAGACTACTGTGCTTGGAAAAGAAATGTTTTAAGAGGATTTTTAATGACTGTGCATGCACCTGCAATCCTTAATCCGTTGGTACCCCTTAAGAGAAGAAAAGTTTTAGAAACTGCCCATGCACTGGCAGTTCCTTCTCCTCTCTAGACATGTTTTGTAAATAATATGAGTCCTCCCCTCCTTTCCTGGTGACAACAAAAGGCCCTAGCCACAAAGCTTCAAAATTTCTATGCTTTCCCTTTTCTTGACATCTGGCATTCCACATCAACACCAAATCATTCTCATCAAATTTTGTACGTTTGGCCTTTTTATTGAAGAGATATTTCACATGTGATTGCAACTTTTCATTTTTTTTCTAGGCTACTATCCTCACTTCATCCAGTTATGCAAGCTGCTTCATTGTTTCATCCATTGGTTAGGAAATGTCTAGATCCTCTTGCAAAATTAAATTATAAACTGGTAAAAGGTTTTGTAGTGGCATCCTGGCTTGTGTTTTGTATACTAGTTCAAATGGAGACTTCCTAATTTACTTTTTTACTGTAATTCTATTTGCCAATGCATCCATTTTTAGCTTTGAATCCCATGCCTTTTTATTTGTATCTAACATCCTCCTTATAATTTTTAGAAGACTTTTATTACTAGATTTTGCCTGACCATTTTCTTGTGGGTGATAAGGGGCAGCATAGTAAATAGTAATGCTATATGTGTTACAAAATTCCTTGAATTCGTTAGATCTAAAACAAATCCCATTATCTGTGATCACTCTCACCGGTGTGCCAAATCTATTTATTATGTTGTCCATTAGAAAATTTGTCACCACCTTGCTTGTTTCTTGTTTAGTTAGGATTGCCTCTACCCACTTAGTAAAATAATTTGTGGCTACCAGTATGCACTTATGGCCTCCACTTGAATTTTCTTGTATTTCTGCAAAAAAAATCAATTCCCCATTAGTAAAAGGGGGCTTCTACCTGTAAAGGTCTAAGTGGTAGGGCTCCTTGATATTTCAATTTCCCTAAAAATTTCTGACAAGCCTCACAGTTCCTTACATGAGTAAAAGAATCATTAAATATTTTAGGCCAATAATAACCAACCCCGAGAATCTTGTGTGCAGTGGTTTTGGCAGAATAATGACCTCCACACACTCCTTCATTCATCTCTCTCAAGACATGTCTTTCTTGTGATTCATCTAAACATAATAATTGCATTCCATCCCTATTTTTCCAAAACAAGTCCCCTTCTATGAATACATACCTAGATGCTTGCAGTTTCAAAGTCCTTTTTGATTATCACTCAACCCTTTAGGGAATTCCATGTGCCTAAGATAATACATTATTTTTGTGTACCGAGTATTTTCTATACTTTCAACTGCATTTTCCTCATCCTCTATATTGCAGATTTGGTTTGCTTCAATGTTTGTTTCTGCCATTAACCTGGCCAAACCTTGTCCTCTTACCAACTTGGTAATTTGAATTTCCATATCAAAATCCTGGATTTTATTAATCCATCTACATATTTTCCCTCTCACCTCTGTCTATATCAGAATGTTTTTCATAGCCGCATGTGGGACATATGCAATTACTTTGTCTCCAACAAGATACGGTCTCAAATATTTTGTTGCTTTTACCAATGCATAGGCTTGTTTCTCCATAATATCATATTTCAATTCTGACCCCTGCAGAGACTTGCTGAAAAAAGATACAAGTTGCTCATGACCTTCATAATGCTTTTGTAACATAACAACTTCTATGGTGTGAAATGAGGCAAACAAGAATATTTGAAAAGGTTTGATGAAATTAGGTCATTTCAGGATAGGAGCTTCTTTGATGGCTCTTTTGATAGACATGAAGGCTTTCTAGGGCTTATGTACTCCAATCTATCTTTTCTCCTTTTTTCGGCATCTTGGATATAGGTTTAACAATCTCAGAAAAATTTGATACAAATCTTCTAACAAAGTTAATTTTACCAAAGAATGATTGAATGGCTTTGATATTTTTGTGAATGGGGATTTTATCTATGGGTATGTGTAGGATCATGATGGGCCAAAAAGTGGCGATATCTAAGTGATATGATGGCCCATGTGGCTGACGACTTTTTTTTTACCCAAAATTGATGAAACGAAAAGGGTTTTTAAAGGAGATTCTCAGATTTTCACCAATATAAATTATGCTTTACTTTTAATTTAATAAATAATTATTATTCATTTTCTATTTGAATTATGACTAAAGTCCTGATTGATAGGGTGATTGAAAAAAGTCTATAGCTTTCAAACGTATCACATTTTTTAAATCTGAAACATGTGTCACATTCTATGCTTCATATACTATAGGATTAAAAAAGAAAGAATTGAATTTGATGAAGTTTTGACCAAGTTAAGGTGGTCAGACATACGATTTTTTATATTTTTTAAAAGTTATAATATAAAATTCATAATTAATTATTTACTTGGAAACAAATTACAAAAACATATACATCACATTGGGACATGAGTCCCCTACTTATATCTAAAATCTTATAAAAAAATATTATCATTTTATTTTGGTTAGGGTGGTCAGACAAACACCTACTTCTTATTATTTCCCTGAAATTTAAGTACTACTGCATTGAAATTTCAAATTTTCACCAAATAGATTTAAAAAAAAAAAAACCCTAGTAGTTTAGAAAATACATTCAATTTTCTATAGATTCTATTCTTACATATGGGTATGTGCAGGATCATCATGGAAAAATTAGGCCCTTAAGTGGCAAAAATATTAGAAAAATCAGAGTTAGGAAACTTGACATAAAAATTTGAATAAGTTATCTATATTATTTCAAAAATATGTAAGAATAGAATTTGTAGAAAATCTAATGTAGTTTCTAAATTACTAGGTTTATTTACAAAAAAATAAAATCTATTTGTTGAAAATTTGAAATTTCAATACAGTAGTACTTAAATTTTAGGGAAAAAATAAGAAGTAGGTGTCTGTTTGACCACCCTAACCACATTAAAATGATAATATTATTTTATAATATTTTAGATATAAGTAGAGGACTCATGTCCCGATGTGATGCATATTTTTTTGTAATTTTTTCCCAAGTAAATAATTAATTATAATTTTCTTATGATAAATTTTAAAAATTATAAAGACTCGTATGTCTGACCACCTTAACTTGGTCAAAACTTCATGAAATTCAATTTTTTGTTTTTTAATCTTATAGTATGTGAAGCAAAGAATGTGACGCATGTTTTGGATTCAAAAAATATGATACTGTTTGAAAGCTATAGATGTTTTTCAATCAGCCTAAAAATCAAGACTTTAGTCGTAATTCAAAGTAAAGAATAATTTATATTGGTGGAAAGTTGAGAATCTCCTTTGAAAACCCTTTTCATTTCATCAATTTTGGGTTCAAAAAAAGTTGTCAACCACATACCCATCATATTGCCACTTTTTGGCCCATCATAATTCTGCACATACCCATATTTTTAAAATAATATAGAAACTTATTCAAATTTTTACGTCAAGTTGCCTAACTCTGATTTTTTGAAATTTATTGCCACTTAAGGGCCCATTTTTTCCATGATGATCCTGCACATACCCCTATGGCTTCTATTTTCTCAACGTCTATTCTAATCCCTTCTTTTGCTACAATGTGTCCTAAAATATTTCCCTCAGTGACAATAAAGTGACATATTTTAGGATTAAGACTAATACCATATTCCAAAGCTTTGATGAATTCCTTCTCCAAATTCTCTACATGATCTTCTTCTCTTTTGGTGTAAGTAGTAAGACCGTCTTGATACACCACCATTATGGTATTAATCAGATCTACAAATGCTACATCCATAGCCCTTTGGAAAGTGGCCCCTGCATTTGTGAGACCAAATGGCATTCTCACATAAACATATGTCCCGTACGGTGTAGTAAATGCAATCTTGTATTGCTCACTCTTTGAATTTAACTTGGTTGTATCTAGAAAATCCATCCATCATTGATATTAACTCACATCCTATTACTTTGTACAATATTGACTCCATATGTGGGAGAGGATAATTATCTTTGAGGGAGGCGGCATTCAAATTTCTGAAGTCTACACATAGTCTAATATCCCCATTCTTCTTTCTTATTGGAACCAAGTTTGAGACCCATGTTGAATGTCTAATGGGTTTAATAATACCTAAATCCCTTAGTTTTACCAATTCCTCTTGCATCTTAGATTCCAAAGATGGGTTAATAGGCCTCTACTTTTGTCTGAATGGCTCTATGTCCGGTTTAAGTGGAATCTCATGTTAAAAAAAAAAATTCTCTGTATGCTTTGAGATCTTCATAAGACCAAGCAAACACATGTTTTTATTTTCATAATAATGTAATAAGCATTCTCCTAATGGTCTGACTTATCTTCTTTCCAATAAAAACCCTTTATGGTGCTAACTCAGTTAGTATATTATCTCTTCAATATCTTCTTTCTTGACCAGTTTCCGCTTCATTAGAGAGCAATCATTCCCATCATACACTCTTTCTAAGGCCACAAGTCCTTTAGGAAGCCTTTTGGTTTTAAGTTGTAAAACATCTCTCCCCAACATAGTTTGTTTCCCATCTACTTCCTCCACAAAAGCATTGAAGTCAATTTCATGAGCCTCGTATTGATCTATGCATTGAATAAACTTTAGAAGGTTGGTATCATTATTGAAAACCTGCTAGTTGTATATGTTGTCAGGGATAGAAGGTCTTGTCTTAAATTCAACTTGGGATACTCTGGCTAGGGTGTTATCATCTCTTCTGAGGGCTACATTTGATAAAAAAATTACCATTATATTTTTTGATTTTTCTATCCAACCAATTGAGAAGGCATCAAATAACTCAAATGTATCCCACACAACATTTCTATTGCTTCAATATCTTGTTCTTTGCAGCGTATCTTGACCTAGTTTGTGATACAACCAACTCAGAGTCTCCAAGGAAAGTTAAGAGTTTGATCTTTTGTTTGACACGCATATTTCAACCAATCAACAAGGCCTCATATTTTGCCACATTATCCGTACATTCAAAATTTAGCAAAAAGGAAAAATTGAATGTAATACCTTTAGGTGATATAAATACCACTCCAGCCCCATTTCCCTCTTGTCTAAATGCTCCATCAAAATACATTTTCCACACACCCTGCGGATCTTTAGATACATTTTTATCAATTGGATCACTATTTACCAATTCAGGCTGGCAAGGTTCTACCCTAAAACTTCCTAGATCAACATCACAAAAGAAGTTTATTTTCTCTTGAGGAACACAATCCACAATCTAACTCATCCTTTGTTCTCTATACAATTTTACTTGTTTACCATTTATTGGTATTGTAGCAAATGATAAGTCAAACTATACATTCCCTCCAACTGCTACAGTCCATTGTCTTGACAAGAGCATTCCAAACTAAGGAGGTGTGTCAATCATAGTTATGTCAATATTATAGGTTGCTTGTGGATACATAGCCAATTTCACCTCTACATCTTTAAAAATTACTATCACAGGGACAGGCCTTCCATCCATTGTATAAAATTTACCACCATTTGTATCCACCCACATGCCAAGTTTCTTCATAATCCCAACTAGCATGATATTAATTGCAACACCACTATCTATCATACAATTTTTTACCAATTTGTTATTTACTAGTAATGTAGTGAAAAATGGATCAACTTGCGGGGGATTTTCTAGTACATCATTTAAACAAACCTCAGGGAATTTTACTTCTTCTAACTTGTGATTGATCCTAGTGGTGCTCTTGTTTTCAAAGTTTGTTTTTTTATCACTTCCATTAGATATTAATTGAATAGAACCTTCCCTATATTCTTTAATCTTCATCATTTTAAGTAATGGGACAAAAATATTCACTTGGGACAAAGCTTGCATGAAATCGAAAGAAGAACCTTCCATTCTGATCATTTTATTTTTCTCTACTGACTCTCCTTTGTTCCACTCTTTCTCCCTTTTATTTTCTTGATCCAAATTTTTGGGAAATTCTTTGTTTTCATACTTTTGTTCCTTCTTATCAGGTTGCTTATTATCCACCTCTTTTGACACTCTCTGGGGCACTTTCTTATCTTTTATAAATATTCCTCTTGGGACACCTTCTTCCTCATTTACTGCTCTATTTCTTAGCCAATATTTTCTTTTGGCCTGTTCCATTGCTACAATGGTTAGCCTTTTAATTTCTTCTTTGGTTGGTCTCCTTATACTACATTTTTTTGTCTGATATGATGTGCTAGGATTAAATTGTTCATAACCACTTTCAACCTAATCTGAGAAGACTTGTTGTCTAGCCATATGTACATTGTATCTTTGTTTTTTCCACATCTTATTCATAACCTTCTTCTTTTGAAGAAGAATACCCCTACTCAATGGGGTGAAGTGTGTGGGAGGTTAAACAGATCTTATAATCTTCCTCATTGTTATTTTGTGGTATTACTTCTTCTGGTATTTCCTAAGCCACAATACAATGATTAGGAGAGTGGGGAAAATCACAAAATAGGCACGAAGGACTATTATTTACCATATATGTCCCCCTTTTCTTCAAAGGATCAGGCATCTCCTTGTTTTTAGGCCTATCCATCACAAGATTCCCATCCTTCCAATTTGTATTATATGAGATATCATGCAACCTTGGCCTTTCATTTCTATAGGTATTTTCTTGCCTATTTGGAGGGATATAGTGAGGAATCCTAGGATTATCCCTCTTACCAATCATTCCTGCAGCCTTTCTATTATTTTAAATAGTCATTACTATATTTTGTTCTTCAGCTAAATTCTTGGGACCCCTATTTCTAAGTTCACATCTAGTTTTCAGATCAAATGCTTTTAGGTAAATACTTAATGCAGAATGATCAACCAACTTGGATCCGATAGGTATCTTGTTATGTAATTTTAAAACCTTTGGTTGAAATCATAAGCTGACTCATTCTGATGTTTCTGGATAGTTACCAATTCATGCAAGGAAAACTTGGGTGCACACTGGTTCCCATACTCCTAAAGGAACTGTTCATAAAATTCCTGAATGGAAGCCATTGAGGTTGTTGGTAAACTGTTAAACCTGTCTCTAGCATCTTCGACTAATGAAATCATAAACAACCTCATTTGTACATCCTCATATTGCATTTCCAAGTCTTGGATGAATGCATTAAAACTCCTTAGATGTTCGTCAGTTGTGACTGTACTAATTCTTATGAATTTTGGGACAAGGCTTCTCCAACTATTATCCATGGGATAGAGATATATTCGAAACCCAGTGAAATCAAATTGTCTGATCATGGTAGTGTATGGCTGTAGGGGTGGGTTTTGTTATAATGGATTATTATATTGTATGTGGGGTGGTGGCACATGTGGCTGACCATTAGGGGGTTGAACATTTTGGTGTTGTGGTGGAGCTTTTTATGGACAATTTGAAGGTCTGTGTTGATTTCCTGATTGATTCTGTTGTGGTTTTGGAGGATTTGAAGGCCTTGCATTACAATTCCCATGTCTGTGGGGTGGTATATATTTAAGGAGACTAGATATTTGGATGTCAATTTGGGCTTCTTGTAGCTTCAACTCTTGGAGTTTATTTATTTTTTGGCAACTCTGCTCAGATGTTGTTGTCTTTCTTTCTAGTACTTGTCTTTGATACTCCAACTGTGCATCTAATTCTAGTTGAGTTGAAAATTCATACTCTTCAAGGCCTATATTATCAACGAGCCCATTCTAATTTATGTCTATTCCATGATCATGTTCATATTGCATCCTAATTCTTTCAGCTTCAAATTTGCCCTTGAATTCTTCCTCTTTCTCAGGGTCCATTTGTTAGAAAGGATTCCTTTTTTCCTCAGGAGTGTCAAGTTCTCATGTTGAACTATTTTCATTTTTCAACATATTGTAGTAATTATATGTCTCCAAATGTGCTTTTGATGTCTTATCTTTATTTGCTAAGCACATTTCATTAGACACTTCTTTGCTCTTATCATTCCTATGTGTCCATTTACTTTTGTCATTGTTAGGACCTTCTTTGTACATAGATCTTCTACCATGCATGTTGTGAACAATTGTGATAGTTTTTCCTCTAGGATGGTTCCTTTCTAATGTATACTTTATTTTGTCAGTCTCAACACATTTGTTCATTCAGAGTCACCACTCACATCTTGGAGAACTGAGAAAATTTTGAAATATATATTTTCAAGCGGAGTCTTTTGCAGGGTATTGACTCTATGATGAAGGCTTGGATTCAGATTTGACTCCCCAGTAGAGTTGCCAAACTGTTAGTTCTAAAAAATGAAGGTTTGAACCACAATAGGTTTCCAAGCTCTCATAACATTTTTGGCTAACGTACAAGGCCAAATGGTGAATTTGAACCTTCTACTCTTTAGGATATACTAAACGTAGGAGGGTTTACCTATGTGAATGATGCAGATTTTAGCTATGTTTCCTAATTGATCAATCTATCCACAATAGAAATTTGATAATGGAGAGATGGGATCTTAATTTGGTATAAATTGTATAAGCAAGATCAAGGTAAAATCTAATATGTTCAGTTAACAAATGTAGATGAAATGGATGAAACCTAAAAGAGAAATAAGACCACTGCCTTGTTGGGTAAAACAAAGTCAAATTAAAGTCTTAGATGAATGGATTCTACCTGGCAGGAACACTAATTATTGACATACAAATATTAGTTTATAACTTGTATAAAGATGCAAGAATGTAATTACCAAGTTCTTCTTAGTGATCCAAATGATACTTCCAGGCTACGGTGAATGACTTGAAGGATTTAATTTTTACTTGAAAGAACAAACCAATCATACCACATAGATACAACAAATATGCATTGATAAATTGAGTATATACTTGATATATCAATTTAAATAACAAAGAAATATCAACCTTCGAGACAACTTGATAATATTTTTAGTTAACTTAACAAATAATTTATACCAGAATGGTGCCACAAAATCAGAGTTCATTCATTGATCCCTCAAAACTTCATACATACATCATTGTCCACTGGAGTGTAAAAATTATGGAAATATTCTATTTTTTTGTCTAGTTTTATATATTTTATATTCTATTACTACCCCACTTTTGGTCTTGGTCTCTTTTATTTACGGGAGGAAAAAATCTTCGGACCAGAAGACACATCGTTTGATAACAAATCATGAAATTAAATAAAGATGTAACTAAAGGATAATAGCAATAACTAGTCCGTTAATCTTCGAGTAAAAGCCTGTGGTCAGTCAAGACCTGTTCAAAGCTTTTACTTTGTGATTCTTCTTTAATGTGACACCTAAAATCATTCTTCATCTGAACCCAAGTACTTCTCTTTCCATTTTCTAATTATTAGATCATTCATCTATTTGAACTCCTATGCAGAAGTAAGGTTTACAAGGTGGCTCCTCCATCTGTTTTATAGTAGGTTCCTGGTGTCAACAATGAACTTTATGTACCCATTATCTAAAGTTATAACTACATCCTGTTCAACATGAAACCTTTCCAAGCTGATATCCTCGTTATTCTGCACACGTGTTAAGAATTTATAAATCATCTGATCAAATTCAATCCCCCATTCCTTAGTACCCTTTGTTTGACCATCATCTTTAATAATTGAAGGACTGAAGAGAGATTTTATCGCATCAAATGCACCCCTCCTATTTTCCATATTCTTTTCTATGTCCATTAAATATTTATGTTCTTTTATTACTCATTTTACCATCTCCTAAGTGGGCTTGAGTTTTTGAGGGTCATCCGGATCCTGTTGTGTTTCTTTACAAAGTGTGGTTAAAATTTTATAAGTTGGTTGCCACATTTTCTAAAGTTCATCGGTGATAGGGGAACTAACATTTACTTGTTCCAAATATTTAATCAGATTACTAAAGCTCTCATGTATTCCACCTATGTTCTCTTTCAACACTCCCACTCTACATTCCAATATAATTCTCAGAGTATCTAGGATATGACGCTTGACATGTTCCATGTTGTTCTTCTCTAATTTATTGACTTCATCCTTCAATTGTTGCAACTATGGATCTTTAGTTTGCATAGGTGGATGATAAATCACTAGTTCATTTCCCCTAATCGTTGTAGCCTGTTGTAGTTGTTGTACATTGCTTGAAAGAGGGGTAAAATTCAGACATGGAAAATATACAATTCGATCCGATGCACTGGATCCTGATTTACTAACACCATTTCATCCTAAATCATCTCCTTTGCTAGTCATTTAATCGAATAATATGTATTTGATTAAATTCATCACTCTTCATCTCTTAATTAAATAAATCAATTTTAGTTAACTAATTTGTAATCCCCCTTTTTAATTAAATAAATCATTTTATTTAATTAATCCCTAAGTTCATCTCATTTAAATTAAATAAATCTTTATTTGGTTTAAATCCAACATCATCCCTCTTTAATTAAATAAATCAAATCTTTATTTAATTAAGTCTTTAATCATTTTCCTCTCATTTTGATTTAAATCAATCCTAAAATCTAAGTCAAAATGGTCAAATCACCTAATCTCTCATTAAATTGATCAAATCTTGATTAATTTAATCTCAATTACTAAAATCCTCTAGAGAATGCAACTTGCACAATAAACCAATTACTTTGATTTATTTAATTTCCTATTTTATCTCAACATGGAATAAAGAAGGAATATTCCCTCAAATTTTAATTCAAATTTGAGTGGGATGTGTACTTCCAACAAAGCATTCACTCCTCTTACATGTCCTTGTGCATTGAGCCAAGTGACATTAACTCCATTTCTTTCTCCCTCCAACATGTCACATTCAAAATTCAAATTTGAATCTCATGGCATTTATCATGCACATTGACCAAAATGTGATCATTCCCCAACCATTAACATCTTGACAAGTGGCACTTGGCCATTGGATGTTGAATGATCCCACATTGCTTATTTTAACTCTCTCTGCCATTTTGGAAATCTATAAATGAGAGACTCTTTCTCTCATTCTAACATCCACAAATTGAGTAAACTTACTATATTCAACTTCATCCTCATCCACAATCTCATGCAAAGTTACTCTCTTCACATTCAGAGCTAATTTTGTGCATTTAACTTCATATGTTCTTCATTTTCATAATTTCATAGCTAGGTTATGCCAAAATCTCATCAAGGAGATTCAACTATCCACACATCATCAACATTTGCAACTAAGGAGTTGGGAAAGGGCCAATTTCGACATATCAATTGGCACCAATTCCCCCATGGGATCAAGAGTTTGTTTAGTTTAGATAGATTTAATTTGGTTATTGCATTGTTCTGCATTTCCTTTCTACCTAATTTTTGTAAATGGATTTCATGGGGAATCCTTGTTTCACCTTGCATTTTGATCTAATAATGTGTTTGTTTGTTGTTTTGTGTAGGTATGAAACTAGGGTTCACAAGTTTCAACTTATTTCAAGAATCTAGCCACACTTCTCACACACAACACAACCTTATTCAACCCCTTACTTTGAATGTAATCACCAAAAAGAGTGCCATTCCTAAACCAAGTGCTCCTAGGTGAAAAACCCTAGGGGCCTAGTAAGGGGAATCCTAAATTTCCCTTGTTAGCATAAACCTTTTTGCTGGTTCATTTTGGTGAATGCGACTATAGACCACTTGTTAATCTTCTTATTTTTTATTTCATCTTATGAAATAGCTTGCATTGCATTAAAATTTGGATTGTTTGCATCCTAGGGTTTGTAAAAAAGTGCTTAAGTAAAAATTCATGTTAGATTGCACTTTGCATTACATTTCTCATTAAGAAAATAGAAAAAATTGTATTTCCATTATGTCTCTGCATCAAAAAAACATCAAAATCAAAGAAACTAGTTAAATTTTCTAAAAATTGTCAAAAAATAGCACTATTGGGACTAGTTCTCCTCACTCGATGACCTAGTCCTCTTGCACCATTCACTTTGTAATTTCTAGCATTTTTAAAGCATTTTTTCCATTTCAGTTCTTTGGTTCTCATTTTTGTTTTTATTATAGAATCTTAGTTACAAGCAGTTCAGTCTCTTTTGTTTACATTGCATTAGCATCCACTCCAACCTTAGTAACCTTTGTATGAGAATTTAGTGTACTCAAGTTGTTGATACCATAACTAGTGAATTCCTTTATTAACCACTTCCAAGTCTACATGACCCCTAAGAAAACTTTGGCCGATCTTATGAGATGCAAGCAAGACACTAATGAGAAGATAATAAATTTTATCTCTCATTATTAGGCACTTTATTCCTTAATTAATGCCAAGATACCTGCCACACATCTACAAAATATGTTCACTGAAAATCCTGTTAACACCTCTCCAAGACAGGCTCACCCTCATGAAATTCCTTTCTTTCATGTACTTGTGGTAAGCACTCTGTGATTATCACAACTCAACTAGTAGTCATGACACGCGATCCACTTCTAGTAGAGTTGAGAAGTTTGATGCTTCCACCCAACCCAAATCTCAACCATTCTTAAAACCAAACAAAGGGTTTTAACAATTTAACACACCTTCCCAAACCCCTCCACATGCTAATAATCAAGTGGACGTGGTTAGATCTACCCTGCCCATCAATTATGGAGATCCTAAACAAACCTTCACACTTTTACTTGATACCCTCCATAACACCATGACCCAATTTCTCCAACAAAAAATGATATTTTTACCTCTTGTCCATGCACCTAATCCCAATAAGACATTACTTCCTCCCTATAATTCCACCACTTATTGTTATTTTCATTGAAAGAACATACATGACACTGAACAATGCAAGCGTCTCAAGCACCTTGTGCAAGACCTAATTGATCCAGGTCATCTACCCATTTCTGACATTAATGATAAAGGTAATATGTATGTGGCACCCCCCAACCAAAATCTGCAAATCTTCACCAACCCTATGCTTAAACACAATGTTTCATTTGTTAAAGAAAGCAAAACTTCATACACTAATATTATGAATGTTGACTCACAAGATGCACATTATGATTCTCTTCCAATGGTAACCCATGAAATTCCTATAAATGAAATGGTAGGTGTGATTGATGTTGTCCATCGTAAGGGACAAAAAAAAAAACTTCTTGAGATCGCCATTTCACCTCAAGATATACTTAGAAATCTTCTTAATGGTCATATCTACATAGCCAGTAGAATTTATGATAAGCCCACTAATGGGATACTCATACATCCCGCCTATGGTGAGAATGTGATCACAAAAAAATTTATGGTATTACATGATATTTCTCAAGATGTTTATGATAAACCTATTGCATGGATTAAAACACAATAGTTTTGCATGCCCTATGATCAGATCGATCACTCTCCCATTATAGATAGGTCCTAGGACATTAGATGCTACCTTCTCTATCATACCACAATCATACCAATTTCATTTATGACTTGGCCACCCATGGATTTGTTCAATGAAAGTGGTCTCATCTTTTATCCACAAATGTGTGAAGTTTCCTATTGACAATGAAATATTAACTATTCACTATAGTGGCTTCAATATTTTATCCTCCAAAGGAAACATTTGTTTGGAAGCCTTTTGGCCTAAGCCCATGGAACCCATCACTCCTAGATGAGATTTATTTTTCATTGCCTACTATAAATTTAAAGCCAAGAAATTTTTTGAACTCTCTCTTCGCAACATACCCCCTACTACCTCAGAACCACCCATCCTTGATGAAGCTATGTTGCAATCTAAATATAAAATGCCTAGCCATACCACACCTGAAACCTCTTACACATCATCCAAGAGGCCTAGGGATCATGAAAACAATTCCATTCTACCCCTCGCACCAAACAAGTGTATAAAGCCAAGGAGAAAGTGGATGAGACACCCATGGCTCCTCATGTCCCTCCCCTTAGGGATGACAAGAAACCTATGGTGGGCCAGCTTTCTCCTTCTCAGATGCACCTTGATAAAAAATAATAAAAGGAATAAAGAAGCTAGGGAGCGTAGGCATCACCATCATGCTCTCTCTCACCAATTCTCTGATGAAGAAAACATTGAAAACTATAACCCACCTATGCCAGAAGTAGTTCTTGATGACCCTCCTTTGTGACCCCTGCAACCTAATCTTATACCTCAGTCACCACCACTATTGCTTTCTTCCACTGATATTATGCTTCGACCTCCTATTATCATTAATCTAGATGATGATGATGAGGAGAATGCTAGAATAGATGAAGAGGTACACCAAAATTTGAATTCACTATTCTCCTCTTCCATGATAATTCATGATAATTCCCCTCGGACAAGGATTGATCTAGATGCTAGTTCGGTGATAATTATTGTCCCTCTCAGTACGCTCCCTCTTGATTTTTATACTAAGAAAGATTGGGTGGAAGATGGCTTGCTTGATTATTGACAAGCACTTTCCTAACTAGTTTCTTTCTTTTTCATTTTTATTGTGTGTCATGTGTTCCCCTATATTGTTTGATGTGCCCTCTCTTCGTGACATTCTTCTATTTGTCTCTTGCTTCTTCTATATGTCTTGCATTTATTTCACTTTTCTCTTTTCATTTTTTCCTTCCATTTGGGCATGATGCAAGGAATTGAGACCATAATGTCTCTTTCATGTTGACCCAAATGGACTCTTTTCCTTTTTCTTTTGTTCCTTTTGCTTTCATTTGGGGATGACACAAGGCATTGAGACTGTAATGTCTCCTTCATGTTGACCAAAATGGAACCCTTTTCATTTTTCTTTTGTTCCTTTTTCCTTCATTTGGGGATGATGCAAGACATTGAGACCACAATGTCTCCTTCATGTTGACCCAAATGGACCCCTTTTCCTTTTTCTTTTGTTCCTTTTTCCTTCATTTGGGGATGAAACAAGGCATTGAGACCACAATATCTCCTTCATGTTGAACCAAATGGACTCTTTTCCTTTTCCTTTTGATCTTTTTTCCTTCATTTGAGGATGATGCAACACATTGAGATTGCAATGTCTCCTTCATGTTAACTTAAAACAAAGGCTCTTTTTTGTTTGTCTTTTTCTTTTTCTTTTATTGTACTTTTGGGGATGATGCAAAGTGTTGAGACACCCTACATCTCTTCCATGTTGACCCAAAATGACTTCCTTTTCATTTGTTTTCAATGTCTTTGTGTCCTTCTTTTGGTTCTATGTATTTGGGGAGATGATGATAGTTTTGAGCTCTCTACACAAAATATTGTAGCAACAAACATACTAACCCCAAATCCATAGATCCCTTAGGTGATTGTGGTTTTTCATTTTGGGGGCAATACCTTTTATTTTCCTTTCCTTCTACATTATGCAACCTTCCTTGGAAACATATCGCTTGGAATAGGGCTTTCTAATTAGGATCTCATGTCCTCTTCTTTCTTTTTTCATTTTTCCTTTCTCTACTTTAAAGTGATTGCTCACAAAACGATGTGTAGCAATTCCTTTAAAGTGGGGACATGCATTGGCATTATTTATTTTGTATTTAAATTTATTTTTCTTTTTCCTTGGTTCTTAGAGTAGCCTTGTCACTTCACATGATTTTCTTCTCATTTAGTGGATGACATTCGGTGTAATGTCCTTCATAAGTGTGACTTATCTTAGCATATTACATTCCTCTTAGTGGCCTGATGCAACACACTGCATCGCCTAGGTTGTTAATTTTATATCCTTTGATTGGTCCTATTTTGGAGACATTAGACACAATGTTCCATAGGTCAAAGACCTCATATGAACTAAATAAGACTCCATGGAACACTCTTTTTACATTCTTTTATATTTTTACATTTTTACATTTTGGCATTTTATATTTTTGCATTTTTGCATCCTTGCATACATGGCCACCTTGAATAACACAACTTGCATGCCTATAGTGTCAGCTTGCACTTGTTCATTAGTTCTAAGCATCCAAGGCTTTTCTTGTTAGGTATGCGTACGATCCACATGGAAAAAAAGGGCCCATAAGTAGCAATAAAATTCAGAAAAATTATAGTTAGGAAACTTGACGTAAAAATTTGAATAAGTTATCTATATTATATAAAAAATATGTAGGAATAGAATTTGTAGAAAATTGAATTTAGTTTCTAAACTACTAGGTTTTTTAAAAAATAAAAATCTATTTGGTGAAAATTTTAAATTTCAATGCAGTAGTACTTAAATTTGAGGGGAAAAATAAGAAGTAGGTGTATGTTTGAACACCTTAACTACAATAAAATGATAATATTTTTTTATAATATTTTACATATAAGTAGAGGAATCATGTCATAATGTGATGCATATTTGTTTTCAAGTAAATAATTAATTATGATACTTTTATTACAACATTTTTAAAATATAAAAACTTGTATGTTTGACCACCTTAACATGGTCAAAACTTCATGAAATTCATTTTTTATTTTTTTAATCCTATAGTATGCGAAGCATAGAATGTGAGACATGTTTTGGATTCAAAAAATGTGACACCATTTGAAATTCATAGATTTTTTTCAATCAGCCTATCAATCAGGACTTTAGTCTAATTCAAATAGAAAATAAATATTAATTATTTATTAAATTCAAAGTAAAGAATAATTTATATTGGTGGAAAGCTGAGAATCTCCTTTAGAAACCCTTTTCGTTTCATCAATTTTGGGTAAAAAAAAAGTCATCAGCCACATGGGCCATCATATCACTTACATATCACCACTTTTTGACCCATCATGATCCTGCACATACCCTATCTCAAGATCCACAACCCTTGTCTTTTTTGGTGCCTTATCAAAGTTATCAAGAGGTATAACTCTGCTATGGTTGAGCAGGAAGCCCAACTAGTGGCACGACTTTCCCATAGAAAACTTTGTGTGTGTGAGAGTACATACTAGTGGAGTGCATTTTTATCACCCTTTTTGGCATTCTCACTTGATGGAAAACCAAAAGTCTCATAGGACTAGAGTGAACTCTAGTACACCTTTCCTTTCAGAAAAATAGTCTAGATCTGATCCACAACTAGCTGTACAAATGGTCGAAGCTTGATCTGACTTTTTCCTCTCTATTCACTCTCTCACATCACTTCTTTTGTGATCTGAAGTGGTTATGATTGGTTTGCTAGAGGATCTTGATCTTGGGGGCTTTATCATCCCTCTTGATTTATTTTATCTCATCTTACTAGCATGAATACATTAGATCTCTCTTGATATGGATGACTCATTTACTTTAGTGTGAGTTTAAAGAAATTTCATCCTCTAACTAAAGTGGGGGCTAAATGTGTCACTAAAAGGTGTAGTCTTTGACACTTTTTCACTTATTTCGGCATTTTCCCTTGGATTTTGGCCTTTTTTTGCCTTGATCTAGTCTTGAACACTTGCAAATCAACAATAACCTAACAGTGTTTTACAAAGGTGTTGTGAAGTGTTCTAACACATCTTCCCACTTTTCTAAGACTATTTCAACACAATTCACCTAAACAACCCCTTTTTACACCTTTCCAATCCTTGTGAGTATCTACATTTCTTTATCATTCAATCATCCTTTCCTTTTATTATTTCTCATTTGGGTTTAGCTACCGTCAAAGTGGTTTGACTAGGACAAATCCCTAATCTCTAACCCTAACATTTCCTTTGTCTTGTAGGTTGTATGTAGATTTGGCAAGGTACAAAGTGTTGAAAAGGGTACAATCATTCCATTCAAGTCAAATCAAGACACTAAACCCTAGGAGGAGCAAAAGGACAACTTGTAGGTCATTTTCTGAAGATTCAGACACAAGCTTCTGTAGAAAAGGAAAGTGCAAGTGGGGACCCATTGAATCAGACCCTTAGAAACCCAAAACTACCAAGAGGACTAGGTCACCATTGTTGGTGACCTTGTCCTTGTACAAGACCTAAAAAAGGGTTTTGACTTTTCTGGATACCCTTTTTCTTGAAACCTAGTATGAAATTTTTTCCCGATGGAAGGATTAGGTCACCCATTCTAGCGTAAGTGTCCTAGTGTAGATTTTTGATAAATTCTAGAACATTCCAGGGCTCCTCTTCTACAAGTTTCAATTCTCATGTGCAAAATCTCTTTTATTTTCCAGTTTCATTTAGATTGCATACATTTAGGTCTTTTAGTTTAGCTTGCATTTAGTTTACATTTTATTTTATTTACATTCTATATTTAGTTTAGTTTCATCTTATTTAAAGCATCTAGCCACACTTATCACACACAAAACAACCCTATTTAACCCCTTCCTTTGAGTGCAATCACCAAAAGGATTCATATCATCAAAGTGGAAAGAGTGTCATTCCTAAACTAAGCGCTCCTAGGTGAATTACCCTAGGGGCCTAGTAAGGGGAATCTTCTTTCCCTTGGTAGCATAAACCTTTTTTGTGGTTTAGTAAGAACTTGAAGTAGATCTCTAAGTGTCTAGAACCATTCACAAGATAGAGGTTTTGTGAAGATATCTACTATGTGGTCATCATTACTATAAGAAATAATCTCAACCAATCTCTTTTGAACCAAATTTATTATATAGTGATATTGAATCTTAATATGTTTGCTTCTACTATGAAACATTATATTTTTTTCATCTTTTTAGAGCTTATGTTGTCACAATTCAACAAGTTTGATTTATCCTATTACTTGTGCAAATCCTCCATTAGTCTTCTCAACCAGACTATTTGGAAAGCTATTGATTTTGTAGCCTTTTACTCTACCTCTATTGTAGAAATTGATATAATGGGTTATTTTATGGACTTTTAAGACAATACTACAAAACCAAGATATGAAAGAATAAAAATAGAATGATGCATCTTGGAAATGAATAAAATAATGGTTTTTTTTAGAGCAATGTACAAAGTCAAACTAAATAAATTAAAATTCAATTTTAGAGGAAATATTAGCTAATAATGTTGGATGAGAAACAACACATGATTTTAATTAAATAATTAAAAGATATTTAATTATGAGGCTGAAAGAATAATTAGAAATATAATTAATTTTTAATATCGATGAGGAAAAATTAAGTGTGAACCCCAATCCTATACCTGCATGAACATGGAAAACAAGAACATTATTAGATTGAAATACAAGTAAGAATAAGGATTCTCCATGAAATCCATCTACAATACTCAAACTAGGAAATAAAATGAAGAAAAAAACAAAAAACTAAGTTAAATCCTATTCAAGCAATGCAAACACTTGATCCCATGGGGGAATTGGTACCAATTATGTGTAGAAATTGTCTCTTTCCCAACTCATTTGTAAGCTTGATGATATTATGGAGATTGATCCACTTTGTTGATGAAGAACAAGATGATTCCTTTAGAAAACCTACAATAACCTAGCTATGGTGATGAAAAATACTCAAGAAAATAAATGAAATAGCTCCAATGTGAAGATAACCACTTTTATTTCAAATTGTGGATGAAGATTGAGGAGAAGATCCTCTTATTTATAGATTTCAAATTGGAAGAATGAGCAAGATTTGAGCAATGTGGGATCATTCAACATCCAATTTCCAAGTGCCACTTCTCAAAATGTGAATGGAGGAAGCTTGAGCACATTTTGGTGATTGTGCACAATAAATGATATTAGGTGAAAATTCAAATTTATGAAAAAAAGAATGAAATAAATGCCACTTGGCTCAATGCACAAGGACATGTAAGAGGAATGAATGTCTTGCTAGATGTACAAATCCACTTGGAGGGATTTTTGAATTTGGAAGAATATTCCCTTCTTTATTCCATGTTGAGAGAAAATAGGGATTTAATAAATCAAAATAAATTATTTATTGTGCAAGTTGTATTCTGTAGAGGATGTGACATGGTTTAGTATTAAATCAATCATAGGTTAATTAACTTAATGAGAGATTTAGAAGATGTGACAATTTAGACTTAAATTTATGAATTGATTTAAATCAAAATTATGAGAGAAGGTTTAATTAAATAAATGATTTTATTTATTTAACTAAAGGAGAAAATATTAGATTAAATTAAATAAGGTTTAATTTATTCAATTTAATAGGAGAAGATTAGAGATTTAATTAAATAAAGTGAATTATTTAATTAAACAGAGACTTATAGTTAATTAAATTAAACTTATTAATTTAATCAACAAGGAATAATGACTTAATCAGATGAATAATTATTTATTTAATTAAGAGATGAAAGTGATGACAAGCTAAAAGGGTGATTTGGGATGAAACGATGTTAGTAGTTAGGATCAAGTGTATCGGTCAATTTTCCATTTCTACATTTTGCCCCTCTTTGAAGCAAGGCACTTGTTGCATTATGTAGACATGCACAATTGGCATCATACATTTAATTAGGTCATATTCATCCATTCATCAAATAAATAAAATTTATTTGATTAATCTCTAAAGTCCTCCATTTAAATTAAATAAATTCATCTTTAATACTAACATCATTCCCTTTAGCTAAATAAATCAAAATATTTTTTTAACTATGTCTGAATCATTTTCCATTTCTCTTTGATCTATTTTAATCAATAAATCTAAATCAAATAGGTCAAATCATCTAATCCCTCATTAAATTAATCCAATCTTGAATAATTTAATCTAAAATCATGTCACATCCTCTAGCTTTTCCCACTTGGACAAATAAATCATTTAATCGATTTATTAAATTTCTTCTAATTTCCCTCAACATGGCATAATAGAGAATATTCCCTTAGATTTGAAATCAAATCCAAGTGGAATATATCCTTCCAAAAAGGAATTTATTTCACCTTACAAGTCCTTTTGCATTGAGTCAAGTGGCCATTACTCCATTTGACTCTCCCTCCACTTTGTCATTTCAACATTTTCAAAATTCAAATTTATGCATTTATGGGCACATTCATCAAAACTTGCACATACTTGGCCCACTCACACCTGACAAGTGGATTCTTCCTATTGGTTGGGTTTTTATCCCACATTCATCCCATTTTCTTCTTCTCTCAGCAGACTCTTCTATAAACGGAGAGGCTATCCTTCATTTCAATCATCCACAACTTAGAGCAAAGTTACTCTCTTCACATTGAGAGCTAATTTTTTCCACTCCATTGTCATTTGCATCTTAAGGCATTTTCATCATCACTTATCTTATCAAGGATTGGGAAAGGGCTACTTTCCACACAAAGAGTAGCACCAATCCACTATGGGATAGGTATACATTGTGCTTCTTTTATGCTTTCAATTAGTTTTTTTGTTATTTTTTTTATGAGGTATAATGTATTATTTTATAGGAGCATTAGTTTATTTGCTTAGTTTTGAACTTACCATGCTAATGAGTGTTGGAGTTTATAGCTAATTTGTAGATTTGTGGTGCTTACATGTGGCACTAGAAGGAGGGAAAAATATATAGTCTCTATTTTTGTTTATTTGATATCGATTCCTGCATTTGATAGAACTATAAAATCTGTCTTTGTTTGTATTTGTAGAGGCTCAGCACGTAGATATTCAAATGTTGGGGGCTTCAGCAGTTATGTGGGCTAGGGTTGTGAATTTTTTTTTGTTTCTATTCAAATCGATAGGAATATAAATCCTTTTATCTCTATTCATGCATTAAATAGGAATACATGGCGATATCTTTCTTAGTTGTAGAGTAGTCCCTTTGCTTCCTTGGCACTACGATTTCTGTTGGCGTGAAATAGAAGTACATCACATGAATGTGGCACATTATAGGGTCAAGTGCTATTCAAAGCATTATATCACTACTATATCCATTAAATCACTGCATTATATTTGTGTTTCACCTATATTTTTAGTTAGACTAACGTATTTGTAGTTAGAATAAAGTACTTTGCTATGGTAGTCATAGTGTTATTAGAAGAAACCATGCAAATCAGTGCCAAAACCATCCTTCTTTTTTTTCATAACAGGTGGCCCATGACTGGTGAACCATTTCCCTGCACACACGAAAAACAAAACTAGTACATACTGTCAGGTCTCAAAAACGTAGGTTTGAACCACAAGAGGTTGCCAAGCTCTCTCAATGCTATTGGCCAACTAACAAGGCCAACGAGTATAGTTGAACCTTCTACTCTTAAGGCTCTGCTAAACCTAGGTGGGTATACCTATATGAATGTTGTAGATTTTGAACTATACTTCATGATAGACTAAACTATCCACAATGGCAAGTTGACAACGGAGAGATATGATCTAAATTTGGTATAAATAGTATATGCAATATCAAAGGAAATTTGGTATAAAAAGTATATGCAATATGAAGGTGAAATCTGATATGTTCAGTTAACAGATGTCAAATGAAATGAATATAGCTAATGTAATGAAAATAAGGGAGACCAGTGCCTTATTTGGTAAAAAGGAGTCAAAAGAAAGCCTTCGATGAGTGGTTTCTATCTAGCAAGTTCTCTAATCATTTGTAATACAATTATGAGTTTATAATAGGTATAAACATGCAAGGATGTAATTGATAAACCCTACTTGATGCAGAATATCAAATCTAATTATCTGATTCTTCTTACTGATCCAAATAACATTCCCAGATTACTATAATTGGTTGAAAGGAATTTAATTCTTCATTAAAGAACCCAATAAATCAAATCACATAGAAACAACAAATGTGCACTGATAAATTGAAAATATACTTGATACTTCAATTTAAACAATCAAGAAACACTAGATTGGAGACAATCAAATAATTGCAGAAATCCAACAAATAATTGATACCAGAATAAAGCCACCAAATCAACAGTCTTTCATTATCTTCCTCAAAATTCATACATACAACATAGTCTTCTTGAATGCCATCATTATGAAAATATTGTGCTTACAACAATCTATCCTATTCTAATTCTACTCCCTTTTTTACCGTAAACAATGAATATTTATACATTTAGTAGGTGGAAGGACGTGTCCTTTCAAAATAGTTTTAAGCATAAAATGCTAACAAGATTAGCATTAATTAAGTTCTGTTAAGCCATAAGTGAACTTCAGACATGTGCTCTATGTAATCTTGGTGCTTATGTGTATTTGCATCTCCTAACACATCGCGGATCATGATCTCCATCATCATCCTTCATTTGCTTTGCTCACATGCTTCATCCAACGTTATATATTTCACAGTGGTTGTCTTCAATATCTCTTGGAATATTAATTCACATTCACTCTTCCATGTAGTCATTTCTTTCAATTCTCCTTCATCATCACAAAACTTAGTCAATCTAGGATCGACAGCTTCTATCAATCCTTGCGCATCCCCTTGTAATTCCTCAAAGAATTCCCTATGCTTATCCATGATACGATTAGCATTTTCAGTCCCTGCAGTATTAGGAGTATCCTTTTTTATCTCCTCAATTCTCTCTTGGATTCTACCATCCACTCTTCTATGTTCTTTTATTGCATCCACGTATTGTGAATGTTTTCCCCAAAGTTTATTTATCCAAGTGGTTAAAATGACCTGCCTCCTTTTCATTATTGCAGTAAGTGTGTCCATTTTCCCTTGAGAGTATGCACTTGACCCTTCCCAATGGTCCTTCACCTATGAACTTTCACCCTAGGTGAGCATCTTTGTTGGCCTTGTTGCAACACCTACCAAGTCCTTTAAACGTTCATTTTCTCTAAGTATTCTCTCATTATTAGTTTTGTACATTTCTCTCTCTCTGATCAATGCTTCTATCTGGGCTTTATTTATTTTTGCTATATTGATCCCAATTTCTGCAATTGCAACTAGATCAGCCTCTCCAGCCTTCAAAGTCATGACATGTCCAAATGCCTTCTTAGTATCAATGACAACTGACTTCATGTGAGGGGGATATAAAGCCCAGATCATCAATGTCTCTTCAACAAGATTGTATTTTGATCTTGTATACACTTTTGTCACTTTTTCTATGCTGAGCTTGTGTGTAGCATTGTTGTCCTTCAGGAAACTGTCAAAAACTAATGCGGAATTAAGATCTAGCCTTGGGAAAATCATGACACCAGCCTTTTCTAACATCTCTCTCGCTTGCTCAGGGGTCATGCTTGTCATCTCTTTCTCCACATCATCCCTCAAGTTTTTTAACAACTGCTCCTCATTTCCTGGTGTGATATTGTCAACCAGTCCTCTTATTTCCTTTCCCTTTTGTTTGTATAAAAATATTTTGAATCCTGAGGTTTTCACAAATTCATCATCTACTATAAAAGATATATATTCTTCATGTCTTGTATCCACATCCACAGTTTCCTCAATATTTATCTCTCTGGTAGAATAGGTGTAATCTCGAGTTCTTGTCCTCGATACCTTCCCAGATGGGCCTTGTGGCCTATCAACCTCTAATACTTCTTTCTTGGAAAACAACAGCTCAACATCTATCAATTCTTGATCATGTTTCTCAATCATCATTTCTGCTTCTTCTGCTTCCAAGTTTCTAATTATGTCATCAGATTGATAGGGCACATGCTGATACCCTCCAAAGTTTATCCTCTGTCTGGCAGGATGAATATATCCCTCTAGATCAAAGTTTTTCCTTGATGGCGCTTTTCTCATTTTATAATGCAATAATTTATCAAGAATTAAATTGTATCCCTCCTTTGCTAACACAGTATAATCACCAAAACACAACGTACTTGGCATACAAACTTGCTTCCCATAAGAGCTTAAGTTCATGACACTGGAGAAATCCATTTTCCTAACAATCTCTAAGTATGCAATTCTATTTGGAACTGTCCTAGGAAAAATAAATGGAGTACTTTCAAAATCGTAAACCCTAATAATGGTGGAATTTCCCTAAACAATACCAATCCCCCCAATTGTGGCTGATTGGTCCATTAAAATCCTTAGGCTTGAGAAATCCCTTTATTTCATCAGACAAGGGATAGTCACAAGGATGATTATAAAACTTGTACAATGGCTTTACAAAATATTCTTCAAAATGCAAAAAAATAGAATTAGCAAACCTGTTGTCCCAAACAATAGTCCACAACTGAATAGGCAATGGCTTGCCTTCCTTATCAAATTGAAAAATCCTCAATTCCTGGGGCCATAATCCTAATTCCTATCCAAAATATAGCACCAAGTGCATCAACAATGAATAATTCCTGAGGTGCAGGACAAAGGCACCATTCTTTATTTCTATCAACCCAGTGTCAAAATCTTTAAACACATGTGAAGCATAATCAAATGACCTAGAGTTATGATATTGAACATCTGCAACAATCACCATAGGTACAACTATCATATGCTCTGCTACCTCCATCCCCAATACCTATCCCACTGAAAAATAAGTGTACTTTATGTAGGGTTCGAAGAGATCCACATGAAATGGTGTTCCCTCACTGTCTTCCATCAGAGTCGGTTTTCCATGACACCTAATTCTATGTAAGGGTAACCTCCAACACTTGTAAATGGTATCCATTCTTCTGAATTCACTCTCGAGCTCCTCACCTATAATCTTCTCATTGCACATTCCTTCTAACTTGAAGACCTCGCTTATTGCATTCTCAGACACATGTATCGCCGGGTTCCCAGATAAATCACATATGGCCCTATTCTTCAGATTATAATGACCAACCAATAATTTCACCAATTCGACATCAACAAAAAAATTATGGCACACCAGTTTTCCCAAATTGAGCCTCCACGGATTACATACTGGCTCAAAGCGATTTCTTCTATGGTAATGGAAATTGAACAATTTGTATCCTCTAATTGGGGTCCAAACATCTCCTATGAACTTACATTTGTCATTCAATTTATCCACTTCCACCTTAAGCTATACAAAATGCCTTTCTTTAGGTCCTGAACTAGGTAGCTAGTCTATGAGATCTTGGTTTAACTTTCACTCAGTGCCCTCTAGTTGTATTTCATTTTTTTTCCTTTTTCCTTTTGGTTGGTTACCCTCCCCATGCTTTCTTCCTTTTACCTTTTCTGAACTAGTGCTTTCCATTGTTGAAAATTTACAATTTTCAGAGGATGAGGAACTTACTATATTTCGCTTGAAAATCCAAGTTTGAACGAACACCCCAATTGCTTCGCTCATTCCTCTACTTTCCTTCGCTGCCAATTCTACAAAACAATGATATCAATTCAGTTCACCTCGATATGCAAAATCTTTTATGCTTCCTAGCACCATTAATGTCTTCACTGAGACATGAATGCAGCAAGTTTTTTCAAAATTCTTGCTGTCACATCATGCATCATATCAGAAAGACATTTCAAATCTCTGGCCGATCCATCTACTCAACATTCACACATCCACTAAGACATCTTGTAGTTCCCCCGACATCACAAGTCTCCCCAATAGTTTTCCTCTTTTGTTTTTTATATCGCCATGACTTTCACCAAAGCAAACTATCACCCAGACTTAATGAATCGGGCTAATGATTCTTCACTTCACTCTGAAGGCTCTTAGTCTCACCAAGATATTCCCTTTGTCAAATTAAGTCGCCGAGACTAAGTAATTAACCTGTCGACAGATTAATGTTCATCGCGACCTCTGTTAGATCTCCCCGCTGAGACATATCTTACCGATACACCTTTTCTTTGGCAAGACCACGTATATTGTCCCTCCGACATTTTTTATCTCCATACACTCAATCCTGTCGGTATAACACAGGGAGTTGGTGAGACTTCCCAAACTCTCCCCGACATTATTGTCTCACCAAATGAGTCTTCCTTTGCTATATCAGCAAGACTGGTGATCACTTTGGGTAGTCCTTCGAAATCTCACCCCGATGACTATACTCTGGCCGATACACTATATTCCAATCGGTAAAAAAAATCTAGCTCGATATGACCTCACATCATCAAGACGATACCTTTTGTCTTGCCGATAGAAAAATGTGAACCTGCATTCTTTTTGGTATATATCCTCATCGATACGACACTTTTGATGTCTTTCTCATAAACTGAAGAGATGTATATTATTATTGGTGAGACCTACATCAGCTTATGCCGATATTTTCAAATGTTAAAGATTTAATGCTAGATGAATTTTATGGGTCTATATGACAAAATTTAACTTGGACCTTGGTGAAAATGCTATGTGAGGAAATTTTATGTCTATAATTTGAAATTTTTGGGAAACTAATAAGTATGAAGGGTTAATGAGGTTATCAAAATTTTACAGTTCCAATAGTGGCTCCGTCTAGGGATGAATCATCGTGAGATCATTGCAAGGATCCAGATCTCTTGGTGAGTAGACCAAACATTATGGATGAAAGCAAGTGGAGATGAACATGATCCTAAACTACTGTACATGGATAAAATATCAAATAAGGGATTCCAAGATTGTCCATGTACTAGAAATTTCCTGTATCCTTTACTTCCTATACATCTGTGCATGGAAATTTTATGAGAAGTTTTTTCAAGAGTTGTCCATGCACTGGCAACCCTTGATCCTCTATAATTTTTAAGAGAAAAATTTCTTTAGAAATTTCCCATGTATAGAAAACTCCTGTTCTTCACCACTCATATTTTGCAAATAATATGAATCCTCTCCTCGCTTGCCAACAACAACAAAAGGTTTGAACCACAAAGCCTCAAATTTTCCATGTTTTTCTTTCTCCTAGAACCTTACATTCCACATCAATACAAGATCATCTTCTTCAAATTTTCTATTTTTTTCCCTTTTGTCAAACAAATACTTCATTTGTGTTTGCAATTTCATGTTCTGGTTTTGGGCTAATCTTCTCATTTCATCAAGTTCTGCTAATTGTTCCATTCTCTCTTCCATTAGTTCAGGAACCTCCATGTCTTCCTAAAGAATAAATTTATAAACTAGTAATAGATTTTGCAAAGGCATTCTGGCTTGTGTTCCATATAATAGTTCATATGGGGATTTTCCAAATGCCTTTTTGATAGTGATCCTATCAGCCCATACAGCCAACTTTAATTTTGAATCCCATATCCTTTTGTTTCCACCCAACATTGTCCTAATTATTTTTAGAAGGCTTTTGTTGCTAGATTTTTCCTGACCATTAGCTTGTGGGTGGTAAGGATTAGAATAAGATACAGTAATAGCATGCATACTACAAAAGGTTTTAAACTCATCTGATCTGAAACACATCCCATTGTCCGTGATTAATCTCAATGGTGTACCAAACCTGGTAATAATATTATCCATCAGGAAATTTATCACAACCTTACTTGTCACTTGTTTGGTTGGGATTGCTTCTACCCATTTTGTGAAGTAATCAGTGGCTACCAGTATCCATCTGTGTCCTCCACTTGATCTTTCTTGTATCTCCCCAATAAATTCAATACCCCATTGATGAAAAGGGGCTTCAACTTGCATAGGTCTAAGTGGTAAAGCTCCCTAATATTTCATTTTGCCTGAATTTTTTTGACATGCTTCACATTTTCTTACATATGAAAACGAATCATTAAAAACTTTTGGCCAATAATAACCTGCCCTGAGGATTTTATTTGTAGTTGTCTTTGCAGAATAATGGCCTCCATAGACCCCTTCATGCATTTCTTTCAAAACATGATTAGCCCGTGACTCATCTAAGCATAACAACAACATTCCATCTCTATTTTTCCAAAATAAATCACCTTCTATAAATACATATTTAGAGGCCTATAGTTTCAAAGTTATTTTCTGGTTATCATTGAATCCTTTAGGGCACTTTTTGTTTTTGAGGTAATACATGATGTCGGTATACCAAGGTGTATGCTCAATACTTGCAATTGCATTTCCTTCTTCTTCTACATTGCAAATTTGATTTTCCTCAATGTTTACTTCTGCCATTAACTTGGCCAATCCTTGGCCTCTTATCAATTTGGTAATCTGTATTTCCATATCAAACTCCTGAATTTTATTAATCCACTTGCACCTCTTCCCTGTTACTTCTGATTGTGTCAAAATGTCTTTGACAACTGCGTGAGGGACATAAGCAATCACTTTGGCTCCAACAAGATACGGTCTAAAGGCTTTTGTGGACTTTACCAGTGCAAAGGCTTGGTTTTCCATTATGCCATACTTCAACTCTGATCCCTACAAATATTTACTAAAAAATGACACAGGTTGCTCATGACCATCCTCATTTTTTTGTAAAATAACAACAACTATTGTGTGCAAGGAAGCGAATGAAAATATTTCAGAAAGGTTTTGTGAAATCAGGATATTTGAGGACAGGGGCTTCCTTAATGGCTCTTTGAATGGATACAAAGGCTTCTAATGCTTCTGGGTTCCATTCATTTTTTTGTCCTTTCCTTAGCATCTTTGATATGGGCTTGACAATTTCAGCAAAGTTGGACACAAACCTCCTAACAAAATTAATCTGCCCAAAAAATCATTGGATTTTACAATTTTAGAGATAGGGACTTATCTATAGCCTCAACTCTCTCAGGATCTATCCTAACTCCCTCTTTTGAGACAATGTGTCCTAAAAATTTTCCCTCTGTAATAACAAAATGACATTTCTTAGGGTTCAAACTAATGCCATATTCTAAAGCTTTAATGAATATTTTTTCAAGATGTTCTACATGATCTTCAACTCTTTTTGAGTAAGTAGTAAGGTCATCTTGATACACCACCATTATAGCATTAATCAAGTCCTCAAATACTAAGTCCATAGCTCTTTGGAAGGTTGCTCTCGCATTTGTGAGACCAAAAGGAATTCTCACATATACATATGTTCCCCATGGAGTTGTGAAAGTTGTTTTGTACTGCTTAGATTCCCTGACTTTAACCTGATTATAACCAGAAAAACCATCCCTCATAGACAACAACTCACACCTGGTTACTTTATGTAGTATAGCTTCCATGTTAGGTAGAGGGTAGTTATCTTTGAGGGATGCCACATTCAGATTTCTAAAATCCACACACAGTCTGATATCTCCATTTTTCTTTCTAACAGGAACAAGGTTTGACACCCATGTTGAATGTTTGACAAGTTTAATGATACCTCCATATCTAAGTTTGGCCAATTCCTCTTGCATTTTTGGTTCCAATGTGGGGTTAATAGGCCTTTTTTTCTGTCTAAATGGATTTGCATCTACTTTCAATGGAATTTCATGTTGAAATAAATCCTCCCTATATGACTTGAGGTCCTCATAAGACCATGCGAAATGTTTATATTTTCTTAACAATGAAATCAGCATTCTTCGGACAGTCGGGCTTATTTTCTTCCCAATATATACTTTCCTTGGTGCCAGTTTAGTCCCTAAGTTTATTTCTTCAATATCTTCCTTTTTGACCGGTGTCTGTTTCATAAGGGATCAATCACTTCCATCGTATACTCTTTCCAACTCTACCAGCCCCTTGGGAAGTTTATTAGTCTTAAGTTGTAAGACCTTCTTTCTGAATACTATTTGTTCTCCATTTATCTCTTCTACAAAGGCATTGAAATCAATTTCTTGAGCCTCATATTGATCTATACAATGAAGGAATTTTAAAAGATCAGTGTCATCATTAAAAACCTTCCAACTATATACATTGTCAGGTACAGTAGGTCTTGTTTTGAACTCAACTTGGGATATTCCTGCTAGCGTGATGTCATCTTGTTTTAGTGCTATATTGGCTAGGAAGTTTGCCATTATATTTTTTGATCTGTCCACCCAATCAATAGAGAAAGAATTAAATAGATTGATTGTATCCCATATTGCATTCCTGTATTGTTTCAGCCTTTTTTTGTTGCTACATATTTTGATATGATCTGAGACACAACCAGCTCCGAGTCTCCAAAAACTATTAAGAGTTTAATCTTGTGTTTAATAGCTAAATTCAATCCGGTCAAAAAAGCTTCATATTCTGCCACATTGTTTGTACATTCAAATGCTAACAAAAATGAATATTTGAAAGTTGAACCATCAGGTGATATAAAAACTATCCTAGCTCCATTACCTTCTTGGCTGCAGGCCCCATCAAAGTAAATTTTCCATACCCCTTGCTGATTTTCAGAAATATTTTTATCAATTGGATCTTTGTTTAGAAACTCTGGTTGAGATAATTCTACCCTAAAACTCCCCAAATCTACATCACATAAATAATTAAGTTTCTCTTGAGGAACATATTCAACAATTTGATTCATTTTGGGTTCCCTATATAACTTGACCTCTTCTCCATTCACTAGTATGGTGGCATATGATAAATCAAACTGTACATTGCCTCCTACTGCTGCAGTCCACTGTCTTGATAGAAGCATTCCAAACTCGGGAGGTGTGTCAATTATGGTTATGTCAATATTGTAGGCAGCTTGTGGGTAATTTTCTAAGCTTACTTCCATAGTCTTCATTATTCCCACAATTGAAACATGCCTTCTATCCATGGCGTAGCATTTACCTCCCTCCACATCTATCCATATACCAAGCTATTTCATTACCCCTACTGGCATGATATTCATGGAGGCACCTGAGTCTATCATGCAATTTCTTACTAGTTTTCCGCTTATGAGTAAAGTTGTGAAGAATGGGTCAATCTGTGGTGTGTTCATTAGACAGGCCTCTGGAATTTTTACCTCCTTCCTTTTATTATTGATTTCAAAAACATCTTTATTTTCAGGGTTTATATTTTGGTTCCCATTAGACATTAATTGTGTGGCACCTTCCCTATATTCCTTGATCTTCATCATTTCAATTAATGGAACAGACATCTTTAATTGAGATAAGGCTTGTATGAAATCAAAAGATGTACCTTCAGTTCTGATCATCTTTTTAGGTTCTATTAATTCTCCCTTGTTCTCTTCTTTTTCCCCTTTTGATGCTTGATTTGGATTTTTCTTCTCAATGGGGATTTCTTTACTTCCCTCCTTAGGAGATCCCTTCTGTTCTTTTTTGTCCGGTTGCTTATCATCTGTCCCTTTTGATGTCTCATTTGATACTTTTTTATTTTTTAAAAATATTCCTCTTGGGACACCCTCATCTCTATTCACTGTTTTGTTCCTCAACCAATATTTGTTTCTAGCTTCTTCCACTGCTGCAATAGTCAACCTTTCAATCTCTTCTTCACTTAGTCTCCTCACACTGTACCTATTAGTTTGACATGATGCAACAGGGGGATTTTGCTCATTATCACTTTCTTCATGATCAGGAAAAATATGCTACTCTGCCATGTGAATATTGTATTTTTGGTGATCAACATCATAATCATATCCTTCCTCCTCTGAAGATGAATATTTCCGCTCTAAAGAGTTAAGAGTGTGGGAAGTTAAATAGACATTATGGTCTTCACCACCATCATTTTATAGTGTGTCTTCTTCTGGTATTGACTGAGTTGTAACACAATGCTCTAGGGAATGTGGTGTGTAACAAACTGAACACCAGGGACTTTTGTCTACCATATATGCTCCTTTCTTTTTTAATGGATTTGGTGTTTCTTTATTTCTTGGTCTATCATTTACTGGCTTCCCATCCTTCTAGTTTGTATTATAAGGCATGTCATGCATCCTTGGTCTTTCATTCCTATATGTGTTCTCTTGTCTATTTGGGGGAGCATATGGGGGAACCCTATGGTTTTCCCTTTTAGAAAACATTCCTGCAACTTTCCTATTATTTTCAATAGTTAATGCTATCTTTTGAGCTTCAGCTAGATTCCTAGGATCTCTATTTCTCAATTCATATCCTGTCTTGGGATCAAAGGCTTTCAAATAGATACTCAACGCAGCAGGATCAACCAACTTGGATGCTGTTGGTAGACTGTTAAACCAGTCCCTGGCATCTTCAATTAGTGACATCATAAATAATCTAATCTGTACATCCTCATATTGCATATCCAAGTCTTGAATAACTGCTTTAAATTTTCATAGATGCTCATCGACTGTAACTGCATTACTTCATGTGAACCTAGGGACTAGGTTCCTCCAATTGTTGTCCAGAGGGTAAGGGTATATCTGAAATCCAACAAGATCAAATTGTCTAATCATGGTTGTGTATTGTGGAGGGGGATTTTGGAAGTGTTGATGTTGGTACAGTGGGTTAGCATTTGCCACATATTGTTGACCTTGTGGGGGTACATACTACTGATGAGGAGGTGGCTTAATATTTCGATGTTGTGGTGGAGCATTTGTGTTTCTATATTGATTCCTTGGCTGATTTCGATGGGCTTATGGGGAATTTGATGTCTTCACATTGTTGTTCTTATGAGGGGCGGTATATTTGGGTGAATCAGCAATTGGTTTTTTAACCTGAGGCTTTTGTAACTTCAATCTCTCCAATTCTTTTATTGCCTGAAGCCTCTACTCATACTCTATTCTTAATTTTTCCGATTCTTGCTTCATGCGTTCTAACTGTGCATATGGCTCATCTTGGGTCATAAATTCATGATTTTCTTTAGATGCTTCTTCATATTCAAGTCCCTCCTCAAAAAATGCTGCTCTTTGCTCTTATTCAAACTCTCTCCTTTTTCTAGCCTCAAAAGTAGCCATGTACTTGTCATCCTTCTCATAATTTATCTACCAAAGGGGATTTCTCCTTTCCTCTGGAGTATGAACTTCTTTGAATAGGTTGTTCTCATTTGTCAATGCATCATACGAATTATGTGTTTCCAATGGTGGTTTCAATGTCTTGTTTTTTGATGCTGGGCCTCGGTCATCAAATACCTTCTTGCCCTGATCGTTCTTAGAATTCCATTTAATTTTATTATTAGGACCATCATTATCTTTCTATAAAGATCTTCTTCCTTGCATATTGTGAGAAACTATGATGGTCTGAACTCTAGGTTGATTCCTTTATGATTTGTACCTTATTGTGTCAGTTTCAATGCTTTTTTTAATTCAGAGTCACCACCCACTTTTCAAAAGTGAGAAAATGTTGTTATTTCACCCAACGGAGTCAATTTTAAATCTCTTAACTACTAATCTTTCTTCAATCAATCTATATGGAAAGGTCGCTGTCTACCAGATATTTCTCAAGTTTTCCCCAATAAAGTCACGAATTTGTTAGGTCTCAAAAATGAAGGTTTGAACCACAAGAGGTTGCCAAGCTCTCTCAATGCTATTGGCCAACTAATAAGGACAATTAGTACAGTTGAACCTTCTACTCTTAAGGCTCTGCTAAACCTAGGTGGGTATAGCTATATGAATGCTGCAGATTTTGAACTATACTTCCTGATAGACTAAACTATCCACAATGGCAAGTTGACAGTGGAGAGATATGATCTAAATTTGGTATAAATAGTATGATGCAATATGAAGGTGAAATCTGATATGTTCAGTTAACAGATGTCAAATGAAATGAATATAGCTAATGTAATGAAAATAAGGGAGACCAATGCCTTATTGGGTAAAACGGAGTCAAATGAAAGCCTTCGATGAGTGGTTTCTATCTAGCAAGTTCTGTAATCATTTGGCATACAATTATGATTTTATAATAAGTATAAACATGCAAGGATGTAATTGATAAACCCTACTTGATGCAGAATATCAAATCTAATTATCTAATTCTTCTTACTGATCCAGATAACATTCCCAGACTACTATAATTGATTGAAAGGAATTTAATTCTTCATTAAATAACCCAATAAATCAAATCACACAGAAACAAAAAATGTGCACTAATAAATTGAACATATACTTGATACGTTAGTTTAAACAATCAAGAAACATCAGATTGGAGACAATCAAATAATCGCAGAAATCCAACAAACAATTGATACCAGAATAAAGCCACCAAATCAACAGTCTTTCATTATCTTCCTCAAAATTCATAGATGCAACATAGTCTCCTTGAATGCCATCATTCTAAAAATATTGTGCTTATAGCAATCTATCCTATTCTAATTATACTCCCTTTTTTTTACCGTAAACAACAAATATTTATACATTTAGTAGGTGGAAGGACATGTCCTTTCAAAACACTTTTAAGCATAAAATGCTAACGAGTTTAGCATTAACTTAGTTATGTTAAGCCACAAGTGAACTTCAGACACGTGTTCTGTGTAATCTTGGTGCTTATGTGTATTTGCATCTCCTAACACATCGCGGATCATGATCTCCATCATCATTATTCATTCGTTCTACTCACATGCTTCATCCAATGTTATATCTTTCACAATGGTTGTCTTCAATATCTCTTGGAGTATTAGTTCACATTCGCTCTTCCATGTAGCCATTTATTTCAATTCTCCTTCATCATCAGATAACCTAGTCAATCTCTCCTCAGTGGCTTCTATCAATCCCTGCGCATCCCCTTGTAATTCCTCAAAGAATTCCTTGTGCTTATCCATGATACAATTAGCATTTTCAATCCCTGCAGTATTAGGAGTATCCTTTTTTATCTCCTCGATTGTCTCCTAGATTCTACCATCCACTCTTCTATGTTCTTTTATTGCATCCACATATTGTGAATGTTTTCCCCAAAGTTTATTTAACCAAGTGGTTAAAATGACCTACCTCCTTTTGATTATTGTAGTAATTGTGTCCATTTTCCCTTGAGAGTATGCACTTGACACTTTTCAATGGTCCTTCACCTATGAACTTTCATCTTGGGTGAGCATCTTTGTTTGCCCCATTGCAACACCTACCAAGTCCTTTAAACATTCATTTTTTCTCAGTATTCTCTCATTATTGGTTTTGTACATTTCTCTCTCTCTGATCAATGCTTGTATCTAGGCTTTATTTAATTTTTCTATATTGATCCCAATTTCTGTAGTTGCAACTAGATCAGCTTGTCCAGCCTTCAAAGTCATGACATGTCCAAATATCTTCTCAGTATCAATGACAACTGACTTCTTGTGAGGTGGATATAAAGCCCACATCATCAATGTCTCTTCATCAGGATTGTATTTTGATCCTGTATACACTTCTGTCACCTGTTCTATGCTGTGCTTGTGTGTAGCATTGTTGTCCTTCAGGAAACTATCAAAAACCAATGCGGAATTGAGATCTAGCCCTGGGAAAATCATGACACCAGCCTTGTTTAACGTCTCTCTCACTTTCTCAGGTGTCATGCTTGTCATCTCTTTCTCCACATCATCCCTCAAGTTTTTTAACAACTGCTCCTCATTTCCTGGTGTGATATTGTCAACCAGTCCTGTTATTTCCTTTCCCTTTTGTTTATATAAAAATATTTTGAATTCTGAGGTTTTCACAAATTCATCATCTACTATAAAAGATCTATATTCTTCATGTCTTGTATCCAAATCCACAGTTTCCTTAATATTTATCTCTCTAGTAGAATAGGTGTAATCTCGTGTTCTTGTCCTCAATACCTTCTCGGATGGGCCTTGTGGCCTATCCGCCTCTAATACTTCTTTACTGGAAGACAACAATTTAGCATCTTTCAATTCTTGATCATGTTTCTTAGTCACCATTTCTACTTCTTCTGCTTCCAAGTTTCTAATTATGTCATCAGATTGATAGGGCACATGCTGATACCCTCCAAAGTTTATCGTTTGTCTGGAAGAATGAATATATCCCTCTGGATCAAAGTTTTTCCTTGATGGCACTTTTCTCATGTTATAATGCAATAATTTATCCAGCATTAAATTGTATCCCTCCTTTGCTAACATAGTAAAATCACCAAAACACAGCGTACTTGGCATAAAAGCTTGCTTCCCATAAGAGCTTAAGTTCATGACATTGGAGAAATCGATTTTCCTAACAATCTCTAAGTATGTAATTCTATTTGGAACTGTCCTAGGCAAAATAAATGGAGTAATTTCAAAACCATAAACCCTAATCATGGTGGAATTTTCTAAACAATACCAATCCCCCCAATTGTGGCTGATTGGTCCATTAAAATCCTTAGGCCTGAGAAATCTCTTTATTTCATCAAACAAGGAATAGTCACAAGGATGATTATAAAACTTGTATAATGGCTTTACGAAATATTCTTCAAAATGCAAAAATTAGAATTAGAATACATGTTGTCCCAAACAAAAGTCCACAACTGAATAGGCAATGGCTTGCCTTCCTTAGCAAATTTCAAAATCCTCAGTTCCTGGGGCCATTATCGTAATTCCTGTCCAAAATATAGCACCAAGTGCATCAACAATGAATAATTCCTAAGGTGCAGGACAGAGGCTCCATTATTTATTTCCATCAACCCAGTGTCAAGCTCTTTAAACACATGTGAAGCATAATCAAATGACCTGGAGTTATGATATTGAACATCCGCAGTAATCACCATAGGTACAACTATCATATGCTCTAGGACCTGCATCCCTAAAACTTGTCCCACTGAAAAATAAGTGTACTTTATGTAGGGTTCGAAGAGATCCACATGAAATGGTGGTCCCTTGCTGTCTTCCATCGGAGTCAGTTTGCCATGACACCTAATTTTGTGCATGGGTAACCTCTAGCCCTTGTAAATGGTATCCATTCTTCTAAATTCACTCTCGAGCTCCTCACCTATAATCTTCTCATTGCACATTCCTTCTAACTTGAAGACCTTGCTTATTGCATTCTCACACACATGTATCACCGGGTTCCCAGATAAATCACATATGGCCCTATTCTTCAGATTATAATGACGAGCCAATAATTTCACCAATTCGACATCAACAAAAACATTACGGCACACCCGTTTTCCCAAATTGAGCCTCCATGGATTACATACTAGCTCGAAGTGATTTATTCTATGGTAATGGAAAATGAACAATTCATATCCTCTAATTGGGGTCCAAACATCTCCTATAAACTTACATTTGTCTTCCAATTTAACCACTTTCGCCTTAGGCTATACGGAACACCTTGCTTTAGGTCCTGAACCAGGTAACTCGTCTATGAGATCTTGTTTTAACTTTCACTCAGTGCCCTTTGGTTGTATTTCAATTTTTTTCCTTTTTCCTTTTGGTTGGTTACCCTCCCCATGTTTTCTTCCTTTTACCTTTCCTAAACTAGTGCTTTCCATTCTTCGAAATTTATGATTTTCAGAGGATGAGAAACTTACTATATTTCACCTGTAAATCCAATTTTGAATGAACGCCCCAATTGCTCTGCTTTCCTTCGCTGCCAATTCTGCAAAACAATGATTTCAATTGAGTTCACCTCGATATGCAAAATATTTTATTCTTCTTGGCGCCATTAATGTCTTCATTGAGACATGAATGCAGCAAGTTTTTTTGAAATTCTCACTGTCACATCATGCATCATATCGGAAAGACATTTCAAATCTCTAGTTGATCCATCTGCTCAATGTTCACACATCCACTAAGACATCTTGTAGTTCCCGCAACATCACAAGTCTCCCTGATAGTTTTCCTCTTTTATTTTTCATATCACCATGAGTTTCACCTAAGAAAACTATCACCCAGACTTAATGAATCAGGACAATGATTCTTCACTTCACTCTGAAGGCTCTTAGTCTCATTGAGATATTCCCTTTGTCAACTTAAGTCATCGAGACCAAGTAGTTTTACTTCTGACAGAATAATGTTCATCGTGACCTCTCTTACATCTCCCCACTGAGACATATCTTACCGCTACACCTTTTCTTCGGGAAGACCACATATATTGTCCCTCTGACATTTTTTTATCTCCATACGTTGAATCTTGTCGGTATAACACGGGGAGTAGATGAGACTTCCTGAACTCTCCCTGACATTATTGTCTCATCGAATGAGTCTTCCTTTGCTTTGTCGGCAAGACCGGTGATCGCTTCGGGCAGTCCTTCAAAATCCCACCCCGATGACTATAGTCTGGCCGATACACTATATTCCAATCCATAAAAAACAATTTAGCTCGATATGACCTCATATCGTCCTACCGATACCTTTTGTCTTGCCGATAAACTAAAGAGATGTATATTATTATCGGTGAGACTTGCATCAACTTATGCTGATATTTTCAAATGTTAAAGATTTAATTCAGATGAATTTTATGGGGCTATATGACAAAATTTAACCCAAACCTTGGTGAAAATGCTATGTGAGGAAATTTTATGTCTGTAATATGAACTTCTTGGGAAACTAATAAGTATGAAGGGTTAATGAGGTTATCAAAATTTTACAGTTCCAACACATACGTTCATCACGCATTAAGTGCATCGGTTAAGTTGTTATGTTTGAAGAAAACTACAACTTGGTGCACCAGAAAACGGACCTAAAACTTTGCATTTTTTTTAAAATTTTTTTTCCTTTCTATTGTTTGAAAACTCCTCTAAGGTGAGTGGTCTTTCCATTGCATTACTTCTTACATCGAATTTTTTTTTAGCTAAAATTCAATAAAAGTCAATAAAATTGGCACTAGAAATCTGCAATAAAAATTCAGGAAGTTGTTGTTTATCATAAAGTCAATGAAAATCTGCAAGTTTGGACTCGTACGCACCAATCGACATATGAAAGTATTATGAGTCACATTTGAGTTGTCTTAAAATCTCCAAATTGATAAGGTGTGTCACATGAAAGCTATCCCTCATGAGTTGCGCCTCTCTTTAATGCATTGACTCACTTTATGGCAGTAAATGAAACTTGATTACTGTCTTATTAACTCATGAATTCTAGGAACATATGCTTTATTATAGTGAATAAATCTCGATTACTTTCATACAATTGTTGTATGCTTTATTCACATTTTTTTTTCTATTGTCAAACATTGGTGTGCATTTTTGAGGAAGACTAAGCCTTTGGCTATTTCGAATATGATGAAGGGTGAGCAAATTCATTTATTCACTACAATTGTAGTATGCATTTATGGTTCATCTACTAGCAACTACACATGCTTGGAAATTAGGTGTATCGAAATTCATGCCCTATTATCATCATCATGGAATTTATAATCCATAACTTGGTCATACCCTGTGAGGTCATGTATCTCCTGCACAACCATGTCACACAATTTACCAATATCTCCACTAGCCATATTTTGTAACTATGATATTAGGTTTGCAACAAGTTTATAAGATTGCAGTGCTCCAACAACATTCATGGGCACATGTGAAGCCTTAACAGGCTCAAAATATATTACCAAACCCATATCAACTCTATGAAGTATGGCATAAAAGGGCTTACTTGAATTTTGGTAGTGGACCAACACAGGATTCAGAAGGTTCATGTATCCAAGTTTTGCAGATCTCTGCAATGAAACAACACTAGAACGTATGAATATTGTCCTGGCATAAGTGCCAATTCCTATACTCACTTGCTTCTCAACACTAGGAACAACATGAGGTGATGCTGTAAGCATTTCTAGGGCGTTTTCACTATAAAAGTTGATTATGTCTAATGGACCAATGAAGACATTTCTTATTTGAGAAAGGGCTTGTGAAATTATAGAATCAACAACTCATTGATGTGAAAGACAATGGCACCCAAATCGAGTTTTTTATGCTTAAAATAAATGATCTGGTATTTCTTTGTTTGATGCAAAGTCATGATAAATGCGTTCTATGAAGTCTTTATTTGTTGTTAAAAAATGGTATTTGAAAACTAATTGTTGTAAAGTCGGGAAGATAAGATGGGAGCAATTGAGTGAAGTTATAGATATTTCCTTAAATACCAATACATTATTCACATGTTTATGGTTTTGTAGGAACCTTCGTTAATTGACATTGTTCATTTATCACTTTCTGCAGGACTTAGTAAAAAATAAAAGTCCTTACTTGATTGCATTAACGTAGTGTGAGGTTGTATTGCTAACGAGGGTTGTGTTGATCTTTTCTATATGAAAAAATATTATCAATGCCTCATATTTTCATTTAAAATCTTTTGATTATTTGAAATCAATGATTAAAACAAATTTAATTAAAAAATTTGATCTTCACATAGTTATTTTTTTTATGAGGGATTTTCGTTAAAGAAGTTATCTTTGAAGAATATTGGAGTTTAAGACAATTGGGAATTAAATTTGAAATTGCTAAATCATTTTTAAATGCTTAGAGCTTCTGTTTTATGCTTTCATTTTCCGTTTTAGGTGAAATCACTTCTTTTTGGGCTCTAAAATGAACATTTCAATTATTTTTGCTACAAAAGAGGGCTTAAAAATAACTTTAGGACAAACATACTAGAGTTGATTTTTGGATTTAACAATTGAATAAGGAAAATTTCATATCTCGTTTTGGTGCTTTAAAATGAATCAAAATCATTGCTTTCTGGACATAAAATGAACAAGTGTTTCTTTGTTTTGTAATTTCTTACTCAAAGTAATACCATCAAAAGGACGTATATGCTTCTCTCACACCTCATGGCGATCTTGAGAATCAAAAGGCCTTTTGGTGATCTTAAGTTGGGTCAAGTAATTGCCTCCAAATTTCATTTTGGGATTAAAATTGAACAAAACATCTTACGAGTGTGAGTGGAACATGTTCTGTGTGTTCTCCCTTTGTTTCTAAATGAAGATTGATCAAACTACGAATATGTTTGCTTACCTTTTTTTATCTTAGAGGGCCTGCCTTGTCGAAAAAAGTACTCACCCAGGGGACCGACCCAACCGATAACACACTAAAGCCAAGTGTATTTCCAGTTGGGATATAAAAGTGGGTACTGGAACAAAGGTCAGTATCACATGGTAGGTCCTGACGAGAAGGGCAACAATGGTCTCTCATCTAATTGGTAAATCTCCAAGAATGGAAAGTCTAAATTAAAACCCCTTGTTTAGCAAAGGCCAAAATCCTAATCTATTTTTTGGTGCAAAAGGTCATGTCCTTTGAAGCCACCCCACATATACATGTGATTCTATTGTAGAGATGAAAAGTATTCCATGGGAGATTCATGGGTATTGATGCTTGGCTGACTTGAGAAGTGTGTGTCGTGGAGAGGAGCCAGTGTGGTCAAGCATCTAATCATCCGCACTGAATATGTTCAGCTGGATTTATCTAGGTAGGAACCAAACAAATATTGTCTTTTCAGCCTAGGATTGTGCATGCTCTTGGAATCATAAAATACTTTTCTTGAGTCTCAAAATATTTAAAAACAAAAATTCACAAAAATATTCAAATTTTAAACCCTTTAGGAGGGGAAAATACCTTTGACTGAATCCAAGTGTTGTTGCTTTCCCTAGGGATTCAATACTTAGAGGTTTCTAAACATTTGTATTTACATCATAATTTTCTCATACTAAAGTCAACATAGGAAACTATGCTCTTGAAGCCTTGATTTTCACATAATGGAGCTTGTGGAATGAAAAGGAATTTAGACATAGACATTTGGTTTGAAACTTTAATCAAGAAATTGTTTGTGGTAAAAATAACTCATTAAGCAAAGTAAAGAACAATTGAACCCCACACATGTGTTCTCTCAAATGATCTCCTACAAGATAAAAATCTAGAAACCCAAGTTCGAAAGTATTAGTCCAAAAGCTCATGAGGAGTGTCTTGAAAGACTTCTTGAAGTTAGAGAAAGATTGATTTACAACTTCTACAAGAAAGCTTCAAGAAATAACCCTAACTTGTATGAGTTTTACTATCAATAAAATCCAACTCTTTTTCAAAGGTTTGCTTTTCTTACATAGAAAGTGTCAAACATGTTCTCCAAAACCAAGATCTTGTAAGAAGGAGTTTTATCTAGGTCAAGTCTAGGATACAAATAAATCACTCTCATCCATCCCTCAAACAACGAAGTCAAAAATCACCTCATCAACAACTCTTGGAAACTTTGAAAACATCATTTATGCTAAACTTCTAGGTAAAATCAAAATCACTTTGTTTGACTTAACACACTTAGTCAAATTACCCTCTTGTGCATGACTTTACTCTAGCATAACACAACTTCCTAGGGTTTACAAGTTCATTATCACTTTGTTTGGATTAACAGACTTATTCAAATTATTCAATGCAAAATCACCTTGTTTGGCTTAACACACTTAGTCAAACTATCCTCTTGTGCATGTTTTTACTCTAGGATAACAAAACTTTCTAGAGTTTACAAGTGCATTATCACTTTGTTTGACTTAACACACTTATTCAAACTATCAATCAATGAAAATCCAATCAAATCAAGTCCTAAAGTTTAGCATTTCCCTCAACTTTCCTCAAGAGTTTTCATCATCTGTATCACCCATCTTTCATTTATCTCATCCTCATCATCACTTTGATCCTTAAAATTATCCTAGTTCTTCTCTTTTTTGAGCGTAAGGTTTAGACCAATCTAAGGGGTTAGAGGTACATCTCTTACATTCCTAAAAATTGATCTCTATTTTATGGTTCAAACTCGATCTCAACACAAGAAGAATATGGAGCAAAAAAAAGAAACATCCACTTCAAGCGATCTAAGTCAAACTGAAACAACATTCAATCCTACGTTAACCATTGACCTCCCAATCAATCCTCCTCAAATACCTCAAAATTATCAAGAGGAAGGTCATGTAGAGGACATCACTGACAATGGGATGACACAAGAATAACTTCTAGAAATGGTGAAAAACCCTGAGAATCATCAAATTGTCAGTGTCATGTTGAGGTTGAACCCATCCCAATACGTGTTAGAGCTAGAAAAAGAAGGGGATAAACTCCCTTCCGACTTTGACATAAGCAATATTATGGAGAGATCCCTTGAAATCATACCCTCACCCGCATCCACACTTCCACTTCAAATTGTCACTCAAGACATCCCCCAAATCTTATCATCTATCGCTTCAACCTCGTCGATTGCTAACAAGGGAACCACCATGCTTCACGAACTCCAAAAACATCGCCTTGTGAACAACTGAGGGTTTAATGCAAGAACCACATCAGATCAATTCATCCTGGTAAATCCGTTGCACCCATATGTCCCTCTCACATTCCATGACACACAACAACCCAACTTCTTATCATGCTACACCAATCTACCCTCTAGACATGCAAATCTATCTCCCTATCTCACAAGGAGAGAGTGACTGGTTTGGAGTAGGGGGAATCTTGGATCCATCATCATCACTTCAAGGGATTGCACCACCCATGTTTCCACCATTTCAACCCCTACTACTCATATCTACATCATTCCTCAGGTTGGGTCTTCCTCCTCTTCCCGCCATCAATCAATCAAATTAGAACACCCTATCAAATCCTCCAGCTATGCCATATATATCACAATAGTATATGGAAACCATCCAAGAAACCACAATGAGCAACACATCCACCATTCCTCAAAGCATGGTTTCTCAAGGACCAAGCATTTTTATCATACCATCCATAGCTCAAATATCGATCATTAACACGAACGTTCTGCTCATCACAATGTTCAACGTTCTTCCTAATCCACCACCATTACCACCAAGACACAACAAGAAAAATTCATTCACCGTGACATTCCAAGCCGCTCGACAAGCTGCTCAACAAAAGGCACTCCAAAATCAGCAGGCCACACAACTAGATGCTCAACAAGTGTAGGCACAATTAGCTACACAGTAGACACAACAGGCTGCACAAGGCCAGGCCTTATTACAACAAAATCAAGCCACACAATCTACCCAAGCAGCTCAAGCCACTCAAGCTACACAAGTCGCACATGTTGCTCAAACTGCATAGGAAATCCAACAAGCACATGATTAGGCACAATCCCAATTCCAAGCTTAGTAAGCGCAAGCGCAAACACAATACCAAGCACAATTGCAAGCATAACAAGAAGCATATCAGAAAGCCTTGCAAGACTATCAATTACAATAGAAATACGACCAACAACAAGTGTTGTTGGCACAAAAACAACACGACTAACAAAAATTGGTGTTGGTGCAACAACAACATGACCAACAACAAGCGTTGTTGGCTCAACAGTAAACACAGGCATCACTTGCTCAACAAAGTTTGCAAAAAATTCCAACCAACAACCCGCTCATTAATCCCACACCCCATAATGTATTCACCCCACCTCCTGATCCACAAGGTCATGTGCTGGCATAGATCAAACATCTCTTGTAGTAAGTGCTAGATCTTCAATCAGGAAAGGCAATCAAGACACCTAGAAACTTGTGCCCCTATCTGTTTGACAGAAGCTTGGAAATGGTACCATTCTCGAAGGGATTTGAAATCCCCAAATTTGATAAATATCACAAGATAGGAAACCTTGAAGATCACATCAGGGAGTTTCACATACATTGCATGGAAGTCGCATACAATGACATATATCTAATGTGGTCATTCCCTTGAAGCTTGGTTGGGTATTCTCTAGAAAGGTTTTCTTGTCTTCCTATTGGCATTAAAATATTTCAGTAAATCAAAGACGCATTCCTCCAAAATTATTCAACATCTTTGTGGATGTTCATTTGGAAGAACTCTCGATGCTCAAATAGGGGAAGGGGGAATCATTCACTACCTTTCTCTAACGATGGCAAGCCAAGGCCAATCAAAGCAAATGGGTCGTGCCAAAAGAACAACAAGTTTGTACCATCATTGCCAATATAGACAAAACCTTGGCATTCTATTTTAAAATGAAATGCATCACCACCTACAATCAACTAATTCCAAAGGCGCTCAATATTTAATGGGCTCTTGTTACACAAGGGGGCTTGCACACTTATCCTAAACATTAGGACAATCACCCATTTACTAGCTACAATGATAAACCTTGCACATGGGCAAAGAACAGGAATATCACCAATGATAGGGTGTTCGACGCCAAGCTAGTTATTAGTGGTCCAAAGGAAAATACCCAAACACATCATTAACCACAAAAAAACAACTGAAATAACATGCAAACAAATGTGGTGAACCAAAAACCACCCCACAATCAGATCAATAATCAAGGAGGACCACCTCTGCGAAAAAAGTATCCCCCTAAGCAAAAATTCACAGCCCTTGGGGAGTCAATTGAATCCATCATGAAAAAGTTCATTAATGAGAGCCTCAGCAAGGTCCCCACCCATGATAATTATAGTGAACCCCAGGTAAAGCCACCTTGGTACAACAAAAATATCCTTTCTGATTATCATAAGCTTAAGAGACACATGACTACCAACTACATCAAATTGAAAAACATCATCTAGGATCTCATTGTCAAAAAAATCATAAATGTTGAGCAACCAGCTAGTAATCAAGATCTGAAAAATATACACAAATATGATGCCCAACCACAATCAAGGAAATGATAAAGGTAAGAAAAATTCCAAAAAAGTGAACCATGTATACGAAGGATTTGTCGCATGTCTTGATGAATTGGTCATTGTTGTTAACATTAAGGGAGCCAAGACTTATTGTGGAGTCACCACACGTGGTGGAAAAGTCACTATTGTAGGGGCATCACAACCATCTAAGACCCCCACCTCAAAATCCACTCCTAATGGTTATAACGTCCTTGACCAGTTAAAAATAACCCTTGCTCAGATCTCTATCATGGAGTTATTAAAGATTTCAGTCACCCACAAGGAAATACTTGAACAAGGATTAGCTTCATAAACCATCTCCCCCAACCTTGATATAAAGCAGTTTCAAGCTATGGTTAGAAACATTACCATTCCAAATCTCCTCAGCTTTTCCATTCATGACTTCGCCGCCCAACCATCTCACAACAGTGTGTTACACCTTGAAGTCTTAGTTCACAAAAGTAAATTCAAAAGGGTCTTGGTGGATGGGGGTGTAGCCTCAACATTTGTTCACTAAAGCTCATATAGAATCTAGGAATCTTTGAGGATTCCATTGAGAAAGACAAAGGAATTACAATCAGAGTGTATGATGACCAGGAAAGAGTGTCTCAAGGCACTATTAAACTCCCAATCCAAGTAGGGCCAACTACTATGGAAACCACATGTTAAGTCCTTGACCTTGATTTTCCCTACAATATCCTCCTAGGTCGCCCATGGATTCATGGGATGAAGGAAGTCACCTCAAAATTCCACCAATGCATCAAATTCTCGTACCAAAATGAAGAGGTCACAATTCATGGTGATTCTCAACCTTTGCCTATTGCAAGAATCTAGAAGCCAAGGTCTACAAAGTTCCCTAGATCCCAAAAAATGATGAAGGTCCCTCCACTTCATAAATAGGCCCATCCAACATTGCCTCCACTTCTAAGACAAAGACACCTTATATCCCTGAAATATCCGACATCAAGCTCATGATCCAAGACAATGGGTGTGGATATTACAGAATGAAAAATAATTATTTTTTTGTAGGAGAGTTACCTCAATCTCCTAGGTCACATGGGCAATCCCAACCAGCTCAAACACCCTCTCACACTTTCATGGAAGATCCTTCTAGATTTTGATGTTGGGGGGATCTAATTCAGGAGGACGTGGATGAAAGAGACATTTCAAGCTTACTATACCAAGATGAGAGACCTGTGCATAATCTTCCCATCGACGAATGAAGCAAGGGGCTACAAATGATGCTTGGTATGGGATAGAATAGAAATGAAAGCCTTGGAAGGAACAACAATGGTTGACTGGAACCCATCATTTTTGAGAGATGAATGAACAATATTGGCCTTGGGTATACCCCTCCGAGTATAACCATACATGGTCGAGGTCCCCTAGTTAATGCAGTCATGACTCCCCCTCAGTTATCGGCAGCTGCCCTACGATTACTGATATAACTGATGTCTATAGTAGTAGTGATGACAAGGATACCATAACCGACTTACCCATGCTTTTTGAAGACTCCTCCCTACTCATGATTAGTACCTTATCCTTTGAGTTAGACCACCAAACTCACAAAATTAACCTTGTTTATCCCCAACTCATCGACTATGACCAATGAGGGCCACCAATTCTAGACACATTCAAAAATGGTGAGGCTCTCTCATAATTCATGGGACTAAGGGATACAATACCATGCAAAGATCACAAGGCTGGATTTGACATCACGCTAGACACACAATCCTATTACGGGGAGACGATTGATTCCTTCAATTGCAAAAGTAAACAATTGAGAATAATCTCAAGGTCATTGAGTGAAAACCACACTATGTCACTCTCTAACCATAAAATAGTACAATCCTATTATGGGGAGATGATTGATTCCTTCAATCGCAAAACTAAACAATTGAGAATAATCTCAAGGTCATTGAGTAAAAACCACACTATGGCACTCTCTAACCATAAAATAGTAAAAAAAAAGGATGGATCCAATGGTGAAAACCTCTTTGAGGCACCAAAGGATGAAGGATTCAATCTCCCCCTCACGCACTTCATCAAGAAAAAATAGTTTTCCTAGCAGAACAATGCAATCCTATCAATCTAGGAACATAAGCAATGCCACACATCACCTTTTATGCTGAATCACTTTTGGAGGAAGAACAAGAACTTTTGGTGTCATTATTGAAGGAAAGAAAAGTAAACTTTGCATGGATCTACGCTGACATGTCGGGTCTCGATCTGAAAGTCGTCGTTCATCAGTTAGTTGTCTATCTAGGGGAAAAACTAGTAAGACATAAGTTGAGAAAGATGCACCCCCAGATAGCCTTGTTAGTCAAAGTGGAATTACAGAAACTCTTGGATGCAGGATTCATAATGCCAATTGATTATTCTTAATGGGTGTCAAATCTTCTACCTATTTGAAAGCCAAATGGGGGCATCCACATCTGCACTAATTTTAGATACCTAAACAAAGCATGTCCTAAGGATGAATTTCTACTACCAAACATCGACATGATAGTGGATATGACAGTCGGACATGAGATTCTCTCGCTAATATGGACGGGTTTTCTAGATACAATCAAATTATGATAGCAAAGGAGGATCAACACAAGACAACATTCAAATGTCTATGGGGAACCTACTATTGGAACATGATGCCTTTCAGGTTAAAGAATGCAGGTGCAACATACCAAAGAGCCATGAAATTGATCTTTCATGACATGATTCATAAGACAATGGAAGACTACGTAGATAAAATATTGGCTAAATCTAGAAAAAGACAAGACCACATAGCAACCTTGAGCTCTATTTTTGATTGATTGGAAAAGTATAAGGTTCACATAAACCCAAAGAAATGTGTCTTTGGGGTATAATGAGGAGAGCTCCTGGGATATGTAGTATCAATGAGAGGAATCAAGGTGGATCCGACCAAATTCAAGGTAATCCTCAATATGGAAGCACCTAGGACACTAAAGCAACTAAGCGATCTACAAGGCAGGCTCTAATCCATCCATAGATTCATAGTGCAACCAGCAGATAAATAGATCCCATACTATCATCTAATCCACAAGGGGGTAACATACAAATGGGATGAAAAATGTGATGATGAATTTAAAAAAATCAAAGAATACTTACTCACACCACTAGTTTTGATGCCGCCAATCTCAAGAAAACCATTGATCATGTATATTTCAACAATGGTAGCTCTTGGTGCTCTTTTAGCTCAACACGATGAAAATTGAAGAGAGAGAGAGAAATATACTATATCAGTAGGACCATGTTGGGACATGAGCTAAAATATACTCCTATTGAAAAAGCTTGTCTGGCAACTATATTTGTAGCTCAAAAATTTAGACATTACATGCTCGCTCATCAAATCAAGCTAATCGCAAATATAAATCCTCTCAAGTACTTGCTTTCTAAAGCCACTCTCACAGGGCGGAAATCCAAGTGGGTCATGATATTGATAGAACATGGCATTGAATATGTGGAGCACAAGGCCATTAAGGGACAAGAAATTGCAGATCAACTGGTAGAGGATCCTTTCTATGCAAAGAACCCACTCATTTGAGAATTCCCTAACGAATCAATTTTTTGCCTAAGTGGTGCAGACCACTGGAAGATGTCTTTTTATGAATCTTACATGCAACACGGGTTAGGAGTAGTAATTTTCTTCATAACTCCCCAAGGATACTGCATACCAAAATCTTAAAAATGGTCATTTACATGCATGAATAACATTACAAACTATGAGGCTCTCGTCATATGCTTAAGGATTGTTGTACAATGGCAGATCATGGCTCTAAAGGTATATGGGGACTCTCAGCTCATAATCAATCAGGTAAACGATGAATATTAGAAAAAGGATGAAAAATTGACTCCATACAAGAATTTCATCGAGAGCCTCAAATAGTCATTCATTGATATCACTTTTGAACAGCTACCCAGAGCAAGCAACATAGCAGCGAACACAATGGTTACAATTGGATCACTCTTGGAAATCTCGTGCAATGTCCCAAAGCAAGAATTCCTTGTAGAGAAGCTTCTCATACCAGCATTTGAGGTACCGAAGTCTGAATTCATGTGTGAACTTGTTGGTCCCGATGATCCCTGGTGTCATGAAGTTTACACCTACTTAAGAATAGGAGTCTTGCCTGACGATATAACCCCGAACCTTAAACAAGCCTTCATAAAAAATTCCACTCGCTTTGTCATCCTAGGAGAAACCCTTTATCGTAGAAGCATTGAAGGAACCCTATTGTGTTTCCTGAGGTACACAAAAGCATTTGTGGATTGCACTCGAGTGCTATGACCCTGGCTAAGAAGTTAAGAACAACATACTACTAGGCCAAAATGGAGAGAGATGTGCATGAATTTTTCAGAAGATCCTTGCAATGTCAATAGCATGGGGACCTTATCCATGTACCATCCCAAGAGCTTCATCCTATTGTTACACCTTGGCCCTTTTCGTAGTGGGGGTTTGATCTTATCAGAAAAATCACCCCCACCTCATCCAATAGCCACAAATTCATCATCACCACCATGGAGTACTTTACAAATTGGGTCAAAGCCATTCCCATGATCTACATAATGAGAAAGAAGATATCCAAGTTCATCCTGAACTACCTCATTTTCCGGTATGTTGTCCCTCAATCTATTATCTCAGATAATGGGACACCTTTCAAAAATTACGATGTTCATGACTTATGTGAAATATTCAATATCCAACATCGCTTTTCCACTTTATACTATCCCCAAGGCAATGGCCAAGAATAAGCTACCAACAAAACCATCTTGAAAATCCTTAAGAAGATAGTTAATGGCACTGGTTGTGACTGGCATCTAAAGCTAAATCCCACCTTATGGGCCTATCATACCAGTATCCAAACACCAATAGGTGCCACCCCATTCTCCCTATTCTATGGATCATAATCCATCTTACCCATTCAAATCAAGCTCCCATTCCTGAGAATATCATTGCAAAACCTCATCACAGATGAAGAATATAGGGTCTCATGATTGAATGAGCTGGAGTTGCTGGATGAATGGCTTATGGATTCCCTAAACCATCTACAGGTGTATCAAAACTGACTCAAGCAGAGTTATAACAAGAAGATCAGGAGGTGGACCTTCCATGTCGGTGAACTTGTGATAAAGAAGAACCAGAAGAACGTGCCAAATCCAAATAGAAAGTTAAAATTTGAGCCCAGCTAGTTGGGACATTTCTTCATCACAGAAGCTATAAATCAGGGGCATATTAGTTGTCAACAACAGAAGGTGAACCTCTATAGGAGCCAATGAACAACTACCATTTCATAAAGTTTTATGCCTAAAATATTGCAAGGTATAGAACAAAATATACAAAAAAAAATAGAAAATTTCTTGAAAAAATGGTCACCCTAATGAAAAACTAGTAAACAAGCATCTTGGTGACAACAAAAAAATAAAAAAATACATAAATCCAAAAAATCAAAAAAAGGATTGAAAATAGTAAAGAAAAAAAATCATCCTCTAGTGAAAACCACTTTGGTGGCGCTTTGGAAAAGTACCTCTATGAAAACATGGAAAATAGGTGCCAAGCATAAATAAGGCACTCTCCATCCACCAGGATCTTCATGGCCTATTCCATGCACTCAATTATCCATTGCATTCCATTTATCCTTCCATCATTTGTTCACGTTTGTACCATAGCTTGATCTTGTGTTCGTATTATGTTCCACCCTAGTAGTACTTGGGACATTCCTAAGGTCAGTTTGTCCTACCTTTATCAAAGTAGTCAGATGCATTACACTGGGGGCATGTTCGTATACCTACATCAGATCAGATTTGTGTATATTCTTGTGATCTTCCTTAAAGTCAAAAATCCAAAAACATTCAAAAATCCTTCAAAAATCAAAAACATCAAAAAATCAAAAATCCAAAAACATTTAGAAAATCCATCAAAAATCCAAAACATCCAAATCAATCCAAAATCGAAAACATGTCAAAAGTCTAAAAAAATCAAAAATAGAGTCATCCAACCAAACTACGTCATCTCTAAACTTGAATGTAAGCAAGGGTGATCTTTGATCATCCCCTAAGATATTTTAGGTCAGTCCTTTAGGTGTTCATCACAATGGCAATCTGTTTGCCCATTTATCTCATCATTGAGTCAATTTTGTCATCAGTCGAACTACATGGTCTTTGCGTGTATAAGGTAGAGAAGGCTAATCTATTGATTAGCTCCCGTGACCCCTAGGATAGTTCTTTCAGTTAGTCTCTTGGTTAAATCTTGAAAATACCAAAAAAATTGAAAACTCAAAAATCAAAACAACCTCAAAATATTAAAAAAACACCAAAAACATCCAAATATCTGAAAAAACCCAAAATGATGCATTTTCCTCATCTCACTTTCACCTAAAATAATCATCATTCCTAATAAATCAATCGTCGCCTTTATCCTTTGGTAAGTCTGTCAGAAGCCAGTCTAGCAAGTTCAAAAGCATGAACCAAATTGACAAAGTCGTAAGTCTAGATCAGTAAGTCAACAAGTTGATCAACTTAGAATATCAATAGATTACCATCCGATCAAAATCTCATTATCACTTGGTCACAACATGTTCGAGGAGTGCGACCTTCCTGTGATGGATATCAGGATCAGGCATCACCATAGTTTATTCTTGGCTAGCGGTATGAAGAACATCAGCTTGTTTGTTTAATTTATCTTTTCTTAGGATTTATCTTATTGCGCTCATTCTAAGGACCTCTCGATGATTTCTAGACAAAATATTTAGAGAGAAAGGAATGGGGCAATGATTATTATATTTTTATTTGCTATGCTTGTTGGATGTTCTTGTAAAATAACTTTTTCATACGTGCTTTGTTTGGTTTGTAGGGATGGTATTTTAGGTGTCTTGTTGACCACATAATAAGGCTTGCCTTTTTATATTTTGGTCTGAGATGTCTATAATATCTTAACTACACTTTGAATAATGTTTCATTTGTCAATTGTGAACAAGAGTACTCCTATCTAATTGTCGAGTCAAAGTCCATCACACTAAGTGCAATGTCATCCTGGTTCTTTATACCTTGATGCATTTTACCTATGTGTGTTATCAAACATAAGGAAAGTTATTCTCTTTATCTCTCCCATCCCTAGATAAGAAATACATCACCATTCATCATCATATCTAATAAAGTATCGACGACTAATGGACTTGTTGGATTTCTACATATTCTTGGATTTGAGGGTTGATCCCTCTCATTCTTCTATCCTCTTTCACACTAACAATACATCCATCCTATATCCAGACTCTCCTCTTGCATAATCATGTCATATCATCATAAGACAACATCATCCATCTCATCCAATCTCACATGCACTGCATCATCATTTAAATTGTTTAAAATAATATAGATTTATTAGTTTAAGTGTCTTAAAAACATCTCATTTAAATCATCATTATTATATAGTCTAGCCATCCATACATCCAATTTGAACCTCTTTGTCGTGAGATCGACCCTCAAATTGAACTTCTCGCCCGATCTCTCAAGGGGGCAATGTACCAATGTACTTCTTTCTGCTAGGGCATCCGAAAAATCATAATTTTTTTTAATTTTGATATCAGTGGCATCATTCTTTGAACTAATGCAACAACATTGCTTCAAAGAGGGGAAAAATGTAAACATGCAAAATTGGCATCATGCATTTAATTAGGTCATATTCGTCCATTCATCAAATAAATCAAATTTATTTGATGAATCTCTAAAGTCATCCACTTAAATTAAATAAATTCATCTTTAATACTAACATCATCCCCTTTAGCTAAATAAATCAAAATATTTATTTAACTATGTCTAAATCTTTATCCATCTCTTTTTGATTTATTTTAATGAATAAATCTAAATCAAATAGGTCAAATCATCTAATCCCTCATTAAATTAATCCAATCCTGATTAATTTAATCTAAACTCATGTCACATCCTCTAGCTTTTCCCACTTGCACACATAAATCATTTAATTGATTTGTTAAATCGTCTAATTTCCCTCAACATGGCATAATAGAGAATATTCCCTCAAATTTGAATTCAAATCCAAGTGGAATAAGTCCTTCCAACAAGGCATTTATTTCACCTTACAATTCCTTTTGCATTGAGCCAAGTGGCCATTACTCCATTTGAATCTCCCTCCACCTTGTCATTTCAACATTTTCAAAATTCAAATTTATACGTTTATAGGCACATTCATCAAAAATTGCACATCCTTGTCCCATTCACATGGTGAAAAGTGGTTTCTTCCTATTGGTTGGTTTTTTATCCCACATTCACATGGTGAGTTCAAAACTAAGCAAATAAACTAATGCTCCTATGAAATAATATATTATACCTCATAAACAAAATAACAAAACAAATCAATTAAAAGCATAAAAGAAGCACAACGTATACCTATCCCATAGTGGATTTGTGCTACTCTTTGTGTGGAAAGTAGCCCTTGCCCAATCCTTGATAAGCTAAGTGATGATGAAAATTCCTTAAGATGCAAATGACAATGGGGTGGAAAAAATTAGCTCTCAAAGTGAAGAGTAACTTTGCTCTAAATTGTGGGTGATTGAAAAGAAGGATAGCCTCTCCATTTATAGAAGAGTTTGATGAGAGAAGAATAAAATGGGATGAATTTGGGATGAAACCTCAACAAATAGCAAGAAACCACTTATCACCATGTGAGTGGTCCAAGGATGTGCAAGTTTTGATGAATGTGCCCATAAATGCATAAATTTGAATTTCAATAATGTTGAAATGACCAGGTGGAGGGAGAGTCAAATGGAGTAATGGTCACTTGGCTCAATGAAAAAGGACTTGTAAGGTGAAATAAATTCCTTGTTGGAAGGATTTAGTCCACTTGGATTTAAATTCAAATTTGAGGGAATATTCTCTATTATGCCATGTTGAGGGAAATTAGAAGATTTAATAAATCAATTAAGTGATTTATTTGTGCAAGTGGGAAAAGCTAGAGCATGTGACATGAGTTTAGATTAAATTAATCAAGATTGGATTAATTTAGTGAGAGATTAGATAATTTGACCTATTTGATTTAGATTTATTGATTAAAATAAATCAAAATGAGATGGAAAATGATTTAGACATAGTTAAATAAATATTTTGATTTATTTAGCTAATGGGGATGATGTTAGTATTAAAGATGAATTTATTTAATTTAAATGGAGAACTTTAGAGATTAATCAAATAAATTTGATTTATTTGATGAATGCATGAATATGACCTAATTAAATGCATGATGCCAATTTTGCATGTCTACACATTGGTTCAGAGAATAAACTATTGTGATCAAAGTTCAATTTTTTTTTAAAATTTAGATGCCCCACTACTGCCCCAGTGAGAGGATTACGGTGCTATACTACCCCTCGAGAGATCGAACGAAAATTTGGATTTTTGGGTGATCTCACAAAAAAAAGGACAAGGTGCCCGACATGTCAAAAATGCCCCGAGATACCAAAAAAAGCAACAAAATGCCCCTTAGTCAGGCCAAAATGGGATCTGGGACCAAAACCCTAGGTGGATGGCCAAATTAGGTCAAAAAACCCTAATTTTTAGGCTTAAATAGACCTTGAGGGGTCACTTTCACATCACTTTCACACTTAGCCTTTTAAAATTCTTGCCTCCTGAGCTCTGAGTCTTGATCGAGATGGTGCAATGACAACTTCCCCAACATGTGGCAGAGAGGGTATGAATGCAGCAATGGCTAGTTGGCGTAGGACCCATGGTATGTACCCCTATCTCAAATTTTAATTTTTTTTTTCTATGTGCATTAAATAGTTTCAAACTAAGGTTAGGTCCAAGCGGTTCTATATAGCACTGCTACAAATGCTCAATCGGCGTCATGTGGCCTCAAAGTGCACTGCATGCACAAAGACCGCCGCCATGAGCCACTTAGTAAATTAAGGTTTTTGTTCAAACATGGCTGCATGTGCAAAGAGAAATGCACGACACAGTTTGGAATTAGGGTTAGGTGTAAAGTCAGCCGCATGTGCAAAGAGCGTTGCGTGATGCATTTTTGGACTTTAGGGTTAGCAAACTCCATCGCGACAGTGCAGTTTGGAACTTTATAAACTACGTTGCATTTGCAAACAACACCGTATTTGTTGTTTCAAGTGCGAAAACTTGGCATGGGATCCTAATTTTTTATGAAACTTGACGCGATGGTTTCCCTTATGTAGGAGGACCTCAAGATACTTCACTCGAGGGAGCATAAATGCTCGGTATTGCAAAGATTGGAGGGTATGCATGTGTTCCTTTAGGAGAAGCTTTGTGCTCTTGACCTTTGGTTTTTTGCGTACGCTCATCCTCTTCGGACCCATCTGAGGATGATGACACCCTTGGCAGAGCAGTGGCACAACGAGACCTCCTCTTTCCATCTTCCCACGGATGAGGCTACTGTTACACTAGAGGAGTCTAGCGCATCCTATGATTGCCCATCTATGGAGCACAAGTGATTTATGATCCAGATGCTTGGAGGGATACTTGTTACGATGTGATGGGTCTTGATGAGATCCATTTTTTTGAGGGAAATATTGACTTAGAGAGGTACCTGGGTGTAGTTCCCACCTACAGGTTGATTGTTGTGGCCATAAGTTTAGGTCTTGTGGCATCATGTTGGCGGGCCCAATATTTTAGTCTAGGCTGGGGGCTTGCAGGGAGTGGATGGTTGTCCGTAGGGAGTGCTTTGCTTAGGGGATAGTGATGTTGGCTTCCCTATACAGGGATCTACATGAGTTTGTGTATCTTGACAGCAGGGCCATCAGGGTCGAGGTCACATTGCTACACATTTGGGTATGGGAGTAGATTATAGTGCTTCGTTTGTAGGTCACACCGATTCTTTGGGATGTAGATGATCCCGTTGTCTAGTGGTATGGCGGAGCATATATTAATTTTACTCACACTAGCATAGGTGGCAATGCCCATTGGCAATGAGCTTTGGATGAGATGAGATAGTTTGTTTGGAGTCCCTAGCTCACCATAGGCCCTTAGTATGATTATAGAAAGAGATTTTTATTTGCTCAATAGGATAGATGGATGCAATGCAGAGAGCACACTATGATAGAGCACTACCTCCCTGACAGGGTGGCCTGATAGTTTAGTGAGATTCAAGACAGAACGGATGATCAGTACGTGGCGATATTTTCCCATACCATGAGAGAGACAGCATGGGGCCAACCAATTCCAATACCAAAAGCATTATCCTCATTCAAATAGCTAGTGGATAGGCCATGGCCAAATGATTAGAGGCTAGCAGTGCAGGAGTGACTTAGGCATACAGAGCTTGGTTTCGACCTCCTCTCAGATTGATAGTTCCATGTGTAGCACTCCCATGGCAGAGGCCAAGAGGCAGGTCCACTAGAAGGAGCAGGAGATAGGGAGGCAGGGGTGATGGTGATAGGGATGGGGATGGAGATAGAGGAGGAGGTGGACCACCACCTCATTAGAAACCTCCCAAATACCAGGGACAACACACACTACCATGGGTGCAAACACCACTATGAGAACCTACACCGCCCTGAGTAAAGGTCGACTAGGCCCCTCCTCAAGATGATCATCCTAAATATGTGGATATAGTGGTCCCACAACAACAACCACTAGGGCATCCAAACCATAGAGATGCCTTGATCTAGCAGTTATAGGGTCAGGTACAAATTTTGATGGCGGAGAGAGATCAGGCTCGACAACAGATTTTGACAGTTATTGTTGAGAGGGATCTTGCCCATTCCAAGAGGGACTAGGAGATTGGTCAGAAATGGTAGTTAGATAGCATATCCTCATCATCCCAGGGCTGATCAATTTCTATTCAGGCACAAAGGGAGGTGGTGAGAGAGACTGAGTACTATAGAGTTCATTATAGGTAGGCAGTGCCACCAGTCAGTCGGGTGCTACACTTCTCACAACAGACAAGGATCAGACCTCTAGAGGATCACAGTGATAGACCAGAGGGGGAGGGGCACAACCACTAGGGATAGCCCTTGATCACAGATAGTTATCCATTTTTTTGTTCATGGGGTCCAATTATTGCCCCTATTGTATCATGTATTTGTATTTATACACATGATCTGATTTTTGTACCATGATAGTTGTACATTTTTTGATGATATATATATATATATGAGATGATTCTATTTATGATATTTACTATGATGTATGAATGCATTTTAATTTCCTATGTGTGATGATATGTTATGAGACGTATATATGTAGTGATTTTGGATGCATTTCTTTATGTATTTTTTCTATGCTTTTTTATGATGAAAATGTATGGATGCAGTTTGTGATATGCAAATGATTTATATAATGTGTGATGCATTATGATGATAATGAATGTAATGCAATGATTTCCTTAGATTCTTAGAATAATAAATCTATTTTATTCTTCAAAACTTAAGATGATGTTTAATGTAATATGAAATGGTGTGATATGATCTATCTGATATGCATTTATGTTGATGGTCTGTGGATGCATTAGCAAAGATAAAGTAAACAAGCAAGGTAGTGTTCTTCATACCTCTAGTGAAGACTAAAATATGGTGATGCCTAATGCTGATGTCCATCGCAGGAAGGTCACATTCCTAGGACATGTTGTGATCAGGTGATGATGATATTTTCATTGGATGATAAGCTATTGATAATCTGAGTTCACCAACTTGCTGACTTACTAACCTAGACTTAAGACTGTCGTTTAAGTCTTCACTTTAGAAGGTACTAGACTTTCTTATGACTGACTCACCAAAGGATGAAGATGATTATGATTGATTTATCAGGAATGTTGATTATTGCGGGTGAAAGCGAGATGAGACAAATGCACCATTTTGAGTTTTTTTTCAAATGTTTAGAGGCTGTTTTTGGTATTTTTGAAATTTTTTGAGGTTGTTTTTGGTATTTTGAGATTTTTCAAGATTTTTGGAATTTTTGAGATTTATGACCAAGAGACTAACTTAAAGACCTATCCTAGTGGTCTCAAGAGATGATCAATATATTATCCTTTCCTATGTTATACACGTAGAGACCACGTAGTTCGACTGACGCAAACTTGACTTAATGATCAGATAGATGGGCAAACAAATAGCCATTTCTATTGTCATAGATGCCTAAAGGATTGATTTGAGATGTCTTGGGGATGATCAAAGATCATCCTTGCCTACGTTCAAGCTCAAAGCCGACGTATTTTGGACCAATGATGACTCCACTGACTTGATTTTTTATTTTTTCAGATTTTTTGAATGATTTGAATGTTTTTGGATTTTTGATAGATTTTCTGAATGTTTTTGGGTTTTTGGATGTTTAGGAAGATCACAAGAATATACACAAATCTAATCCGATGTTGGTATAAACATGACCCAATGTGATGTGATAGACTAATTCGATACATGAAGGACAAACTGACCTTACGAATATGCCAAGTAGTACTAGGGTGGAACATGATACAAACACAAGATCAAGCTATGGTACATATGTGAACAAATGGATGGATGGAAGGTTAATGATGGATGAATGGATGAGTGGGTGTGCACAGTAAGTCGCAAAGATTCGGGTGGAGGGATTGTTCTTAATTTACACTTGGTGCCTATTTGCCAGGTTTTCACAAAGGTACTTCTCCAAAGCACCACCAAAGTGGTTTTCACTAGAGGATGATGTTTTCTTTATTCTTTTCAATCCTTTTTCTGATTTTTTTGGATTTTTGTATTTTTGTGTTTTTTTTGTTGTCACGAAGATGCTTGTTTACCAGGTTTTCATTAGGGTGACTATTTTTTTCAGGACATTTTCTATTTTTTTTTGTAATTTTTGGCTCTATACCTTGCAATATTTTAGGCATAAAACATTTAGAGATGGGATTTTTTCAGGGGCTCCTACAAAGGTTCATCTTCTGGTGTTGATAACTGATATGCCTCTAACTTATAGCTTGCAATTATGATGAAAGGTCCCAACCATTTGGGCTCAAATTTTCCTTTTCTTTCTGGGTTTGGCACGTTCTTTTCATTCTCCTTTACCACAAGTTCACCAACTTGGAAGGTCTGCCTTTTGATCTTCTTGTTATAACTCTACTTAAGCCGGTTCTGATACACCTATAGATGGTTTAAGGCATCCATGTGCCATTCATCAAGTAACTCTAGCTTAGTCAATCATGAGACCCTGTATTCTTCATCTGTGATGAGCTTTTGCAATGATATTCTCAGGGATGGGAGCTTGATCTCAATGGGTAAGATGGCTTATGATCCATCAACCAGGGAGAATGGGGTGGTGCCTATTGGTGTGTGAATGTTGGTGCAATTGGCTCATAAGGTAGGATTTAGCTGTAGATGCCAGTCACAACCAACATCATTGATTGTTTTCTTAAGGATTCTCAAGATGGTTTTATTGGTGGCTTCTGCTTGGCCATTGCCTTGGGGATAGTACGAAGTGGAGAAGTGGGGATGGATATTGAATTTTTCACATAAGTCATAGACATCCTAGTTTTAGAAAGGTATCTCATTATCTGAGATAATGGCTTGGGGACACCATACCAGAAAGTGAGGTAGTTCGACATGAACTTGGATATCTGCTTTCTTGTTATGTAGGTCATGGGAATGGCTTGGACCCACTTTTTAAGATACTTTGTGGCCATTGGATGAGGTGGGTGTGATTTTTTCCATGAGATCGAGCCCTCATTGTGAAAAGGGCCAAGGTGTAACAATAGGATGAAGCTCTTGAGTTGGTGCATGGATGAGGTCCCCATGCTGCTGACATTGCAAACATCTTCTGATGAAGTCATGTGCATCTCTCTCCATTGTGAGCTAGTAGTATCTGGTTATCAACAACTTCTTAGCCAAGGTCATCCCACTTGAGTGCAATCCACAAATGTCATTGTGTACTTCAATTAATGTAGTCAGGGCTTCCTCAATGTTCAAGAAATGCAATACGGTTCCTTCAATGCTCCGACAATAAAGGGTTTCTCCTAGGATGACAAAGCGGGTTGACTTCTTAATGAAGGCTCGTTTAAGGTTTGGGGTTATATCACTGGACAAGAATCCTATTATTAAGAATGTGCAAATATCACGATACTAAGGATCACCAGGACCAATGAGTTTATGCACGAATTGAGACTCTGGTACCTCAAATGTTGGCATGAGAAGATGATCTACAAGGAATTATTTCTTTGGGATGTTGTGTGGGATTTCCAAGAGTGATCCAATTGTAGCCATTGTGTCCGCTTCTATGTTGTTTGTTCTAGATAGCTATTCAAATTTGATATCAATAAATGAATCTTTGAGGTTCTTGACCAAATTCTTGTATGGAGTCAATTTATCATCCTTTGTCTAATATTCATCGTTTACCTGATTGATTATGAGGGGAGAGTCCCCATATACTTTTAGAGCCATGATCTACCATTTTACTATAATTCTTAAGCCTATGACTAAAGCCTCATACTTTGCTATGTTGTTTGTGTATTGGAATGATAGCTTGTAAGATTTGGGTATGTAGTCTCCTTGGGGAGTTATGAATAAAATCCCTACTCCTGATCTGTGTTGTATGTAAGATCCATCAAAGTACATCTTCCAGTGGTCTGCAACACTTAGGCTAAAAATAGATTCATCACAAAATTCTGAAATGAGTGGGTTTTTTGCATACATAGGAGCCTCTACTAGTTGATTTGCATTTACTTATCCCTTGATGGCCCTATGGTCTAGATATTCAATGCCATGTTCTATCAATATCATGACCCACTTGGTTGTTCATCCTGTGAGAGTGGCTTTAGAAAGTAGGTACTTGAGGGGATCTATCTTTGTGATTAGTTTTATCTAATGAGCCAGCATGTAATGTCTAAATATCTGGGCTGCAAATACAATTGCTAAATAAGATTTTTTAATAGGAGTACAGTTTAGCTCATGTCCCACCATGGTTTTTTTGATATAGTATATTTATCTCTCTCTTCCATTTTCATCATGTTGAGCTAATAAAGCACCAAGAGCTGCCATTGTTATTGAAATGTACAAGATTAGTGGTTTTCCTAGGATTGGCGGCATCAAAACTGGTGGTGTGAGTAAGTATTCTTTGATTTTTTTAAATGCCTGGTCACATTTTTCATCCCATTTGTATGCTACCCCCTTGTGGAGTAGATGTGAGTATGGGATTTGTTTATTTGCTAGTTGCACTATGAATCTACGGATGGATTAGAACCTGCCTTGTAGACCTGTAAGCTACTTTAGTGTCCTAGGTGCTTCCATGTCGAGGATCACCTTGACCTTGGCGAGATCCACCTCGATTTCTCTCATTGATACTATATATCCTAGGAGCTTGCTTGATTGCACCCCAAAGACGCATTTCTTTAGATTGAGATGAACCTTATATTTTTCCAATCTATCAAAATAAGAGCTCAAGTTTGCTATGTGGTCCTGTCTTTTTTTGGATTTAGCCAATATGTCATCTACGTAGTCTTCCATGGTCTTATGAATCATGTTTTGAAAGATCATTTTCATGGCTCTTTGGTATGTTGCACGTGCATTCTTTAACCCGAAATGCATCATGTTCCATCAGTGAGTCCTCCATGGACATGTGTACATTGTTTTGTGTTGATCTTCATTTGCTATCATAATCTAATTGTATCCAGAAGAAGTATCGATTAGTTATAGCATCTCATGTCTGGCTATCATATCCACTATCATGTTGATGTCTGGTAGCGGAAATTCATCTTTAGGACATACTTTGTTTAGGTCTCTGAAATTGGTGCAAATGTGAATGCCCCCATTTGGCTTTGAAATAGGTACACAATTTGACACCCATTTAGGATAATCAATTGGCCTTTTGAATCCCGCATCCAAGAGCTTCTACAATTCCATTTTGACTAACAAGGCTTTTTGGGGATGCATCTTTCTAAGTTTTTATCTGACAGGTTTCACCTCAAGATATACCGCCAAATGATGAACCAATATCTCTAGGTCAAGCCTAGGCATATCAACATAAGTCCATGCAAATTTTACTTTCCTTTCCTTCAGGAAAGTATCTAGGAGTTCTTGTTCCTCTGGTAGAAGTGATTCAGCATAGAAAGTTATGTGCAGTATTTCCTCTGTTCCTAGGTTGACAGGATTGCATTGCTCTGCTAGGACTACTGATTTTTCTTGATGAATTCTAGTGGGGGGAAGATTGAATCCCTCATCCTCCAGTGCCTTAGAGAGGTTTTCACCATTGGATGCATCCTTTATTTTAACTATTTTATGGTTAGAGAGTGCCACAATATGGTTTTGACTTAATGGCCTTGAGATTATTCTTAACTATTCACTTTTAGGACTGAAGGACTCAATCGTCTCCTTGTAATAGGCATGTGTGTCCAGTGTGATTTGAAATCTAGCTTTATGATCTCTGCATGGTACCATATCCCTTAGTCCCATGAATTCTAAAAGTGCCTCATCATTTTCAAATGTGTCTAGAATCGACAATCCTCATTGGTCGTAGTTGATGAGTTGGGGGTAGACTATGTTTATTTTATGAGTTTAGTGGTCTTACTGAAAAAATGAGGCACTAATCATGAGTAGGGAGGAGTCTTCAAAAAGAATGGGTAATCTAGTTATGGTATCTTCGCTATCACTACTAGTATAGACATCAGTTATATCAAAGGTGAAGTTGTCTAGGGGTAGACCTATGGATACTGGTAATCGTAGGGCAGCCGCTGATAACTAAGGGGGATTCCTGACTACGTTAACTCGGGAACCTCGACCATGTATGGTTACACTTGGAGGGGTACAACCAAGGCAAAGATTCTTCATCCGCTTCTCAACAATGATGGGTTCTAGTCGGTCGGTGTTCCTTCCAAATCTTTCATTTCTATTGTAGCCCATACCAAGCATCATTTATAGGCCCTTGTTTCTTTCACCCATGAGAAGATTAGGTGTAGGTCTTTCATCTTGGTATAGTGAGCTTGAAATTTCTCTTTCATCCATGTCCTCCCGACTTAGATCTCTCCAACATCAAAATCTAGAAGGGTCCACTCTGAAAATGTGAGCAGGTGTCTCAGCTGGTTGGGGTTGCCCATGTGACCTAGGAGATTGAGGTAACTCTCCTACAACAAAAACATTGTTCTTCATTCTATATTCCCCACACCCATTGTCTTGGATCATGAGCTTGATGTCGAATATGTCGAGAATGGAGGGTATATTTTTCCCAGAGGTGGAGGCAATGTTGGATGGGTCTATGTATGAAGTGGAGGGACCTTCATCATTTTTTGGGACTTGGGGAGCTTTGTAGAACTTGGCCTCTAGACTCTTGCAATAAGTGAAAGGTTTAGGGTCACCATGAATTGTGACCTCTTCATTTTGGTATGAAAATTTTACACATTGGTGTAATGTTGAGGTGACCGCCTTCATCCCATGGATCTATCGGTGTCTCGGGAGGATATTGTAAGGAAAATCAAGGTTGAGGACCTGACATGTGGTTTCCATAGTAGTTGGCCCTACTTGGATTGGGAGCTTGATAGTGCCTTGAGACACTCTTTCCTGGTCATCATACGCTTTGATTGTATGGCCTTTTTCCTTCTCAATGGAATCTTCAAAGATTCCTAGATTCTTTATGAGCTTTAGCCAACATATGTTGAGGCCTACACCTCCATCCATGAGGATCCTTTTGACTTTACATTTGTTTACCAAGACTTCAAGGTGTAACATCTGGTTATGAGATGGTTGGGCGGGGATGTCTTGAGTAGAAAAGGTGAGGAGATTTAGAATGGCAATGTTATTGACCATAGATTGAAATTGTTTTGTATCAAGGTTGGGGGAGACTGTAGATGAAGTTAATGTTTTCTCAAGGATTTCTCTGTGGGCAGCTGAAATGTTCAGTAACTTCATGATGGATATCTAAGCAGGGGTTCTTTTCAAATGGTCAAGGATGTTGTAATTGTTAGGGATGGATTTTGACGGGATCTTAGATGGCTACGATGCCCCAAAAATAGTGACCTTTCCTTTGCGTGTGGTGACTCCACAATCAGCGTTGGCTCCCTTAATGCTAATAACAGTGACCAATTTGTCAAGGCATGCAACAAATCCTTCATATACATGGTTCACTTTGCTGAACTTTTTCTTACCTTTATCATTTCCTTGATTGTGGTTGGGCATCGGATTCATGTATATTTTCAGATCTTGAATTCCAGTGGGTTGCTCAACATTTATGATTTTGTCATCAATGAAATCTTGAATGATATTTTTCAACTTCATACAATTGGCAATTGTGTGTCCCTTGAGCTTATGGTAATCGCAAAGGAGATTTTCATTGTACCATGGTGGTGTTATCTAGGGTTCACTATAATTATCATGGGTGGGGACCTTGATGAGACTCTCATTAACCAACTTTTTCATGATGGACTCGATTGACTCCCCAAGGGCTATGAATTTCTATTTGGGGGGATACTTATTTTGTGGAGGTGGTCCTCCTTGATTATTGAGATTATTGATCTAATTATGGGGTGGTTGCAAGTTTACCATATTTTTTTGTGTGTTATTTTGGTTGTTGTTCTACGGTTTTTGATGCATCTAATTATTTTGCTTGGGAGCACTGATGACAAACCTTGGCATCCACTACTCCATATTTGGTGATATTTCATCTTTTCATCCATGTGTGAGGTTTATCATTGTAGTAGGTAGATGGGAAGCTATCTTGATGTTCAGGATAAGTAGGAATGCCCCCTTGTGCAACAAGATCTCGTTCAATATTGAGCGCCTTGGAGATCAATTGATTTTACATGGTGATGCATTGCATTTTCAGATAAAATGCCAAGGTCTTGTCTGTATTGGCAATGATGGTACAAACTTGTTGTTCTTTTGGCATGGCCCACTTACTCTTATTGGCCTTAGCTTGTCATTGATGGAGAAAGGTGGTGAATGATTCTCGCTTCCCCTATTTGAGCACTGAGAGTTCTTCCAAACTAACATCCACAAAAATGTTGAATGCATAATTTTGGAGGAATGCATCTTTGATTTCCTGGAATGTTTTGATGCTAGTAGACAGATGAGAAAACCATTCCATAATATCACCCACCAAGCTTCGATGGAACAAATGCATTAGATACGTGTCATTGTATGCAACTTCCATGCAATGTACCTAAAACTCCCTAATGTGATCTTTAGGATTTCCTATCCCATTCTATTTGTCAAATTTGGGGATTTTGAATCCCTTCAGTAATGGTACCATTTCCAAGCTTCTGTCAAATGGATAGGGACACAAATTGTTGGGTGTCCTGATTTTCTTTCCTGATTGAAGATCAAACATTTGCTGCGAGAGAAGTTTGATCTATGCTGGACCACATCACCTTGTGGATCAAGAGGTGGGGTGAATATGTTCTAGGGTGTGGGATTAACGGGTAGGTTGTTGATGAGAGTCTTCTAAAAGTTTTGTTTAGCAAGTGATGCCTATGTTTTTTGTTGAGCCAACAATGCTTTTTGTTGGTCATGTTGTTGTTGTGCCAACAACACTTGTTGTTGGGCCAACAACACTTGTTGTTGGTCATGTTGTTATTATGCCAAAAATGCTTGTTGTTGGTCATATTGCTACTGTACTTGATAGTCTTGCAAGACTTGTTGATATGATTCTTGTTGTGCTTGCAATTGTGCTTGGTATTGTGCTTGTGCTTGTGCTTGATGAGCTTGAAATTGGGCCCATGCTTGAGCATGCGCTAGTTGGATTACTTGTGCAATTTTATAGGCCTATATGGCTTGGGTGGCTTGAGCTGCCTACATAGCTTGGGAAGATTATGCAACTTGTTATTGTTGTAATAAGGCTTGGGCTTGTGTAGCCTTCTGTGCTTGTTGTGCTACTAATTGTGCTTAAACTTGTTGAGTGGCTAGTTGTGCGGCTTGCTGATTTTGGAGTTCCTTTTTATGGGTAGCTTGCTGAGTTGCTTGCAATGTCATGGTGAATCAATTGGTCATGTTTTGCTTTGGTGGTAATGGCGGTGGGCTGGGAAGTACACTGATTGTTGTGATGAGTGGAACGGTCATGTTAATAATTGAGGTTTGAGCTATAGATGGTGCAATCGAGGTGCTTGGTCCCTAAGAAACCATGCTGTAAGGAATGGTGGATGTGTTGATCATTGTGGTTGCTTGGATGGTTTGCATCTATTGTTGCAATATCGATGGCATAGTTGGAGGATTTGATAGAGTGTTCTGATTTAATTGATTGATGGTGAGAAGGGGAGGAAGACCCAACCCATGAGATGATGTAGATGTGATTGGTAGGGGTGGAAATGGTGGAAATATGGGTTGTGCAATCCCTTGAAGTGATGATGATGGATGCAAGATTCCCCTTTCCCCAAACAAGTCACCTTCTCCTTGTGACATAGGGAGAGAGGTTTGCATGTCTAGAGGGTAGAATGGTGTTTCATGGTAAGAGGTTTGATTAGTGGTATCATGGAATGTGAGAGGCACATATGGATGTAATCAATTTATCGGGATGGATTGATATGGTGTGGTATTTGCATTCAATTCTCGGTTAGCCACAAGGTGATTCTTTTGGATTTCATGAAGCATGGCACTTCCCTTGTTGGTAATCGGTGGGGTTGAAGCAATGGATGTTATGATTTTCAGGATGTCTTGAGTGACACTTTAAAGAAAAAGCATGGATGAATTTGAGGGCATGATCCTAGGAGGTCTTTCCACAATAGTACTTATGTCATAGTCAGAAGGGAGTTTAGATCCTTCCTTTGCTAACTCAATCATGTATTAGTAGGGATATAGCCTCATCATGGCACTGACGATTCAGTGATTCTTTGGGTTTTGTACCATTTCTAGGATTTCTTCTTGTGTCATCCCATTGTCGGTGATGTCCTCTACATGACTGTCTTCTGGATGATCTTGTGATGATAGAGGAAAATTGCTTGGGGGATTGCTTAATCCAATGAGATTCATTTGAAGAATTGTTTGACTTAGATCACTTGAAATTGATGTTTCCTTGGTAATTTCCATATTCTTCTTGTGTTGAGATCTTGTTTGCACCATAAAATAGAGATCAACTAATCTAAATTTTATGTACAAAAAGAGAAGAACTAGGATAGATTAAAGATCAAAGTGATGATGAAAACAAAAGATGGATGATATGGACGATGAAAAATATTGAGGAACCTTGGGGGAAATGCTAAAATTTTTAGGGCTTTTTTTTATTTGATTTTGGTTGAGGATAATTTGACTAAGTGTGTTAAGTCAAACAAAGTGATTTTGGATAATGAACTTGTAAACTCTAAGAAGTTGTGTTATCCTAGATTAAACTCATTCACAAGAGGATAGTTTGACTAGGTGTGTTAAGCTAAACAAGACAATCAACTCCTAGACCCCAGGATGTTGCTTTCTTATCAAGAGGTAAAGTTTTCCACAAGGATTGATGATTTGACTAGGTGTGTTAAGTCAAATAAGATGATTTTGATTTTGCCTAGAATTTTAGCATGACTGATGTTTTCAAAGTTCTCAAGAGGTTTTTGGTGAGGTGATTTTTGATTTTGATGGATGGAAGATGGGTGAGAGTGATGATTTTGATCCTAGACTTTACCTACATAAGACTCTTTCTTACAAGACCTCGGTTTTGAGGAACATGCCATACTTCCTATGTGAGAAAAGAAAACGTTTGAAAGAGATTAGGATTTTGCTGATAATAAAACTCATACAAGGTGGAGTTTTTTCTTAAAGCTTTCTTGTATAAGTTGCAAAACAACCTTTCTCTTACCTCACGAATCCTTGAAAGATATTCTTCACGGTCCTTTGGACTAAAATTTATGAATTTGGGCTTGCAGATTTTGATTTTGTGGGAAATCATTTGACTAAACACATGTGTGGGGTCAATTATCTTTATCTTTGCTTAATGAGTTCTTTTTATCACAAGCAATTTCTTGATGAAAATTTAAAACAAAAGGTCTATGTCTCAATTCCTTTTCATTCCACAAGGTCCATTATGTGAAAATCGAGGTTTCAAGAGCATAGTTTCCTAGGTTGACTTTAGAGAGAGAAAATTGTGATTAAACCCAAGTACTTAGAAGCCTCTAAGGATAAATCCCTAGGACAAGCAAGAGCAATTGAATCCATCAAAGGTATTTGTTTCCTCCGAAGGGTTTGAAATTTTGAAGACCTTTGTGAATGTTTATTTTTGAATTTTGTGAGATTCAAGCAAAGCATTTTGTTTCCAAGAGCATGTACAATACTAGGATGAAGAGACAATATTTTGTTGGGTTCCCACTTGGACGAATCCAGTTGCGCATATTTAGTGCAGATGATTAGATGCTTGACGATATTGGCTCCCTTCCATAGCACACACTTCTCAGGTCAACCAAACATCAATACCCATTAAACTCCCATGGCATAATTTTCATCTCTACAACAAAACTGCATGTATATGTGGGGTGGCTTCAAAAGGACATGACCTTTTGCACCAAAAAAATAGTTAAGGATTTTGGCCTTTTCTAAACAAGGGTTTTAAAGTGGGAATTCCATTTGTGGGGGACTATCCATGTGGAGAGAGACCATTGCTGCCCTTCTCATTGGAATAATCCTCGTGATATTGGCCTTTGTTCCAATATCCACACTTATATCGTGGGTGGAAGTTGCTTGGATTTAGCATGTATCTGGTTGGGTCATTCCCTTAGGTGATTAATTTTTCCCACAAGGCAGGCCCTCTAAGATAAACAAAAGCGAGCAAGCATATCTCGTAGTTCAATCAACCTTCACTAAAAAACAAAGGGAGAACACTCGCAATATGCCACACTCACACTTGCAAGATTGGCTGAATTTTTAGGTACCCAAATTGAAATGTGGAGGCAATATTTTATGCAACTTAATGTCACCAAAAATAATTTTTATTCTCAAGATCGCCGTGAAGCACATACGCCTTTTTAAATGAAATTACTTTGCAAAAAGACTATAAGACACATAAGCACATGTTCATTTTTTAATCCTTCAAATCAATAGTGAATTCTTTGTAAGAACCAAAGGAAATATGAAATTTTCCTTATTCAATGATTAATCCTTAAACCAAATCTAGTGAGTTTGTCCTAAAGTTCATTTTAACCCTTTGTTTGCAAAAAATTGAAGATTTTGGAATGTTCATTTTAGGAGCCAAGTGAAAATTTTTGTTTCCTAAAAGCATGAAGGTAACAAATTTCTTTTTAAGAGAGATTATGATTTCTCTAAAAGTGTTGAATAAACACTAAAGTGTTGAAAAACTCTTGGTATATTGTGATGATGATGCCATAATGCAACCTTCAACTTTATTTTCCTCCTTGCCCTAACATGGGAAAACTGATTAAAACCAAAAAACACAAAGACAACAAATAGGTTAGAAGTTCAAAAAATCAAGATTTAAAAAGCACATGTCAAAATTAAATTAATTTGCACTTTTTATTTTAACCCATAAGTGTTGTTAGTGAACGCGATTGAGTTTAGAAACTCCAATGACACAATATAGCACCGCTAATTTCTAATAGCGGTGCTCTAGAGTGAAACAAAGACCATGATTGTGGCTTTGTTTGCGTATCGACGTAGTTTGTAATTTGAAAAGTCAATGGTTGAGATTGAAAATTTGAATTTTTGGGCGGGAAGAGCTCGGCGGTGGAGTTTGGAACTTCAAGTAGTCTGATATTGCGCCACTTGACATTCAACAGCTAAGTTTCCTGGAATCTTCAAAAAAATAGGAAATTTCTTGAGAAAACGTGATTAAAACTTGAGATTTTCCCTCCTTCTAGTGCCAAAATGTGAACCCCAATCCTATACCTGCACAAACATGGAAAACAAGCACATTATTAGATTGAAATGAAAGTAAGAACAAGGATTCCCCATTGAAATCCATCTACAATACTCAAAATAGGAAATGAAATGAATAACAAAACAAAAAACTAAGTTAAATCCTATGCAAGCAATGCAAACACTAGATCCCATGGGGGAACTGGTGCCAATTATGTGTAGAAATTGGCCCTTTCCTAGATCCTTTGTAAGCTTGATGATATGATGGAGATTGATCCACTTTTTTGATGAAGAACAAGATGATTCATTGAGAAAACCTGCAATAATCTAGCTATGGTGATGGAAAATACTCAAGAAAATAAATGAAATAGCTCTAATGTGAAGATAATAACTTTTCTTTCAAATTGTGGATGAAGATTGAGGAGAAGAGCCTCTATTTATAGATTTAAAATTGGAAGAATGAGCAAGATTTGAGCAATGTGGGATCATTCAACATCTAATGGCCAAGTGTCACTTTTCAGAATGTGAATGGAGGAAGCTTGAGCACATTTTGGTGATTGTGCACAATAAATGATATTAGGTGGAAATTCAAATTTTTGAAATGACATGTAAGAGGGAAAAAGAATGAAATAAAAGCCACTTGGCTCAATGCACAAGGACATGTAAGAGGAATGAATGTCTTGTTGGATTTCCCAATCCACTTGGAGGGATTTTCAATTTTGGAAGAATATTCCCTTCTTTATTCCATGTTGAGAGAAAATAGGGATTTAATAAATAAACATAAATGATTTACTGTGCAAGTTGTATTCCCTAGAATATGTGACATGGTTTAGGATTAAATTAATCATAGGCTAATTAATTTAATGAGAGATTTAGGAGATGTGACAATTTAGACTTAAATTTATGAATTGATTTAAATCAAAATCAAGAGGAAATGTTTAATTAAATAAATGATTTGATTTATTTAACTAAAGGGGACAATGTTAGATTAAATTAAATAAGGTTTAATTTATTCCATTTAATAGGAGGACTTTAGAGATTTAATTAAATAAAGTGAATTATTTAATTAAACAGAGACTTAGAGTTAGTTAAATTAAATTGATTAATTTAATCAACAAGGAATAATGACTTAATCATATAAATGATGATTTATTTAATTAAGAGATGAAAGTGACGACAAGCTCATAGGGTGATTTAGGATGAAATGATGTTAGTAGTTATGATCAAGTGTGTCAGTCAATTTTCCATGTCTATAAAAAGAATTAAAAAATTAAAAAATTATTCAATTTAAGTGGTCGGAGAAAATAAAAAATTAGTGTTGATGAGTGAAATTGGTAAAATATTTAAATATTTAAAAACTATTTAATTAAAGTGGGAAATGTGTTAGCGTAATCAAATAATTGAAAAATATTTAATTAATAGTGATGAAGGGGTTCATGAGAGACAGCGATGAGAAATAATGATATTTTGGAAGAAGTGCATTGTCATTTTTAGGTGTCTACACTTTATCCCCCTTTGAGACAATATTCTATATTGTGTTGTTTCAAAGACATGTTGTTGGTATGAAAATTTTAGGTGATGATATGGCCTAGTGTGGACTAGTTAACCGAGGGATGAAGGTTGGATGGTACATGTTTCCCCTTGAGAGTTTTAATAAAAAAATTAAATTTTGGATAGATCTCATGACACATAACAAGATAGGTTAAGTGAAGAGGACAGTAAAAAATTAGGTCAAGTTGGCTAATGAATGGTGTTCGAGGGATAAGGCTTTGATGAGAGTGAATTGGGGGAGGATAGGTTAGAGGAAATTAGGGTTTGGATGGTTATTTATAGGCATTGGGGGTAACTTTTAATTCATATTCACCCTCTTAGTTTAGATATTTAGAGCCTTTAGAGTGATCAAAGCACAAAGGGTATGTGCAGGATCATGATGGGCCAAAAAGTGGTGATATGTAAGTGATATGATGGCCCATGTGGCTGATGACCTTTTTTCTTACCCAAAATTGATGAAACGAAAAGAGTTTTTAAAGGAGATTCCTAACTTTCCACCAATATAAATTATGCTTTACTTTGAATTTAATAAATAATTATTATTCATTTTCTATTTGAATTATGACTAAAGTCTCGATTGATAGTTTAATTGAAAAACATATATAGCTTTCAAACGGTATCACATTTTTTGAATCCAAAACATGCATCACATTCTATGTTTTGCATACTATAAGATTTTTAAAAAATGAATTTAATGAAGTTTTGACCAAGTTAAGGTGGTCAGACATACAAGTTTTTATATTTTTTAAAAGTTGTAATAAAAAATTCATAATTAAGTAATTAATTGGAAAAAAATTACAAAAAACTATGCATCACATCGGCACATGAGTCCTCTCCTTATATCTAAAATATTATAGAAAATTATTATTATTTTATTGTGGTTAGGGTGGTCAGACAGACACCCACTTCTTATTTTTTCCCTAAAATTTAATTACTATTGCATTGAAATTTCAAAAATTTACCAAATAGATTTTTTTTTAATAAACCTAGTAGTTTAGAAACTACATTCAATTTGCTACAGATTTTTTTCTTACATTATTTTGAAAAAATATAGATAACTTATTCAATTTTTTATATCAAGTTGCCTAACTTTGATTTTCTAAATTTTTATTGCCACTTAAGGGCCCATTTTTTCCATGATGATCCTGCACATACCCCATAGCGATTATAGAGATGAGAAGGATTTTGAGAGCTCTACACCACATAGAGAGAGTCTTTCAACACTAATGGCCAGTTGAACCACCCGTGATGATACATATCTAAATCTTAGGTTGTTAGGAATAGTTCTAGGTGTCATAAATGCTAGGTAAAATTAGGAAATTTAATTCAAAAAAAAAATGACACTATTGAAACCCGCTATTACACATTTGATATGCACAATGGTGCTTTTGATGGTAAAATTATGTATTTTAAAGATAGTTTGGCACATTTGATAAAAAGGATTGTCAATTATTGAGCAAGTCCACATTTTATTTGGTGCATCTAAAAAATTATATTACATATAATTCTAAAATGGTGCAATTGAAAAAAATGGGCCACATTCAATTTTTTATAGTTTGGTGCTTTGGATTTTAGGGCTATTTGACTTATTTATTTTTGAATTTTGATATGATTAATGTTGTTTGCACTATTTTTTTTTATTACTATAGATCTTATAATGTTGATAGAGTGATATCCTATTACTCTAGAACTAAGTGATGGGTGTGATGTGCTAGACTATGTATTTTGGTAGTTTTTTTATTGTGGCATATTACATATATGCTTAAGATTCACACTCACAGAGATATGATGACAAAATTTGTCGAGAGTTGGTATAGTGAGATGTCAACTTTCATTCTACCTATTGAAGATATCACCATCACCTTGGAGGACATCAAAAGGATCCTCAAGATTCCCATATGATATGCGAAGGTGATGTGTGACACACATATTGGAGACAATGCATTAGAGAAAGTATTATTAGATGATGTTCTCAACATTGAGGATGGAAAGATGGATTTACAAAGGGTGATGGGAAGATTCAATAGATTCTCGCACTTATTAGTTAGGCTAATTGGAGGGGTTTTAGTACACCTGATCAAAGATTGAGTTGCTTCTCTATTTAATGGGGTTGAGTCTTGGAGATGATGCTTAGTGATGGCATCAATTTTTCTTTGGGTTTGTGTGTTTAGGAAATTTGTATCATGATATGTACCAAAAAATATATATATACATGGTGTGATTTTGTCTTATGGTGTTATACTACTCTATATCTAGGGATGACATTATATACTAAATATTGGTCTTATGGGGTGGAGCACATTTGAAAATGGTATGCTAATGAGTATGCATGTGAGGGTTACTGAATTACATGTTTTTGGGTGATCTTTAGCATTATAAGATATTTTTAGATGAGTTTTATACCATAATTTGGAGGTTATAGAGATTGTGTCTGGATTTGATATATGCTAACACACATTTAGTTTATTGTTATTAGTCAAAAATAATTATCAGGCATGCATCTCATATCATAGAGAGTTACATTTTAAAGAGATTTAGATGATAGTTTGGAGAGGTCTAGGACCTACTCAGTGAGAAGGCCATTGTTGCATGGACATAGTGAGATATTAGTGACTAGGGGCTAATAATTTTCCTAGACATAGATATAGCCAATTTTGAGCCATTGGTGCATGTTCATTGGGTGTGGGGTTTAGTTGATATGGATATAGGGAATTTTCCCAATTTTCATAGATGGTGGCTATTATTTTAATAGATTCATCTGGCTCATCTAAGTGGAGGGGTAGTGAGGAGACAATGATAAGGTATTAGGCCAACTAAGGATTTCAAGATATGATACATAGTAGAAGTAGGGTGAAATGTAGTTGGGGAGATTGGTATGGTGGAGGTGGAGATGGGGATGGAGGGAAAATATAGGTAGAAGGAGGAGACATAGGAACTAGAGATGATGTAAAATAATAGAGAGGTGGTGTTGATGGATAGGGAGGAAAGGAGATGATGGGGAGGATTGAGGTGGGATTCAAGGAAGAGATAGGGGAGGGGGACATGGTGGGAATGGATGGGGATATGGGAAGATGGTGGTGGAGGAGGAGATGGGGGAGATGGTGACAGTGATAGAGATATACAAGTGTGGCTAGCAATTTCTTTATCAAAGGGAGATGAGGCTCATAGTGATAATCATAGATACCAAGGAGAGAGGGATAACCTGTCAATTTTATTTAGGTAAAGGAAAATAGAGAGAGACAACCTCTTAGTTTTATTGACATAGAGGACGGTTGAGTAAGACACTTAGATAGATAGGTATCAGTAGAAAAAGGAAATGAGTGGAGGAGTTCCAATGATGTAGGTTATGAGAGAGGTGAGGATACTCACCCAAGGTTCTACCTATTATTAGACCCTCTATGAGAGGGATGTACCTATAGATAAGAGGGCACCTAGTTTCTCAGTGTAGTGTAGAAAAATGTATCCCTTTACATTTTCACACCTAATTAGGAATTAATATTAAATTTAACTTAATTATGAATTAATTTAGTGTTGTAAAATGAATTTTACACATTCAAATGAAGTTTAAGTCCCTATTAATTAAAATGGAATTAATTGTGCCTTATTTTTAGTGTTATAAAGTGTATCTCTTTACACTTTCACACTTATTTAGGGATCCTTAATTAATTGAGGATAATTTATCCTAATTGGCCCATTTAATTCAAATCAAAGCCTAATTAATTGCATTTTCCAAAGAAGAAACCTAATGTTCGTTAATTCCTAAACATAATAGTTCTCATTGAGCAATGTGTGTCCTAGGTGAGTAACCTAAGACCCATTCACCCATGGGCGAATGGGTCCTCACTTAGACCTAAGACCTAAATTTAAATTTTTTTTTGATAGTATTTTAACATAATCAAATCCATATTCACATGTTAGCTTTTGTTATTTGAATTTTTGGAAATTAATGTTACATACCTATAAATATAAGGTAATTTCACTAATTGTCATCTAAGGATTTTTTATCAGATCAAGAGTAATTTCACACGAGTATTTCAAGAGAATTTTAAGTAATTGGAGGGCATATTTATTGAAGAATTATTGCAGCAATCAAGATCCAATTTTCCTGTCAAATTCTTCTTGTATTGTGCATGGTTTTTGAGCTAATATGATGATGTAGATTTCATGATCCATTCAAACATTCAATGCATAGTTTCAAATCAAGTTTCAAGATCAAGATCCAAATCCATTGTAGCCATTTCATGCAAGTTCCATAACTACATTCCAAGGTTCATTCAATGGTTTGTTGAGTTGTAATATAGGGTTGTTCATTCATCATTCCTTTCATTCTATTTTCTTTCATTTCAATGTTTAATTACCAAAATGGGGTCTGACCAAGACGAACCGCCATCCACCAAAAAAATCAAATAAATTTCCTCTTGATTTGTGTTTATAGATTTAGGTAGAAGAAATATTGTAGATATCTTGAAGAGAAAAAATGAAGTTCTCAATGTTGCAAAAGTTGTCATCTCACAAAAACTCCTCTACAAAATTTATTTTCGGCTTTCTAAGCCTAAAACCTAGAAAAATTGAATGATTTAGATCTATAGAAAAGGCTCCTAAAAGTTACAGAAAAACCCTAACTTAGGACCTATTCACCTCTAGGAAAATGAGTCTCACGTCAGCTTCAAAAAATCACTTTTTGTGACTATTACACATCATCTTACCTCTCTCTGATCTGTGATCTAAATTCTAGTTCCATCAGTATTAAGTTTAAGATATTAGATCCAAGTTGTAGATTAAATTTTTGAGTTAGTTTTCTATTTTTAATCTTTCTCCCCAAAGTGTTTTCTAATTAGGACCCTTATAAAAAAAAGAAATCGGTAGACTCACACTTTGACTTGAGACACCTAAAGGTTGATAGCCCTTTCATTGCATGGATCTCATTTCCTAATGAAATATAGAGAAATAGGTCATGTGACTAGGTTATCAATCCTATTTTGGTAGCCCAACCTATTTTTCTTCATTTCACTTAGAAAGGAGTCAATTGGGGGCCTCATGATTGTCTAGATTCGAGGGTAGGTTAGTGATGGAGGCATCATTAGGGATACCACCATCGAAAAAAAATAGCTAAAAAAAGGTCCAAGACAATGTGCAATTGTGTAGCTAGCAACATAAGTTGTGTCATAGTCTAGGGTAGTTCTTCCTCCTTTGATCTAGATTAAATGCAGAATTTTAATTATAATGCTAGGCAAGCAAAAACTTGCAAGTATTGTAAACAAATGAATAATTACACAACTCATCAAAAAGAGTTGTTTTCGTAGTTGTATACATCCATCTAGATTTCTAACAATCTCAAGTCTCCAACAAATCCAAAATGATTATTTTTTAGAATAAAAAATTAAAAACTACAAATTTTCAAAAATTATGAAATTAGATACCTCAAATTGATGGGGTCATACCTTTCTACTTGGTGTTAGAAATTTAAAACAATTTACACCACTAGAAAGGTCTCCAAGAGGATTTATTTTAATCCCTTAAACCAAATTGTCTTCTATTAAATTTAAAATATTGATGAAGGTTTCAAACCCAAATGCCACTCCAAAGACCTCCAAAAATTTGATTTACTAGAATCTAGAAAATATGATCGAAAAATAAAAAAATATGAATTTTTATTTTTTCACAGGTCTATCACCTTCAAAATATTCTAGAAAATCCTTAAATTTCTCTAGATCATTCATCCCCCTTTAGAGGAAATGGACCCCATTGTACTATCCTACTCCAACAAATGAGGAAAATATTAGGCAATGTGTTCACTGGTAAACCACTTTCCTTAATGCATGTGTTGGCCTACCTAGAGAACATGATACAAAAAAATTCATGTGCCTCAAAGGGAATTTACATGAACATCAACAATATGATCATTGACCAATGGAGTAGTGGTTTAAGGACTCAAATCTTCATCATGAATTGTATCAACAACTTCTGAAGTACCTAGTAGAGGTGGAAAATATGGATGAAATAGTTCAACATTGAACATAGGATGAATCCCCAAAAATGGTTGAATATTCAATTCAAAACCATTCTCTCCAACCTTCTTGAGAATAATATATGTTTCATACTATGGAGGACGAAGTTTCTTATGTGGTCCCTAAAGTCTCTCCTTTTGAAGATGTAGCGAAACCTTATTGTCCACTTAAAACTGGTGTGGTGTACGATGTCGGTCATGATGCTCATTATATTTTTAATGGCATAATACACTATCTAATGAAATTTATTTTTTAGATTAAATTTGTTCTCAACAAACTTGGAAGCTTTATCTATCACCTTTTATCCATGTGATGATGGCTCATTTGCAGTGATTGGAAGGGAAATGTCCAAAGGAGCTAAAAGATGATACCCCAAATAGGCCTCAAATAGACTATGTATGGCCTAATTGCGGCTATGTTGTACATATAGAATGTTGGAAGAATGGAGAATATCATTCTTTATTTTTTCATTGAGGTCACCATATTTTTTATGGTATCAGATTGGTTTGGTGCCCTAAATTGGTGTGTAGAATAGGTCAGATTGGTTTGGTGCCCTAAATTGGTGTGTAGAATAGGTTTACTTCCTCCAGTGTTTGATCCAGTATTTTGGTCTGCATATTCTCTCTAGTATTCATCATTGTTTAAGGTTTTTATAAAAGGCTTATGATCACTAGAAGCAAATATGTATGTATTCTTGAATATTCACATGATTGGATGGTGTGTTTCAATCAATTTTGGTGATTGCACTTCCTTAATCATGGTTGACCTAATAATCAGTTAATAGCTTAGCATGTATTATGGATATATGTGCAACATAGATTTGGTCCCAACTGACATAATATTGTATGACACACGGTTGAATTACTTTCAAAAAAGATTTGTATGAAGCCAAAAATTATCTTTTTGTAAATATTTATTACATCTAGTTAGGTCGACCTAATTGATGCGTGTAGATATATCCGATATATATACAAAATGATTTGTAGATGAATCATGTGGGAAAGTGTGAGTATGAGTTGATATGTGAAGTGTGTGAATATAAGGGTGAAGATTAGTCTACTAGCAAATACTCTGATCATCAAAGGAACTAAATCCACTCTTGTGGTGTAATTCCATCAGTTCATATTCTAGATGTAATCCATTTTGTTTCTAAAAGTTCTGTAGGTAGTGAGCCTCCATGTTTGGACAACAAGTCCTTGTAAATAGTGAGCTTTTGTATCTGGCAATGATCCTCTTTTGTAATCAGTATTGAAACAACTATATATAGTGAGCTAATCCTCACCATGTTTTTTCCCTCACTAGGTTTTCCATGTAAAAATATGGTGTTCTTGTGTTTTGTCTTTTCTTTCTTTCCTCTTGCTCTTCTCTATTTATGGATTAAAGTAAGTAATGGTGTGTATTCAATGAGTTAAAGAAGATACTGATTCACCCCCCCTCTTAGTATCTTGAATATTCAACAATTGGTATCAAAGCTCTAGTTCCTTTAGAGAAGTCTAATAGCTTGAGGGAGATCCTGCAGATTGAACAAATGGATAAAGAAGAGCTTCAGACTACCCTTAAAGATCTTGACAAGGTGGAAATTGAAAATAGAGATCTGAAATAAAATCTTGATGAACCAAATGAATGCATCTGGAAATTGAAAGAGAAATTAGAGAAATTCAAAGAAAGACAAAGAGAAGTGAGTGAGCAACTAAAACAAGCAAATGAAGAGAATACTAGACTAAATATGAAAGTGGATGAAAAGAAGAGAGTTGAGTTGTGTCTTAAAAAATTGATACAAAGAAAGTCTAATGGTTGCTCAAGGCTTGAATGGGAAGTGATGAATCTAAAATAAAAATAAGAGAGAAAAACTATGTGAAGATGATTTTAATACAAGATCCACCAAGCTTAATGAATTAATAGTAGAACATAAACCTTCTAAAGAAAAAGGTGGCCTAGGTAATGAAGCTGGTGAAAAGATGCAAAACTTAGATCTAGTAAATAATTAGAAGACTCAAGATAAAGGGAAGCAAAAAAGAAACCCAAGAATGAGAAGCCTATCAGACAACTAGATGCTCAAAGGTACCCATCATTCAATGGTGTTTTTTTTTCATGTAATAAATTTGGTCATAAGGTAACTAAGTGTAGGAGTAAGATGAATAAGTTTTCTGGTTAAGTTTTCTGGTCCCTTCTCCAGGAAATGGTATACATGAAAGAAGACTAGACACAAAGCTACTGAATGCAGATCTTAGGTAAGGATGATTAGTTAGGTGATGATGAATAGATTCAATGGAGGGAGGATAAATCAATCTATTGATCGATATTTATATAACTATAACATGTTTGGGAATAAATCAAATCAATGCAGAATAGGGATTGATGCAAATCAAACAAGACAAAAATTTTGTCTGCTACAATTGTAAAAAACTGGGACATATTTAAAAAGTGTGCAAAAGTAAAAAGGGAAAGCATTCTACTCTAGTGAAAGATGATGAACTGGTGAAAAATATTGACAAAGAAGAGGTTAAGCAAGAAATGAGCAAGCTATGGAAGAAGAAAGAAGAATCAGACACTACTGATGTGTCTGTACCCTCATCTGATGTAGATGATTCCTTCAAGAATTAGACCTAGCATGGTCTTAGGGGGAGCTATATCAGAAAATCACATAAACCCCCTTGAAAAATGGTGTGTCAGATGATGGCACATGGATATGTTGTAAGGAATGTCTAGACAGAGGTGATGCAAGATGAATTCTCATTATGATGACAAAATTGTTTGGGATAAATCATATCTCGTTATGAAGGAAGTGATTGAGGCTATCACTAGGTTATGTAGCATTGGAGATCTTCCCGAAAAGAGGACTATAAAATACAAGGAAGTAGAGGACCTGACAGGAGTTGATAAATATCCTCAAGCATTATTGATTGATACTATTATCAATTCCTCTATTAGGTAAGTTGTGTATGGAATTTCCTATAAATTTATTTTAGAAATCGAGATGGCTCTACTTCAGCCATTGTCATGTATCTAGTTCATAGAATGGTAAAAAAGAATAAGTAATTTGATCTATGTGGATTAATTCTTGAAAATATTACTAAAAATATATGAATGTAATTGGTAGAAGAATACCCTTTCCATTTTGGGTCGTTACTTACATGTCTAGTACTCTATTTTCTAGTCATTACAAGGAAAGGAAGGTGTTAAGTTGGAATCTAAGATTCCCATTGCAAGGCAAATATACAGATACTTGGAAGGATTGGAATATAAAGTAAGTGTGTGTAAAACCTTTTTCTTATCTTTGCAAAAAGATATGTGCTCTAGTTTGGTTATGTCTAGTCAATTTGAGGAAGGTTATTCCTCCAGAACAAAATAATTGGAAGTTTTAGTGATTCCCCTCCAAAATTAAAGAAAAGATAAGTTATCATTGAAGACATCATTGTCATTCCAAAAGAGAAGGAAAAAGAAGAAGAATATCTACCAAGATCTGAATCCTTTGATTCAGATGACATTTGATCTATGTTAGTTAAAGGAAAGATGAATAAAATTGGTGAGTTATGAAATAAAACCTCTCTAGTTGAAAGACTTGAGATTGATGATGCTCTAATTGGGTATCTAATTCAAAAAGGTATTGATGTATCAATTGTTTCTGAGTCCTTGCTAGAAAATTTAGTTGAAATAGTTGAAGAAAGAATGTTGCTCGAAGGTTCAAAAGGATGCAAGTTGGAAGCCTTGGTTAAAAATAGATGTACTAAAGCTAAGAAGAGGTTATCTGAACTTATTATGGAGACGAAGAAATTTATCAAAGAAATTTCCGTCATCTACAAATATTGTCTTTTGGTGGCCTGATGTGGTTGAAAATTTTAGGAGTAGGAATGAAGCAATTGAATCTGAGGTAAACAACATTGGAAAGAACTTTGATATCTTTGAAGACAAAGAAGGGAAAAAAATATTGAGAGTTGGTGAATTGCAAGTTGTTTTTCTCATTAGACAGAGACAAAGAGATGATGTGGTGAAAAATTTCTGGCTCCTTAAGGAGATTGTTGAGGTTTGGTTAGACCATAATTTTGGAATAACTACTGATGCAAAAGATTGTGAAAGTTAGTGCTCATTTGCAGATTGGTCATCTTCTTTCAAATTTTTGGCTCTGTTGGAAAGCATATGCATGAGAATGGATTTTTTTGTACTTGAATGAAAGAAGCTATATCCAATTATCAAAGAAAGATACAAGAAGATGTTTAAGGTGAAGAGTGTCAATTTTACTTGAATCCTAAATTTCTACCATTTTATTTATTTTGGAAAAAGGAAAAGAAAGAGAAAAAGGAAAATTGAACAAAAAATGATAATCAAAGAAGGAATTTTGAATGTTTGAAATTTTTTGAAGTTTAAAATCTTGGATGGCTGAAAGATTCATGAAGTTTTTGGAAGAATTGGAATTTTTTAAATTTTGAACGTCACCATATTTACATCCTTTTTGTCACCCTTTGCCATTGATGTCAAAGGGGGAGAGATTTGGAGAGATTTAGAGAGTTTTTGGGAGAGATAGAGGAGTGTTTTTTAGTTGAAATTTTTGAACATGCTGCCATCAATGCCAAAGGGGAAGATTTTTAGAAGAATGGAGAAGATAATTTTGTATGTTGTCATTGATGTCACCATATTTTTATGGTATCAGATTGGTTTGATACCCTAAACCAGTGTGCAAAATAGGTTTACTTCCTCTAGTGTTTGATCCGGTATTTTGGTCTGCATATTCTCTTTAGTAATCATCATTGTTTAATATTTTGAGAAAATCCTTGTGATCACTAGAAGCGCGTATGTAGGGTAAGTGCACCAATTTGTGACACAATTTTGGCTCTTAAGATGCCACTTTTTTTTTTGAAATCAGCAAAATCTAATTTGCACGAGAAAATGAAGATAGTTATGCTCAAAATTTCAAGATGCGGCAAGAAAAAATGTTGAAGTGCTCCAAGTCTAGTTTCTAAGCTACTATTTTTTATTGAAATTAATGAAGATTAAGGGTCTCAAAAAGGAGGGGGCCCAAAACAAGTCTTGGATCAAAACCATAACTAAATCAAAATGATTTTTTTTTATATCTTTAGATAGCTAAGAGAGAGGTTAATGCTATCATGGTTTTTTTATAAACTTGTATTGAAATACGTGCAAATGAGATGGGGAGCACAGAGGAAAATATGAGAAAATTTGGCAAATCTTGTTAAATAACATGTCCAAATTAGGAAATTTGGCAAGTGCCAAATATCCTGCTTTTCACAGAACTAGAAGTTCCCCTCTTTGGTGAGCAACTTTGATAATGCTTAGAGTGCACAATTTATGATTGTAGATGGATAGTCGAGGTTTTACCTTTCATACCTTCTCTAACTCGTTACCGTAACTGGATAATGTTTTATCCCTCTAAAGTCTCTATCTCTCAGGTCTCCCTCCCTCCCATGTGACCTAGACTACTCTCTCATTCCAATCCCCTTTGTCAGGTCTCTTTCCTTCCCACATAGGTACCTAAATAAATCTATCTCATTCCAACCCCCTTTCTCTCTCTCCCTCTCTCTCTCCCTCTTTGGTCTTTTTATCTCTCTCACTGCATCTCCCTCTCTTAGGTTGTTATCTTTCTCTCAAGTCTCTCTCTCTCAATTCTCTCCCTCCTACCCCCTCTCCCTCTCTTAGGTCCGTCACTCACTCACTCCCTCTATCTCTCTCTCATTCACTCTCTCTCACTCACTCTCTCTCTCTCCCTCTCTCTCTCACTCTCTCTCGGGTATCTCCATCCCCCATATATCTCTCTCCTACTCCCTCTCTCACTCTCTCCCACTTTGTCTCTCTCCCTCTCTCTGGTCTCTCCCTCCCACCCCCTCCCCTCTCTCTCTCTCTCAAGTAACTATATCCTACCCCCTCTCCCTCTCTCTCTGTCAAGTCTCCCCCTCCTACCCCCTCTCCCTCTCACATTCACTCCCTCTCTCTCTTCCACTCCCTCCATGTCCCACTCCCTCCCTGTCCCACTCCCTCTATCCATCTCTGTCTACCTCTCCATCTCTCTCAAGTATCTCCCTCCCACCACCTCTCCCTCTCTCTCTCAAGTCCCTCTCTCTCCAATGCCCTCTATCTCTCACGCCCTCTCTCTCTCTCCCACTCTCTCTCCCTCTCTCTCAAGTCTCTCCCTCCCACCCACTCTCCCTCCCTCTTTGTCTCTCAAGTCTCTCCCTTCTACCCCCTCTCCCTCTTTCAAGCCTCTCTTTATCTCTCTCACTCACTCCCTCTAAATCTCTCCCACATCATCTCTCTCTCTCAATCCCTCTATCTCTCTCCCTCTCTCTCAAATATCTCCCTCCCACCCCCTCTCACTCTCTCTCTCTCCCTCTATCTCATGTATCTCCCCCCACCCCCTCCACCTCTCTTGAATACCTCTATCTTGAGTAATCCCTATCCCCTGAGTACTCCCTCTCCCTCTCACCTCCTCTCCATCTCTAAATTATCTCTCTCTTTCACTCCTTGTATCTCTCCCATCCCTTTATCTTTCACTCCCTCTCTCTCCTACTCTCTTAGGTATCTCCTTCCCATGGGCCCTATCTCCCACTTTTTCTCCCTCTCCTTCTCTCTCGGGTGTCTCCCTCCCAACCTCTCTCCCTCTCCCTCTCTCTTAGGTTTCTCCCTCCCACCCCCTCTCCCTCCCTCTCTCTCACTCTCTCTCTTCGTCTCTATGTCTCTCCCTCTCTCTCTCCCACTCCCTCTCTTTCCATCTCTCTCTCACTCCCTCTATCTCTCTCCCTCTCTCTAATGTCTCTCCTTCCCACCCTATCTCCCTCTTTCTCTCTCTAGAGTATGGGGGTTGAGGGATTAGCATTTAAGGCTAGATGGATTAAAAGGGTATGGGGGTTGAGGGATTAGGGTTTAAGGGTTGAGGGTTGAGGGTTGAGGGTTGAGAGTTGAGGGATAAAGAGTGTATAGGGGTCGAGGGATTAGGGTTGAGGGATTAAGAGGGTATGGGGTTTGAGGGATTAGGGTTTAACGGTTAAGGGTATAGGGGTTGAGGGATTAGGGTTTAAGGGTTGAGGGTTGAGGGTTGAGGTATTAAGAGGGTAAAGCAGTTGAGGGATTAGCGTTTAAGGGTTGAGGGTTGAGGGTTAAGGGCTGAGGGATTAAGATTGTAGAGGGTTTGAGGGAATAGGGTTTGAGGGTTGAGGGATTAAGAGGTTATGGGAGTTAATGTAATAGGGTTTAAGGGTTGAGGGTTGAGGGGTTGATGGATTAAGAGGGTATAGGGGTTGAGGGATTAGGGTTGAGGTATTAAGAGGCTGTGGGGGTTGATGGATTAGGGATTAAGGGTTAAGGGTTAAGAGATTAAGAGTGTATAGGGGTTGAGGAATTAGGGTTTAAGGGTTGAGGGTTGAGGGTTGAGGGATTAAGAGGGTATAGGGGTTGAGGGATTAGGGGTTAAGGGTTGAGGGATCAAGATGGTATGGGGGTTGAGGGATTAACGTTTAAGGATTGAGGGTTGAGGGTAGAGGGATTAAGAGGGTATGGGGGTTGAGGGATTAGGGTTTAAGGGTTGAGGGTTGAAGGTTGAGGGATTAAGAGGGTATAGGGGTCGAGGGATTTGGGTTGAAGGTTTGAGGGTTTTAGGGATTAACAGGGTATGGGAGTTCAGGGATTAGGGTTTAGGTGTTAAGGGTTGAGGGTTGAGGGATTAGGGTTTAAGGATTGAGGGTTGAGGGTTGAGGTATTAAGAGGGTAAGGGGGTTGAGGGATTAGGGTTTAAGGGTTGAGGGTTGACAAGGTATAGGGGTTGAGGGATTAGGGTTTAAGAGTTGAGGGATTCATATTATAGAGGGGTTGTCTGATTAGGGTTTAAGGGTTGAGGGTTGAGGGGTTGAGGGATTAGGGTTTAAGGGTTGAGGGTTGAGGGATTAGGGGTTAATGGTTGCGGGTTGAGGGATTAAGAGGGTATGGGGTTTCAGGGATTAGGGTTTAAGGGTTGAGGATTGAGGGTTGAGGGATTAAGAGGGTATAGCGGATGAGGGATTAGGGGTTAAGGGTTGAGGGTTGAGGGATTAGGGTTTAAGGGTTAAGGGTTGAGAATTGAGGGATAAAGAGGGTATAGGGGTTGAGGAATTAAGGTTTAATGGTTGAGGGTTGAGGGTTAAGGTATTAAGAGGGTAAAGGGGTTGAGGGATTAAGGTTTAAGGGTTGAGGGTTGACTGTTAAGGTTTGAGGGATTAAGATTGTAGAGGGGTTGATGGATTATGGTTTAAGGGTTAAGGGTTGAGGGGTTCAGGGATTAAGAGGGTATAGGGGTCGAGGGATTAGGGTTGAAGGGCTGAGGGTTGAGGGACTAAGAGGGTATAGGGGTTGAGGGATTAGGGTTTAAGGGTTAAGGGTTGAGGGTTGAGGGATTAAGAGGGTATTGGGGTTGAGGGATTAGGGTTTAAGGATTGAGGGTTGAGGGTTGACATATTAAGAGGGTAAAGGGGTTGAGGGATTAGGGTTTAAGGGTTGAGGGTTGACATGGTATAGGGGTTGAGGGATTCATATTATAGAGGGGTTGTCTGATTAGGGTTTAAGGGTTGAGGGTTGAGGGGTTGAGGGATTAGGGTTTAAGGGTTGAGGGTTGAGGGATTACGGGTTAATGATTACGAGTTGAGGGATTAAGAGGGTATGGGGTTTTAGGGAATTAGGGTTTAAGGGTTGAGGATTGAGGGTTGAGGGATTAAGAGGGTATAGGGGTTGAGGATTAGGGTTTAAGGGTTGAGGGATTAA
>CM021102.1:665345866-665440323 GCA_007115665.2 Sequoiadendron giganteum
TGTTAAGGGTTGGGGGTTGAGGGATTAGGGTTTAAGGATTGAGGGTTGAGGGTTAAGGGATTAAGTGGGTATAGGGGTTGAGGGATTAGGGTTTAAGGGTTGAGGGTTGATGGATAAGGGTTTAAGGATTGAGGGATTAAGAGGATTGGGGGGTGTAGGGATTAGGGGTTAAGGGTTGAGGGTTGAGGGATTAAGAAGGTATTGTGGTTGAGGGTTTAGCATTTAAGGTTTGAGGGTTGAGGGTTGAGGGATTAAGAGGGTATGGGGTTTGATGGATTAGGGTTTAAGGGTTGAGGGTTGAGGGTTGATGGATTAATAGGGTATATGGGTTGAGGGATTAAGGTTGAAGGGTTGAGGGTTGAGGGATTAAGAGGGTATGGGGGTTGAGGGATTAGGGTTTAAGGGTTGAGGGTTGAGGATTGAGAGATTAATAGGGTATAGGGGTTGAGGTATTAGGGTTTAAGGGTTGAGGGTTGAGGTATTAAGAGGGTAAATGGGTTGAGGGATTAGGGTTTAAGGGTTGAGGGTTGAGGGTTAAGGGTTGCAGGATTAATATTGTAGAGGGGTTGATGAATTAGGGTTTAAAGGTTAAGGGTTGAGTGGTTGAGGGATTAAGAGGGTATAGGGGTCGAGGGATTAGGGTTGAAGGGCTGAGGGCTGAGGGATTAGGGTTTAAGGGTTAAGGGTCGAGGGTTGATGTATTAAGAGGGTATAGGGGTTGAGGGATTAGGGTTTAAGGATTGAGGGTTGAGCGTTGAGGGATTAAGAGGTTATAGAGGTTGAGGGATTAGGGTTTAAGGGTTGAGGGTTGATGGATTAGGGTTGAGGGGTTGAGGGATTAAGATGGTATAGGGGTTGAGGGATTAGGGTTGAAGGGTTGAGGGTTGAGGGAATAGGGTTTAAGGGTTGAGGGTTGAGGGTTGAGGGATTAAGAGGGTATAGGGGTTGAGGATTAGGGTTTAAGGGTTGAGGATTGAGGGTTGAGGGTTGACATGGAATAGGAGTTGAGGGATTAGGGTTTAAGGGTTGAGGGTAAGGGTTGAGGGATTACGAGGGTATGGGGGTTGAGGGATTTGGGTTTAAGGGTTGAGGGTTGAGGGTTCAGGGGTTCAGTGATTAATAGGGTATAGGGTTTGAGGGATTAGGGTTTAAGGGTTGAGGGATTAACAAGGTATGGGGGTTGATGGATTAAGGTTTAAGGGTTAAGGGTTGAGGGGTTGAGGGAGTAAGAGGGTATAGGAGTCGAGGGATTATGGTTGAAGGGTTGAGGGTTGAGGCATTAAGAGGGTATGTGGGTTGAGGGATTAGGGTTTAAGGGTTAAGGGTTGAGGGTTGAGGGATTAAGAGGGTATAGGGGTTTAGGGATTAGGGTTTAAGGGTTAAGGGTTGAGGGTTGAGGGTTGAGGGTTGAGGGTTGACAGGTTATAGGGTTTGCGGGATTAGGCCTCACTTATCTCACAATCCCTCTCTGTCAGGCCTCACTTACCTCCCACCCTACTTTATTAGGTCTCTCCTTCCCACCCCCTCTCTCGCAATTTTAATCCCTCTCCTTCTCTCAAGTGTCTCCGTCCTAGCCTCTCTCCCTCTCTCTCTCTCTTAGGTTTCTCCATCCCACACCCTCTCCCTTCCCCTCTCTCTCTCTCAAGTCTCTCCCTCCAACCCCCCTTTCTCTCTCTCTCAAGTCTCTCCCTCCCACCCCCCTCTCTCTCTCTCCCACTCCCTTTCTCTCTCACTCCCTCTATCTCTCTCCCACTTTGTGTCTCTCCCTCTCTCTCAAGTCTCTCCTTTTCAGAGGAACATATTTGGTGCTCTTGAAATTTGGCAAGCGCCAAATGGGTTTTACCTTGAAACAGTAAAAAAAAGGCTTGAACCTGTGATTCAGGCCCACATTCTCCTATATTTGTTTGGTTCAACACTTTATCTGAGTCAGAAACACCTTTTTTTATGCAGTTGACTTCATATTGTACCAATCTATGCTTGATCCATCACCTTTTTACCACCAATCTGCATGGTAGACAATGCAGAGGAAGACATTTTGAAGTTTCTACATCATTTTACATTATTTGAGGTAATATATTCATTTTGGTAAATTGAAATGTTGTATTTAGTATATTTGTTTGTTTTTGACAATATAAACTAAATTTCCTTAATGATTTTATTAATCATAACAGTTGGACTTAGAATTCAACATTGAATTAGATGAGATTTGCATAAAAAAGTTCATTTTTTATGAGTTTGAAGAACAAAAAAAATAAAAACATGACATTTACTTAACATAAATTTACTTATGAATTCTATTTGCATTGCTTATAGTAGTCCAGTTCCAGCATGGCTAGTGGAATTCACTATATTTCATTCTTTTTTCAACTACTTTGGAAAACCTAATAGCTTTGATCAATGTTAATGCAAGTGTCCATTAATTTTTTTGTTCCATAAAAAATTTAGCTTCATCACATGTGCTTAAATAAGTTCAAGTGAGTTGACATAGTTGAGAATGCTTATTGTCTTTCTAAGTTACCTCATTTCCAAATAAATAGAGAATAATTATAAGATATAGCATCACAAACCCTTCTTTGAATCCATATTCTTCACGACTTTGTTGACAATCAAAAATTTGGTTTTGAGAAAAATAAACACAAGAGTCTCTAGTTTTCATTTAGGTGGCAAAAAATTATACCCTAGGTTTGTGATGCAGAGTAGGGAGACAAAGCCCTCAACAATCATTATTAGACTAGTTTCAAACAATCTTCAATCTCAAAAACCTCAATTCAATGTTGAACTGACCAATTCACATATAAAACAAAACAAAGATCATCCATAAATAACAAACTATGCTTTTCAAGAAGACTACCATTCTAAACCTCTGGAAGATTTTAACAAAACCCACCATATGTAAGTCTATTGCTCGAAATATTGTATTCATACAACAGTCATTCCTAACAAAATGAAATAAACTCAATATTACTAGAAACTATAATCTGTGAAATGTTCATCATAACCTTTATAAATTTCAAGTTCAATAATGCTAGTCAAAAGACAACTTCAAAATCAATGTTCCAGGCCTTTGGTGCAGGAGCACCTTGTAAGCTCAATTTTGTCAAAAATGTCATCTTTAGCTCAAGAATGGTCAAATGCTAGAATTTGAGTTAATGTTGAGTATATTGTGTTCAGTAAGGTCAATTAGACCATTTTATAATGTATTTGGAGCTAAGGGAGTTCAGTTGTGTCATAGCTTGCATTTTGGCTAAATGTGGTCAGAAAAGTTACTAAAAGATGCAAAAGTTGAAAAGCTCGAGGGAGTTGGAATGAAATAAAAATATGTTTAATAACCTTCAATGCCTCGAAGGAGAGGTTTTCAGTTGATTTGTACCCCATTTTTTTAATCAAGAAGAACGTTATTAAATTCTGGAAATTTATTGGTTTCTCACTTTTCTTGTTGTTGTACGGCCTATACGAACTCTAAGATTATATGAAACTAGTTGGATGTTGTATATTAATGAATTAGCTTTCATTTTCATCTATTTAGAGGTTCTAACCTTTTTTATAGTGAAAGTTATATTATTTTTACTGCTGCTACCTACTTTCATAGTGTTCTTGGATTGAGGGTTTTCATTATGTAATTCAACCCATTACACTTTTTTTGCCTACTGTAACTTGTGGAATGGGTCCTCTAACTTTTAAAATACATGCCTAACCTATTTAGAATGTTTTGGGGTCAAGGTTGGGTGTTTGGGATAATGTTCTAGGACTGTAGTAGGGTCTTTTCATGGTGAAAATTAGGGCTTCAAGTGGTGTTTTTAGAAAATGTGGGAAGGACTGTCCATGTAATATATTATTCACCATGTGCAAGGTCTGGTAAGTGTGTTTGGTGCTTTGTATGGGTCTGGCAGGTCTGGTAGATAGGAGTTTCATTAAAACCCCATGTATTTTGCTTGAAATAGAGGGTTTAGTGTATTAGGGGTCTAGAGGTCTTGGACCTAGAAACAAATCAGGAAATTGGAGGTTTTGACACACAAAATATTGTTGTTTGAGGATTTTGAGTAAAGTTGTAGTCTTTAAAAGGTACTCACTTTGTAAATTAGGCCAATTGAATAGCCTTTTCCAAGGTGGGTCTATTGGAAGTCAATGTTGGTCCAAAGGAGTTGATGTTGGGGTTTACCTATATTTTATAACTTGTAAATGGGTATCTTAACCACCCCTGAGTTTATCAAGTGTTTTGGAAAATCTTGGTGAAAAGGCCCTTGAACCGGGTTACCTATGCTACAAGGGAAAGCTTGGTAGAAGTTGGGATTTTCAGTTGAACATCTGATTTTGCTTTGGAATCTGATTGATTCTCATTGATTTGATGTATTGAATTGTTTCCACCCCTCTCTGCATCAATATTTTTGTAAAATGCATTACTTACTTTTGTTCTATGTGTGTTTGTGGACATGTAGCATTCAAGGTCATGCCGAGGAAATGACCGAAGCCTCTAACACCAGAAGAACATGTAGTTAAAAATGCAAGGAGAAGAGAATCAAAAAAATGTAGCTCATGAAGCAAAGGAATTGCAGCCCATACAACCACAAATTCCCATGCAATCTAAGAGATGTCAAATTAGAAAAACAAAGGGCACGAACGAGGAAAGTTCATGGAAGGACAGGAATGGATACAAAAGTTGGGGGCACATCATCAACCATAGGTGAAGCTCAATGCACATCTCTAGTTGAAGACACATTGACAACAACGTGTGGTTTTCTAGGTAAATCAGAAATCACATCTCCAATTGAAGACACACAATCAAAAACATTGTGTTTTGAAAGTACATCAACAAACACATCTCTATTTGAAGGAACTCCACAAACGACATCTCAAGTTGGAGGTACAACATCGTTTACATGTCAATCTCAAGGTATTCCATCAATTGCACCTCCAATTGAAGGTACATGATCTATCCCCAGTTTTGTTGACCTTCCCAATATTTTCACAAATTTACATTTGAGAACTCGTCCTAGAGTTTTGCATAGAAAACCTACATTTTTGATTGATATTGATTCCAATGTTTTGAAATGGATGCCTAATAAAATTCCAAAATGTACATGTCAAAGATATGCAGAAAGGATATGGAGTTTTGTTTTTGCGAAGCTAAATAAGGGTGGAACATGCCAACTATTTGTTGAAATGATGAGGCAACTCAAATATAGGCCCACCATGAAGGCTCTTGGGCTAAGAGTTTTGAATGACTCAAGTGAAAATTCCATTGTAAAGAACTTGATGAGTGCATACGAGAGCGTGGGTTCCACCTCATGCACGAAGGATAGTTGTGCCACACAACATGTGATGACAACAACACTATTAAGCAGTCAAACAAGGAACAAGGTGAACCTTACAAAGGCAAGTAAGTCTTTGAAAATAAGTAGATCATCTCTAATGAGAGACAAAGGAAGGTGTGAAAGAGTGGATGTACATGTTTTGAACCATTTTGGAATGCAAATAGCTAGGCCAGCTGAGGTGAAATGGAAAAATGAAACTAGGCAGCAACTCCTTTTGTTTCTTCTCAAGTACAATATATTTCATGATTTGTGCTGGAAATGGGAGGATTATTTCCCTGCATGTATTGCTACAAGTATTGAAAACTGGGAAGATTTTCAAGATGTTATTTCATCACTATTGTAATATTTGTCATTGACTTAGTGCATTTTTTAGTAAGAATGAAATAATGTTTAATATAATTGTAGAAAGGCATATTAGTAAGGTCTTTTAAAAATTATGCAACGAGGAAGTTGCAAAATATGTTAAAATATGATGCAATGTAATAAATGGTCATTCCATGTCAAAATGGGTGAAAGCAAGCTTTTTATTGTTTTTGAGTCTAAGGTCTTAGGAGGAGTTGAATAAGTGATGTAGACCTAGGGTGAAGATCAAATGAAAATGAAAAATACAAGATGATCAACCCAAAATCCAAAGCAAATTCAAAAGAACTTCACAAATCCACTTGTCAGGTACACTATTTCTACAAGTAATGCTAAATAGTTTTAGGAGACTTTTCACCCAACTTTCCCAAAATACTTGTCAATTAAATGATGGATTTAGACACCGATTAAGGACTTACACAATATACTTCAAGGTCAAGTATAACTCCTGTGGACCATTTTAGACTTCCAATACACTCACCATGGGAAAATCAAGGAAAAGAGGTGAATTTAACAAAGGAAGTACCCTTCAAACTTATCCAATCACCTTGGAACCTTGGGGAAGAAAATTAAATGGCCCAAAACCATAGAATCCAACACTAGTTTGCACCTGTACGGTCAAAAACACTCCCAACTAAAAAAAAATCTCCTTTTCTAATGCAAAAACAAGGGTTTTGTCAAAATCTTCATTCCCAGGCTTCAATAAACAAATAAATGGTCCAAATGCCTTTCATAGCTTCTACCTTGACATTTTAAATTCTTACAAACTCAACTTCATCAACATTTCATTGAAAAGCACTTCAAAACCGTCACTTTTCAAGGGAAAATTTGCATTTCCAGCCCTATGGCATCACACAATCATAGCAAATAGATGATTGTCTAATGTGTGGAATGAGTGGGCAGAAAGTCTGAAATACTTCTCAAGTTGGTTTTAAAGTATTTCTCTCATTTTTGTGAGTTTTGTTACAAGTGTAGCATCTCCCTAAAAACTGATAGGAACCTCTTCCTCCACTAGATCTGCCTCTTGAACCTCTCCATCCACCTCTTGAATCAAATTGTTCTTGGTCCTTCTTGTCATCTCCATGGTCCTCATTTTTTGAATTTGAATTAGGATTGAATCCTCTTCCCCTAGAAGTGTTAGCTCTTCCTCTTGCTGCCTTCTCTTGTCTACTTTTAAATTTTTCTTTAGCCCTCATTGCCATCTGAAAGTATTGTTCAACTGATGTTTGTGCCATCAAGCTGATTTAATATTGAATGTTAAATCTTAAACCATTCAAATACTTAGCAGTCATTTCTTCCTCATCTTCTTCATTTTTAGCCCTTATACTCAACCTATAAAACTCTTCAGTATATGCTTGCACATCTAACTCCTTTTGTCTAAGGTTTTGCAATTTCTTAAGCAATTGAATATTGTAATCAAAAGGAATAAATTTACCTTTGATCTTTTCTTTCATATTCTCCCAAGAAATTACCTTGATCTTTCCTTTTATCTCTCTATCTTCTTGCACAAAATTCCACCACACTAAAGCATGTCCTTTCAGTTTCATTCTTGCCCTCTTTACTTTATGTCCTTCATCAACATCTTCACTGTCAAAGTAGTTCTCCAAAGCCCCTATCCAATCCAAGAGCTCTTCACTATCAAGTTTTCCTCCATACATAGGCACATCCATTTTTCCATGCCCATCCTTCTTCATAGCTTTCAAAAGCTTCAGTGTTCTCACATCATCTTGATCCATCTCCTCTTCTTCACCAGGGGTCTCTTCCTCTTCAGACTCACTTTTATCCAAAAGGGTCCTTCCCTTAGCCTTTATTGCAGCCATCTCCTAGTTCAATATCTCTATGTACTTGTAATTATTATCAAGTTTCCTTGCAACAACATTGTTTTTAGGAGGCATTTTGATACCTCCAATTGCCTTCTTCTTCCTACACACAAACTTCAATCTTGATCTTGCAAAAGACCTAACCCCTTGCTCTGATACCACTATGATGTAGAGGTGGGGTGCTAATCTCATTTCCTATGTCAATACAATGGTTTATACACAATCTTAGAGGCCAATCACTCAAGGTTCTCCGTTTAGCAACTTACACACCAATCTACCCTTGTAGCACTCCAAAACCTGTTTAGGCCAGTTTTCACTCAATCTTGCCAAAACACCTAACAATTAAAATGTGGATTAAAATACCCTTTTTAGGGTTACACACCATATCCAAGAATCAATGGCCACTCTTTTCGACCAATATGGACTTCCAACACACCTACCTCATTCTAGGCTTCACAATTAGGCCTATTTTCCAAAGGAACTACCCTTCCATCAATGGATAATCACCCAAATTCCTTGGAAAGTCTTAGGTAATGGTTCCAAACCTCAGGTTTTGACAATGGATTACATCTACAGGGACTCTAACCCTCTGCTCCAAGAAACCCTCTCAAGCACTCCTAGAAACAAGGGTTTTAATGGTTTTCATGACTCCAAGGATTAACCAGTCTCAAGGACCCCTCAAACACTCTACAAAACACATGCACAAACTCAAAAAACCCTCACATGCCCAATACATTCATTGGTTTTCAGATTCACCACTTAGGTTTCTCATTTTCATGGAGGAAACACCCCTTATCAACACTAGAACTTCACACCCCATTGGGTTTATTCATTCTCTCAGCCTCCAAAGTGCCTAATCATCTACCTAGGCATAATACAGGCCAATCCACCAAGCCACAAAGTGAGCATAGTAGGTGGATTAGCAAATGAATCATGGGAAGAACCTCAAACCTTCACTCATAAAATAGAACAGTCAACACAGTTTGTTGATCCCACATAAAGAACGATGGATTATAGGCATCCAAGGCAACTTTAAGGAAAATTAAATAATTGTATTAACAAGAATCCATAGTCTCAATACATCTCCAACCTGTATGGGCCTGTGTAAGGAAGAAAAACTCAGAAAAATCAATGAAAACCAGTGATCAATGTTTTCTTCAAGACAAATTCTTCTTTAGAACTAAACAACAACCTCCACTTTGAGATCTTACAACAATATATCAATATATCATCTTCAAACTACCCCTTGGGTAGATCAACTACCATAACCACCCTTTAGTTAGACTCTAAGATGATAATTTTTCCAATTCTTACTCCTAATCACCATCCCTTTACAAGTTGTCTTTATAAATTCCTCCTAACCTATCTATTAGGCCCTCTAATACATTTGCAAGTGGTCATTGAGACCTTATTCAAGGAAAACATAAAACCAAAAACCTACACTATATCCTATGCACCTGGATCATATTGCCAACATGGCATAAAAATGGACAACTTGTGACATTACATCTCATTTTTTCATATTTTGCAACTTCCTCATTGCATATAATTTAAGAATCTTCAAATTAATTTGTGGAGCCTTCAAGGCCCATCTCCCTGTCTCTACCAGGTATTGGTTCCCTTGCACCAACCGTGGTGATTACAAAATCTCTATCTGAACCCAAGAGATCACATTGGACCCCTTTACAATAACCTCTCTCGGTTTTTGCTATCTTAGAGGCATTTTCTTGTGGTGGCGAATTTTCACTCGAGGAAAAAGTTGTCAAATGCAAGTAGTTAAAAGTTGCAAAGTGGTGCAGAGTTCGTTCTGCAGCTCATGTGACCAAACTAATTGTTCGAACACATCTGAATAGGTAGTTTGATGCTAGGCATGGTCCTCTTTCACACCCAAACATGAGGAATCACTCCGAGCTACGTTCAACCGGATCAATCCCTTAAGGGACCAAAGTGCAAAATGGCTGCGAATTTCAGCATGCTATTACAAAAATATCGTGACTCTTAGAAACTTTTCGTCTGATCCTGTGGGATCATGTTGGGCCCCTCTACAATAACCTCGCTTAGTTTTCTCTATCTCAGAGGCATTTTTCTATGGTGGAAAATTTTCACTTGGGGAAAAAGTTGTCAAATGCAAGTAGTTGAAAGTTACAAACTGGTAAAAATTTTGTTTTGCAGCTCGTGTGACCAAATGAACTATTCCAATGCATCATAATAGGTACGTTTATGCTAGGCATGATCCTCTTTCACACCCAAACACGCGGAATCGCTCCGAGATACATTCAACCGGATCGATCCCTTAAGGGTCCAAAGTGCAAAATGGCTACGAACCTCAGCATGATATTACTCAAACAACTTGGCACTTAAAAAATTCTTGTATGATCCTATGAGATTATGTTGGGCCCCTCTACAATAACCTCAGTCAGTTTTTGCTATCACAGAGGCATTTTCCTGTGGTGGCGAATTTTCACTCGGGGAAAAAGTTGTCAAATGCAAGTAGTTGAAAGTTGCAAAGTGGTGCAACTTTTGTCCTGCAGCTCGTGTGACCAAACGAACTATTCCAATGCATTCAACTGGTATTTTTACCCTAGGCATGGTCCTCTTTCATACCCAAACACGCATAATCGCTCTGAGCTACGTTCAACCGGATCGATCCCTTAAGGGTCCAAAGTGCAAAATGGCTGTGAACTTCAGCATGCCATTACTTATACACTATGATGCTTAGAAACTTCTTGTCTGATCTTATGAGATTAGGTGGGGCCTCTTTACAATAACCTCACTGAATTTTTTCTATCTCACAGGAATTTTCCTGTGGTGGCTAATTTTCACTCGATGAAAAAGTTGTCAAATGCAAGTAGTTGAAAGTTGCAAAGTGGTGCAACTTTTGTTCTGCAGCTCGTGTGACCAAACGAACTGTTCCAACGTGTCCAAATAGGTATTTTTACCTTAGGCATGGTCCTCTTTTGCACCCAAACATGCGGAATCGCTCCGAGCTACATTCAACTAGATCGATCCCTTAAGGGTCCAAAGTGCAAAATGGCTGCAAAATTCAACATGCTATTACTTGGATACCATTATGCTTAGAAAATTCTCATTTGATCCTACAAAATCATGTCAGACCCATATACAGTAACCTCTCTCAGTTTCTGCTATCTTAGAGGCATTTACTTGTGGTGGTGAATTTTCACTAGGGGAAAAAATTGTCAAATGCAAGTAGTTGAAAGTTGCAAAGTGGTACAACTTTTGTTCTGTAGTTCGTGTGACCAAAAAAATTGTTCCAACACATTCAAAGAGGTATGTTTACCCTAGGCATGATCTTGTTTCACATCCAAACACGCGGAATCGCTTCGAGCTACATTCAATCGGATTGATCCCTTAAGGGTCCAAAGTGCAAAATGGCTGCAAACTTCAGCATGCTATTACTCAAACACTGTGATGATTACAAACTTCTCATCTAATTCTACAAGATCATGTTGGACCCATCTACAGTAACCTCTCTCGGTTCTTTCTATGTCAGAGGCATTTTCCTATGGTGGCAAATTTTCACTCGGGAAAAAAATTGTCAAATGCAAGTAGTCGAAAGTTGCAAAGTGGTGCAACTTTCATTCCGCAGCTTGTGTGACCAAATGGACTATTTCAATGTATTTGGGTAGGTATGTTTACACTAGGAATGGTCCTCTTTCACACCCAAACATGCGGAATCGCTCTGAGCTACGCTCAACCAGATCGATCCCTTAAGGGTCTAAAGTGCAAAAAGGCTACAAACTTCAACATGCTATTACTTGGACACCATGACACTTGAAAAATTCTCATCTAATCTTACAAGATCATGTTGGATCCCTCTATAGTAACCTCTGTCAGTTTTTTCTATCTTGGAGGCATTTTGTTGTGGTGGCAAATTTTCACTTGGGAAAAAAGTTGTCAAATGCAAGTAGGTTAAAGTTGCAAAGTGGTGAAACTTTTGTTCTACAGCTCGTGTGACCAAATGAACTATTCCAATGTGTCCAGGTGGGTAAATTTACGCTAGGAATGGTCCTCTTTTTCACCCAAACACGCGGAATCGCTCCGAGCTATGTTCAATCGGATCGATCCCTTAAGGGTCCAAAGTGCAAAATGGCTGCAAACTTCAGCATGCTATTACTCAGACACCATGATGCTTAAAAAATTCTTGTCTAATCCTAAAAGATCATGTTGGACCCATCTACAGTAACCTATCTCAATTTTTGCTATCTTGGAGGAATTATCCTGTGGTGGTGAATTTTCACTCGGGGAAAAAGTTGTCAAATGCAAATAGTTGAAAGTTGCAAAGTGGTGCAACTTTCATTCTGCAGCTCATGTGACCAAATGAACTGTTCCAACACATCTAGGTGGGTAAATTTATGCTAGGAATGGTCCTCTTTCACACCCAAACATGTGGAATCGCTCCGAGCTACGTTCAACCAGATCGATCTCTTAAGGGTCCAAAGTGTAAAATGGCTGCAAACTTCAACATGCTATTACTTAGACACCATGATGGTTAGAAACTTCTCGTCTGATCCTATGGGATTACATTGGGCCCCTCTACAATAACCTCGCTTGGTTTTTGCTATCTCGAAGGCATTTTCTTGTGGTGGCGAATTTTCACTTGAGGAAAAAGTTGTCAAATGCAAGTAGTTGAAAGTTGCAAAGTAATGCAAATTTGATTCCGTAGGTCATGTGACCAAACGAATTGTTCCAACACGTCCAAAAATGTACGCTTACGCTAGGCATGGTCCTTTTTTGCACCCAAACATGCGAAATCGCTTCGAGCTACCTTCAACTGGATCGATTCCTTAAGGGTCCAAAGTGCAAAATGGCTGTGAACCTCAGCATGCTATTACTTGAACACCGTGACACTTAGAAAATTCTCGTTTGATTGGAAAAAACTAAAAAATGGGAAAAATATGCTTTTAAAACCTGCAAAAAAATGCGAATAAAATTGTGCTGATTTTCATGTGAAAAAAAATGAGACCATAGCTTGTTGCTTACTATTATGCTTTGATTGACTTTTTCCAAGCATCCATAGCTTGTTCGAAAGCACCTATTTTAGGCTTTTAGCTATAGCAGCAAGTTAGTGAGCTGTTTGATAAAATGATTTGGTAGACATGTATGAAAAATTTTGTAGCATAGACAAGGAAGTGAACTATTTGAAGAAATGCCTCAAAGAAATGTGGTCTCATGGTGATGGAATTCCATGACATTCCATACCCATAGGCATTCGTCATGGCATTTCCATCACCATGAGACTACATTTCTTTGAGGCATTTTTTCAAGCAGTTCACTGCCTTGTCTATGCTATTGCTTACTATTATGCTTAAATATATTTTTTCCAAGCATCCATAGCTTGTTCAAAAGCACTTGTTTTAGGATTTTAGCTAGAGCAGTAAGGCAGTGAACTGTTTGACAAAATGCTTTGGTAGACATGTATGAAAAATATGGTACCATAGACAAGGCAGTGAATTTTTTGAAAAAATGCCTGAAAGAAATGCGGTCTCATGGTGACTATTGTCATAGCATTCCATCACCATGAGACCACATTTATTTGAGGAATTTTTTTAAACAGTTCATTTCCTTGTCTATGGCTTGTCATGGCCTTCCATCACCATGAAACCACATTTCTTGGAGGCATTTTTTCAAACAATTCATTGCCTTGTATATGTTACTGCTTACTATTATGCTTTGAAATATTTTTTCCAAGCATCCATAGCTTGTTCGAAAGCACCTATTTTAGGCTTTTAGCAATAGCAGCAAGGTAGTGAACTGTTTGATGAAATGCTTTGGTAGATATGTATGAAAAATTTCATACAATAGACAAGGCAGTGATTTGTTTGAAAAGATGCCTCAAATAAATTTGTTCTCATGGTGATGGAATCCCATGACAGTCCATCACCATAGGAATTCATCATGGTATTCCATCACCATGAGACCACTTTTCTTTGAGGCATTTTCTTAAAAAGTTCAATGGCTTGTCTATGCTATTACTTACTATTATGCTGTGATAGATTTTTTCCAAGCATTCATAGCTTGTTCGAAAGCATCTATTTTAGGATTTTGGCCATAGCAAGAAGGCAATGAACTATTTGATAAAATTATTTGGTAGACATATATAAAAAATGTTGTAGCATAGACAAGGGAATGAACTATTTGAAAAAATGCCTCAAAGAAATGTGGTCTCATGGAATGCCATGACAAGCTAAAGCAATTGGTAGCTGCTCCTAGTTATTAGTTATGCAATGTGAATTAGTTGCATAACTGCTTAGGTTGAATTTTTTAAAACCTATATTGTAATTGAAATTTTGTCATCTATCAGCATCTAGTTATTTGTTATGCAATGTGAAGTGATGCTTTGAGTTTGAAAGATGTGCAATGCATGAATATAAACTACAAAAATCTATTTTCTACATTTCATTAGTTAAACTCTTTATTTTATTTTCTCTCTATATCTCTATGCTATGGAAATGCCTTTCGATTTCAAAAAAGATAGTTTTTATCTCTTGTTATACAATTTTTTACGTTTTTTTATCTCTTGTTATAAAAAGGAGCAGATATACAATGTTAAAGAAGAGTGAAAGCACAACTAAATTTATCATTTCAAAGCAATTTTTTTGATGCATTTTTTTAAACAGTTCACTACCTTGTCTATGTTATTGCTTACTATTATGCTTTTGATATATTTTTCGAAGCATCCATAGCTTGTTCAAAATCACTTGTTTTAGGCTTTTAGCCATAGAAACAAGGTAGTGAATTGTTTGAGAAGATTCTTTGGTAGACATGTATGAAAAATGTGGTAACATAGACAAGGTAGGGAACTATTTGAAAAAATATCTCAAATAAATTTGGTCTCATAGAATGCCATGATAAGAAAATGCAATTGGCAGCTGCTCCTAGTTATTAGATATGCAATGTGAAGAAATTGCATAACTTATTAGGTTGACTTTGTTCAAACTATATTGTAATTAAATTTTCGGCATCTATCAACATCTACTTATTAGTTATGCAAAGTGACGTAATGCTTTGACTTTGAAAGATGTGCAATGCAAAGTAATCAACGACATGAATATAAAATACAAAAATCCATTTTTTACAATTCATTAGTTAAAATATTTATTGTATTTGCTCTCTATATCTCTATATGCTATGGAAATACCTTACAATTGTATTTAAAAGGCTTAATAGGTTAGTTGGGTGGTATTTGCAAAATCAAGTTGTGAATGAATGGTAATTAAGAGAAAAATTGGCAAATTGCCATCTTAGAAGTCTAACAAAGGGTGGTTATGGTGGTTGATCGACTCAAGGGGTAGTTGGAAGGTGGTATCAAGATATATTTCTGTAATACCCTGAGTTGAGGGTTGATTTTGTTCAGTTTCTAATAAGAAAATATACTTTTGAAAATGCTGATCACTGGTTTTCTTTGTTTTCCTGAATTTTCTTTGCCTTGCACAAGCCCATACAAGTATATCATGAGTTGAGGATTTGGATACTTGATTGCATATGTGTTTAATCTCTTTGCATCTGTTTTGAAGGTTTAAATCCACTGTTGGTGTGTGTGGGATCAAAAAATTTGGTTAGTGCTCTATTTTTTATGTTAGGGGTTTTGAGCGCAACACCATGACACATTAGCCAATCTACCTGTTGTTCTAACCCTATGGCTTGATAGATTGGCCTTTACCATGGTTAGTTTGGTGTATGAATACTTTGGAGGCTGAGAGAATGAATAAACTCAGTGGGGTGTGAAGTTCTAATGCTGCTCAGGGGTGTTTCCACCATGAAAGTAAGGAACTTAATTAGTGAATCTGAGAAATACTAAAAGGAATGGGGTTGTGAGTGTCTTTTAAGCTAGGGAAGAGGTATTGTGGGGTGTTTGGACCTTTGGAAGGATTGGAGGAGGTCTGGAGTTATGAGTTTCTTTAAAACCCTTGTTTTTGTGAAGGTTTAGGATAGTTTGTGAGTAGAGGAGTTGAACAAGTTCTTGGGGCTCTTAAAATGGGATAATCCTGAGTTTGGTGAGAATCCCTAAGACTATTTCAAGTTTCCTTGGTTTGGAGGTGAGTTTGTGAGGGGGTTCCTTTAGAAATTAAGCCTAATTGTGAAGCCTAGAGTGAGGGAGGTGTATTGAAAGTTCATGTTGGTCCAAAAGAGTTACTATTGGTTTTGGCATAAGGTGTTGAATGAAGCGTTTGGTTTGATGGGGCTTTGAGGTTGTGTATATTTCTCAAAATAGGTTGTATTAATCTTGTTAGGAGCCCCTTGAAGGCAGGTTGTCAGACTGATTGGGTTTGAGCCTCCTTGCCTTTGCATTGGTGAGGCACAAGTAATTGAAGCATTAGGATACAAACCACCATGAATGGAGCTTATTTATACAATATGCTTTAGATGGGGCTTATTGAGCATTCAATAGTAATTAATTAAGCATTAGATGTAAACAAAATCCATTCCTACAACATTAAAGCATACAACTTACACGATACACATGATAGCATCATTCAAGAATGGCAGTAGCAAAATAAGAGTTTCTTTAATCAAAAATCCAAAAGGCTATACAATGATATATATCGAAAAAAATCATATAGGCTTAGTAAAAATGAGCCATTTGGACATAAAATATCACATATATATATATATATATCAATAGTACATAAAATATGTTCCAAAATGCCACATAGGCATACAACAAACAACACTAATACATAGTCATTTCCCTCTAGGGGAAGGAAATAGATCCTTTTCTGCCTTTGAAATTCAGCTAGATGGAGTGACTGTTGCTTGTCTTGTCTTCCAAACATGCTCACTTCTCCTCCTCTCTTCACTCTAGACCTTCAACTGATACAATTAAAAGTAAAGATGTTAAAATATAGAAATTGAATTATGGAATGGAATATAAAAAAATATAATCACTTACCGCATACATATAGTCATCATGCACATTTAAAGCATCACCACGTCCATGATCTAGAGTGACAACCACCTGTAGCAACCATGAAGATAGAAATTAAACTACATAAAATTATCATGAAAATTTTCTATAATAGACCATAAAAGAGAAAATATAATGTCAAATCGACTAATCTATTCCATACCTCTCTCAATGGATTAGAACTGGCTATTGTTGTAGCAACTCCATGGTCCATCATGCCACCAACATCACCAGGGCTATCTCTTGTCAATAGCTACAAATGAAACAATATCTCAGGTATCATGTTGATATAGGAGAACATAATGTGACATGATCAAGGAATACTTGAATGCAATGTTTGTGTTTCTCATTAGTTTTTTAGATTTGTATATACGCAAAATTATGAAAACTAGCTAACATATATTTACAACACCATTAATGAATAAAGGCTACTTGAGTGTACATTGTTTGAGGATATGAATTGTGAGGTGTGGAGGAAGAAGGTGCACCAGGAATTTTTTTGAAATCCGAAGCATGTTATGAGACAAACATTCAAATATAAAATTCAACTGTTCAAATGCAATAATAATATCTTTAATACTAGTTGCATGCCTATGGACTCATCGTCGAGAATGTATCAGGGTATGTAGGAATAGATCATCCCTCATGAACAGTGTGACCCTGAAATTTCATCATATCAACATTCTACTAATTTAGTTATTCTTAAATTTCAAAATATATTTTAATAAACAACTTTAAAATAACTTGCTAAATTTTACCTGAGTGTCAATACTGAATGTATCATTCATAATATCATCTATGAAATCCATCACCTCTGCAATTGATGTAGGCTATGTAGCTATATCATGAGCACCCTGATAATCATACGTGCAAAAAACACCACCAGCGCCACAATGGTGGGGTGGAGCTCGAGGCCTACACGTCTCCTCCACACCAGGCTCTACTAGAGGAATTGCACGCTGTAAAATGGTCTAGGTGAGTGAGCCAATTGACTTCATCGTGTCCACTTCTACACTATCCTTAACAATGGAAGGAACAACGACATGCTCCACCATGGGTCTTCCCAAGGCTCTTGGTGCCAACCATGGATTACGTCGTGCAACAGGTCTATTGTGTGTGGAGCCCCCACCTCTACCCTAAAATTCTAAGATTTCAAAAATAGTTTGGTATTTTATTGAGGACAAACTTGCAATAGAGTCTCCTCAAAAAGTATTGCGGCACCTCATGGTTATTGCATGGAGGTTGGTCAAATACCATCCACCACCGCTCCCAAATTATTTTTTTAATTAAATCATGGTGGCACCAATGGATGGGGAACCTCCTACATGCATGGGACAAAGGTTCATTGGTTTTTGGGTCTTTAAATAGGGCACACAACTCAGCTTTGCTAATTTTTAGTTTTTTGACATCTACATATGACAAACCATTAGCATAAAATTATCTCATCTCATGTCTCTTAGTTGACCAAAAATTCATTTGCTCGCTCATTTCTCCTACATAAGTTAAAATTGAATTCAATGATTCAACAATCCCTCTCCTATAAGGGTGGGATTTGGCATGCTCGATTAATCTTGCAATTAATTGTTGAATTTCTCTTTTATTGTTTTCAATTTGATTTTGAATATTTTCTTCTATTCCTCAAGGATTCCTATGAACTGATGGAGGGATTTTGGGTTGTTCTTGTATAGGAGGCTCTTCATGAGGGGGTGATTGTGAATTCTCAATGTTTTGAGGTGGAGATTCATTCCCTGAGAATTAGAACAAAGTTTTATTATAAAAATATATTTAAATTTGCATTCCAAATCAAATTCAAAATAAATAGAATAAAAATACACACCTCTTTGCAATCTTTGACCTCTCCAACGTGTTGGAAGCATCCTCATGGAAAATAGAAAGCTAAGGATGCAAAAAATGGAAGAGATTGGGCGAGCGCGAGTTGCAGACCTGGAATCCTCTTCCTCAAGCCGCAGGTTGAAGACAAAATTAGGTGAGAAAGTGTGATTATGATTTGATATGAAAAGTGTGTGAATAGAAGGGTCAAGATTATTCTTCTATCATGTGAGAAAATACTCTAAGCATTAAAGGAACCGAATCTACACTTGTGGTGTAATTCCATTAGTTCATATTTTGGCTGTAAGCTATTTTGTTTCTAAAATTTTTGGAGGCAATGAGCCTCCATATTTGGACAATGAGTCCTTGTAAGTAGTGAGCTTTCATATCTAGTAGTGAGCCTCTTTTGTAACTAGTATTGAAACAACTATATATAGTGAGCTAATCCTCACCATGGTTTTTACCTTATTGGGTTTTCCATGTAAAAATTTGGTGTTCTTATGTTGTGTGTTTTTATGCTTTTCTCTTCCTCTTCTCTCTCTATGCATTAAAGTAAGTAATGGTGTTTGTTTAATGAGTTAAAGAAGATACTAATTCACCCCCCCCCTCTCAGTATATTCAACATTCAACATAGAATACTCTCATCTTAGGTACAAGTATGATGATAATGATAGATATGAAGGATGTGGATAATCATGAGATTAACTACCTCAATTTTTCTGTCCATCTATCGATGGAATGTTGTAGAATTTATTAGCTTGGTATTCACCATTACCCAAATTTTTGACCAAAAATTTCCAACAAATCTCTTATCCCTATTAGAATGATGTTATATGTCAACCCAAAGTGAAGCCAAACATACACAAAGAATAGCTTGGCAATATCCTCTATGGAGATCCCTTTCATGTAGGCTACAATAATGGCTATTTTCGAAAACCTATCTACTTAAACATAAATTTAGTCATGACCACATTTGGTAGTAGGTAAACTAGACATAAAATCCATGGAGAGATATTTCCAAGGTCTATTTGGAGTAGGAAGTGGAATATATAATCTACTTTTTTGATTTGTAGTTTTTGCAATAACAAAAATAACACATGGATAATTATATGAAATGACATCATGTTTCATATTGGGCTAGTAAAAATACCTCTAATGTGTAACAATATTTTTTCAAATGCCAAAATATCATGTAGTGTGACTATAATGTGATTCCCATATCATCCTTTCCCTCTCTTTTTTAGGAACACAAATATGACCCATTAATAATGGATACCATCTTGCATATGAAAATTAGAAACTTTCTTACCTTGTGTCAGCTAAGTGTATACTTTATATAAATCATCATCAGTGGCATACAGATCAGGAAAACTTGTTTTTTCATTTCCACAAGAGTCAAGTACCATGAGTAGTTCCTAAATTGGAGGTCTACTCAAGCAATCTGTAACTTTATTATTGTTTTCCTCTTTTTAATTGATATTGATGTGAAATTTTTACAAGTATGTAGACCACATCTAGTGTCTATTATTCTACAACTTTCCTTATGTTTGTAAAAATTGCAAGGGTTTATGATTTTTATGGATGATATTTTTTTTGCTTAGAATGTAGTGCTTCCATTATTTATAGGCTTGCACAATTGCATATATTTATTTTTAATATGTGGGATATCATCTAACTGTATCAAAAAATGTCTCACTATGATAGGCCACTAGATGAGAACTACTCCCAAAGCATAATTAGGTGCATCTAAATTTCAATATCAAATTTTTTTTGCAGATCTAGGAGTGCCAAGATTGTTGTTGAGCATAGCCTCTTCTTCAACTCCTCAAATGAGATTTTTAACACCTCTACCCAAACAATTTTTTCCTTACATCCACATTGGAGTACTTGATTCATAAGCCATGCCAAATGGGAGAATCCAAGTACAAACCTTGTTACAAATTTTCCAATCCCAATAAGCTACCTAGGTTTTGTAAAATTCCTAGGAGAAGGCCAAGCCTTGATGAGATTAAAATTTGTAGGATCAAAATGAACACCATATTGTCCATAATGTATCCCAAATATTGAAAGCACTCCAATCCAAAAGAACACTTTTCTCTATTGGAATAAATTTTGTGTTTCTCCAATGTTGAAAATACATGTTCAACATGTTATACATGTTCATCACATGTCTTACTAAATATGAGAATATCATCTAAATTGAGCACCACAAAGGAGTGAGTGAATGGTCTAAGAATATCATTCTTCAACCTCATGAAAGTGTCAAGGGAATTTTTTAGCACAAAAGGCATCACCAACCATTTAAATAACCCTTATTTGGGCTTTAAGGTAGTCTTCCACACATCTATAGGTTCAATTGGCACTTGATGATATCCAAACTTCAAATCAATTTTAGTAAAGAAATTCACCCCATGTAGTTGGTCTAGAAGATCATCAATTCAAGGAATTGGATATCTGTCCTTCACATTGATCTTGTTTAAAGCACAATAATCAATATATGGTCTCCATGTGTCATCTTTATATTTGGCCAAAATAGTCAGACTGCCACACAGGGATGCACTTTGTTGGATATGGCCATTCTAAATCAGTTCTTCAATCTTCCATTTAATTTCATCATTTTCCAATAATGTTGTCTTATGTAATGGACCATTTGTTTAGGGTTTCCATTGAATAATTTCAATTGAATGCTTCACCTAATAGTGTAGTGATCCAGCTCCTATGGTTGAAGTCAAGACATTTTGATATTTTGCCAACATTGAATTCGTTTGTTATTTTTTAACATAGGTGGTTGCTACTATAACAATATTGTTATATATGACTTTCTTCTCTCCTTTTAGGCATATTATCAGTAGTGAAAAACCCTATTATGAGTAATCAAATGTCTATATTGTTTTGCACTAATTAAAGAAGTAGATTTTTTAGGAATTACCTCAAGAATTTGATACTTTTGTTCATACACCTTAACAATAATAGTATGTCGACTTGATTCATATACACCATTGCATTGATATGTATATAGATTCCCCAACAACACATTATATATTTCCAAGGGTGATACATCACAAATGACTTCATCATTGAATTGTTTGATGGAATAGGATAAGCAACACTATTCGTTTACATGTATATCCCTTCCTTGACTCACCCAACCCATGGAGTATGGTTGTGGGTGAGGTTTTGTATTCAAATTTAATATCTTGATAGCTTCAATAGAGATTAAATTCTTCTAACTTCTAGAATTAACTATGAGGTATAGAGCCTTACCATTCACCCACATCTATGAATAAAATAGATGTTTCTCATATTCTCGGTGTATTATTTTTGTAGTGGAAATGGTTGCATATGGATTCGGTTCAATAATTGTTTCACCCTTTTATTGTTCAAAGGGGTATGTGGACAACATGTCAACCTTTTTCTCTACTTCATATGTTTTTGTTATCAAACTTTTTGTAGCCCTGAAATCCTTCATATTATGTCGAGAAATTTTGTGAATATCACACCACATACTTGAATCCTTATTTTTCTTTTAAATAACTCATGTGTTCCACGTTGGTGATTGAGAGGAATTTTTGGTGGTAGATTTTTTCCCTAGGGTTTTGCTAAGTTAATTTCACTCTTGGATTTACTACTTGTAAAGTAATATTTCTTCCTCTTTCGCTTGAATTTCTCCTCAAATTTCATGGCATATTTATAATCAGTACCTAATTTTTCAATGTTTAGAAATGAAATCTATGTTTGAATGTATCTGTGTAATCCACTCTAGTCTTTGAACACTCAATGCTTCTCTGAAACTTGGGTTTCAAGCTTCATTAATAAAGCATGAAACTTATTAGATTAATCATACACTGTTTGATCTCTATTTAGTTAAATAAATTCCCACTCCATATTATTTTCATCATATGTATCTTTAGGGTAATACTATTCTATGATGAACTCCACAAAATCCCCTCATGTAGGTTCTTCCTCTATTATAGAATTGTTCCTTCTTGAGGAAAGTTTACCTTCCCATGCTAGCTTCACATGAGCTTCATCTTTGAGGAGAGAAATCACTATCTTCTTAGCATTGGAAAATTTATTCATAGAGACATACCTATCCAACTTTGTTAACCATTCATCCACAATGTTTACATTAATTTTTCTTTCAAAATTTAGAATATCAAAATTCACTTGCACTATGAATGGAGTGTGGCTACCGAATAGTTTTACTTATAATTTTTAATGTTAGGTATCTTAAAGGATTCAAGAGATTTTTATCATAATTTCTTCCCTCTATTTGTTTAGGTCTTCTTCTATCATGGTTTGGGTAGGTCTAATGTTTTTGGTTCTAACAACTTTTGCTAGTTGTATCTCAAAGGGAGGTAAATAAATGGATTATGTGTCTCAAATCCCAACCTTTGATAACCTAACCATGTGTTATGTGACATAGGGGAGCATACCTTCTTTGGTACCAATGAACTGGATTCAACATGAAATTTGAAGAAGAAACTTGTAAGTATTGTAGATGTTGATGAAAAATATTTGCAGGCAATAGTCTAATGGGAAACTTAGCTATTGGGGGACTATGTGCGTAGCTAAGTGACCTCTGGGGTTTTATCGAAGTTGACTCTTCATTTTTTTAATGGGGTGAGGAAAAGGGGAAGAAGATAAACATAAAATAAACAAACCTAAACTAAGGTGATGTGCGAGAGCAATAATGAGATAAGTAAGTACATTGCCAAAACAAAGGCTCGGGTAGTAGTTAGCATATATCAAATAGACAATTCCCAGCAGTGCAAACATAAGAATATCAAACCATTTTCATAATATAACCCATACAGAAGAAGCTAACACAAAAGAGTAGTAACATGATTTGTATTACGCTAAGCTATCAAAAGATTACAAAAGCTTGAAACTGATATTTATGTTTTAGAAAATGTAAGCACAATTTAATGTTCCATCAAATACTTGAAAATAGAAAGGCCAGATAGAATGGCACAGTTTGTAAGTCTAGATTTAATATAAAACACTAACAGAGGCTAATTCTCAACACTAGCAAAAATATTGTCCATATAACAACAACATAGAAAATGAAGAAAAGGCTGCTTAAATAAGCCAACCCATTGCCTAGAGACCCTAACAAGAAAGATACTCCAGTGAAGCCACCAATGATCAAGATATTCTTGAGCTAACACCAAGAAAAAGATGCACCAGTAGCACACCAGCAGGTATATCCCCAGGAGATATGGGCCACACATCAACAAAAAGAGAGAACACGCGACATCGAAATGGAGACCATTGCAACAAAATTTGAACCCAAGATAAGAGATGCATGAACGAATTCCACACAAAAGAAAAATGGAAATGGTTGTAGTAGCCCTTGAGAAAAAAACAATCAATGCATGATATAACTCCACGCGAAAGCCCCCTGACAAAAGAAACCACGAGGTGGCCCCCACCCGAACAAAAAGCAAGAAGACGAAGCTCAGTGAAACTGAAGAGGAGAGGCCCAAAGGGAAGCCCCAATAGGATGCCTCATGGCAAGCTATCAACAAAGTTGCGAGTGGAAAAAGGAACCAAAGGTGAAGCCATGAAGGAAGAAAAACCGTGAAGGAAAAGAGCAGCACATGAATAAGCATTCACAGCTTGGTGACACATAGGGGCATTTCACCTGCGAAATGAGAATCCTAGAATCTTCAGTTTTCCTTTTCTTCATTTTATCCATTTCCTTTCATCAATGTGGCTTTTGATTTAAGAAAGCATTGAGAATGACCCAAAATAAACAAAGCAGAGAAAATATATACATATTTACACACCCACTACAAAAGCAGAGTTAATTGAACTTCTTGAGGTGTTTTCCATTAACTGGAATACCCAAGCCCTCACCCTTCGTTGTTTCTAACTGAAATGATTTTTGTTTCTTGCACTGTGTGATTTTGAATGGTCCTTCCTAGAGACTATCAAACTTGCCATGTTGACTAGGCTTTGCTTCATTCTCATTAAACTTGAGCACCAAGTCTCCACATTGCAGACCCTAGTCAGACGTTTTCTTGTTGAACTATTTCTTTACCACCTGCTGGTGGTTGGTCATTGCCTCAAGAGCATGCTCTCGTTTCTTTTGAACTTCAAGTAAGTTTGAAAACCATACCTCCATTGCTCCATTTTTCTCAATCTCAAGATACTTGAGTAGTTGGATTGCAGGGATTTCCATAGAGATTGGAAATAGCACCTCCTTCCCATCTACTATCTTGTAAGGAGAAATTTTCAATATTTGCTTGGGCATGATAAAATCTACCCATTATGTTGTCTGAAGGTGTTTATGCCACTCCCTTTGATGTTTTGAACCTATTCTCTTGATCAACCAGAGAAGATTCTTGTTTGTAGATTCAGCAAGGCCATTTCCTTGTGGGTATTAGTTGAAGGATGTCTTTAGGAAGACTCCATATTTTAGTGAAAATTGGCTGATTTTGGAGCCGAGAAAAGCTCTAGAATTATCTAAGATAATTATCTTTGGTGGGAAAAACCTGGCTACTAGTTCCCCCAGGAAGTTCACAATTTCTACCTTGGTTACACTCTTCAAAGGTACAACTTCAGTCCATTTGGTGAAATAGTCAGTTGTCGTCAGGATCCACCTATGTCCGATTGATGAAAATGGATTGATCATGCCAGTGAAGTCAAGACCCCATTGAGCAAATGGATCTTCAACTACAATTGGTTTTAGTGGCATGGCGACATTTTTCCTTTTCCCAACAAAAAACTGACACTTGTTGCAAGACTTCACCAATGAATACGAGTCCTTAAATAATGTCGACCAGAAATAACTAGCACACATAATCTTGATTGCAGTAGTTTTTGCTGAAAAATGTCCTCCAGTTGGGACACTGTGGTACTACTCCAATATCCTTTTTGATTGATCTTGTGTTACACATCTTAACAAGATGCCATTGAAGTTTCTCTTGAAAATAACTCCCTCCAATAGTACATAACCATTATTTTGTAGTCGATAATAATACCTTTTAAATGAGGGGAGGTCAGGTAGGTACCTTCCTATTTGCATAAAATTAATTTTGTCATCCAGCCAATCATCTCCGGAACTCTCTTCATTCAGCAAAGTGGGTTCTGAGACTTCAATCTCGGTAATTGCTTCATTGTTTTCAACCAAATATCCGCATAGTCCCTTCCCTTTTATAGTCTTGAATTTCTTGATCTCGATGTCATACTCAAGAATCTTGGTTATCTAGTTAGCCCTCTTCTTCGTGATTTCACCTTCCATAATATATTCATGCACACTAGGGTGTTGCACACAAAAATTCACCTTGTTGCATGATATGAGGTGTCAGAAATTCTTTAGCCCCTTTACAATATCAAAATCTTGCTTCTCCACAAAGTTGTACTTTACCTGATAATCTTTCAAAGTGCACAAATAAAAGGCAATAGGTAATTCTCTTTTATCTTCATCATCTTTCTGCATAAAGACAGTAGTGATAGTCATGCTACCACCAATGACGTACATGAGGAATTCTTTTGACAAATATGGATTAACCAACACGGAAGCATAAGACATGAATTCTTTAATACGTTCGGAAGCTTTTCTGGCTTTTGTTGTCCATTTGAAAATTTGGTCTTTTTTCAACATCAAGGTGATGGGGTGAGCAATCCCTATGAAGTCCGCTATGAACCAATTGATGAAGTTAACCTTGCCCAAAAAATATTGAACTCCTTTTTTGTTGATGGGTAGAGGGAGTTCCTTGATCACTTTAACCCTTTCTATGTCAATGGAAATACCTTCCTTCGAGATGACATAACCCAATAGCTTCCCTTGTGGGACCTGAAACACACATTTCTTCAGGTTCAAAAGAAATCTCAAACTCTTGGAACTTCTTGAAGAAAAGCTCAAGATGATCAAAATGATCTTTAGTAGATTTTGAGAACACCGTTAGGTCAGCTAGATAAATAAGAATGATCTTATGTATCAAATCCCTAAAATCAATGTCCATAGCTCATTGGAAAGTGGCTTCGACATTTTAAATTCTAAAGGGAATTTTAGCAAGAGTGTATGTTCCCCACATGGTAGTAAACGTCATTTTGTGTTGGTCCTCCTCTTTCATCTGAATTTGATTATAGCCGAAGAAACCATCCAGCATTGAAAACATCTCAGAACTAGCAACTGTTTGCAGAATTACCTCCATGGAAGGTAGAGGGTAGTGGTCCTTCAGGGATGCTTTATTTAGGTCTCAAAAGTCAACGCATAGTCGTATATCACCATTCTTCTTCCAGAACGGCACCAAGTTAGACACCCAAGTACTGTGCTTGATCAGGAACACTATCTGGGATTCAATCAACCTCTTTATTCTTGCAACATTAGCAACTCAATCTTTGGATTTGCTGGCCTCTGCTTTTGATGCACGAGGTTTTCTCCTTCTAGTAGCTCAATGGTGTGTTGGATAATACCGGGATCATATCCCTTAAGATCATCATATGACCATGCTACCACACTCAGATACTTCTCCCAAAATTGTTTCAACCTTTCTTTATTATTTTGTGAGACTCATTTTCCGACCTTAAGATTTTTATCTTCTCCAATGTGCAAATCAACATAATCACCTTTATCGGCTAAAAGATTTATCTTGTCTTTTCTTGCATCATCAAAATAAAAAATACTCTCAAGAGTAACTAGACCCCTAGGGAGCTTGTTTGACTTAAGCTGGACTACTTGATCCTCATAGGGCTCAATGATATTTGGCTATAATTCATCTTAAAATTCTCTAGACAACTGAAGAAATCACCTGATATGAGCATCACTATCAAAAAATTGCCAGTTCTGATCATTATTTGGGACTATAGGCCACATGATCACTCACACTAAATTTTTGTTGTTAATTAAATCGAAAGCTGGCTCAAACTGAGATCCATCAGTTGTCATTCGGTCTACTTCAGAGTTCTGCTCTCTAGGAATGGCTTGGATATTGAATGCCTCGAAGCCTTCAATCAGATTCCAGACCCTATGTCGGTATGATCTCATACAGACATTCTTGGCAGTTGATAGCCCTCAGATTTAGTTAACCACCAATTCTGAATCTTTGAACACCTGTATTTCCTTTGCACCCATTCATTCCGCTAAATGCAAGCCATGGACAAGGCCCTCATAATCTTCTTCATTGTTTGAGCACATGAACTGGAAGTCATAAGACCTTAAGGTTTTACCTTTGGATGGAGATACCAAACATATTCTTGTGTCAGCTCCTACTCTGCATCTTGCTTTGTGAAAGTGCAAGGCCCATAACTTTGAGGTCCCTTCTCTTTTGGACTCTTTATTCACTCTGGGCATAATCTAATCCTCCTCATGTATGATGTATGTTTCTAGCCCAGTTGCATGATAGTTTCCAAAAGGGTCCATGTTTATAAATTCATTCAAGAGAGCATCTTCTTTCTCCGTCTGGGAGCTACTTGCTTCTTCCTCTTCAAGAAGTTTAAAATTGAGCATCTCTTCTGAGGTGATTGAGGTATGTGCTACCTCAAAATTGATCATGGCGTCATTAGACACATGCACAGAATGTAAAGATTTTGATAGTAGCTTCATCTTAGCTCCATGTTTGGTTCTTAGGATTAGGTGCAACTAGTCCAATGCTCAGTAACCTCCAATATTTGTAGTGAATTCTTAGGACAAATATATCCCAAACAAAAGAGGGATGTTGATGAGCATAGTATCTTGATTCATAGTAATTCTAGGAAAAGAAAACAATTTGATAGGCAATCCTTTGATTACTATGACTGTTTCAACCTTGTTCTCATCGAATTGCATGACTCCCTTCTTAAGAGGCTCATATTCGAGCCTCAAAGCTTCAGCTACTTGCTTATGCATGACAGTGGTGCTAGCACCAAAGTCAACCATACAATTATGCAGTAGTTTTTCACCAATGATAAGTGTTAAAAACAAAGGCTTGGGTTTAGGCATACTCTATTTTTCGACCTGCTTTTTTTCTGATTGATTTTCTAGAACTCCGTTTGGGCTCATCTTAGCTTTCTTATCTTTTGAGAACTGCTCAAGCATCTTCATGTCCTCTTCTCTCAATAATTCCTTCTATAATAGCAGATTTTGCTCTGGGATGGCGAGGATATCCCAAAAAGAAACATTAGCAGAGGGTTTCTTTAGTTGTTCCACCATGTTGAATGGTGTTCATGACTGATGAGCTATGGTAGTTGGCTCCTTCTGCCTCATAGTTGGTGCATCCAACTATTTGGAAACTGTCAAGGTGGTCGTGGGAGCTTTTGCTTTCAGAAGAGGTGGATTCTCGGGACTTGGAACAACGGCCTTAGGCTACTGTAAAACTGATGACATAGTTTCCAATGGACTAGGAGTTGAATTAGGTCACACTTTAGTCTGCAAAGATGTGAATTATCCAGTGAGCCTCTGCTTAGAATGAGTATTGTAATCCAACTATACTTGTGGCACTTTGGTGATCAGAATGTCATTCAGGATTGTTGATTCCTCTCCTCACATCCAAGAAAAGAGTGTCTAGTATGGAGCTATCTCTAGCTCTTGCTCTATAAACATTCCTTTCATTTGAGAAATGAGAACTACATTTTCCATTTGTTGAGAGGCATATGTATGGCCTCCAGAATCAGGCATGATTCCTTGACTACGTTGCTCTACTATCTTCTGTTGTAAATTACCTCACAGAAAATTTTGGGGCATGTGTTCATCATTGCAACGGAAGCACCATGTATTAATCTCCTCAGAAAGATTATTTTGTCCTGCTACCAACTTCTTACTTGAACTATGATAGATGGTCTACATCGACATAGTCATGGGAACGACCTGATTGATCTGTTGAGCTAGGGTATTACTGCAAGATCTATCCTACCACTGGTTCTATTGGAAAGGAGGTTTCCCACCTTGGTATTTTTGGTAAGTAGGCTTGCGGTAGGTATACTATTACCACTTCATATTGGTTAACTCATTTTTCATGGTTTGTAATTGCTCCTTCATGTCATTCACTTCAACCGCCTGGGGGTTAGGCACTAGAGCCACGCTTGGTGTCATTCCTAAGTACACTTACATAGACTTGGGGGGTGCGAGAACGTTGGATGAAGCTACCTCCAGTTCTGCTGCGGTCGATTCTAGGAATAATGGCATGATAGGTTGCGGTGCCAATTTTCTAGCAAAAATAAGATTGTTCTCCGTAGTGATGACAAGGCTATATGCATCTGGTAAGGTATTCCCACTGAGATCTTGTAGCATCATTGAAATACAACATTTATAGAGTTCAGATAGAATATGAACACTAGATCTGGAGGTGGTTGACTACTGATAGGAACTCTCTTCCAAGTCGAATGAAACCGAGCATTGAAATCGGCCAAAGCTTTATGGGGAGCCCACTTTATATGAGCCAGCTAGTGATATAGCAAAGATTTGTCACCATTATTTGAGAAGTGCTCGTAGAAAGGATCTTCGAGCTGATCCCAAGTACTAATTTTATTAGCCAGAAGAGTACGATACTAGACCAATGCCTTCCCTCTAAAAGAGGCGGCGAGCAAGTGAAAAGCCACATTTTGGTAGGTAATTCCAATGACCAGACATACATCAGCCACATCTTTAAAGTGCTTCGCTAGAGTTTTTTAATCATCCTCAGAGAACTTTGGGAGAGCCTTTAAAGTGGAAGTTGGGATTGGAGCCCACACTGCAGGAGGTACAGGGGCTATCAAAGGAATACCAACATCCCAGGCTACAAAATTTCTAGCCATTTGTGCAAGGGATGGAGGAGAAGAAGGAGGTTAAGTATTAGCCTACCGACTTCTCGCCTTGATTGAAACCAATAGTGGTACAAGCAAGCCAAGAATTCTTACGGTTTGAAACCTAGTGACGAGCCTACATGGCTCATACACTCCTATTGATTTATGAATGTGTTAGTTCATGTCCCACTGGGCATACCAGAAAAAGAACTGTTGATGCAAAAAATTTGCAAGTCGTAGCCTTATGGGAGACTTAGCTATTTGGGGACTTATACGCGTAGCTAAGTGGCCTTCAGGGTTTTATCGAAGTTGGCTCTTTGTTTTTTTAATGGGGGAAAGAAAAGGGGAAGAAGATAAACATAAAATAAACAAACCTAAGCTAAGCCAATGTGCCAGAGAAATAATGAGATAAGTAAGCACATTGCTGAAACAAAGGCTCAGGTAGTAGTTATCGTATATCAAATAGACAATTCCAAGCACTGCAAACATAAGAATATCAAACCATTTGCATAATATAACCCATATAGGAGAAGCTAACACAAAAGAGTAGTAACATGATCTGTATTACACTAACCTATATAAATATTACAAAATCTTGAAACAGATATTTATGTTTCAGAAAATGTAAGCACAATTTAATGTTCTATCAAATACTTGAAAATAGAAAGGCCGAGCAAAATGGCACAATCTGCAAGTCCATATTTAATATAAAACACTATAGAGGCTAATTATTAGCTCTAACAAAAATATTATGCATCTAACAACATACAGAATGAAGAAAAGGTTGCTTAAATAAGCCAATCCACTGCTTGGAGACCCTAACAAGAAAGATGCTCCAGTGAAGCCACCAATGATCAAGATCTTCTCGAGCTGACACCAACAGAAAGATGCAATAGCAGCATGCCAACAAGTACATCCTGAGAAGATATGGGCTACGCAACAGCAGAAGGGGAGAACACGCAACATCAAAATGGAGACTGTTGCAAGAAACGTCGAACCCAAGATAACAGACACAGAAACGAATGCCATGCGGTAGAAAAATGGAAATAGCTGCAGTAGCCCTCGAGTAAAAAATAACCGACGCCCAAGAAAATGCCATGCGAAAAGCCCCCGAAAAAAGAAACCACAAGGTGGCCCCTGCCCAAACAAAAAGAAAGCCACAACGACATGCAACATGGCAAGTAGACAGAGCTCGTCGAAATCGAAGAGGAGCAACCCAAAGGGAAGCACTAATAAGATGCCATGTGGCAAGCTATCGACAAATGTACGAGCAGAAAAAGTAACCAAAGGTGAAGCCATGAAGGAAGAAAAACCATGAAGGAAAATAGTGGCACGTGAATAAGCATTCACAATAGACAAATGGGTAATTGTATAACTCATCAAAAAGAGTTGTTTGCATCCAAAATTTCAATTATCCTATCCAAAAATGAGTTTTATAAATCTATTTGTAATTCCAACAATCTCTACACTCAGAAAAAACTTAAATGAATAGTTTTCTACAATAAAACAAATACCAAACTACAAAATTTTGAAAAAAAATATGAAATTAGATAACCCAACTTAGTGGGGTCGTAACTTTCTAGTGGGTGCTCAAAATTCAAAATCATTTACACTGTTGGAAAGTTCTTTGAGATTTATTTTATTCCCTTATATCCAATTCTTTTTTATTCAATTCAAAGGACTGACAAAAGTTTTAAACCTGAATTCCACTCTAAAGACCTCCAAAAATGTGATTTACTAGAGCCTAAAAAATACTAAAAAATCCAAAAAATAGGATTTTTCAGTTTTTCATAGTTATATCACCTTTGAGCTATTTTGAGACACACTCAAACTACTCTACATAATCCTCTTCCACCCTCATTTGAACATTAAGAAGGTGGGAGCTCATTGTAGACAATATTTTTTATATATTGATGTATTTAATTTACACATTTTTTATTATGCCTATGTCCTCATGTATGTATGTATATTCATGGCTCTTGGTAGCCTTTTGTACAAACATTATATATACTGATGATGTATCATGACACAATTGTATGAAAGTTTACATATATACATATATATACATAGATATATATACACATATATATGTATATATGTGTATGTTTGTATATATATATATATATATATATATTTGCGATGAGATTTTATTGTGCAGATGTCATGTTCATGATGTGATGTTTTCCTTTATGCATGTGATGCATATCTATATGATTTTATGTAACTAAATTATGTTTCCTATTTGATTCTATTATATGATGGATATATGTAGGTAATGATTATTTTTTATGCTATGATAATTTTTTTTTTTTTTACTATGCTTTGATGTCCTAAATGATGATTATACCATGATGTTTTGATTCGTTATGTTATATCCTAATGATACTATGATTATGGATGTAGGATCTATTTAATATAATGGTGATACTAATGATTTTGTATGTAGGGATGATATGGGTTTTTTGTTTATGTCATGATACATAAATAAATTTGTTAGTATGATGACTATCATATAAGAAGTGATGTAGGATAATGATGGATAGATAAATCATGCTGATTAGATATCAATAAAAAATATAGTTATTAGAATGATATATGAAATTTTCACTAGAAAAATACGATGGAAAAATATTTTTAATTTGTTTTTGGTTATGCTAAAAAACAAGTAGACAAAAATCCTTATTTTTATATAGAAAAGATAAACTAGGCAACAAAGTATGGAGAACTATGGTGGTATTGTATATAATGCCTGGAATTTTAATCTGCAAAAAAATAGGATTATCTTTGTTCATAGTAGACATATAGAAACCTTTTTTGAATGTGCGAGAGAATAAGACTTAGAACATGATAGGACTATGCACAAAAGGTATGAAGAACATGAAATGAATTTTTTTTGGTTATGCAAGAAGCTACCTCAACACACACAAGGAAACTATTCACAATGGTCATATTATAAGAACATCACATAACCATAGCATGAGTCAGTGTAGGATCATGGGGGTCCAAACTTGGCCCTTAAGTGGAATGAAAATTCAGAAAAATAGAGCTAGGAAACTTGACATAAAAATTTGAATAGGTTATTAACATAATTTGAAAAATATGTAATAATAGAATTTGTAGAAAGTAAAATTTATTTTCTAATATACTAGTCTTTTTTTTTAGAAACTAAATCTATTTGGTGAAATTTTAAAACTTCAATGTAGTAGTACTATTTTTGTAGGAAAAAAAAACAGGTATATGTCTCAGCAATCTAAGTAGAAGAAAAAAATAAATATATATGTTTTGAAATTTTCAATATAAGTAGAGGACACATGCTCGGTTATGCCACATTTAAAAAAATAAAAATTGCAAATAAATAATTAGTTATGAAATTTTTAAAAATATTAAAACTTGTTTGTCTGACCACCCTAACTTGGTCAAAAAATTATGAAAATCATTTTTTCTTTTTCTATCCTATAGTTTGGGAAGCATAAAATGCATTGCATCTTTTGAATTCAAAAAATGTGAAATAGTTTGAGAATTATAGATTTTTCCAATCAACCTATCAATTAGGAATTTAGTCAGAATGCATGTAGAAAATCAATAATAATTATATATTTATTTACAAATAAGTCATATCTTATACTGGTGGAAAGCTGACAATTCTATGAATAAACCCTTTTTGCTTCATCAAATTTGGATTAAAAAAATGTTGTCAATCACTTCTAGTTCATATCACCACTTTGTGGATGCCCATGATCCCGCACTCACCCGAATACAAAAGAAATGACCATGAATCACTCTAGTATCCTTTATACACATCAAGATATTAAAAGATCAAGGTGGCTTCGAGTAAGTGGTAGGAGATGAAAAGATAAATCAAAAGGAAACATTGACTGACAAAATATATATCACAACCATGAAATTTCATTCCAAAAAGATTATAATTGTTGCCTTGGATTACGCATATTGTAGGAAAGATATATTTGATAATGCATTGATTAGGATGGTGAGCTAGACAATTTAGGCAATAGGTATGTAGGTAGTGGATTATTTCAGTAGCAATTCTAGGTTGCAAATTTTCAAGAATTCTCTAAGCTTCGAAACTATTACATCATTTTCTTTTTCTTATTTTTTAAAAGGTGATTGTGATGATGATTTTACTATGAGTGGTGATTTTATTAAGAATGGGTGAATTTATATGGTTGATATTTTGGCTTTTTGTTTTTTTTTTGAGATTTTTAATGTTTTTGGGTTTTGTTGGAATATTTAATGTTATGAGATTTTTGGAATATTTAATGCTTTTGGAGTTTTTGAAATATATATATTTTTAGATTTTTTTGGCTATTTGATGTTTTTTTATTTGTTTTAAAATATTTCATGGTTTTTTGTATTTTTGGAATATCAAATATTTTTGGTTTTTTAAAGTATTTGATGTTTTTTGGGTTTTTGGAATATTTGATGTTTTTAATTTTTTTCAATTTAAGGTAGTAATAAGGATCCAATCAAATAAATAGGTTAAAGAAAATACCCCTAGTTAGGTGTAGGATCATTTATTATGGACTGCGTAGATTGATTTTATTACGATACTAGGTGGGATGGATAATGTTAGGCATTGGTAAATTACCAAGTCATGCTAGGTGTGTAAGTGAAATTATGATAGGTAAGTGGATATGGATGGAATGTTTATTTTATTACGAATGTAATGTACAAGAAAATGATACATGGTATATGGTTCCTACTATAAATGGTGTGTGTAAATAGATTTTCAACATGGTACTTGTCCAATATTCTACTACAATCATTTTCATTAGAGGATTTTTATCATTACTATTTTTTTCACTTTTTAATTTTGATACACATGGAACTTGTAAATAGATTTTCACCATGGTACTTGACAAAGGTTCCATTGAAGTGGTTTTCACTATTGGATGGATTATTTCCCTTTACTATTTTGTTTTTACCTTGAGATACCTCGAGGGTTAGGCATGGAACTTGTTGAGGTGAATTATATTGATGGTTTCTTATAAGGGATCACATTTACATGTTGAAAATTTATAATATCTCACCTCATAGCTTGTTGTAACAAAAAATGGTCCAAACCAGTTATGTTCAAATTTTCCCTTATTATATTAATCTTGTTGATTATTCATATTTTCCTTGAGAACTAGATCATTTATTGGAAATATTTAGTTCTTGATCCTTTTTTTAAGTATGATGAAGATGATTTTGATAGGCCTATAAATTATTCAATGCACTAAGAGATTTTTTTCTTGAAACTCTAGTTCATGTAACCTAGATACTCAGTATTCTACATTATTTACAATATATTTAAATAATACCCTTGATGAAGGGATTTCAACCTCAATATGGAAACTTGATTTGCTACCATAGATTAGGTAATATGTTATAGCATTGATAGATGATCATATTATTATATGATAATCCCATAAAGAAAGATTGAGTTGGATGTTCAAATCATGACCAACATTACTAACTTTATTCTTTACAATATTAAGTATGGTATTTTCAGACACCTCATCTTGACCATTTCCTTGTGGGTAATGTAATGTAGAAAAGCGATGTTGGATATACAATTGTGAGAAAAGACTCTTGAAATTTTAATTTTTCAAGGGTGTACCATTGGTCCTATGATGATAGAATGAGGATCACCATATAGGCAAATTAGGTAATGAAGGATGAAATTTACTATCTATTTGTGAGTGATGTAAGTTAATGGGATGGCTTCAATCCACTTCATAAAATACTCAGTGACAGTGAACTTATGACCATTAGATGAGGTGGAGGAACTTTGTTATGAGTTTGAGTCCCCATTATAAAAGGGCCATCATGTAGTAATGGGTTGCAAGTCTTGGGATGGTGTGTAAATGATATCTTTATGTTGCTAGTTCACTACAAATATTTCTTTACAAACTGATGTGTCTCGTGATGAATTGAATAGGAAAATAGTAACCTAGTTTAAATATACTTTTAGCAAGGGTAGGACCAATATAATGTTCCAAAAAAAACCTTTGTGTGCCTAATATAGGGTAGCCTTAGCATCTTCTGAGTGTAGTAATCTATGTAATGTACCATCAGGATTCTTTGAGTATAGTGTGTCACCAAGAATGGTAAAGTAGAGTGAGAGATGGATAAAGGTTTTATTTTTTTAGTGGTTAGGTGGGTGGGATGGTGTTATCATTTAGGTAGGTGTAATATTCATTTGACTTAGGGGAATCAAGATTAACAATTTCTCATACATGAATTCTGACTTTGAGACACTAAAGGGAAGAACCAAAAGTTATTAAACCGAATCTTAGATCTTTGACTATTATGGAACATATATAGGAGATATCTAGTAGTTTCCATAATATTCTCAACCTTATTTTTCAATTTGGGTATTTTCTCAAAGGATAGAGTAGAAAAATATTGTTTGAGGTTGTCAACCATCCTCTTATAAAGTAATAATTTATCATCCTTTGATAATCATCATTAACTTATCTTAAATCTAGATATGAATCACTATAGTGTTAGGATAAGGTGACATTAACATTGCAATCCTATTTCATTTATATGTCTCCACATTCCTTTGAATGTGTTTTACAAGATATTCGAGAAAATTAATAATTTTTTGGAGCTATTATAATTATATTTTAAAGAGAGGATTTAATTTCAATGGAGGTTACACATCAAATATGGATAAGGAATCTCTCTTAGGTATTCATATTGTAACTTGGAATGTCTTGGATGTGGTGCAAAATGTTGAACGTTTAGAATACTGAGAGGGGAGGGTGAATCAATATTCCTTTAAAAATATTAATTTTTTTAAATAGCTATCTACATAACATAATTAAGAATATTGAACAATAACTAATGTAACACAACACCACATAACACTAAGATTTTTATCATGGAGACCCAAAATGGGAAAAACCACAGAGAGGGCTAACTCTCAAGTATGAAGTAACCAGTTACAAAATACATAGGTGGCTCAGTACCGAGTTGGCTCACTATTGGGTGGCTCATTGTCGGTGGGCTCACTGCACAAAATACAAAAACTAGCTATTAAAACTAAGAGACGACTTACTATTAGAGTATATGTTACAAAATTGAACTGCTATTTAATTGCATCTCCATATGCATAAATATATTTCTCGTTGAAGAAAAAAATTATTTTGTAGAAACACTAAACTAGGCTACTATTGTACATATACCAATTCACAAGATAATATCAATAGATCGCTATCATACATCACATATATTACAACTACACTTTATGTCGCTTCATATATGAATATATATACTGGATCTGCTTCTCTACTAGTTGGATTGCATTAGAGTATTGGAGATGTCGGCATAGATGCAAAAATGATATCCCATGCTATACAGAATGGGGTAGAACCAAAACATACTCCGATAAATCATTGAATAGAACAAAGAATGTGCCAGTAACAATGCTTTCAGTTCAAGGAATAACTAAGAGATAAGAACAACAGAGATGGGAATACCACACTAAACAATGAAAATGATAAATATCGCTAATCTCCCCCTTTTTCATTGATGGTAAACAAAACTCAAAATTTTGAAATGCTGAAGGCTCCAGAAACAAATTTGGAAACTCCCCCTAAGATGACTATCTCTATTTTTTTGTTATTTTTCAAAAAAAAATCTTTTCCTTTCTATTTCTCCCCCTTTTGACATCAATGAACAAGGGATCATTAGGATGCACTTGATGCACCATCGGAGAAAGAATGCTTGATCTCAAGAATGAGTGTGTTCAATTTCAGAGGGATTCACATCAAGATTGTATACTTCTACATTAGTGTATTTTAGTACAAGATTTGTGACATATTCAATATCCAATTACTCATGAGAGTGTGAGGGGGAAGTAGATGAAGGAGCGGAGCCATCACTGGATAGAATCCCAAGATTTCCTACCCTGCTTCTAAGCCTGCCAATTATTTCTTCTTTTAATTTATCTCCAACTTTCTTTGTTCTCCACAAGAATATTTTCCCTTTTCTTTGTTCTCAACACCAACCAACTGAGTTTTTTAAAACTTAGTAACTCTTCGGCTTTTGAGTTTAGAAACAATAGAGATAACTTCATTGATGATGCCATTATCTATTTCCCTAGCATTTGCTCGAATTACATTTAGACCAATCCAAAGACTATGGGGAATATCCTCTTTTGAAATTTTCTATGTTTCCATCTAATCTTGAACAGTACGGAACAAAAGCCTGTGTTATGTTTTATTTTCCATTGGAAGTAGCCAAATTGTACAAATCACCAACCTCTTTGGCATTTCCTTCTACAAGTAGTTCAAATAAAGTATCTACATCAAGAGGGTCACGAGTTGCATCTTTGTATTCCTTTTCCTGGAACTTAAATTGGGACTTGTTTGGGTCTGATTCTACTTAAAATTCTACATGAACAATATTAACCTTAGCATCTTTTTCTTCTTTCACCTTCTTTCTTGTAGTAGGTATAGGAAGACTTTTCTTCCTCTTACCAGACAAACTTTCCATTTCTACCGAAGGTTCAATTATTTTTGTGTAGGTACTGGATGAGCTATTGATTGTACTCTAAGTAATTCTCTTGAGTGTTGCAAGACCTTCCTTTGTCATACCCTCTTTTTCCCTAATCTATTTTAGAGTATTTTGTACTCTCTTATTGATTTCCTTTGAGATCTAATCTTTCTGGATTTCTTTGGACTTTTCTTTTGATGTTCCAAACCTCTTTTGAGAGGTGTTTACCAGACTCTCTAATAGAACTTTTTCAAGTTGTTCTACATGTTCTTCTAACACTTCATATTTGAATTCGGGTATCCACTAAGTTCTCGATATAATTTCTTCCATTATACATTTTTCAATTGTGACTATGAATGTGATATCATCCTTATGTTTGGTGAGTACAGGTTTAGGGATTCTCTCCTGGTTGTGCATCTTATACTATAATAAAGAGAAAAATGAAGTAAATGTCATTGCGCAGTTGTGTCAGCATACCTTCTCATTCGCTCATCAATTTGGTGAGCAAAATGTTCTTTAGACGGTCACACTACTAGACCAAGACCGGGTATCTCATGCATGAAGTAGAATAGAAAATAGAGTGCAAGGGTTTCAAATTGGAATACGACCTTCTTCTTGCTTCATTTGCACTGGTTAAAATTCTCAAGGAATTACTCTTTGATCAGTTCACATAGGTTATAGTCTACTTTGTTAACCACCATATCATATGCAATATAGACCGCAATAGCAGAGAGGGAGTTATCTCTATTGGAGTAGTAGCTTGTATTTCCAATAACCTAGGCAACATATTTCATTGCTACATTTTTAACTGTATGAATCACTAGACACCTACCATCAAAAACGACCTGAGTTAGGTTTTTGACTTCCTTGTTTTTTATTTCCTTTGAGGTTGAAAGAATTCTAGTGTCATTCAACCCAGTAAATACCTTCATTACTTCTTTGCTGATAAGATGAGCTTCATCTAAGCATAGGAATATGTCATGGAACCTTCTCATAGCCATTGATATCCATTTTTCATCAAAGAAGAAACATGGGAAATCATTCCAAACATGTAACTTCTTTTCAACCAAAACCTTATATTTAGGTTTGACATTGAAGTCATCATCAGTGATCTCATTTATCCACACATTATTTAATCTACTATGGTTAAATTCCTCAAGCTTTGAATGATTGTATGCCCTAACATCTTCTGTAGGGATTTTTGACAAGAAGCCAACCATATCATTTTCAATTGACATATCCAGATACTTCTTGAATTCAAGATGAGGCTAAGATGTCATATTGACTAGAGTGGGACTAGCCATAGCTATAAGTGTAGAGAAATAGAAAAAATCAAGAAAAATATTTCTTGTTGCTTCACAAACCCTAGAACACAATTCGGCTCCTTTCTTCACCTTAGCTCCTTGTAATCCTTTCGCTTGAGTGATCAAAATGACTTGTTGTTTCTTGGTTTTATATTAACTTTGTAATAATTAAACCTTTTTGAATTAAATATACCCTAACTCCTTTTGTGATTTATTTTTGATCAAACAGATGTGAATTTACCAGATTTCCGCATGTTGCTTGTTCATAATTCCTGCCTACCAGAGACTCCTTGATCAGGTAGATTTGACATGCTTGAAATCTCTTTACTCTTGAAGGAGGAAGAGGAAATCTATGAAATTTTCCTCCATCAGGAAACAATCAGAGAGATGCTAGTTACTTGATAAAATTCATGCACTGGAGTTGAATCCATTATCTTCTTCCTTTCTCTAGATCTTCTCTATTTTGGCTTTTAATTCTTCCTTATTGATTTTCTTCATTGGTTCGGTTGGCTTGACTACATCAATTTTGTAGAATCTTGCAATATGTCTAATTTTATTGCAATTGTAATAGTTGTTGGTTTTATTCTCTTGCCTTTACCTACACTTGTTAGCTTTATGTCGATATGCATAACATGTATAACAATAACCAGTAAAATATTTTTTCTATTTGGTTTCCTACATTGATTAGCTTAATGACCATAACCATTACAATTATAACATCTACTAGAGTAATATCCGGCTTTCTAATTCATACTATTCGTATAATTTAATGCTTTATGACCTAATTTATCACAATTGAAACAATGACCATTAAAAGAGAAGGGTTTTCAACTTACATGTTTATTTTCCAAAGACTTACCTTCGCATTCTTTGTTGGATTCAATTTTATCTTATTTTAGCAGTTTAGGTTCCTTCTTTTCATCGCGTTTATTGTGTGAGAATTTTCCCATTTTACATCCTAAGCCTTTCTTATTTTCTAGTGATCTTTGAGCTTCTAGCATTTCATCAAGCTTTTTTGAACTTTATTTGTATTTGACCTCTTGCTTCTTTGACTCTTCTAAATCTAATTTGAGAGATACAACTTCTTGTTCCAACTTCTTGCATTCCTTATATTTTTCCTTGATTATATTATTCAGATGTTCCTTTGTCTTTTCATCTTCTTCGCTCTTACCTTTCAAATCAAATATAGTGGTAATTTCTAACTTGAGTTCATTAGTGACCTCCTTATGTCTTAGCTTGAATTTTTAGATCTGATCTTTTAGCTTACTAATGCAATCATTTTCCATTTGAAGATTTTTTGAGAGTTCCTTATTTCATATTAAATAACTTCAAGATCTTCAAGACGTATATGAGTTCTTTCTGATACATGGTAGATGTGGGTAGCATATGTTCAACCTTCTGGATCTCCTTTGAGTTGTTAGGCTCTTCTAAAGGATCTGGCTCTGATACCAATTTTTGAACATCTGAAATACAGAGAGGGGAGGGGTGAATGAATATTCATCTAAAAATATTAAAACATTTAAATAGTTGTCCACATAACATAATTAAGATTACCGAACAAAAACCAATGTAAGACAACACCACATAACACTGAGATTTTTATCATGGAAACTCAAGATGAGAAAAACCACGGAGAGGGTTAACTCTCAAGTATTAACTAACCAATTACAAAATAAATAGGTGGCTCATTGTTGGGTTGGCTCAGTATTGAGTGGTTCACTGCCAGTGGGCTCACTACCCAAAATACAAAAACTAGATATTACAGCTGAGAGACGGCTTACTACCAGAGTATATCTTACAAAACTAAACTGTTATAATTTCATCTGCATATGCATGAATAAAGTTCTTGTTTAAGCACAAAATTATTCTATACAAACACTACACTAGGCTATTGCCCCACATATAATAGTTCACAAGATAATATTAACAGATCGCTATTATAGATTACATATATTGCAAATACACTTTGTGTCGCTTCATATATATATATATACTAGATTTGCTTCACCATTAGCCAACTTACATCAGAGTGTTGGAGATGTCGGCATAGATGCAAAAATGATATCCCATGCTAAACCAAATGGGTGCAGATCAAAACATACTTTGGTAAATCATTGCATAGACCAAAACATGTTCTAGTAACAATGTTGTTGGAAAAAGGGATAAGACAAAGATAAGAACACCAGAGATAGGAATACCAGACCGAACAATGAAATCAATGAAAAATATCAACACCAAATATTGGAGATGAAAAGGTGTTCATTAGTGTTCCATCGAGGATCAAAATGGTCATCAGAGAATCCAAAAATTTAGGAGTTGGATATGCTATGGGTTAGGCACCCATGTGAGAGTTTTATTTCCAAATAAAATTTTATTATGTTTTTTTTTGTCCATGAAGAGGGGTGTGGGTATTTTCAGGTGCTTTTGTACCTCTTGTTTTGGTTTACCGTTCACGATTTTACCTACCATAATTTCTATAAATTAGAGCCATGAGATGGTAGTTTCATATTGAGTTATTCTAGGTAACATGGTGCTATTAGGTTTATTAGAGATCATTAGTGAAGTGCATTATTGTGTACTCTAATTCAAATATTAATAATGTACATGTCGTCTTTTCTCATGTAATTATTTTTTCTCAAAAGTTTTTCTCCACGTAAATCTAGTGTTACATCATGTTTGTTGATTTTTATATTGTGATGTATGTTGCAATCACATGTATAAATCTTATTTGTTAATCTAATGTCTAGATCTAGATTCACTTGCATAATTTTGTATTGTATCTTTCCTTCACCTTGTTTTCCAATATTTTGTATTAGAGCTAATGGTTTTGTTGGGAAGGTGACACCTTTCTCTTAAGGGTTTGAGGTTTAAATCTTAATTTTTATGCTGCAATCACATGTTTAAATATTATTTGTTAATCTAATGTTTAGATCTAGATTCACTTGCATAAGCTAGTATTGTAGCTTTCCTTCACCTTGTTTTCCAATATTTTGTATTAGAGCTAATGGTTTTGTTGGGAAGGTGACACCTTTCTCTTAAGGGTTGGTTTTTTTTGGTTGTAGTGGCAAATTGTTTTGTGGTATATTGTATATTTTTGAAGAATTTTTATTACCATGGATTATACCTCTCATCGGGATATTAAAAAATTCAATGGCATAGTCTACAAGATGTGGAAACTAAAGATAGAGGATCTCCTTGAAGAGAGAGATCAGTGGTTTATATTTTCGTAACAGAGTAAACCCATTGCAATATCTAATGAAGATTGGTAAAATTTATATAAGAAGGCATGAGGAATCATACGATTGTGTCTCATATATTTTTTCCTTTTGAATGTCTCCATAGAAGACACTAAATACAAGTTTTAGAAGAGGCTAAGGGTATGTGCAGGATCATGATGGGCCAAAAAGTGGCAATATGTAAGCCATATGATGGCCCATGTGGCTGACGACTTTTTTTTTACCCAAAATTGATGAAATGAAAAGGGTTTTTAGAGGAGATTCTCAGATTTCCACCAATATCAATTATGCTTTACTTTGAATTTAATAAATAATTATTATTCATTTTCTTTTAGAATTACGAATAAAGTCCTCATTGATAGGTTGATTGAAAAACATCTATAACTTTCAAACGGTATCACATTTTTTGAATCCAATATATGCGTCACATTCTATGCTTTGCATACTATAGGATTAAAAAAAATAAAATTGAATTTCATGAATTTTTGACCAAGTTAAGGTGGTTAGATAGACGAGATTTTATATTTTTTAAAAGTTGTAATAAAAAAATCATAATTAATTATTTACTTGGAAAAAAATTATAAAAAAATATGCATCACATCGAGACATGAGTCCTCTACTTGTATCTAAAAGATTATAAAAAAATATTATCATTTTATTGTGGTTAGGGTGGTCAGACAGACACCTACTTCTTATTTTTACCCTGAAATTTAAATACTACTGCATTGAAATTTCAAATTTTCACCAAATAGATTAAAAAAAAAAAAAGGTCTAGTATTTTAGAAACTACATTCAATTTTCTACAGATTCTATTTTTACATTTTTTTGAAATAATATAGATAAATTATTCAAATTTTTACGTGAAGCTGTCTAACTCTGATTTTATGTCTTTTTATTGCCACTTAAGGGCCTGTTTTTTTCATGATGATCCTGCACATACCCATAAGTGATATTTATCAATCTAAATGTTTTTCTAACAAGTTATATCTCAAAGATGGTTATATTAGTTAAAAATGAAAGATGAGGATTCTATTGTAGACCATTTAAATTCTTTTAATTTGATTATAAGTAATCTTGCATTAGTAAGTGTTAAATTATAATATGAAGATAAATGTATCTTGTTTCTTTTTTATTTTCTCAAATCTTGGGAAAATCTAATTATTGCCAAAGTAGTGGTGATGCAGAGCCAAAAATAGATAACATTATTTCCATACTTCTATTAGAGGAGACAATAAATTCTATGAATGTTGGCTCCCAAGATGCCTTGCTTGTGTGAGGAAGTTCAAAAGATAAATGCCCTAAATGGGATAAAAAGATAAATAAGTCTAAAGGATGCTTTAAGACCATAAAAAAGACTAGAGTAAAGTGTTAGAACTATGGGAAAAGAGGGCATCTGAATAAGGAATGCAGGAACAAGAAAAATAATATTGATTCCTCCACAAAAAATTCCTCTGATGATGATTTTGATGCTTTTTTAATTTCAGCTAACTCTATTAATGATGATTCTTGGCTTATTGATTTAGGTTTTCCTTGGTGATAAAAAACAAAGAAGATTGTTGGTAAGTGAAAGGTAAAGTTGTGTTTTAATGATGAGAGGATTAAGGTTATGTGTAGGATCATGATGGGCCAAAAAGTGGCAATATGTAAGTGATATGATGGCCCATGTGGTTGATGTCTTTTTTCTTACAAAAAAATGTTGAAACGAAAAGGGTTTTTAAAGGAGATTCTCATTTTTCCACCAATATAAATTATTCTTTAATTTGAATTTAATAAATAATTATTATTCATTTTCTATTTGAATTATGACTAAAGTCTTGATTGATAAGTTGATTGAAAAATATCTATACCTTTCAAATGGTATCACACTTTTTGAATCTAAAACATGCATCACATTTTGTGCTTCGCATACTATAGGATTAAAAAAAAAAAATTCATGAAGTTTTGACCAAGTTAAGGTGGTCAGACATACGAGTTTTTATATTTTTTAAAATTTGCAATAAAAAATTCATAATCAATTATTTACTTGGAAAAAATTACAAAAAATATGCATCACATCAGGACATGAGTCCTATACTTATATCTAAAATATTATGATTTTATTGTGGTTAGGGTGGTAAAAAAATACCTACTTCTTATTTTTTCCTTGAAATTTAATTACTACTACATTGAAATTTCAAATTTCACTAAATAGATTTTATTTTTTCATATAAACCTAGTAGTTTACAAACTACGTTCAATTTTCTACAGATTCTATTCTTACATATTTTTGAAATAATATAGACAACTTATTCAAATTTTTATGTCAAGATGCCTAACTCTAATTTTCTAAATTTTCATTCTCACTTAAGGGCCTGCTTTTTCCATGATGATCCTACACACCCTTAAATACCTTAATGATATTTTTCATATTTTAGGAGTTGCAAGAAATTTACTTTTAGTATCCAATTTGAATGATTCTAGAATGCATGTGACATTTGTCAAGTTTTGTTATAGGTTGGTAAGATGGAGTTTGGTGATAGCTAAAGGATATTAGATAGGGACTTTGTTTAGGCTAAATGCATATACTTTATGTAACTCTTCCAATGTAACTAGGACTTAAAAATGCATGTACATTGTGGCACCATAGTTTGGGTCACATTGGTGAAAACTTTCTTAAGACCATTCTTGATAAAAAAAATTTGGTTGACAACATTTTTTATTATTCTATTGGAAAAATGATTTCTATGAGAATTGTGTGTTTGGTAAAAAAATAGATCTTCATTTAATAATGTAACTAATAAGGCAAATAGATTATTAGAGATCATTTATTCAGATGTATGTGGACCAATGGATGTTGACTCCTTGGGTAAATCATGATATTATGTCTCTTTCATTGATGATGTCTCAAGATATACATGGATTTATTTTATGCATTCTAAATCTGAATTTTCCACTAAGTTTAAGGAGTTTAAGGTATTCGTTGAGCAGAAAACAGATTATAAGATAAGTGTTGAGATCTAATAATGGGGGTAAATATTCTTCTAGGGAATTTGATGAGTTAGTTAACCATGTGGGTATTGGTTGGTAAAATACTACTCCTTAAACTCCCCAAAAAAAAGTTGTAGTAGAAAGAATGAATTGAACCTTGATGGAAATAGCTAGGATCATGTTGAGTGGTGGTAATATTGATAGATTATTTTGTGTAGAAGTAGTTGGTACTACTTGTTATTTGATTAATAGATATCCTTGTTCAACTCTTGTTGATAATACTCCTTATGAAGTGTGGATAGATAGAAATCTTTTTGTTTCAAACTTAAGGGTCTTTGGTTATAAGTCTTTTCTTCATGTTCCTCAAGAGAATAGATCTAAACTAGATCCAAAATCTTAGAAATACATCTTCGTTGGTTACAATGAGAATGTTAAAGGTTATAAGCTTTCGAATCCTCTAAACCATAAAATAATATTTTCTAGAGATGTGATTTTTTAGGGAGTTTAGAGCTTACTTAGGAGAAGAAAAAACAAAGGAAAAAGTTAAGAGAAAGATAATGCACTTTAAGACAAATATTGAGAAGAAAAAAGATACACATGTAGAAGAACAATCAAATGGATATAAGGATGAAGAATATGAAGAGGGTTTCTACAGTTTAGAGGATGTGTAGGATGAGCACACCGAAGTCGAAGAAGAACAGGTAGAGCCCATTATTCCTACCTTGAGGAGGTCCACAAGACATTGGAATCCAGTTGATAAGTATAACCCATTATATTATTGTTGTGTAATTTTTTTGTTGAGTAATGATGATAAACCTATATCTTTCAGAGGGGCTCTCTCTTTAGAGTAAAGTGAGCCTTGGTTGTAAGCCATGTAGGAGGATAAATTGGCTTTAAATAGTTGTGACACTTAGGATTCTGTTATTTTTCCTAAAGGAAATAAGAACATTGGATGCAAGTGGGTATTTGAAAATAAATTTCGAACAAATAGTCAATTAGAGTGGTATAAGGCTAGATTAGAGGTTAAGGGATACTCCTAGAGAGAGGGAGTTAATTTTGGTGAAATTTTCTCTCCTATTTCTAAATTTACTCTTATTATATTAATATGACCTATTGTCATTTCTTGTGATTTTGAGATAGAAAAAGATGTTAAAACTAATTTCTTCCATGGGGATCTTGAGGAGGAAATTTATTTGAGATGGAATGATAGTTTTATTATTAAAGGAAAAGAAAATTTGGTTTATAGGTTGAATATATATTTGTATGGTTTAAAATAGTCACCCAAGATGTGATACCAAAAGTATGATGCTTTTTCATTGAAGCTGGGTTTTCTTAAGAGTGAGAAGGATTATTGTGCACATACATTGAGATTATTGATTATTATATTCTAATTATTTTTTTTTATGTTGATGATATGTTATTTATTGGTAGTAGCAAGGTGATGATTATTGATCTCAATACATAGGTTTCTCACACATTTTATATGAAGGACTTGGGAGCTAAGAAATATATTCTTGAGATGGAGATCAACAGAGATTGGGTTCATAGAAAGCTTTGGATAAGTCAAATTAAGTATGTTGATACCATTTTATAGAGGGTTAATATGCATGACTATAAGCCAATTAATATTCCATTTCCAATTGGTACTAAGTTGAGAATAGATATGTGTCCTAATTTTGATGATGATTTGGACGATGTGTTTATGGTTCCTTATGCTAGTGTCACTAGTAATTTTATGTATGCAATGGTTTGCACTAGACCGGATATAGCCCAAGTAGTGGGAGTTCTAAGAAGGTTTATGTCTAACCTAGGTAGAGATAATTTCTTTTGTTAAGAGGTTGTTTAGATATTTGTGAGGTAATTTTGATTACTCTTTTGTTTATAATGGAATTGATGATGTTTTCAAGTCATTGGATATAGAAGGATTTGTTGATGCATATTGGGCACTTGAATTGGATAGTCAAAGGTCCACATGTGGCTATGTATTTACTTTGTTTGGAGGTGTAGTGATTTGGATGAGTAAGAGGCAGCCTACACATGCCTCTAAGGAGGCTATTTGGTTATAGAGGTTTGTAATAGGATTGGTTTAATTATAGCATAATTAGGATTGGATATACAATTAAATTCATTGGATATACAATTCATTCATTGGATATATAATTAGGATTGGTTCAATTCATTGGATATACAAGGATTTGTTGATGCAGATTGGGCACCTAACTTGGATAGTCAAAGGTCCAGATGTGGCTATGTATTTACTTTGTTTGGAGGTGTAGTGAGTTGGATGAGTAAGAGGCAACCTACACATGCCTCTAAGGAGGCTATTTGGTTACAAAGGATTTGTAATAGGATTGGTTTAATTATAGTATAATTAGGATTGGATGTGATAGTCAAAGTGATATTTATTTGACCAAAAATACTATGTATCATGCTCTTACTAAGAACACCAATGTTTAATATCACTTTTTGTGAGAGATGGTTGAGAATGGTAAGTTCTTGATTGAAATTTTTGACACTTTGGATAATTTTGTAGATTATATTATGAAGCTAGTTACCACGAATAAGTTCTCTTTGTACAAGAAAGCCATGGGTCTTGATCACTACACTTGATTTTATTATTTGTATCTCTTGGATGTAATTAAAATGTCAAGTGGGATAATTTTAGGATAATGTGACATTAACCTTGTAATCCTATATCATTTATATGTTTCCACATTCCTTGGAATGTTTTCTAGGGGACATGAGAGAAAAATATTAAATTTTAGCATATTATAACTTTATTTTAAAGAAGATTTGATTTTGGTGGAGGTTACACATTAGATAGGGATAAGGTATCTCTCTTATTCATCCATATTAGAATTTAGAAGGTTTTGGATAGCGCACTCAATATTGGGGATGTAAACTTATTGATTGGGGTTTCATTGAGGATCAAAAAGGTCATGAAAGCATCCAAAAAATGAGGAGTTGGATAGGCTATGGGCTAGGAACTTATGTTAGAGTCTTGTATTTCCAATTAATATTTTATTATGTCTTTTCATTGTCTATGAAGATGGGAATGGGTTTTTTTAGATGGTTTTGTACCTCTTGTTTCAGTTTACTATTCGTGGTTTTAACCCATAAATTTTATAAGTTGGAGCCATGAGAAAGCAGTTTCATATTGAGTTATTATAGGTAATATGGTGTTTCTAGGTTGATTGGATATTAGTAGTGGATTTTATTATTTTCTAATCTCATTTGAAGATTAATAATATTCTTTCCCTTTTTTATCACGTGGATTTTTTCTCAAATTTTTTTGTCCAAGTATTTCCTGATTTTTATATTGTGATGTATGTTGTAATCACATATTTAATACTGAATTTGTAATCTAATTTTTAGATTTAAATTCAATTGCATAAGTTTTTATTGTACCATTCCTTTAGCTTCTTTCTCAACATGTAGACCTATAACTCTTTGATTTTTCATTTGATCACAATTCTAAGTCTTGTAATAAGTTCTTTATACTCTAAAATGTTGTTAGTAGATGGAAAAGGTAACTAGTATGATTTGAGCATACAATCACCTTAAGGGGTGATGAATAGGACTCTTTCTCTCAACCATGTTGTATATGTGACCCATAGATGTAAAAATTTCACTTATTTGTAGGGGTGATGATAAAACCTACTTCATCTAGAAATTTTTATATGAGAGAATTACCATCATATAATGGTGCTTCAACTAATCGATTTATAATGACTTATATCCATTTATTTCCTTTTAATATATGTACTCTACATCAAAATAAATTAATATAATAACCCACTTAGCCATGCAACCAATGAGTATTTATTTTGTTAATAAATACTTCACATCAACTTTTGATATGAGAATAGTTTGGTGATTGAGCATGTAATGTTGAAACTTCAATGATGCAAAGATGAAAACTAAACATGCTTGCTCAATAGGACTATAATTAGGATCACACTCTACTAGTTTTTTACTTATGTAATAGACCACTCACTCTTTTCTAAAGTCGTCATGTTGTGCTTAGAGGGCTCCTAGTGCTACTAATGTAGTTGAAATATACAATATAAATGATATATCTAAAACTAGAGATATTAATACTATTAGCAAAGCTAGATAATACTTAAGTTGTTGAAATATTGTTGAAATTTCACATTATGTATGAATGTGATATCCTTATGTAGGAGATGAGAGAATGGATGGAATCTATCTACTAATTGGGCTATAAACCATCTTATATATTATATCTTTCCCTGAATACTATGAAGTTGCTTGAGAGCGTTTGATGGAGGCATTTTGATTATGAATTTCACTTCTTCAATTTCAAACTCAATACCTCTATGAGATATAATTTATCTCAATATTTTTTTAAGTGAAACCAAATACATATTTCATGAGGTCTAGCCTCACCTAATATTTATCTATCCTTCCAAATTTTTCTTTAATAACCTTTAAATGACATTTATTGTTACTTATTTCACTAGTAAATCATCTACACAGTCTTCCTTTATGTTGTACGACATGTCATGAAAAGTCACTATCATAGTTCTTTGATAGGTTGTGTTTTCATTATTAAGACAAAAATAAATTACATTCCAACAATAGGTACCCAAAGAGCATGTGAATTTTTTCTTGTGTTGGTCATCTTGTGCAATATAGATCTCATTATATATTGAGAAATCATCCATGAGCGAAATCATCTTATAGTTTCAATCAAGTCCACTATGATTTTGATATTCGGTAATGGAAATTTACCCTTTAGACAAGCCCTCTATAGATGTCTAAAATCCATACATATATAGATGCCCCTACTGGGTTTTGAAATAGGTACAATTTTGGACACCCACTCTAGATAATTCATCACTCTAATGAAGCCAACATTTAGGATTTTTTGTAACTCCACTTTGACTAGTAGTATAATCTAAAGATGCATCTTATGTAGTTTTTATTTTATAGGTTTAGCCTCTAGGTAGGTTGTCAAATGATGCACTACCAATGCTATATCTAACATGAGAATGCCTATATAGGACAAAGAAAATTTTAATTTTTGTAGCTTAAGGAATGATGTCAAATTGTGCTTCTCTTTAGGTGCCAATGATGTAAACAAATGTGATTTTAGGACTATCATTTACTCCAACATTTTTTTCATCTAATTCATCTGTTGAATATAATGATCTCTCTTGATTCTTAGCAATATGTGGGAGGTAAAATCCTTCATCAATGTCTAATTCCTCAAATAGGTTATAACCATTGGATAAATTCTTGTTTTTACTTTTTCATGATCCTTTTAGATATCTCTTTTATTTCTCCTATATACCTTTCTATCACCTTCCCCTTCTACTCTCTATCTCCACTCACCCTCTCTCTCTACCTACCTCTTCCTCCATCCCTACCACCCTACCTCTCTCTCTTATTACATACATATCATTTAATCTATATCTCTCTCCATGTCATCTCTCCCTCTCTCTATACCTATGTATCTCCTCTTCCCTCTCTACTTATTTATATCTCCCCTCATCCTCCCTCTCTCTACCTAACTCTCCCTTTATCCATCCCACCTTACCTATCTCTATCTCTACTCATTACCTCCCATCTTAATATCCCTCTCTCTCTAGCTTCCTCTCCCTATATACCTCCCACCCTACCTCTCTTTCTCTACCTCTCCCACTCTCCCTCCCTCCCTCCCTCCCTCTCTAACTCTCTCTATCTCCTTTTTTAATCTCTCTCCACGTACCTCTCACTTTGTCCCTCCCCCATTCCCTTGCTCTCCATTTAGATATCTCTCTTATCTCTCTCTCCTCTCTACCTCTCTCTCACCTTTTTTATCTACTTTATATCTCCACTATCCATCTCTCTCTACCTACCACACCATCTATCCCCCCTTCCTTCCCTCTCTCCCTATTTATCTCTCCCTTTCCCTCTCACTCTTGCTATACTTGTCTACTATACATAAGATATAGTATTATAATACAATAATATAATAATATTTCTTATATATTAGTATTATATTATATGTATTATAATCAAAGAACAATACAATGCAAGCAAAGCTGCAAAGTGTTAGGATGAACACATACCTCTCTCTCTACCTCTCCCTCTCTCCCTCCATTCCTCTCTACTTCTATCAATATCACATCTCCCTTTGTCCCTCCTACCCTACTCATATCCCTACCTACACTTCTCTCTCCCTCCATCCTTCCCTCACAAGTCTATATCTTCCCTTTCCTTGTCTTTCTATATCTACATCTTCCTCCCTCCCACTCTCCCTCTCTATGTTCCTCTATTTATCCCCTTCTATCTCTACTTCTCTCTATCTCCCCTCAGTATCTCCCTCTACCTAACTCTAACTATGTCCCTCCCACCTTACCTCTCTCTCTCCCCTCCATCCCTCTACCAACCTCTCCCTCTATTCCTCTCACCTTACCTCTCTCTGTCTCTACTTATCTTTATCACTCATATTCAACTCCCTCTCTCTCTACATACCTCTCCCTATGGATGTTGCCACAATAATGTGTCTCAATTTTTGAAACATGCTATTTTTTGCCTAAAATCACTTGTTTTAGAAAATACTAATGATTTAAGCCTTGAGAGGTTCCATATAAAGATTTTTAATTAAAGAGGGATATATAAGACCCCCTTAGATAAAACCCCCTTGGGTAGAACCCCTCTATTATTAAATCATGCCCAAAATGGATTCTCCTTTGCACATATCAAAATATTGGTAAAAAATCACCATTTCTTTACCTTTTGAGGGATTAAACAATGTCATTTGGAAATTATATTTTTCAAATATGCAGCCCTCAAGAAAAGCTTTCCAACAAGTATAGTTTGATATATTTTCATTTAATCATTTATTTTATTTTAATTTTTTATTGAACATAGGTTTTTATCTAAACATTAAGCTCTTGATTCTATAGAGGTGGAAACATAGTAAACCATTGAAAAATAAATTCAAAAAATACCCTTTACCTATGTATTGATTTCCTTGTTTCACCAAAAAAATAAAAATGCATTTCAATATATACATAACAAGCTAGACTAGATGAAACACACAAATGTCCAAATTATAGTTATAGTGAATTCAAAAATTAACTAAAAAAAAATATGTAATGAAAAATTCTGAAAAAATATCCTTTCCCTAGATATTGATGTTGAGAATCTATATTTTAAAAATTAGAATTTTATCCTTTATGGACAAAATTTATGTTAGACGACGCAAAAGTTACTTTATCAAAATGTTGTTTTATGTTTAAAACTAGTTATTAAAGGAGATGTTGAAAGATTCATGAATTACTTAATATTTTATATATATATATATATAATCTGCACACAAATTGTCACAAACTACTTGTTCTTTTCATCTTCAAATTCTTAACAGTTTAGCTACTATAGGTATCAAAATATGAAGATTTAGTTAAAAATATTTATGTTAATGTCCATGTTGAGCAAAAAGTGAGACATAGTATTATGGTTTCACCCCTATATCCCTTCCACCCTACCTCTCTATCTCTAATTATCTCTCCCTACCTTCCTCTCTACTTCTCTCTACCTACCTCTCACTTAGTCCCTCCATGTAGGTCTCTCTCTCTCCCTCTTCCTATTCCTACCTCTTTCCCTCCCCTTTTGTATCTACTTATCTCTATCTCCCCTCACCCTCTATATCTAATTACCTCTCACTCAATCCCTTCCAACTTAGTTCTCTCTCCCTTTCAATCTCTTCTCTCTATATCACCTCACCGTCCCTCTCTCTACCTACATTACATCTCTATCTCTACTAGTTATCTCTCATATCCATCGCTCTCTCTAACTACCCATCACTCTATCCCTCCAACCATATCTCTATATACATCTCCCTCACTCCCTTTCTACTTCTCTTTCTCCCCCCTCTTTGTCTCTCTCTCATCACCCTCTCTCTCTTTAGTTATCTCTCTTTTCTCTCTCCTCTCTACCTCTCTCACCTTACCTCTTTATTTCTATCTATCTCCACTCATCCTATCACTCTCTCTACCTACCTCTCCCTCTATCCCTCCCAACCCACCTCTCACATTACCTACCTCTCTCTCCCTCCATCCTTCCTCCCCTCTCTATCAAGCTACCGCTCTCTCTCTTTCCTTTTCCATATCTCTATACCTCTCTCTCCCCTTATCTTTATACTTCTCTCTATCTCTTTTCATCCTACGTCTCTCTAGCTACCTCTCCCTTTTTTATCACTTCTTCCCTCTATCCATCCTTCTCTCTTTGTTTGTTCCCACCTAGTGTACATGAAATATAATATTATAGTACAATAATATAATATTGAACCACCAAAAATGGATATGCTAAGAAGGGAAAGAGGATTCCCTTTACTAGGCTCCTAGGGGTTTTCACCTAGAAGCACTTGGTGTAGGAATGCAACTCTTTCACCTTGATGATATGCCTATTTTTGGTGATTGCATTCAAAGGAAGGGATTGGATTTGGTTATGTTGTGTGTGAGAAGTGTGGTTGAATGAAACTAAGCTAACTATAGAATGTAAATGAAATAAAATGTGGATTAAAAGAAAGCTAAACTAAATGCCCTAAATGTATGCAATCTAGAAATAAAATGGAAATAACAGAGAATGTGCACCTAGGAAATGAAATTTACAAATGAGGAGCCCCAAAAAGTTTTATAATTTGTTTAAAATGTGCACAGAGACACTTACGCTAGAATGGGTGACCTAGTCCTTCTGTTGAGAAATTTTTCCAAACTAGGTTTTGGAGAAAATGGTATCCAGAAAAGTCAAAACCCTTTTTCAGGCCTAGTACAAGGACAAGCTCACCAGTGATGGAAACCTAGTCCTCTTGGTAATTTCATAAGATTTAGGGTTTGATTTTTTGGGTCCTAACTTGTACTTTCCTTCTCTACATAAGCACATGTCCGAATCTCCAAAAATAACCTACACCTTGTCCTTTTTCTCCTCCTAGGGTTTAGTGTCTTAAGTTGACTTGAATAAAATTATTGTACCCTTTTTCACTACTTTGAACCTTGCTAAATTTTTGTACACACCTGCAAGTACACATGCAAAGACAAGGAAAATGTTAGGATTATATATTAGGGGTGTTCCTTAGTCAAACCCCATTGATGGTAGCTAAACCCAAATGAGCAACAATAAAAGGAATGGATGATTGAATGATAAAGCAATGCAGATACTCACCAAACCTTTTTCTTGTTTAAGTCTACAGCATAAAAGAACCAACTCCAATGGAGGTTGCTTGTGGTGCCTTGTGCTTGATTTGTTGCTTGGGAAGCTTGAGTGCAACAGTTCTTGTGAAGATGAAAATGAGATAAGGGGGGGAAATTGAAGGTGAAAACCCCTATTTATACATACTATGCCCTAATTTCCTGAAAATGTCACTTGATAGGCTAACACTAGGGTTTAAGTGGCAAATTCCTATTATATTTATGTTTTAATTTCAAATTTTAAGCCAAAAGGGACTAGGTCACCCAACGTGGTGACCTAGTCCACTCGGAAAAATTCAAGTGTTGGTCACGAATGAAATGGTGATTAATAATGTTTATTAGGTTTTCCTCTCAAAACACACTTAATTCAGGCCTAAAAGTACATTAAGGGGACAAATTAACATAAGAAAAGGGTTAAATTAGTGATGATAAGCCTAGTAAAGTGTGAAAATGCATTACAACACTTTACAACACTTTGTCATAGGGCTTGGAAAGCTATAAAAAGGGGTTGTTTAGGTGAATTGTGTTGAAAGTGTCTTAGAAAAGTGGGAAGATGTGTTACAACACTTCACAACACCTTAGTGAAAAACCATTAGATTTTTGTTGAATTGCAAGCGTTCAAGACTAAATCAAGGAAAAACAATGCCAAAATCCAAGGGAAAAATCCCAAATGAGTGAAAAAGTGTCAAATACTACACTTTTTGGTGACACATTTAGCCCCCACTTTAGTGAGAGGATGAACTTGCTTCAAAATCACACTAAAGTAGCAAAGTCATGCATATTAAGAGCGATCCAATGTATTCATGCCAGTAAGATGAGATGGAATCAATCAAGAGGGATGATCAAGTCCCCCAGGATCAAGATCTCATGGAAAAACAAACATAATCACAAGAGATCACACAAGAAGTGATGTGAGAGAGTGAAAAGAGAGGGAAAGGTCAGATCAATCTTTGATCATTTTTCCAACTAGTTGTGGATCAGATCTAGGTTTTTTTTCCAAAATGAAAGGGGGTGCTCACTCTAGGCCGACAAGAATTTCGGTTGTCATCGGGTGAGAATGCCACAAATAGTGAGAAACATACGCTCGGTTGGTACATACTCACCCACATGCAAAGGTAGCTATAGGGAAAGTCATGTCGCTAGTTGGGCTTCCTACTCAACCATACCAAAGTTATACCTCCTAATAACTTTGATAAGGCACCACAAAAGACAAAGGTTATGGTTCATGAGACAAGTGAAGCCTTAGATGTTTAGAAATCATGAACAAGTGCAAGATGGCACCACAAGCATGCAATTTTTTTTATGCAAGGATAAAAAAGTGCAAAATGTAAAATGCAAAAAATTGAAATGTGAAAATGCAAAAATGTAAAATGAAAAAAAGAGTGTTCCAAGGAGTCTTGTTTAGTTCATATGAGGTCTTTGACTTAGGGACCATTTTTTTTAATGCCTCCAAAAGAGGACTAATAGAAGGATAGAAGATTCAAAACTTAGGGGATGTAGTGTGTCGCATCAAACCACTAAGAGGAATGTAATATGCTAGGATAAGTGACACTTATGAAAGACATTACACTAAATGTCATCCACAAAGTGAGAAAATGCATCATGTGAAGTGACAAGGCTTCACTGGGATCCAAGGAAAAAGAAAAAGAAATGAAAATGCAAAATAAATAATGCCAATGTATGCCCCCACTTTAAAGAAATTGTTGCGCACCGTTTTGTGAGAAATTTCTTTAAAGTAGAGAAAGGAAAAAATTCAAAAAGAAGGAAAGGGACATGAGAGCCTACTTGGAAAGCCCTATGCCAAGTGATATGTTTCCAAGGAATTCTACATCATGTAAAAGAAAAGGGGTTGCCTCCAAAATTAAATACCACAAACACATAAGAGATCTATGGATTTGGGGTAAGTATATTCAGTGCTGCAAGAATTTATCTAGAGAGCTCGAAAATTTTATCATCTCCCCAAATGCATAGAGCTGGAAGAAGGAAACAAAGATAGCAAAAAAAAATGAAAAGAAAGAGTCATTTTGGGTCAACATGGAAGATACGTAGGGTTTCTCTATGCTTTGCATCATCCACAAAAGGACAAAAAAATCAAAGGAAAAAGACAAATGAAAAAGGATCCTTTTTTTTGAGTCAACATGAAGGAGACATTGCAATCTCAATGCCTTGCATCATCCTCAAATCAAGGAAAAAAAGAAGAAAAGTAAAAAGGAAAAGATTCCATTTGGGTCAACATGAAAGAGACATCATAGCCTCAATGCCTTGCGTTGTTCCCAAATGAAGACAAAGGGAACAAAATAAAATAGGAAAAGGGGTCCGTTTTGGTCAACATGAAGGAGACATTATGGTCTCAATTCCTTGCATCATCCGCAAATAGAAGGCAACAAGAAAAGTCAAAGGAAAAGCTAAAAGCGAAGTGAATTCATGACATAGAGAAGAAGTGAGAGACAAATAGAAGAATGTCACAAAGAAGGGAACATGAAATAGTATGAGGGAACACATGACACACAAACAAACACAATACTAGTAAGGCAAGTGTAAGTCAACCGTTAAGCAAGTCATCTGCCTCCCAATCTTAGTGGGGAAAAGTGGGATGTGAACAATGAAGCTAAGGGACAAGGACAAATGCATTACTAGGATAAGGATAGCAACATCTTGCCCCCATTTAGTGCAAGGCCGAAGTGAGCTGAGATAGGTGATGGAAAAGAGCATGTAATAGTGATAGGCGCATGTTCTACAACTATTACATGATGAAGTGCATGAGAGTAGTTTATGGTTTGAGGGGAAGAAATTATCACCAACGAAGTGATGCTTACTCAGTATCTCTCATACATGGAAAAATTCATCGCTTCTATGGCCAAGAACATGATGGTAAGCACAATTTGGTACATTGGCATCTTCAAGACAAATCACCAACATATTACAAGGAGGCAATGTACTAAGTCCTTTTTTATGAGTATTTGTAATCTTCTTTCACATTCAGGAGGTGGACGAAGAGGGAATTTAAGTCTCTATAATTTGTACAGCCTCTTGTGTCTCCTAGATTCTCCAACTTCGAAAGAGGAGTGGGGTAGGAGGGCCGAAGATGATTGTAGGATTATCTATGTTGGTTGTAGGAGACGGTGAACGTTCCTTAGGGAGGAGAACATCCAAATCGAGGGGGGAATCAAAGATCATTGTGCCATCGTCACGAAGCCTAAGAAATTATTATAGAAGGCTACGGTCATGAGGAGGATCTTGATAACCTATACCCGTTGTATGTTCATCAACTAATAATTATTCATAAAATTTGTGTATTTCATGTTCATTTGTTGTGTCACTATTTTGTTTTCTTAGAATGGTAAACCCTTTGCTGTAAGTTTGTTGGAGATTAAACCAGGAACTTAGGTTCATTGATTGTTTCAGGATGAAGGTAGGTAAATGTCTCAAGGGGTGACATTCTAGGTAGCTCGAGTTGTTGCATGGATGGGTAAAAAGAAGCATTGGATTCAATATTTTCAAGGCATTCATTGAGGAACTATGTCATGCTAACATCATCATCACCAATGATGTCAATTTCTTGAGGATGACATTCATTGGGAGTTTATTGATTCGGAGTACATTCAAGGTCATTAGGATCAGTGGAAAAGGTGCAGCTTGACATATCCATTAAGGATTTGAGGGATGTCCAAAACGTTTTAAAAGACCGAGCCATAGTGAAAACAAACTAATGACAATAAATTAACTAAAATAAAAAATCTAGAAACAGGAACATAAAGGCAATTGTAGAAAGCATAAATGTAGACAGTGTGTTGAAAGTGATAGAGACTATGCAAACTATGCAGGAGTACTAGGTCGCCCAATGTGGCGACTTAGTCCTAATAAAGAGTTTTTCGACAATTTTTGAAAGTTTTGAATGTTTTTTCTAATTTTTATGCTTTTTCCATGCAGGTACAAAATAAAAATGTAGTTTTTTTGTTTTTTTTCCAATAAAAATGAAATGAAAAGTGAAATCTAGCATAAAATTTCATTAATGCACTTTTTAATGAATCCAAGGATACAAACACTGCAAATTTTTAATGCAATGCAAGCTATTTCCTAAGATGAAATGCAAAATCAAAAGATTAACAAGTGGTCTATGGTTGGATTCACCAAAATGGACCACCAAAAATGGATATCATAAGAAGGGAAAGAGGATTCCCTTTACTAGGCCCCCAAGGTTTTCACCTAGGAGAACTTGGTGTAGGAATGACACTCTTTCACCTTGATGATATGCCCATTTTTTGTGATTTCATTCAAAGGAAGGGATTGGATTGGGTTATGATATGTGTGAGAAGTGTGGCTTAATGAAACTAAGCTAACTATAGAATGTAAATGAAAGAAAATCTGAATTAAATGCAAGATAAACTAAATGCTCTAAATGTATGCAATCTAGAAATAAACTAGAAATAATAGAGATTGTGCACATGGGAAATGAAACTTATAGATGAGGAGCCCCAAAAAGTTCTAGAATTTATCTTAAATATGCATAGGGAGAGTTGCATTAGAATGGGCAACCTAGTCCCTCTATTGGGAAATTCTGACAAAACTGAGTTTTGGAGAAAAGGGTATCCGAAAAAGTCAAAACCCTTTTTTAGGCCTTGGGTGATCCCACAAAGCTGGTTTACAATTTCTAAGAGGAACTGATTTTTGTTGAAATCACATATTTTTAGAAAATATATTGATTTAAGCCTTAAAAAGTTCCATTTTAAGGATTCCAATTGAAGAGGCTTTGATCAAACCACCTTAGATCAAACCCCCTTGGATAGAACCTTGCTAGTTTTAAACCATACCTATAAATGAGTCTCCTTTACACCTATCAAAATGCTGATAAAAAAACACTTTTGATTTACCTTTTGGGGGATCAAATCAATTCATTTAAAATTTATTTGAAATGATTATGGTAGTCCTCAGAGTGAGCTATCCAATGAATATAATTTTAATATGTTTTGGTTTTATTATGTGTATGTTTTTTTAGTTTTATTAAACATAGTTTTTTCACCAAAAATAAATCTCTTTGTTCTACACATGTGGAAAAATAGCAGATTATCAAAATAAAATTTGGAAAAATATGTTTAGGTTGGGTATTCATGTCCTTGATCCATTAAAAAAAAAAAGAATTTCGATACATACAGAAAAAGTTATGTTGTATATAGTCCGCCTATGTCTGAATTGTAATTGGTTTGACTTAAAAACTTGATTGAGGAAAAAATATTCAATAAAACACTATATAGCCAAATGAAAGTGCTAGATATCGTAGTTACAAATCCAAATTTGAAAAAATTAGAATTTTATCCTTCATACAAAAAAAATTGTGTTGTATTCGGTGAGCATCACTTTTTAAAAATGTTGTTTTCTTTTAAAACTAGTTTTCGAAAGTGATGGAAAAATAAGTGCAATTTGATTTCAATAAAACTGAAAAAAATATATTTAGAATCTATAGACAAAACGTCACAAATTAATAGTTTTGATCATCTTCAAATTCCTCATGGTTTAGCTACTATAGGAGCCCGAAAGTGAAGATTTAGTTTAAAAAAAATAGTTTGGTGTCCAGTTTGCCCAAAAATTGTAAACCAATATTGTGGGATCACCCCCTTGTATAGGGACAAGGTCGCCAATGATGGTGACCTATTCCTCTTGGTACTTTCAAAATATTTAGGGTTTGATTATGTGGGTCCCGACTTGTACTTTCCTTCTCTACAGAAGCCCATGTATGAATCTCCAAAAATGACCTACAACTTGTCCTTTTGCTCCTCCTAGGGCTTAGTGTTTTGAGTTGACTTGAATGGAATGATTGTACCCTTTTCAATACTTTGAACCTTGCTAAATCTGCATATAGACCTGCATGTACACATGCAAAGACAAGGAAAATGTTAGGGTTAGAGATTAGGGGTTTGCCTTAGTCAAACCCCATTGATGGTAGCTAACCCAAATGAGAAACAATAAAAGGAAAGGATGATTGAATGATAAAGAAATGTAGATACTCACCAAACCTTTTTATTGTTGAAGTTTGCAACATGCAAGAAAGAGCTCCAATTAAGGTTGCTCATGATTCCTTGTGCTTGATTGCTTTCTTGGGAAGCTTGAGTTCAAGAATGCTTGTGAATATGAAAATTAGCTAAGGAGGGGGTGGGGGGAATGAAGGTGAAAACCCTTATTTATACATACTATGCCCTAATTTCTTGAAAATGTCACTTGATAGTGTAACAATGGGTATTTTTCTAGGTTTAGCAATATCATATGCAGAACATAAAAACCCAAAGTAAATAATGAAGTGCAAAGGAATAGATGAAACAATCTCACCAGATTGTCTTCATCCTCCATGACTAACCTCCATTACACCTTTTTAACTTGCTGAAATATGTTGTTTGCCCTCAGATTTATGATGAGCAAGCCAATGAAAATGACAAGCCCTAAGCAAATATTGAAGGATTTGAACAACTATATGCAATACTATTCCATAATGCAACTAGTAAGCATCTAAAATGTCTAAGTTATGTCAAATGAAATCTAAATATGTTATGGAAAATGAAAGTAACAATGCTCAAATTATGAAAAATGCAAGAGATGAACAATGAAAATGTAAGATTATCTAAAATGCAAGAGATAAGAGATGCAAGATGTGACCAAAATTGCTCTTTTATAGAAGATGCAATTTTGTGTGAATGGCCAAGATTGAAAGTCAATAAGTGCCCTAGAATCAATGGACGAGATTCCATATAACAACCCACAATTAGGGTTAGGGCAACATTAGGTCAGATTCGAAATGAAGGGTCAAGATTGATTCCTAGAAAATCAGATCAAGGGCTGACAATGCATATGACAAAAGATTCTGGGCACGGAAAACGGAGTCATTGGAGAATTAAATAATAATTTAAAATTATTTGATTCAAGAGGGGATGTTGACTTTTTGAATTAAAAATTATTTTAATTCAAAAGCGGTGGGGTCATGTGATAGTAAATAATTTAATTTAAATTATTTACTAAAAGAGAGAATTTAAATGGGGACTTATTTTAAATAAATAATATTTATTTAAAATGAGCACAATAAAAGAGGAGAAATTAAATAATAAAATTATTTAATTTAGGTGTTGGAACTTATTTTAAATAAATAAGATTTAGAAGAAATTAAATAATAAAAGTTATTTAATTTAGGTGGAATATTAAATAATAAAGATATTATTTAATTATTAGAGGAATGTGGCAAATGGAACCTTTTAAATTAAATATAAAGATTTAATTCAAAGTTTAGGAGAATGGACCAAATTAAATAAATAAAATTTATTTAATTTATGAGAGAAGATGCTAATGAATAATTAGATAATTAAATATAATTATTTAATTATAGTGGAAGGTGGATTAAATAAATAAGAATTTATTTAATTTTAGGAAAAAGAAGACTTAATTAGTGACATAATTAAATAAATAAATAAAATTATCTATTTAATAATTAGGAAGACATAAAGGGAGAAATAAATTAAGAAATTTATTTAATTATAGGAGGATATTTAGACAATTAGTGACGCATTAAATAAATAATTACAATATTATTTATTTAATAATCATGAGGAATAAACATATATGAATTAATTAAATAATTATGAATTATCTAATTAATAGTTGAGAGTGAGTCAGGGACATAATTAAAATGTCCTAATTAGGGTTAGAAGAAGAGCTTGCAGGCCTAGGTCATTTTTATGTGTCTACATTTGCCCCTCTTTGTCATAATGTAGCCTGTCGCATTGTGGCAAAGAAAATAAGTCAAACATATGCCCGAGTGCAAAATAAGATGAGGAAGAATGACAAGGAGGGTTACGCTATGCCCCCTCGGGAGGACAGATGGGTTCCAAGAACACGGGTGTGCTCTCGAAATGGACTGAGAAGAATAGAATACAGAGAGAAAGAAATGTTAGTGAAACAAAATACGGATGATGATATGGATGCAATGCCTATATGAAATGCATGTTAGTTCCTAGACCAAATCCTTCAACGTTTACCATAGGACTTTAATATTTGTTGCTCTTTAATCATCATTGGGCAGTAAAAAAAATGACACAAATAGACAAAAAACACCATGGTATGACATAGACCAAGGTGTGCAAGGTCATCCACTTGCAAAATAGACAATCACAGACAAGGAATGTCCTAACTCGTACTAAGGGTCATGTTGCCCCAGTCTTTTTGTCAAGACAATCCACAGACAAGCAGTCAAAGAAAAACAAAATAAGTTAGGAGACGTCATCGCACCTCTAAATCCTTCATGGGACATCCTCGAGGTAGCTAGTAACATGACCAAAAGACAAATCAATAAAAAGATAAGACAAAATAGCCAAAAAATAACAGCCATTTAATTATATTGCCAATGTTTGTTTGCTAAAGATTAATTGTTTGACGATTTGACAGTTTTGACGGTTTGACGGTGCCTAAGGTTAGGAAGGACACATCCTGAAAAGGCAAATGACACTTTGACGAGGTCCAAATCCAAGAAGGACACATCTTGAAGAGGACCAAAAAGTGATGGCATTAACATTTTGACTAATGCTTTGGCAAGCTGACTGATTTTGACTGTATGATTGATTGGCTTATGTTGTCTAATTTTGACCAATCTTGACATTGACATTTCGAATGACTGTCTTGTGTCAAGTGCGACTATGTCCTCTTTATTTGATTGACGTGACCATGTTTGACTTATGATTTTTAATTTTGATAAACCTAAAAGGATTGACCTAATGTCTCGGGGATTCAAAGATGAATCTTGCCTACGTAGCAAATGCGCAGAGACAACGTAGTTCGGACTGGGATAAAGATTGACTAACATGATTGACTAGATTGATAAGACAAACATTGACTATGTTTTTGGGATTTTGACATTGATTTGGATGCTTTTGTATTTTCTCAAGAAATTTTCAATTTTTAGGTCTTTTTTCAAGACTTTATACGATTTTTAGGATTTTTTTCAAGACATTTTCAAATTTTTTTAGGACTTTTTCAAATTTTTATGACTTTTTGATGTTTTACAAAAATTGTGACAAAATGAATGTGAATGATTTCGACGCACATGAATCCAACAACAACCATGATTTTGCTGCTAGTCTAGCTGAATACCGATTACAGGTGACAATGACAATGACAATGTTGTTTGAGTGGGAAGGACACATCCCAAAACAATGTGAGGATGACAATGATATGGCAAGAGGATAAAATTCTGTAGTAGGGCCTGAGACAAAGTCAAGGAATGTTTTGGATGATGGGCCAAGTTTTCCATATTGTTGCATTTGGAATGAGTTCGTGAGGATTAGATGGGATGACGAGGGATCTTTAGAACATTGACAAGGGAAACCAAGATGGGCGATAGGTATAAAAGGACAATGGATGGCTTCTGTAAAAGATAAGAGACATGAGAACTATTATCATATAGTTGTCAAGGACTCACATGAAGCTATGATGGTAATGGCATGATATGGAATGACTAAGGTATGACTAGAAGATAGACATGTCAAAATTTTTTCCAAAGCATGATTTATGTTTGTATTGTAGTCCTTATGAATATCAAAGTAGGTGGGAAAATGGACGAAATCATAGGGCTTAGAAGGATGGATGAAAATGTCAAAAATTTCATGTGAAGGGTATAGGAAATGAGACAACTTGCCCCTAAGTGCAATGGTTCACATAGACAATTTATTTACACATGACGCCTGTTTGCCAGGTTTTCATCATGGTAATTATCCAAAGCGTCATAAGAATGGTTTTCACTATTGGATGGAATTTTTCTCTTTACTATTTTTGATATTTTCTGATTTTTTTCAATTTTTTTGTATTTTCAAATTTTTGCCGAATAGCCTTGATTCTTTAGATGACCACAAACTGTGTTGAATCCTTTGAAGGTGCCGTTGTAGAGACTAGTGCCATGACATGCCAATAATGACCTTTCTGAAGTAGTTTCCTTGTCAAGATGATAGCGCTTGAATATAGTTGATTGATGTCATCATGATCCTTGTTGATACTAGAGTTGGCCTTATCAGAATACGCACATCACGATAGAGTGCCATGAGAGTCCTTATGATAAAGAGTTGTTGCCAAAATGCGATAGATTTGTGACATGGGATGTTTGGACTTTAAGGAGGATATAGGATTATGACGGATGATGGTGGATGTGGATGGCTTGGTTGGATGTTTGGATGTATTGGTTTTTATTTTCCAAACTTGGGGTGTTGGATGATGAAGTTGGGAATTTTTATTAGGATAGTGTTTGGAACCAACACTTTTATATGTCTTTCTTGATGGCCATTTTGAAGGAGGTGGACATTGATTATAAGTGGGAGTCCTCTTGTGTTGTGGCTCCACATATTGATTTACTTTTGGATTTAGAAAATTCTCTTTTCTTGATTCATTCTTTTCTTGACTTGATCCATTTTGATTTGGGATCCACTTTAGCTTTATTTTTCCACTTGACTTCTTGTCTGATTCCATGGCCTTTGACATGTGATTTTGAACTTCGGATTTGTAATAATTTTGTTGGTTCCAAATGGAAGGTTTAGTCATGATAAAATGATGGTTTGGGGTGTGGAGGGAAGGGGTGTTGTCAACAATCTTATGAAAAAGACTACTCATAACACCCATTTTGATGTTTGTATTAGATAAAGTTGCCCCCAATATCAAGGAGGTGCCATTAACATCATTAGATTTTCCGATTGATGAATATCCAAGACCTTGATGTCTATAATGTGCTTGAACTTGTACAGGTTCCAAAATTCCTTGCTCGTGTAGGACTAGTCCTTTTCCTTGATAATGCATGTTCTGACATATTTTGTTGGTGATGGGATACTTGTTATTGTGGAAGCAAGATGCTAACCCATCCTTATTGTGGAAATTAATGCTCAAAATCTTCTCATCTATGAGGAAGCCTGCTCTGAAAAAGATAGATGATCCTAATTGATAGGATGTTGTAGCTTAAATAACATGTTGGATAGATTTTTGATTGTCATCTTTGGTTTGATTTTCTGACATATCAAATTTTGATGATTCTATTGGTGCTTTCAAGTTGATGTCAAAACCGTCTTCATGGTCATTGTCACAGAGGCCACTGAATTCAGTTATAGCTTGATCATTTGCAAATATGTCCATTCTAGAAGACTCTTGTTCTAGTGGTAGATTGTCTATGTGTCCCATGGAAGCAAGTGTCTCATTGTTGGTAGTGTCAATACTTGAAGTTTGGATGGAATCGTCTTGAAGTGTGTCATCATGAAGGGCATAAAGGTCAAGGAGTGGATCATTTTGGACTTCTTTATCAAAGATAGTATCTTGATCAAAGATGGGTTCATTTTGAATGTCATGATTGGAAATGGGATCTTGACCAAGGATAGGGTCATCTTGAATGACATGGTTGTGGATGGACTCTTGAGAAAGGATAGGTGTATTTGGTATGCCATGATTGTCTAGGTGGAATTTTTGGATAGATTTAAATAGAGGGTCATGGGATGGACTACTCTGATCTTGACATGACGATGATGTCATGATTTCATGCTTTGGATTTTTTGTTTGACATGTATCCTCAAGTTTAGGTAAGAAGATGGGGCTTTGGAGACCATGATAATATATGTTTTCATGAAAACATGGAGTGTCTTGGAATGGATTGGTGTGTAATGGACTATGATATGATATGGAGGTTTGGAAAGGGTTAGTGGATGAAGGACTAGGATGAGAGGAAGGATTAGAATATGACATGGATGGAGGATCAGAATATGACATGGATGGAGGATTAGGATATGATGTGAATGAAGGACTAGGATATGACATGGTTAGTTGGTTTGGATTGATGGATGGCTTATTTTCCTTGTGAAATTTAGGGTGGGTATGACCAATGGAAGTTTTTTGTGACTTAGTGTCATGGATGGTGTTAGGGGACCCTTGATAGTAGATGGATAGAGGCCTAGGACTCATGGATTTTTGGTAAGATGGATAGATGGATGGAGGGCTAGGGGTTGTAAATTTGAACTTGGATTGGAGGTACAGTGTTTTGAATTCCCTAGTAAGTTGTGCTTGACCATTACTAATGAATTGGCATTCAAGTCAACTAGCAAGCATGTCATAGTGATTTGAAGACATGATGGTGGATGGGATGAGACTAAGATTGTGCAAAGTGATAAAAGGGGATGCCTTATGTCAAATGATTTTTAGGAAAGGTTCACTTAAGCATTCAAAGTTTGGCCAATGTCTTGATTTGGATTGTCAAAGGACTGGTTTGAAGGACAAGAGGACAAAATGACAAGGTGATATTTCCACATTAGACTTATGAGTTGGAAGTAAATCACCAAAGGACAATGACAAAGGATTGATTTGTTTGAATTGGTCCAATGGCAATTTACTTTTTGAGACAATGGTTTGACAAAAAAAGGAAAGTTTTCCTATCCCAAAGTGTGCAAAATTGAGGACTTGATTTGAAAAATGCGGTTCATGATGGAAAATGTGTTGCAGGGAGTGATTTGACAAAATTTTAGGCTGATTGCAAAGATTTGTTTCAGTTTGGAAAAATTGTTTTAGATTTTGTCAAGTTTGATGTTGATTTGTCTGAAAATAGTTGGCAAACATATGGTGTTAAAAATCAACCACATAGAAGTAATTTTACAAAAATCCTATGGCTGCAAGGATAATATTCTTTTGGATCCCACTAACCGCATATCCTTAGCAAATGAATTCAGAAGCTTGGCCCCACGGGCTCCCCCTTACAGTGCACTCACTTCTCAGGGCAACCAAGCTTCCAACCTCGATGAAACTCCCATGGCAGATTGATGATTTCTACTAAGAACTGTGTAGGTGCGGGTGCCTTGGCAATGACCGTTGCTGCACCAAAGAATATAAGGTTTTTGGTTTTCTAAAACAAAGGATTTATTTTGGGCACCCGTTGAGAAGGCCACACGAGAGGCATTATCAGCCCAGTCTGCAAAGGTTACATTTTGCAGGTTTCAACACACCACAAGGGTACTGGGGAGTCAATTGCTGGTCTGCAGGAGCTTCTATAATGCTAAGATTTCCTTAACATTAAAATTTATATACCGGTTGGGCGTCGCTTGGCTTTAGTGCATTCCCGATTTGAGTCGCTTTGGGGTGAGTACTTTTTCCCACCAAAGCAGGCCCAATTTTCTAAAGTTGACAAAAGCAAGCCAAAATACTCATAGTTTAGTCAATCCTTGTTTAAAAACAAAGAGAGAACACATGAATATCCTAACTCACACTCGCATGGTGTTCATTTTAAGCCAAAAATGAAACGTGTTGACAAACATAAAAAACATGGAGTTCATTTTAACCGTTTGTAGTATTTGTCAAAACATGGGGCTCATTTTAACCTTTTGTAGTGTGAGCTAACTAAAAGTTCATTTTAACCCAATACTATGAAGAGATGCAAATTTATTTTAATCCAATGAGTTATCATGCAAGATTGTGTTCTTTTTAGCCCAATGAGTATGTATGCATGTTCATTTTAACTCATGAATGTAAAATGCAAATTTGTCTAAGATTTGTGAAATAAACAAGAAAAACGTTAGACTCCTCGCCACAAGTTGCAAACAAAAAATCAGTAACCCCCAAATCTTTAAACTACCATGCAGAAAAAAGTGTTGCCCTAACCCGAATTGACCTAGTGCAGGCCCAATTCCTAGAGTCAATTACAGTTTCTCTTACACCCAGGATCGCACAAGTGCACAAGGGGAGAGGATACTTCTATTATTGATCACTAATATTAGAGGGTTAGCTAGTCAAACTAAAACTGATTTTTGGAACTATTTTTTTGCATAAAATGTAAAAACATAGAAAATAAACCCTTGCTGAAATTCAAAGAGCTTTCCATAAGCGTAAAGAAATCTGAAAAATTCGCTGTTTTGCATCCAGAATTAATTTTTTATGAAAAATCATAAACAAATTATTAAAATTTCAAAATAGGTCCAAAAACTATAATATTTTAATTGAAGGTGTCTGACATCAGTCCAAATCTGCAAAAAAAATTCTGTGAACAGATCTGCAAAATCTTGTGAGATATAAGTCAATCTTTGTAAAACCCTAATTGTGAAAGATCTGTTTTTTGTTGAATTATTTTGTAGGAAAATTAGAAACATAAAATACACACCCTTATTGAAATTCTGAGAACTTTCCAAAAATGTAAAGAAATCTGAAAAATTCGTTAATTTTCTCTCAAAATTGATTTTTCATGAAAATAACAAAGAAAATTATTAGAAATTAAAAACAGCTCCAAAAAATCTAATTTTTGGATTGGAAGCTCTTGATATTGTCGCCAACCTGCAAAAAAAAAATTGTCAAAAAATATGTTGCCGTTTGAGAGATATGGTTGAATCTTTGAAAACTAGGGTTTTGTCCCCAAAATGATGCAAAACTTGCAACAAAAAAAATCCAACTCCAAAATTCTTCAAAAGTTATCAAAATATGTCAGGTTCACCAATGTAACAATGGGTATTTTTCTAGGTTTAGCAATATCATATGCGGAACATAAAAACCCAAAGTAAATAATGAAGTGCAAAGGAATAGATGAAACAATCTCACCAGATTGTCTTCATCCTCCATGACTGACCTCCATTACACCTTTTTAACTTGCTGAAATATGTTGTTTTCCCTTAGATTTATGATGAGCAAGCTAATGGAAATCACAAGCCCTAAGCAAATATTGAAGGATTTGAACAACTATATGCAATACTATTCCATAATGCAACTAGTAAGCATCTAAAATGTCTAAGTTATGTCAAATGAAAGTAACAATGCTAAAATTATGAAAAATGCAAGAGATGAACAATGAAAATGTAAAATTATCTAAAATGCAAGAGATAAGAGATGTAATATGTGACCAAAATTGCTCTTTTATAGAAGATGTAATTTTGTGTGAATGGCCAAGATTGAAAGTCAATAAGTGCCCTAGAATCAATGGATGAGATTCCATATAACAACCCACAATTAGGGTTAGGGCAACATTAGGTCAGATTCAAAATGAAGGGTCAAGATTGATTCCTAGAAAATCAGATCAAGGGCTGACAATGCATGTGACAAAAGATTCTGGGCACAGAAAACAGAGTTGTTGGAGAATTAAATAATAATTTAAAATTATTTGATTCAAGAGGGGATGTTGAATTTTTGAATTAAAAATTATTTTAATTCAAAAGGGACGGGGTCATGTGACAGTAAATAATTTAATTTAAATTATTTACTAAAAGAGGGAATTTAAATGGGGACATATTTTAAATAAATAATATTTATTTAAAATGAGCACAAGAAAAGAGGAGAAATTAAATAATAAAATTATTTAATTTAGGTGCTGGGACCTATTTTAAATAAATAAGATTTAGAAGAAATTAAATAATAAAAGTTATTTAATTTAGGTGGAATATTAAATAATAAAGATATTATTTAATTATTAGAGGAATGTGACAAATGAAACCTTTTAAATTAAATAGAAAGATTTAATTCAAAGTTTAGGAGAGTGGACCAAATTAAATAAATAAAATTTATTTATTTTATGAGAGAAGAGGCTAATGAATAATTAGATAATTAAATATAATTATTTAATTATAGTGGAAGGTGGATTAAATAAATAAGAATTTATTTAGTTTTAGGAAGAAGACTTAATTAGTGACATAATTAAATAAATAAATAAAATTATTTATTTAATAATTAGGAAGACATAAAGGGAGAAATAAATTAAGAAATTTATTTAATTATAGGAGGATATTTAGACAATTAGTGACACATTAAATAAATAATTACAATATTATTTATTTAATAATCATGAGGAATAATCATATATGAATTAATTAAATAATTATGAATTATCTAATTAATAGTTGAGAGTGAGTCAGGGACATAATTAAAATGTCCTAATTAGGGTTAGAAGAAGAGCTTGCGGGCCTAGGTCATTTTTATGTGTCTACAGATAGGCCAACACTAGGATCTTGGGGGAAAATTCTCATTAGATTTATGTTTTAATTTTAAATTTTAAGCCAAAAGCGACTAGTTCGCCAAAGGTGGTGACCTAGTCGACTTGGGAAAATTCAAGTGGTGGTCTGGAATGAAATGGTGAATAATAATTTTTATTAGGTCTACCTATCAAACATAATTAATTCGGGCCTAAAAGTACATTAAGGGGATAGATTAACATAAGAAAACCTGGGTTAAATTAGTTATGAGATGATAAGCTGAGGAAAGTGTGAAAATGCATTACAACACTTTACAACACTTTGTGACAAGGCTTGGAAGGGGTAAAAAGGGGTTGTTTAGGTGAATTATATTGAAAGAGTCTTAGAGAAGTGGGAAGATGTGTTACAACACTTCACAACACCCTAGTAAAACACCGTTATATTATTGTTGAATTAACAACGTTCAAGACTAAATTAAGGAAAAAAAGGCCAAAATCCAAGGGAAAAGGCCTGAATGAGTGAAAAAAGTTTCAAATACTAAACGTTTTGGTGACACAAATATATATACTATAGTATAATATGTTATATTAACATATTAATTGAATATATATTAGTATATATTAATATTAATATAATATACAATATAATATTTATTTAACATTAACATGTACCATAATTGAAATTGACCTATTCCACCCTCTCATAATCCTTTGGTTTTGAACTCAAAATTCTAGTTAAAAATCCAATACATCTATCAAAATTTCAATCATTAAATCTAAATATATAGATACACTTTTTGATCCTTTTTTTATCTCATCACTCAAATCACCCAAAAAATATCATCCAAGTCAAAAGGTCATAAAAAATATTAAATGCTAGTGGAAACAAGGTCACAAATAAACATAAAAAAGCAACACCAACATAATTCCAACATGATACCCAAAAATGTAGACCCTTTCCAAGAAACACAAGGATAATCCCCACACATGTTTGGACTAAGAAGCTTTGAAACAACACCCCCACTATGTCATAGGAATAATCCTAACATTGGATGAGTAGCAAGAGATGTAAAACCTGAGGAGTTGGTAGAATCTCGATAGGATGCTAATACTATGAAACTTGTAGACTCACTTTTAGTGACCAATTATGACCAATACTAATTATTAATCACACAAAATGGAGCTAAATTTACTTCTACATTTGATACCATTCTTACATAAGATAGCATCAATAACACCCCATCTTAGACCTTGTATGAAATGAACTACAAAAAATCTTATCACAAACTAATTTCTACCTACAACCTTTCATGCCACAACAAGACATCCTTACCATTAAAGCTACTAACAAAACTCTCATTTATTCCTCACATTCTCCTAATATCACACCTCAAAAAATTGCTACTACTATTAGACAATTAATCATACCCACTAACTCCATGGAAGCACCATTACCTCCCGTGAAAATTCAAACTCCCACATACAACATGCAACACAAAATATAACAACTTCCACCACTTTAATGGTAAATCCATAAACATCATCACCATTTCACATATCTCAAGCACCTTCACTCAACTTGCATACAAACAAAATTTCCATCCAAATTAAAAAATATCACCAATTTGTTATATCAACACAACATTCCAATTAATAACTCCAACACCTCCACTCTAACAATGAATATGAAACCACCTCCATATGAACCCCATAATTCTAAACCACTTACATAGATATTTTCCATACTTGCATACCCAACAATCATAATCACCAATAAAAACTACAATACCACATCTCAACATCCACATGATCTCACCTCAAATTATAATCAAAACATAAATCCATCTAGCTAAAACATCTATATCAACATAACCCCTCTTGAAAAATCATGATCTCTCAACAACACATCAACTCACTAAACTACCTTCCTCAAAACTACAAAATAAAACCATCTAGCCAAAACATCATAAACCATCAGCAAAAATTCACCACATCAAACCACTTTTCAAAATTCAACACACCCAACCATACCTACATTCTAGTAAAATATCCAAAAATTCACCAAAGAAATTGTCCCCAAATTTCCCCCAAGTTCAATCATCATCACGTCCCATATCTAGTTATAACACGATCAACATACCCAATTTCATGCACCAACTAATTTGGATCTACAAATCCAAGATCTAAAAGAAACTAAAAAAAAAAATCCACATGGGACCAATGAAGAAGAGTTGTAAACTATAGGACATATGTCCCTATCTTTTTGACAAGACACTACCCATGCCAGTTTTTACGTATAGATTTGAGATGCCCAAATTTGAAAAGTACAAAGGAAAGGGACACCCACAAACACACTAGATAATTATATGTATCTTTCGTAGAGGTTGTTTATAATTATACTTATCTTATGCACTTCTTCGCAAAAATATTAAGAGGGTAGACCACATAATCGATTTCGTAACTCCCAAGTGGCATAAGGAATTTTAACCAACTTGCCAAAAAAATTATCATATTTCTCCTATAACATTGAACATGAAGTCTTAATGACCAATCTATGTAATAGGAAAAAATAGTGGAGAAACCTTTGCCTCTTTCTTACAAAGATGGACAAGGTTGGCCAATAAACGATTATTTGAAATATAGATGCTTTATGATTTTGGACATAGAACATCACTTTTGTCCAACTAACATTCAAGGATTCCCTAGAGATCTCAATCAAATGGTGAATTGAGGGAGAGATTTAACAATAAGGTATCCTAAGATATGATTTAAGATTACAAGAGGGGTTCACCACCAAGATTAAACTTGGTAAAGACAATGACATGAAAGATGGAATGTAAAACCCTAATATGATGCAAACATAAATTAAATGACCTAGAATGCAAAAAAAGTAAAATAGAAACTGTGCACCTAGAAACTTGAAGAGACTTGAATGGAGATTGGAAATGCTATTGATCCTAAAATTTTTGGCTATTGGGACTCATTCACCATTCTAGGTGAATCATTCCCAATTCTGGATTTCTACATAGGAGCAGGTTTTGGGAAAATGGGTATCCAAATCTACAAAAATCTCTCAAAAACACCTATAATGGGACTCATTCACCACTTATGGAAAATGAACTATCCAGTTTGGATTTCTAGATATTCAAAGTATGAATCTGCTCTTCTCAGTCTACTAAATCTATTTTGCTAGGTTCTAAGATCTGAAACTCTGATTTCAGGGCTATAGATGATCTTTTAGTGAAGATTATGACCTTACAAATGGGGAGACAACTCCAACAATCTTGTAACTTAATATTCAATGAATTTCAAGTCTTTAAAGCACCTAGATATGCAATCACACAAAGAAAGAGAGCAAAAGGGTTAATTGTTAGTGTGTCACAAAAAAATGTATACTTGGACATTTTTGTGCTCATTTAGGTCTATCTTGTGGATTTTGGCCTAGTTTTGCCCAGATTTAATGTTGTAATGTGAGCAACACATTCACATCAGGTCTTGAACTATTGTAAATCAATAAAAAACTTTATGATGCCTTGTAAAAGTGTTGTGAAGTGTTGTAACACACCTTCACACTTTTCTAAGATCTCATTAATATATTTGACTTAAAAAACCTCTTTTTATCTCTTACCAAGTCTTATTTTGAAGTGTTGTAAGGATTTGTAACAAACTCTCACACTTTTCTAGGCTTGTCATCAATAATTACACCTTTCTTTTGCCTTAAATGGCCCCATTATGCACTTACAGGCCTTATTTAAGTGTCTTTTTGGGAATAAAATTGATAAACATCATCTAATATATTTTAATTCCCAACACCCACTTAAAATTCCTAAGTGGGACCAAGTTGCCACTTGGGGGTGACTTAGTCCCATTTGGCTCAAAAATCAAAATAAGTTTAAAATTCTGGTGGTTTTTTATTCTCTAAAACCTAAGGTCAGCCTGTGATGTGGTACTTTTGAGAAGTAGGGAAAAATTATGTATAAATATAGGGTTTTTCCTCTTATTTACCCATATTCATTCAATCAATCAATATTACCAATCACTCATTCATCATTCTTCTTAAGCATACTAGGGTTGTGTCATTCTAAGTTATCTAGAAGCATTCAAGGGTAGATTTTTCATCCATTGCTGCAGAAGTTCAAGATCTATCATCACGGAAATTTTATTATTCCTTCATTTCATGTTCATACTTCATTATCTTATTTCTTCATTTTGGTTTAATTACCTAGAATGGGTTTGACCAAGGAAAACCCCCATTCCCTAACATTCAAACATTTCTCCCTCCTTCCTTGTGTGTTTGTATATTTAGGTCCCTTGAAGGCTTGGAGGTCACTGAAGAATAGGTTTCAAGATTATTGAGGACATTTCTATATTGGATAGGGAAAAATATCCACTAAGAGTCACTTACAGTGTCGAAAAGAAAAGTTTCAGATCTGGATACTTAGAGGAGCAGAAAGTGCAACTCTGGGGCTTTCGTTTCCACTTTCAGATTGTTAGAAAATCCAAAGTGGACTAAGTTGCCATTAGTGATGATTTAGTCCCACTACACATGTTAATTAGGGGTTTCTTTAGATTTGGATACCCATTTGTCTAAAACGACATCCGGTGCAATTTTCCAGTTCTAAGACTAGGTCACCCAGAATCGCAAATTAGTTCTAGTAGGCCAAAATTCTAGAATCAACAACATTTCCATCCTCCATTCCAGCCTCTACAATATTCTAGGTGTACACATTCAATTTTATAGCTTTCTGTATAGTTTGGTTTGCATTTCTAGGTCATTTAGTATATGTTTGCATATCACAATGTGTTCTCAAACAAAGTGCATTTTCTAGGTTTTGCATTACTAGTTAGTTTCTTTTATTAGTTCTTTGCATTTAGTGCATTTTAATGAACCCTCCATGTTTTGGGTGGAAGATCTATCTCCATTTAGGTGAAAATCCCTAGAAGTGTAAGAGAGCACCCCTTTCCCCAAAAGTTTATGGTTCATTTTGGTGAAACTAATTTTCAAATACCTTCTTGTCTAATTTTGAGTCCATCATCATCCTAGAATTAGCTTTCACTGTATTTTACATTAGTTAAGTTGCATTCTAGGGTTTCTAAACTTTTGCATTAGTGAAAGTGAATATAGGTTGATTTTTTGCACGTTAAATCATTACAAATTTCTTAAATTCTACATTTACATCTTAGGTCTGCATCATACAACACAAGGGTGTTGCCACAATAGTGGTTTACACTTTCTGGGAGATCCTATTTTTTGCAAAAATCACATATTTTTAGAAAATATAATAATTTAGGCCTTGAAAAGTTCCATTTAAAGGATTTCAATTGAAGAGGGTTTTATGAAACCAACTTAGACCAAGCCCCCTTGGATAAAACCCCACTAGTTTTAAACCATACCTATAACAGAGTCTCCTTTACACCTATCAAAATGATGATAAAAAGCCACTTTTGATTTACCTTTTGGGGGATCAAATGAGTTCATTTAAAACTTTATTTTTTTAACTATGTATTCCTTAGTATAAGCTTCCAAAAAAGTATCATTTTATTTAAATTTAATTTGATTATTATAGATATTTTTAATTTCTTGTGAATGTAGGTTTTTCACCGAAAATCAAGCTCTTTATTTTGCACATGTGGAAAAATAGTAGATTATCAAAATAAAATTTTGAAAAATATGTCCAAGCTAGGTATTGTTGTCCTTGATCCATTAAAAAAAAATTGAATTTCAATACATACAAAAATAGTTATGTTGTATACGGTCCACTTATGTCTTAATTGTAATTGTTTTGACTTTGAAACTTGATTAAGGAAAAAAATATTTAATAAAACATGTATAAAACTAAATGAAAATGCTAGATATCATAGTTACAAATCTAAATTCGAAAAAATTAGAATTTTATCCTTCATACAAAAAATTTATGTTGTATACGATGAACGTCACTCCTTAAAAATGTTGTTTTAAAAAAAAAAACTAGTTTTCAAAGGAGATGGAAAAATAAGTGCAATCTGATTTCAAATATATATATATATATATATATATATATATATATATATATATTTAGAATCTATAGACAAAATTTCACAAATCACTAGTTTTCATCATCTTCAAATTCCTCATGGTTTTTCCATTATAGGAGCCCGAAAGTGAAGATTTAGTTTAAAAAAATTAGTTCGGTGTCGACTTTGCCCAAAAATTGTAAACCAGTATTGGGGGATCACCCACAAAAAACATATAAACCAATCAAAAAAATCTTAAAATTATGAAAAAAAATCACTAATAGGACTAATTCACAACCTTGGGAGACTTAGTCCCTTTATGCCCCTGAAACAACCTTTTACAGAGTTGAAAACCCTATTTGTAAGCTTTCATTTTCTGCAATTAAATATCTATATCAATTGGATATGTTTCTATTACATGCATTTCATTAGATATAGCTTAAATTAGCTCATTTCATGCATTTATCATATTCAATTTTCCATCTAGACCATTTCCTTTTCATGTTGTTGCACAATGTTAATCAATAAATTACCTTGTTTCACATCTAAAAATTGCATTTCAACATTTCACTTTAAGTCATTGTGTTGCACTTTCTTTACCTTTCCATGATAGTATGCTTACTTTCAAAAGACATGGCTTTGATTTGGCTACAAATGGATTGCATAAATACAACATCCCGTCTTATGAGCTCACTTTTTATTACAGGAACAAGGTCATTAAGGAAAATGATAATCATCAAACCATTGTCCCAATTCTTAACATTGCATTGCCCATTGATGAGGATGGTAGTGTTGACAATCATAACAATCATACTTGTGCTTCTCCCTATACCTATCCTATTAGTTATGAAGGTATCTTGGTGAAAGAAGATACAATAATTGAGGGTCTTGATTTCCCCTCTCCTCATCCCCCTTTGGAATACATTAAGCAACAAGAAGATGAGATCATCAAAAAAATTTCTAGACATCAACTTACTTAGTATTTGTAACTATGCCAATCAAAATTGTCCATCTCCTAATATCCCCCCTCGATGCAAAAAGGATAGGTTGGTGTTAGAAGATATATCTATCAAAATTCATGAGACTCTTGACTCTCTCTTCCCCAATTCTCCTACCATTTGGGATAATCTCTTTGAAAATCATCATGGTCTTTCTCTTGATGCCTTCCATACTTGTGATAAAGCTCCTTTCTAAAATTTTGAACATCTTCCAAGATCTCCTAATAGGGTAGATAGTATGGAACAACAAAATGAGACCTTCAAAAAATAGGACAATCAAATAGAACCTTCTCCTAATCATCCCACTATTGATAATCACATCATTGATCATTCCCCTATTTGTGATGAAGTCATTTTAGAGTTACCAACCCTTGAATGTCAAGAACATGTGGTTTGTAGTTCTCCTAAAAACTCTCCTCCTAGGAAGGATATCATGATGCAAGAAAATGATAACATTGAAAACAATAATATTATGCCCTTAGAAGAAGATGCAAAGCCCATTTTAGACTCTCCTTCACTAGGGGACATTAATATTATTCAACCTCTACTCATCCTCTACCCACCATCAAACAAACCTCCAGCTCAAAACCAGCCCAAACTCATCCTTTATCCACCTTCAAACAAACCTTTAACTCAAAATAAACCCAAACTTGTCCTTTACCCACCTAAGAACAATGTTTCACAAAAATTGACTCATAATACTGTTGCTTATACACATTACATAAGAAACAATCCACACCCATGGGAACCAGCCTCAACACCCTTACCTTTGGCTAACTCCATTCGATTGGGTCCTCCTCATGGAAAGGAGTATGATCTTGTTGAACACTCCTTCTAAGATATCATTATGGTACCTTATTCAAGCCTCCCCTCACTACCATACCATCATGCAAAATGATTTACGACAATTTCCTATCCCTTCTAACATGCAACCAAATGACATAGAATCTACAATTCAAGGATTGAATGTTGACATTGTTTTCCACCAAAGTGAACTCCCCCCTTTGTACGTGCAAAAACAAAATGAAGCTTCCATAATCATATCTCAATACAAAATAATAGGGATAAAGCGAACCCTTTTTGACAATGGTTCCACTATTAATGTGTGTAGTGTAAATATTTTGGATAGGCTACATGTGGATAAATCAAACATTCAACCTACCTCTTTATCTATCAGTGGATTTGACAATGTAATAACGAAACCACTTGGTGTGATAACTTTTCCTATTATACTTGAAATGGCCACATTAGAAACATTGATCCATATTATGCTGGATATGATATTTCATAAATATTATTTTAGGTAGACCATGTATTCATGTAATGAATTGGTTTCCTTCTACTCTTCATTGTTAAATGAAGTACATTGACAACAACAAAGTGTACACACTTGACATTGATCTTGAGCCTTATAGTGTCTTACAACTTGATAAAAATAGAGACACTGCCTAGAACACATTCACACCAACCACACAAGTTGAACCCATGAAAGAACAAAAAAAATCTATTTGTCCTAAACCCTTTAGAACGATATCCATCAATGATTTGGGATCATTGAATTTTGAACCAACAATCATGGACAAGTACAAGATCATAAACAATGATTCAAACAAGGGAAAAGAAAAAGAAATCCTATCAACACAACATCCAAAAGATCCTTCAGAAGCATCCACCTCAACTACTTTAGACAATGAAGAAAACAATAAACAACCACTCAATCCAAAAGCAATGAAAAATCTTTATGGAAATGGTTATGATCTTATGAATCAACTTGGCTAAAGTGGAAAAGGATGTGGTGCTAGAGAACAAGGTATCGGTTTCCCCATTGTTTCTAACATGAAAGCAGTGACTCATGGTTTTGGTTATTATCCTTTGATAGAAATCACCAAGCCTTCACCTAACACCAACAATATCCCAAACCACCCTTCTAGACCCACCTTAACAATTGTGCATCTTGAACTGATTGAAACTACTAGTCTTGGGTGTTATCCTTTACTTGAAACACAACAAATAATGAAATATTTGCCTAATGTCAATTTCATCGCGTAAATCACTAATGATTTTAATTTTACACAGTCCTCTAAATGAGAATACAAAATCTCCCAATCTATAGAGTCTTTCAAAGGTATGACATCTTGTCCTAAGTAATATATATATTTTTCACATGATAGAGGAACACATTCTACCATTGATCAAGATGATATATTGTCGAGACTCCTCCAAGATCACTTGATATCCGATCTTCCATGAACTTGAATTCATAGAGTTCACGGTTATTCTACTAATGAATGTATGGCTTTGAGTAATAAAATCCAACATCTTAAGGAGCTTGGTGCTCTCCCTTATGTGGGGACACCTCATTCTTATAATTGATATTGATTTTCACTCCACCATGCATTTTATTAGTCATTTTGGCCCATCCTTGTCCTACACTAAGTGGGAGCAAGTGGTTAGATAGCCTTTCCCTTGTATGTAGCTAGTCATTATCTCTTTTGGCTATTCATTAACCTTACATGAACATATAAGAGCTAGCTTGGGATGTGGATGACATGCCTCAAGTTGGCTTGCATGGGACATACTATCTTTTTCATGGCGTAGCTTATCAGAAACATATGATTTGGGATTGGGCTTTTCGAATAAGCTCCCGTGTCTTCTTCTACTTTAAATAAATTTCTCACAATAATGGTTTTAGCAACCACTTTGAAGTGGGGGCATACATCAACACTCCCACTTCATTGTACGATTTTTTTTCTTGTGATTCCCTCTCTTGGAAACATTAGGAACAATGTTTCTCAGGATGAGACATTGCACTTGTCTTCTGCTGGAAACAAGATGAGATATTTTTCACTTATCCTATCTTGGAAACATTAAGCATAATGTTCCCTAAGATGATACCTTTCACGAGCTAAGAAAAATCCATTTGAACATTCCTTACACCATTTTTATATTTCAAAAATCATTTTATTTTGTGGCACCTTTTCAAAGTTATCAAGAGGTATAACTTTGGTATGGTTCGAGCGCAAAGCCTAATCAGTGGCATGAATTTCCCCATAGCCTCCTGCATGTATGTGAGTATATACCAACCATGAGTGTATGTGTCTCACCTTCTTGGACTTCTCACCCAGTGACCAGCCAAGAGTTTCATCGCCTCAAAGTGAGTATGCATTTTTGGACAAACAACCTAGATCTGATCCAGAATGTGTTGGAAAAATAGTTGAAGCTTGATACAACTTTTTACTTTCGTTCTTCTCTTCCTTCTAGTTATTTCCATTGCATTATTGTGTATCTTGTTTTTTTGCAAATCATTCACCCTTATTCGTGTCTTCTTGCACTTATGTTGGTTTGACTTAGGATCTTGATCCTAGGGGCTTGTGCAACCTCCTTTGATCTTTATCATCCTTTTTCATTTGCATTGGTATAAGTAGAACCCTCTTGAATGTTTACTTTAGTGTGAGTTTGAAGCAAGTTCATCCTCTCACTAAAGTGGGGGCTAGATATGTTGCAAAAAAATGTATCCTTGGACATTTTTACACTCATTTCTGTCTTTCTTGTGGATTTTGGCCTAGTTTTACCTAGATGTAATGTTGTAATGCAGCGAACACATTCACATTAGGTCTTGAACTCTTGGAATTCAATAAAAACTTTATGATGCCTTGTAAAAGTGTTGTAACACAACTTCACACTTTTCTAGGATCTCATTACTATATGTCACTTAAACAAGCTCTTTTTATCACTTACAAATTCTTATTTCAAATTTTTTGAAGGAGTTGTAACAAACTATCACACTTTTCTAAGATTTTCAAGAATAATTACACCTTTCTTATGCCTTCAATGGCCCCATTATGCACTTATAGGCCTTATTTAAGTGTCTTTTTGATAATAGACCCGATAGATATCATCTAATATATTTTAATTCTCGACACCCACTTAAAATTCCTAAGTAGGACCAAGTCGCCACTTGGGGTGGACTTACTCCCATTTGGCTCAAAAATAAAAATAAGTTCAAAATTTTGGCAGTTTTTTATTCTCTAAGACCTAAGGTCGGCCTACTATGTGGTAATTTCATGAATTAGGGCATAATTATGTATAAATATAGGGTTTTTTCTCTCATTTGACCCCTATTCAGTAAATAAATCTATCTTCTCAATCACTCATCCATCATTCATCTCAAGCAAACTAGGGTTTTCGCATTGTAAGTCATTAGGAAGCACTCAAGGGTAGATTCTCCATCAATGTTACAAAAACTATTCAAGATCTATCATCATGGAAAGTTTCTAATTCCTTCATTTCATGTTCATACTTCATTATCTTATATTTTAATTTTGGTTTAATTACCTAAATGTGGTTTTACCAAGGCAAACCCTCATTCCCTAACATTAAAACATTTCTCCCTCTTTCCTTGTGTGTTTATAGACTTAGGTACCTTGAAGGCTTGGAGATCATTGGAGAAGAGGTTGCAACCTTGTTGAAGACTTCTCCTTGTTGGCTAGGGAAAAATATCCACTAAAAGTCACTTATAGAGCCAAAAAGCAAAGTTTTAGATCCGGATACCTAAAGGAGTAGAAAGTGCAGAATTAGGGCTTTCATTTCCACTTTTAAATTTTTAGAAAAGCCAAAGTGGACTAAGTCGCCATTAATAGAAACTTAGTCCCACCGCACATGTTTTTTAGAGTGTTTTGTAGGTTTGGATACCCATTTGGTTGAAACTGGCTCCAATGCAGTTTTCTAGATCTGGGACTACATCACCTAGAATAGCGAATTAGTCCCAATAGTCCAGAATTCCAAAATCAACAAAATTTCTAGCCTTGGTCCCAACCTCTACAAGATTCCAGGTCCACACATTTAGTTTTACAACTTTCTGTTTAGTTTGGTTTGCATTTCTAGGTCATTTAGTATATGTTTACATATCACAATGTGTTCTCAAACAAAGTGCATTTTCTAGGTTTTGCATTACTAGTTAGTTTCATTTATCAGTTCTTTTCATTTAGTGAACTCTATTTAGACATATTTCAACCACATTTACATTATTTTTGAATGAACCTTGCAAGATTTGGGTGGAATATCTATCTGCTTTTAGGTGATAAACCCTAGAAGTGTAAGAGAGCACCCCTTTCCCCAAAAATTTAAGGTTGAATTAGGGAATAGGGGTTTTCCTTGGTCAAACCCCTTTTAGGTAATTAAACCAAATGATGAAACAATGAAATAAGGACAACAAACATGAAACATAGGATATGAAACATGAATAATGATACCTTTAATGATGTCTTGTAAAGAATGTCTTATAAATGTGCAACTCAACATGAAATGGCCATGAAGGATGTAGATCTTGATCTTTAAAGATAGGAGTAAAACAATGCTTGATTTGGGATCCTCAATGCTACATCACAACACTAGCTCATTAACATGCTTGATTCTTGATATGCTTGACATGATGATGGATCTTGACTTGTTGCAACAATTGATGATGAATTATGCACTTGAATGGCATATAACTAATCTTGAATGTTATCTTCATGACCTTGTAAATACTTTAAATTATTAACTTTTGAATGCTTGACTTGATCACATGAATGTATGATGAAATAATGATTTGAGAGCTCATCTATATAGGAAATCCACTCAAATGACCATTTATTTGATCCCCAAGGTCGACATGGAAGAAATTTGAATTAAAAACCCACTTTTCCCACTTAAAACCTTAAAAATAGGCCAAATAGGAATCATTCACCATCTTGGGTGAACGAGTCCCACCTGGATGAGACTCATTCACCCAAGGTGGTGAATGGGTCTCGTAGGGGCTATTTTTTGGTCCTAAAGTGTTGGGGAATGAACAAATTAAGCGTATATATTTATCTTGTCAGGTTTTTGAATAAAATGTGTCATGGGATGCATAATACAGGGTCATATGGGCTTATTAAAAGGTCATAAGTGCAATGGGTCCCAAAATCTAATGTGAAAGTGTAAATAAATACTTTTTATAACATTGGATTTAGAAAAAATTAAGTCTTTTTAGCTTAGAAGGGACCTAAATCCAATGTGAATTTTTAGAACACATTACAATAGTAGATTAGGTCCACTTAGTTTATAAGCCCCTTAAATTTAATGTGAAACTGTAAATAAAGACATTTTACAACACTAAATCAGGGTAGAGTTAAGTTTATTATCATTAAAAAGGGCCAAAGACTTAATGTGGATGTGTAAAACACCTCACAAAACTAGATCAGGGCATCATTAAGTCCAATTATCATTAATTATTTCAATATCAATTGTGAAAATGTAAAGGGATCCATTTTTCTACACTACATGTAGCCCCCACTTTAGTGAGAGGATGAACTTGCTTCAAAATCACAGTAAAGTAGAAATTCAAGAGGGGTCCAAGTGTACCAATGTGGATGGTATAGGATAACAAGGATTGAGGAAGTGGTCAAGCCCCCAGGATCTAAGATTCTCAGTCAAACCAACATAAGTGAAAAAAGGACACACACAAAGGTGTATAATTTTTAGTAAAACAATATACACAAACATACAATAGCAAAGATATAAAGAGAAAAGAAAAGAATAATATAGGTAGATCCATCTTCAAAAATGTGTTCACCTTGGGGCTATGAAACTTCAGGTCATCTGCAGGGTGAGTTGTCCCAAAGAAGTGGTTTATTGAGAAATTAATGCTAATGTGTCGACTTCCCACAGTATAAGGAGATATTCATGCATGTGTATCGGCTTCTCATCATACTAACCATACCAAAGTTATCCTCTTGATAAATTTTATAAGGCAACATAATATAATACCTTTTGTAAATGATTTTGTCATGTAATTTTTTTTTTAAAGGGGATATTTGGGTGATCCCACAATTGTGGTTTACACTTTCTAGGAGATCCTAATGTTTGCTGAAATCACATATTTTTAGAAAATATAATGACTTAAGCCTTGAAAAGTTCCATTTAAAGTATTTCAATTGAAGAGGTATTGATCAAACCACCTTAGATCAAACCTCCTTGGATAGAACCCTACTAGTTTTAAACCATACCTATAATGGAGTCTCCTTTACACCTATCAAAATGCTAATTAAAAACAACTTTTGATTCACATTTTGAGGGATCAAATGAATTCATTTAAAACTTATTTTTTGTAAGTATGCAATCCTTATTATGAGCTACTTAGAAAGTATAATTTTAAATAAATTTAATTTGATTATTATCTTTATTTTTTATTTCTTGTGAATGTAGGTTTTTCATCAAAAATGAAGCTCGATGTTCTGCACATGTAGAAAAATGACATATTATAAAAAAAAAATCAAAAATATCAATGCACTAGATAGTGATGTTTCTGATACAATAAAAAACAAAAACTGAATTTCGATACATGCAAAAAAGTTATGTTTTAGCGAGTAAATCATGTCTAAATTGTAACTAGTTTGACTTTAAAACTTAATTAAGAAAAAAATATTCAATGAAATGCTATGAAACCAATTCCATGCACTAGATATCATAGATATGAATCTAAATTTGAAAAATTTAGAATTTAATCCTTCATAGAAAAAAGGTTATGTGTTAGACAGTAATGTCACTCTTTAAAAATGGGGTTTACTATTAAAACCTAATTTTCAAAGGAGATGGAAAAAGAAGTGCAATATAATTCTAAAATTTTGAAAAAAATAAATTTAGAATCTACAAAGAAAATGTCACAAATAACTAGTTTGCATCATCTTCAAATTCCTCACAATTTAGCCACTATAGGTGCCCAAAAGTGAAGATTTAGTTTAAAAAAATCATGTTCAATGTCCAATTTTGGCCAAAGCTTATAAACGAGTATTGTGGGATCACCCTTTTCTTATTTCATGTAATGTTATTCTTCTGAGGGAACATTGTGCCTAATGTCTCCAAGAGAGGACAAGTCAAAAGTGTCAGATCATCACCCATGGGATGCCTCATTTGCATCATGCCATGTCAGAAGATTATAATCTTGGAATAAATCAAACCTAATGAAACCACAAAGAAGAGGACACATCACAAGAGAAAATAAAAATCACACCATGAAATTTTCCAAAATATATTGTCTATGTATGCACCGCTTTAAAGTGGTTGCTAAACTATCACAATGAGTAATTTCTTGAAAGTAACCAATGATAAATGCTAATATGAAAGAATACATGAGAGCCAACCTAGAAATCCCTATACAAAGTCATATGTTTCCAAATTGAACTACATCACTGATAAGTATGTCACATGCAAGCCAACATAAGGCATGTCATCCACATCTCAAGCTTGCGCTCTTATATATACATGAAAGGTAGTCAACTAGCCAAAAGAGACAATAACAAGTGACATGTGCGGGGATAAGGCTTCCTAACCCCCTTGCCCCCACTTAGTGTAGGATAACTTGGGTGAGATGGGAATGGATGATGATATGAAGCTCCTTGCAAAAATGGAATGACATGCAATAGTGAGTATGTTATGATCCTACAACTATACATGGCAAGGAGAAAAAAAAAAGGTTATTTATTATGATGAGTAAAAAAAATGTCAACTTGATACATATTTAATGAGATATCTATCAATTTTGGATGCATCCAAATTTAACACTATCTTGGAAGAATCTTTTGCGATAGTGTTGACATTGAATGAAGGATATTGTTTTGAGGGACAATGACCAAGAACATTAGTCATTTCTTGTGTTTTAGGATCTATAGGGACATGGGTACATTTTTCTATAGCATCACATCCTTTCCAAAGTTGCTTCGTAAGTTTAAGACCTCTTCCATAAAGCTTTTTCACTTCTTTAAGATTTAGTGGTTGTTCAACTTCCTCAAAGTTTGTCTTGGATGTTGTCTTTTCTTTTAAGGTGGTTGAAGTGGATTCTTGAATTTTGTATTTTGGTTATCAATTTCTCATTTCCTTTTTTAGACTCTTTTGTTATGATCTTGTATTCTCCCATGAATATATGTATGAACTGAAAGGTTTCCAAAGCATCTTCCAATAAATTTGTGGATTTTTCAATTTTCTTTTGTTTTTTGTCTCTTGTATGGGTTCGACATGTGTGGTTGATGCCAAGGGATTTCTAATGTGCATTATGTCAAAATCATTATCCATAATTTCATGATCTCTTAGTCAAGAGGTTAATTTAATTTCACTTCATCATCTTCATTGAAGGAAGCCATATTACTATTGCTTGAAAGAGGTGTGTCAATGTTTCCATTTTATTGCACCATGATACCTTTCCTATTAGGATTGTTTTGAGGAGAAGTACATAATAGATGTCAAGGACATTCAATGTTCAGTTCTTCTAAATAACTTTACCATAAGTAGGGGACTCATCAATGATTGTAGTTTCTTTTTCAATAAAGTTTTCGTCATGATTCTCATCGATTAGATCTTGTAACATAATATATTCTTCACCAATAAGAGAGATACTAGGAGAGGGGGAAATTTGATTGTTGTCGATAATTTTCTCTAAGGTCTTAGTCCCTTGTGCTATAATATATACCCTAGTAGGAGAGCTTTTAGGAAAGTGAAAAATAGTAGGTTCATCACATTTGATGGTTAGATTTTGTATAGTAGCTTCATCACACATAGGAGAGGAAAAAAGGAAAAGGATAACTATGAGTTTCATGGTTACCAATGATTGTAATTTTTTGTTCAAATAGGTCCTCCAAAATTGTAGGGGTGTCAAGAAAGGGAGAAATAAGATCCCCATGAGTCTTAAGAAGGATATCTTCTAACACTAGACTGTCTTCTTCATTACTAAAAAAGATATTAGGAGAAGGAAAGGTTTGAATGCCATTATTATTATTATTTTCATCCCCATATCCTATAATGTCTTCCCACATAGGAGAGGCAAGATTAGCATACCTTGCAATTATTGGATTTCTTAATATCAACATGTCCTTCGCACAAATGTGTCTGTCATGATCATTGACAATTGTATCCTTATTAACTAAAGAATTCTCACAAGTAGGGGAGGTGTTGGGAGATGAGTGGAGACTAGGTAAAGCGGTGGCCATGATCTCAGCTTCATGTGTCATAATATCTTTCCATGGGGGAAGAAAAATAAGACTTTCATGATCTTCAATGATTGTATCATCTTTCACCAAGATACCTTTGTCAGCAATGGGAGTGGTATTGGGAGAAGAACAATTATGATTATCATGATTATCGATGCTTGCATCCTCTTGTGTGAAATCATTAGTGGATGATCTAGGTGAGATGAAGTCATCAAGAGCTTAATCTATCATGTCAAAGTCATCACTACTAAAGGGTTTAAATGATATGCATTCTCTAAGGTTAACCATTTTTTGTTTGTTTATTTTGATGTTTTTAATTTTTTGTTCTCATTTTTTAATGAATGTTGAATGTAATATGATCTAAATGCTAAAAATGACAAGTGCAATAATCTAATTCTATCCATAATTGAAATTAATGTAAATGATGCGACTTCTAATGATTTGAATGTAATAGAAAGGAGAAAAACTGAAACAAAAAATTAATAATAGTAAATAGAAGCTTGAAAATAAGAAATTTAACTTTATAAAGTGTAGCTCAAAATATACAGAGGGATTGATTCACCAAAGGTGGCAAATGAGTTGGAGTAATGATTTTTTTCAAAAAAAATAAGAATTTTTCAATTGAATATTATATTTTTTTATGTTTTATGATATATAACTAAGATGCAAATGTAGATTTTGAGTTATTTTCAATGAAATTAGATGAAAAAATGTAAGCTATATGACCTTTCAATAATGAAAAATGTGAAACCCTAGAATGCAAATTAAGTAATGAAAATCCTAATGCAATGTTAATGCAAGCCAAATCTAGGATGATGATGGAATCCAAATAAAAAAAGAAGGCATTCTAAATATAGGTTCATGAAAATGATTAGTTGAAAAATGGTTGCTTTATAGTTTTGGACATAGAACATCACTTTTCTCCAACTAACATTCAAGAATGCCCTAAAGATATCAATCAAATGATGAATGGAGGGAGAGATCTAACAATAAGGTATCCTAGGATATGATTTCAGATTACAAGAGGGGTTCCCTAGCAAGATTAAACTTGGAAAAGACAATGGCATGCAAGATGGAATTAGAAACCCTAATATGATGCAAACTTGAATTAAATGACCTCAAAATATAAACAAATTAAAACAAAAAACCTATAAAATAGAAAGTGTGCACTTGGAAACTTGAAGAGACTTTAATGGAGACTAGAAATGCTACTGATCCTGAAATTTTGGGCTAATGGGACTCATTCGCCATTCTGGGTGAATCAGACCCAGTTTTGGATTTTTGCACAAGAGCAGCTTTCAAGAAAATAGGTTTCTAAATCTACAAAAATATCTAAAAACCACTATAGTGGGACTCATTCGCTACTTGTGGTGAATGAGTCCAGTTTGGATTTTTTAGATATTCAAAGTCAAAATTTTCTCTTCTCAATCTACTCAGCTTGTTCCTCCAGGTTCTTGGATCCGAAAATAAGATTTCAGGGCTATAAATTACCTTTTAGTGAATATTATGACCTTTCAAATGGGGAAACAGCTCCAACAAGCTTGCAACCTAATATTCAATGAGTTTCAAGTCTTCAAAGCACCTAGATCTGCAATCACACAAAGAAAGAGAGAAAAATTGTTGATTTTTAGGGAATAGTGGTTTGCCTTGCTAAAACCCCTTTTAGGTAATTAAACCAAATGATGAAATAGTGAAACAGGGACATGGAACATGAAACACAAGATATGAAACATGAATAATGATACTTTGAATTATGTCTTGTGAAGGATGTCTTATAAATTTTCAACTCAACATAAATTTCCATGAAGGATACATAGATCTTGATCATTGACAATAGGAGTAGAACAATGCTTGATCTTGGATCTTCAATGTTAAATCACAATTCTAGCTCAATAACATGCTTGATGCTTGATATACTTGACATGATTATGGATCTTAAAAATTTTGCAACAATTGATGAAATTATTTTCCCTTCAATGCCTTAGAATTGATCTTGAATGCTATCTTGATGACCTTGTAAATGACCATTTATTTGATCCCCAAGGCCAACATGGATAAATTTTGTATTAAAAACCCACTTTTCCCACTAATAACCTTAAAAATGGGTCAAATGAGACTCATTTTCCATCCTAAGAAAATGAGCTCCACCTATATGGGACTCTTTCACCTAGGGCGGTAAATGGGTCCCACAAGGGCTACTTTTGGTCCTAAAGTGTTGGAGAGTGAAGATATTAAGCTTATATGTTGATATTGTTAGGTTTTTTATAAAAATATTCCTTAGGATGCACAATATGGTGTCATAGGTTCCTATTAAAAGGTCATAAATGCAATAGAGCTGAAAATTGAATGTAAAAGTGTAAATAAATACATTTTACAACATTGGATTAAGGTAAAATTGACTCTATTTAGCTTAGAAGGGCTCTAAATCTAGTGTGAATGGGTAGAACATATTACAACACTAGATTAGGTCGACTTAGTTGAAAAGCTACTTAAATTTAATGTTAAATTGTAAATAAATACATTTTACAACATTAAATTAGGGCAGAGTTAAGTTAATTTAGCTTAAAAAGGGCCCAAAACCTAATATGGATGTGTAAAACACCTCACAACACTAGATCAAGGCATCATTAAGTTAAATTTATCATTAATTATTCCCATATAAAGTTTGAAAATGTAAAGGTGTCCATTTTTCTACACTACAATAATTTGTGTGCCATATACCTATAGTTACAAAGAAAGTAGTGTTTTTTGGGATAATTAACATTAAAACTAAATTAATGGTGTCTTGGAGTGGTATTGTAATGTGTTGTACTCATTAACACTATTATAGGACCTTTATTTGACTAAAACATACCTTAATTGATCCTTCACAAGGGTGTTATAAAGTATTGTAAAACACTTTCACACTTTTCTAGGATGTATTTGCTTATTTAAGCCTAATGGGCCTCTTTCTAATAAAATATACATAATGTGTACCTTGTTTAAGTCTTGTAAAGTTTCATAAAGAAATTTCACACTTATCTAGGTGGTCTTAATTGATTGAGGGTAATTGGATTAATTAAATGCCTTTTAATTCAAATTTAGGCCTTAATTTTGACACCTCCCAAATATCTATCCCAACAATCATAATTTAATTAAAAAAATATTTCATTGGGAAAATTTTGGTCTTGGTAAGTTCAACCAGGACCCATTCATTATTGATGGTGAATGGGTCCTCCCTTAATAAGACCCCCATTTTTAGCTAATCTGGAATGGGTTTTTAACCCTCTTTCAATCCCCTAGGGTTAGCTTCTGACAAACTCAGTCATGATCCATTCACCCAAGATGGTGAATAGGTCCTCCCTTTATGAGATCCCACTTTTTGAATTTGATTCTAGTAAGAATTTAGTAATGTTTCTTCCCAGATATGGTGTCAGACTTAATTCTTTGAATTTTAGGTTTAATCACCTAATTTAGTATAAATAAGGGGTTAATTCACATTGTTCATCCAAGAAAACTTATGTAACTTCATGAGATCAAGAGAAAGAGCATTATAGATGATTTTTAAGAGTACTCGTAAGGAATTTTCTAGTTTCCCAATGGATGCCCCAAGGGGGATCTTGGTGTACAAGATGAATTAGTGTTGGTGAGGCAAGGAAAAGACAAAAGAAAAGAGAAGTTGTAGGGTGAGAAGGTTGGTGCAGTGAAGGTGAGGACAAGGCAGTGATTGAGGATGTCATATCCTTCAGTTTCCATCCTAGACTCAATAGTAGTACTTGCAGCATCCATCACTCCAACGACAGCCCTAGCAACACCATTAGCAATGTATGATGTAGGAGGCACAAAACCCAAGGTCAATCCTCCCCCTAACCCAGATTGGTAGGTCAAGGAGCTAGGTACAAGATTTGTTTATGCCATTTCATTTCGATATTTCTAGTTTTATCCCATATATATGATCGTGCTTTTATTTTATATGATACATATAATGTGATATTGATGATTCCACTCTCTGTATGGTTTTAGTTGACATAGGGGTGGACTACGCTCATCACATAATGTATATCATAAGGGACCCCCATTGTTTTGATCTAGGGGGGCATTTTAGGGGAACCGAAGCCAATTTTAGAGAGGTGACATGCCCACCTTTTCAAGTCGATTGCACATTTGAGGATGACCTTCAAGGAGGTGGACGTGGAGATTATATAGAGGACTATCGATGCTATTGTCACCATGGGATAGAGGGATCAACTATAAGAGGAGGTACAAACTGCACTTTTTGAGAGAGACGAGGTGAGGACAAGAGTTGAGAGTGTTGTAAAGGCATGTGTCTCTCTTCAGAGCCAACTCGATGACCTTGAAGGGTAGGTAATAGTTGATATGTTGGAAAGTGATCCACAACTATAGGAGACCTTAAGGAGAGATGAGATACAAATAGTTTCCCTGCAAGGAGAGATCAAGGGATTGTGGATAGTAGTGTTAGTTTCTTGATCACATAGATCCCACTCTATCTCCACCATCTAGCCTTAGCCATGGCTACCAGCAAGACCAGAGAGGTCGGGGAGCCATGCACCCGAGGAATCGATGCATTTTTTTACATGACATATACCATTTTGTACTGATGATGATATATATTTTGTAGATCATTTTGATGTATAGACATTTGATACACATATACAATCACCACTATTATTTATGATATTGGTGTGATACATGTACATGACAAACATTTGATATATATGAAATTTCAATTTTAAAAATATGGTGTTTAGTGTTTTATGTGTATTCTTTTTAATTTCATATATGATTATGTGATGAATTTTATACTCATGGATGTATATTTATATTAGATGTTATCATGATTTAACAAAAATACATGAATGTATGTTAATTAAATATAATTCTGATCAAATTTCTTAGCTAAAATATGTAACGTGATACATGATAAAATAAATGTATGTATGCTTCTCACAAACACACATGGTCATATCATAACATAAATCTAATTTAATGTGTTAATGAAGGGATTTCAAAATATGATATGCTGCATTCCTTGAGAGAGAAAAATTTCACATGTGACACATAGATGCTCTGCATAGTATCAATGAAGGTGCATTGCATTATCAAGTTCTTTTAGAGGTATACCCTCCAGAGATGATAATCCATAAGCATCATATCCATAAACAAATATGACAATGTAAGGGCCTAACCAATTAGGACTCCATTTCCCCCTTTGATCAGGTGACACATTTACATTTCTCTAATTCTCATAAAGAACGATGTCACCTACCTTGAAATTTCTAGGAAGAACACCTTGATTATATTTTCTATATAGTGATTGTTGATAAGCTTTAAGATGGATGAGGTCCTGCAATTGGAACTCATCGAGAAACTCAAGTTTATGAAAATGATTATATCATTAAGTTTCATCATCAATTAACCCTTTGAAGTTTGTAGACATGCAAAACTAACATAGTGCATCGAATTCTCCTATTAATCAATTAAGACAATTTATTGATTAATTTTCTAAGGTTCATTAAATAAATCAAATTATTTAATCCTTATGTTCTTCTCATTTGATTTAATAAATGAAATTGATTTAATCAAATGTCAAATCCTTAAAATCCCCTAAGTTAATTAATCTAAATTAATTAACTTCTAAATCATGATTACTATTCTCTAGCTTTTGACTCAACTAGAGTCAAATCCAAACTCTTAACTAACCCACCCACTTGCACCAATAAATCATTTATTTGATTTATAATTCCTCTAATTACATTCAAAATGGCATCAAAATGGAATATTCTTCCATTTTGAATTTTCCCCCCAAAAGGGACTTGTCCCTTCCAACAAGGTTTTAAATGCTATTTGCACAAGTCAACATAGCATTTATTGCACCTTTCATCCCCCCAAAACATGTCAAGTCATTCAAATTCAAATTTGAAATTGGCACATTTGCCAAAACTTGCACATTCCTCACCCTCTCACACCTTGACAAGTGGCATCTTGTCATTGGCCCATGAATGATCCCACATTCATCACTTTGGCCTCTCCTCTCTTCAAGCTCAACTATAAGTTGAAGGCTTCTCTCCTTCAAACAACACAACAGCCACATATCCAAGCATCTACACTATAGGCAACTTGAGTTCAAGCATCTCATTGTCTATATCATTATCTTGGCAATCTAAGCTTATCAAGGATTGGGAAAGGGCATCCTTTCTACATCATAAGGAGCACCAATCCAATATGGGATAGATTTGTATTTAGGTTTTATATGCTTCCTTTGGTTTTGTTGTTTAAATGTCTCATGTAGCATATCTAACTTGAAGTAATATCTCATAAGGATGTATGTTTCTATTTATATTGTTTTTGTCATGTTAACTAACCAATT